>OX465296.1:165418071-166062946 GCA_949987735.1 Leucophora obtusa | reverse complement strand
CATATAAAACATCAAAATATTGAAAATAAAATGACAATGCATAAAATCGTTTTTAGAAATATTTTTAATTAAGGTTATTTTTTTAGGATACTTTTTTTTACAAAAAAAAAAGCGGTTGTCAAATCGAAATCTCGCTACTGTCATAAAGTACAAATGTAAACGGTCGAGAATTCCGATTGAGATTTTCATTGAAATCTTGGGATTTAAAAATATAAATGCACGGCAGGAACGTTTGTCATTGATTGCCCTGATGTACAAGTATGGTTGTACTTTTTGCACTTGCGTAATTTACCAATGACTATAGGTTTACACTGTTCTCAATATTTGTGGAGAACACCCAATTAAAAAATCCACGCACGTCCCACCTGCTGGCTCAAAGTGTCCTTGGCACATATTTAAGAAAACGCTGCTTTTTTATTTTACGAATTTTATTGTCACTTTTTAAGTCCATCGAAATAAAATAGAACAAAATATTATATTTTTAATGAATAAATTACAGTTTCAAATACAAACACTCAAAAAAGCACACATCAAACCGCATATCCATATAATAAATATATATTGAAAATATTCTAATGTTAGAGATTTGTTATCTTCTATATCCCGTAAAAATTTCAAATTACCACTCACGAATCCATGCCATTTAGTATCTTTTATAATTTTATTGAAAATTCCATTTTCAAAAATATAATGTAGAAAACGATTAAATTGATCAATCACTGGAGATTTGTGGGGCATCGGAATGCAATATGGTACTAAAGCCAATGGTTCATTAATTGTCTTTACAATGGGTTTCTTGAGAAATTCTTGCTGGTATAGTAAAAAATCCAATACATCTTCGTATCCAGCGTACATTCGTGAGACATATTTAGATACTGGCGTTTTATTTTATAATCTGTATTGTTACCCATACGTAAACGTTGCTTCAGAATTAGAGGTAAATCCATATTTTTAAATTTTTCGTAATCGGTGTTATGCGTAAAAATATTTAAATCGTGTTTCGTTCAATATCTTGAAGCGGTGTACAATTCCGATTCGTATACTCGTGCAGTTAATAAACTCGATAGACTGGAACCATAGAAATTCGTAAGAAATATGCTAATAAATAAAAATAATAAATTCAAATTAAAATTCCAAAACGATCGTTCCTGAGCAGTAGTTATCGATTCAGAAATAATAATTTTGAGAGTTTGTAGCAAAGCTTGAGCAACTTCAAGTCTATTATTGGCGATATAATTCAAACGCAAGATTATTATAAAAATTGAGACCGCTATTAAGGCGGTGATAAACCAAATTAAATTTGTAAATGTTATAAGGATATATAAATTAAAAGATATTTCTTTAGCGGTTGGTGCCAACAACAATTCTTTCATTAGCAGTAAAACAGTAGTATTCGCCATCTCATCCACTCTACGTGGTGCCATAACTGAAAAACTAAAATTAATAGATTTACCAAATTGGAAGGCTTTTTCATATGTCATATTTGGTGACCACACGTCAAAAAAATAATGAACAATTGTAGCATTATGATGGTTTAGAAATAACTCAATCCATTGATAGATATAACCGACTATTAATAGTTGACCCTCACGATTTGTATAGTTAAAACAAAGTGGTGGAAATTGTATAACTGGCACACTTATCTTGAAATTATGAAAATTATTCAAATGCGTTTTATCCTTAAATTCCGAGGCATTATTCAGCAATACAATTTTGATCTCAGGATAAGGATGATAGGTATATAGTTTATTATTTGACCATAATAAAACTGAAGTCAAACCATTTTGCCAACATAATTCTAATATGTACTTTAAGTCATCTGGGTACATCGTAACATTTCCTTGAAAATTTGAATGATATATAAAAAATATATCCTTAAAATGTATCGTCCACAGTAAACGCTCTACTGCTGCCAGAGTTGTACTTAAGTTTTGCAATGTTGTCCAAGCAATTGTAAGACTTTGTTCGGTATATATTTTATATAACGGTGTTATATTGATTTGCCTATCGCTTATTATAAGTTTTGGTATATTTTCTAATTTCACCACATCTTGAAATTGTTTATACATTTTAATATTAAGTTTTGTTTCTTCAAAATTTATCAAAATATTTATTTCCGTTTTATGTTGTCGATTAATTTGCTGAATAATATTGTAGATATTTGTTTGACTTTTGCCCATTAAAACAATCTGTAGGAATACAATTGCTGTAACAGTGTTTGCTAAAACTCTCGACTGCATTGTTAATAAACAACTAAAATGTTGTGCAAACTGACTAGATATAAAAACTACATGCGTGGGAACAGGGCCGTACTCCGGAGCTTCGTTTGGATGGGGTCAATATATATGGGACAAATCATGTCAACCGAAAACCCCCTGCCCTACAAAATTGAATGTAATGTTACAGTTGTATTACTGTACCTTCAAGAGTCGAGTGGTGCAATATGGGGGAAATGATGGCGGATTAAATGTGTAGTAGAGGTGTTCAGCGATATATGAAGAATTTTCAAGACTTCCGATTGACCCAATTTTTTTTTATTTGTATATAAAATTCACTGATATGAAATTTGGTGCCAATTCGATAAAGAAAAGTCGCGCCCGAAATCGATGGAAAATTTGGTTAGCATTTATAGGGCGAAAAACTAATTTTTAATTTTTTTACAAGGTGTTGTTATTGAGTATAATTTTTACAGGAACTGATTACAGAACCATAATGCATACACTCCCAATATTTTACAGTTAAAAACAACCTAACATATATATTAAATAATTTGAACACAATTAAAAAAGGTCTACCGATTTTTCATTATATTCAAACCAATTTGCCATCTATTTTCAAGCATTGTTTAAACAATCCATAAAAGGAAAAATTTAAAAGTCGGTTAAAAAAATCTTCAATTTTTAACTGACAAAACGTTAGAAAAAACAATTTTTGGTTTATTTTTATCACATTTGAAAGGTTTTTTTTTGTTTGAATTTTCAAAACACTACACACACAATACACACGTTCATATTTTTATTGGCTATATTTTTGTGTATGAGTATAGAATTTTTTGTAATTTGAATTGAAATAACTTTGTATATAATACTACATTTATACTTGGGAAAAAACTACATACATAGTTTTTGTAAAAAACTAGTTTTTGCTATTTTTTTTTTGTATGCGTTTTGACAACTTAAAAACTACAAGAGCCAAACACCAGGTAGTTTTTGCACAGGTATAAATGTAGTCTAAACAAGCTATTTTAACAAAAAAGAAAAAGGAATATATTTGAATTTTTTGTTTTAAAACCGAAAACAAAAAATTGTTTAAATTGTTTTTTCTAAAAATAGAAAACTACACTCAAAATAATAAGTCTCTTGGCTGAAAAGAAAAATTTGCTACTTTAACAAAATTTTTTCCTGTTTTTAGGCTAAAAATAAAATTGTTGATTTTAATAAAATATTTTGTTGAATTTAACAAATCTAAATTTAACTAAGAAACGAGTAAAAAGGTTAAAGTCGGGCATGCCGACTATACAATACCCTACACCAGTCTGGTGTATTGTTTGGATCCAAAATTCGAATGGGTTAAAATGGGGCTTGTGTCAAAATTTTCTATAATGTGAGTCAGCGCACCAAATTTCATTAAAATATCTTAATATTTGCGACCTGCAGTTTGTAACCAAGCCAATTTTGGGGGGACCCTTATATGGGCACTAGTTCTAAACATGGACCGATGTTCACCAAAATCAATAGGCTTCGTCCTTGGGCCAACATAGGTCTATGTACCAAATTTCATTAAAATATCTTAATATTTGCGACCTGCAGTTTGTAACCAAGCTAATTTTGGGGGGACCCTTATATGGGCACTAGGTCTAAACATGGACTGATGTTCACCAAAATCAATAGGCTGTGTTATTGGGCCAATATAGGTCTGTGTACCAAATTTCATCAAAATATCTTAATATTTGCGACCTGCAGCGTATAAACAGTATAATTTTGGTAGGACCCTTATATGGGCACTAGGTCTAAACATGGACCGATGTTCACCAAAATTAATAGGCTGCGTTATTGGGACAATGTAGATATGTGTACCAAATTTCGTCAAAATATCTTAATATTTACGACCTGCAGCGTATAAACCATATAATTTTGGTAGGACCCTTATATAGGCACTAGGTCTAAACATGGACTGATATTCACCAAAATCAATAGGCTACGTTACTGGGATAACATAGGTCTGTGTACCAAATTTCGTCAAAATATCTTAATATTTACGACCTGCAGCGTATAAACAATATAATTTTGGTAGGACCCTTATATGGGCACTAGGTCTAAGCATGGACCGATGTTCACCAAAATTAAACTTGTTAGTCCTTGGGCCAACATAGGTCTGCATACCAAATTTCATCAAAATATCTTAATATTTGCGACCTGTAGAGTGCGCACAAGATTGCATGGACAGACAGACAGACGGACGGACGGACATCGTTAAATCGAAATAAAAAAAAATTCTGAACCGATCGGTATAGTATAAGGTGGGTCTACGACCAATATTTTTTGGTGTTACAATCATCAGCACAAACTTATAATACCCTGACCACATAGTGGTGTAGGGTATAATTAGTAGAAAAGCAGTTTTATTCTGTAATTATACTGGGTCGTAAAATTTGTTCAAATTATGGTCTCGGGACCCTCCCCAGGCCTATTCCATACCATCTAAAGTCATGTAAGGGCACTCCAAAGGAGCAAACATTTTATCCGTTTTGCTCTACCTCGCTTAATTTTCGAGATATGGGCCATTTCATTAAGTGTAAAATTTTAATTGAAAATATCCAAGGGCCCAAGGCCCCGCCAAGGTCTATTTTTGAATAGAGATAACCCCTTTCGCTGCAGTATTGTATGGTTTTATTTATTAATTTTTATATGATATGATCTATCGGGTTTCTGTTAAAAAATGATGAATCAAAGAATAAAGATCTGGTGGAAATTGGTGATGAGAAACATTTTGGTAAAAGATGTAAAAAAAAAAACAAAATATTTAATGACATGATTACTGACATTAATATTTATACCGCGAATATTATAATCATACGCTGTTTAAAATTTTTTGTTTTTACTTTAATCGGTTAAAGGTATATTTGCTTTAAATACTTAACGTTGATATATATGAGCGAAAATACAGCTTAAGATGTACATATATCACGAATCAAGAAAGAGAAAAACGAAAAATTGCTTCTTTAAGAAACACCTCGATGTCTCGATTTCTTGTAATGGAAGAAAAACGTAAAGATTTCACATATCCAAATTTTATTCCAAACATTTTTTTTTTTGCTAAAAAAAATAGGTTTTTGAGTTTTTGGATTTTTAAAATTGAAAAATTTGTAATTTTTTTATTTTTCAATATTTTTTTTAATATTTTTTTAATACGGTTAGATATCCTCTTTAAAAGGAGCTAAGAACCATTTATGTAGCTATTATAGTTTTCGAGATATTAAAAAAATAACCTCGTAACAAAGCAAAAAATTAGAAAAATTATGACATTTTTTGAAATTTTAAATATTGCATAACTTTTGAAAAAAAATTTGTAATTTTTTTCCTTTGGCAAAACTTCGTTATATGATGAAAGGAAAGTTCTGACCAAAATTCATCCAAATCGAAAGGGGTCGAGTCCAACCATTGGTCGATTTGAGATGGAATTACCCATATGTATATATGTTTTATGTTCAAATTTTTATGACGAGTCCTAAAATTACACACCAGAAAAAACTTAAATTTTACTGAATGTATTTCCTTAAGCTAATAGTATTAATGCAACTCCTTATTTTTAATAACCAAGTAAGCAATCGGATAACCACTTATAATTCAACTTCTTGTAAGCATGTGTGTAACCACTTATTATTCAAATTCTCATAACTACTTACTTTTCATTTCTTCGTAAGCGAGCGGGTAAGCGTGACTACTTATAAAAACGACCACGCCAAACAAAAATAATGAGTTTAGACGCCAAAAAATAAGTTGGGCGGATCTATGAATTTCTATTATATAACCACTTATTTGGTAATGAAAGATTTTGCTGGGAATATGAGTCTATGTCATGTGTTCACATTGTGAAAATCCGATTAAGGGATTTTACTAGATTTGCAGAATATGTATATAAGTGAAGTTTTCAATTTAATTGTAATTATATCTTATATTCTTTACCTAATCAAAATAAGTTGATATGGTTCTAAAAGCCCAAAGTCTATACAGTAGACGCTCGCAAATTAGAGCTTTCAGTAATTCGAACGTCCAGAAATTAGAATCAATGTTTGCAATACATTAAACGCTCTGAAATTCGAATTTAAAATTCTAATTTCTGAGCGTTTTTTTTTTTTTTTGGTTATTTGAATACACAGGAAATCCCCAATTTATTTTTATTCTGTTTGAATAAAGTAAAACTAAAAAAGGGAATCACCAAATTATATATGTTTTTCCCTATTTGTTTTTTTTTTGTCGCGTTTATGTACATTTTTGGCTAGTTTATTTGTGAAATTTGATACGCGCGTACATATTATTTGGCAGTCTCTATTAAATAGTGAAAGTGTATCATTTAAAATGTTAAATAAACGTAAAAAAACACTTTATCATTGGAAACTAAAGTTAAAATATTAGAAAAGCTTGACAAAGGCGTTCAAGGGAACCGGTTAGCCCTAGATTTTAATGTGACAACATCTTCAATCAGCTACATCAAATCACATAGAACAGCAATATTAAATGCTGTTTCAAACACATATCAGGAGGCAAACAATAAATATTTGCACAGCGCTGAATATCCAAAAATGGAAAGTCGTCTGTATGAGTGGTTTTTAAATCAACGAGAAAAAAAGTGTACATTGACTGGGTCAATATTAAAAGAGAAAGCTAAACAAATATTTAGAGAGGAATATCCCGATAAAGATGAAAATGCATTCCGGGCAAGTGATGGATGGTTTACCAAATTTAAGAAGCGACACGGTATCCGTTTTTTAAAAATTTGTGGCGAGATTCTTTCCAGCGATGTTGCTTCAGTCACTCCTTTTATTCATCGATATCGTGCAAAGATCGCTGAGATGCGTTTATTGGAGTCACAAATATACAATGTCGACGAAACCGGATTATTTTTTCGTTGCCTACCAGACAGAACCTATGTCTCTGCTTTTGAAAAAAACGCCCCTGGACATAAAATTCAAAAAGACAGAATTTCAGTCCTACTTGTTGCAAACTCTGATGGATCACACAAATTAGTTCCATTGGTAATTGGAAAAGCAAAAAAACCCAGGTGTTTTAAAAATTTCAATAATCCTCTGCATTACAACTTTTCAAAAAATGCTTGGATGACTTCTCGGATTTTTCACGAATGGTTTCACGGAATATTTATTAAAGAGGTAAACAAAAATATTGATTTCAGGTTCAGTACATAATTTTAAAATTTTTTTCAATTCACAAGTGATCCGCTTTTCTCAGGAAAATAATTTGCCTCCCAAAGCCATTTTGCTTATAGATAATTGCTCGGCTCATACACCCATTGAGAAACTTAAAAGTGACGATGGAAACATAGTTGCATTTTTCTTTCCACCAAATGTGACAGCAGCTTTACAGCCAATGGATCAAAACCCTATTAAGTTAACAAAGCTCAATTACAGAAGTATGTTTCTTTCTCAGTTAATTGCTGAAGGTGGTGAACTGAAGGATCACTTGAAATCCCATTCGATCCGCTATGCTATATTATAACTGAAACAAGCTTGGGATGCGGTACCACAAAGTGTTATGAAGAAATCTTGGTCAAAGTTGTCCAATTGGGACTCTAACCAATACGACAGCGACGATGACGTGCCAATAGCACAATTGTTGCAAATAGATCAGGACTGCAACGAAGTTATTCAGATAACTCAAGCTCTTTTAAAAGAAATAGCTCCCAACGATTGCATCGGTATAGAAGACATCGACAGATGGAATAAAGATATGTTTGATGACGGATCTGTTTATGTTCTCAGTAGCGATGGTGAGTCTTCAGATAGCAGCGAAGACGGCGTTGTTGCAGAATCATCAGTTGTCTCTAATACTACATCCATTGAAAACGTAAATAATTTAATAAAATGGTGCAATAACAGTGAATTGTTTTCAACTAAGCACATAAGTAATCTTTTGGCTCTCCGTAATGATATTTCGGATTTAAAGAAACCAAAAAAACAAACAAATATAACTGATTATATGTCAAATAAAGATTAGTTGTTAACTTGGCCATTGTTTAATTTTAATTGTTTAATTTTTTTTAAATACAGTTTTTTAGTTTTTAATTAAAAAAAATACATGTGATGTAATTGGACTGCATTGCTATGTTTTGTTGCCATTCGTTTTTTTGTTTTTATATTCATATTTTTAATTTAAAAAAATACATTTGATGTATTGGACTGAATTGTTGTGTTTTGTTTTCTTATTTTTATCAAATAAAATTCAATTAAAAAATATTAAAAAGAGTTTTATTTAAGTTTTTGGAAGTAAATTTACTCAATTTTTTTTTCGAAAAAAAACGTCCAGAAATTAGAATAATTCAGATATTAGAATTGCCTCAAAAACAAAGCGGTTCTAATTTGCGAGCGTCTACTGTACTTTTAAAAATGATACGTGGTTTAACCAGGTATATGAATAAATAAGAAATTTTTAAAGAAAAAATTGTCTTTTTGCTTGGACTTAAATTTGCGAATACTTCAAAAAGTAGAGCTAATTTTAAAATTTGGTGTTCACATTTGTAATATTCATCCCAAAATCTATCAGAATTGATATGTCGCATGCTCGATGCATTTTTAGTGTTGTATTTACTGTCTTCTGAATTAAAATATAACGTAATTAAAAAATTCCAAAATAATGGCGGAGTGGGAAAAAAGGATTTGTGCCACAGAAAATGAATTAATAAACTAAATCAGCGATTAACATTCTGCAAACGACTATAATGATGCAAACATTTTTTTTGTTTTTTCTTTTTGCAAACTAACTACCAATTCTTGGTATAAGAACTGGGTAATATAGTCCTTGGATTATGAATTTCAAAAAAACCGAACGAGCCAGCCATTTCTATCCCTGATTAACAAGTCTGTGTTCGTTGCTGTTTGAAGGCACATAATATTTTGTTCCACAAAAAGTATTGAGCGCTTTGTAGGGCCAGTGGTCAGTCCTTTCTGCAAGAAAAACCGTAAAAATCTCCTTAATCGTGCGTTTTTCGCAAATAAAATGTTTCGCGAGTATGTTCGGGTTAAGGCATCATCATCATGCATTTAAGGGTTAATATCTGAATATGGATTTAAAAACAGTTCATAATTAAATTTTCTAACATTGTAGTTGAACGTAACACACGACGGCATTTATTGATTTGAAATAGTACTTACCAGTTGATAACTTTAATGAATACTTAAATAATAATACTGTTGTTGAATTATTTAATTAACAAATCACGTAATCCATTGCAATATATCAGTGCCGTATTCAGAAATTTGTTGCAGGCAGGGGAGAAACAACATGATCTTATAAATTCCTATAGGAAATATGATGCATATTTGTGCAACCCATCATGATTATAAACATTCACTAAAAAAAAAAAACAGATTCGGTGATGGCAACCCAATCGAATATGGTTGAGTTGCAGCAAATGAATTCTTTGGTTGCGACTACCGAATTATTCTTGACACAACCGAAATTTCGTTGTGACAATTAAATTAGTCCTTCCACAATTAGTTTTCTGTTTTTTCCAACTAAAAAAAAAAACGCGGCTACCACATCCGAACCATTCGATTGGCTACAAATGCGATTGCTAGCACCGAATCTATTTTATGGTTGTCCTGAATAGTGTTTCCATTAACTCGTTCCAGTCGGTTATCCGCTTAAGGCATTATTCGCAAAATCACTTAAATTTATTAATCGGTTGTTTATTTTAGTCGCGACGATTGCTGTTAATCGATTAATGCAAAAATAAAATATTTCGTAGGTTTGTTTTACCAAAAGAAAAATCCTGTAAACATTTTAGTGAGAACTACTAAAAATAAATTAAAAATTACCTTGCAGAAAAAACTACTTTTTATCTACATTACTAATATGCTGCAAAAATTTTTGCGGATTTTATGAAGGTAATTTGTTATTTTTAGTTAACTAAAAGTTAACTTAAATGCAAGCAAAATTTTGTAAATCTAACAGTTTTATTTTTCCTTCTTATCTTACTAGTATTTAGCAAAAAAATTTTCTAATATCAACAGTTTTTTTGCAAGGCCATTTTTAATTAATTTCACTGCATGAAAAAATCTTGACTTTTAAAAATTAATAGAGCTCTAACCATCAATTCTCTATACTTCGGACATGCCATTTTACATTTTTCGTTATATCTTTGGTATTTACAGTCGGATCTTAAAGTATGATACATCGATGTTTTTCTCTCGATGAGACTAGTGTTTTTCTCTAAGGACATTTTGACCTCAAGTATCCCGTTCTAGTAGTTACCCACCAGATCTCAGTTGCTACCAAACTAGTGTAGAACCCTAATGTCAGCAAATTAAAGCTCGCAAAAAATCATTAAATCATAAAAGGAAGTTTTTCTCTAAACCCAGTAGAATTTTTTTTATATATTGGTTGCCGAACGTAGGGGTCGCCTTTTTTAATTTTTTTAATTGGATTTTTACTATATAGCAAAACACTGATCTCCTCGAGGCAAAAAAATCGATATATCACACACAAAATCCGATTTTAAATGCCAAAGCTATAAAAAAAATTAAAAATGGGGTCGGTCGACAAAAAAAGGGGTCGGTCGGCAAAAAAAAAAAAAAATTTTTTTAAATCGCCTTCCAAAAATACATCATATTGGGTGTACGGCGAACTTGAGGTACGGTCTAGTGGCCATATTTACGATATAAATGCGATGTGCTAATTTTGATATTTAAACCACTACTTAGCGTTTTATATAGGCTTTTATGGTTTTTTGCTATTTTAGCGACTTTAGTCGCCGAATGTACAATCGACCTCAATAAATGTAATTCCTTAGTAAGGAAGCGATTAAAAGGAAAGTATTTCAATAAAAAAAATGTATTCATCTATAGCGGCCTATACATTAAAATCGCGATTTTTCAAAAATTTTGTATGGCAGCAATGCTTTCCAAGATGTCCCCAAAGTCCAACTTTTAGTATAAAACCTCTAAAAGCTGTTCTTGCAAAATTTCAAGCGAAACAGTTTCCATTTGCAAAAGTTATCGCAATAAATACATTTTTTACTAAGGTCAGTATCGTACTAAAGACATTTTAAGATACTAAAGACTCCAACAGGCGACGCACAGTGCTTCGTCCCCATATAGCAAATCGGCAAAATTAGAGGAGTTATCGTAGAAGAATGAAATTCGGTGTGCTGGTTTAGAACATGTAAATTAAGAAAAAATCGAAGTTTCAGCAAAATCGGTGCATGGACATGACTACCTCCCATACATCCTTAATCTAAAATTTTTAATTTTAGCTACAATTATAAACAGAATAAGGCGAAAATTAGTTACTGCCGGTCAAATTGTGTCCCTTAACTCAGTGGTTAATTTTGTTTCATTCGGGGCAAGGACATGACTACCTCCCATATATCCTTTTTCTCAAAAACTATATTTTGGCCAGATTTAAGATCAGAATGCACTAGAAACTTACAATAGTTTATAAAATTATTCTTTTTATCTCTGTGGCAAATTTTGTTTCATTCGGTGCAAGGATATGACTATCTCCCATATATCCTTTTTCTCATTCATTAGGTGTGTTCCACGTAATTCTGGGTAAAGTCTGGTAAAATGAGAGTAAACAAATAATTATCTCAAAAAATGGTAAAATTGCTCACAATACCTGGAACGCACAAAACCACATTTCAAGCCCAAAAATTAATGTCAAAGTTATTCATATAAACAAAAGCTATTTTTAAGAATAAAATATCGAAGGGAATAAAGAAAAAATGTTATAATGTGGTATTTGTCAACGATATTAATTATTGTTTACAATTTTTGTTAGTATTTTAATTATTTTTACAAATTTAAATCAGCTGATTTATAAAAAACTAGTGATTTGACAGTTTTACCATTTTACCCGCAAAAAAGTACGGGTAACTTCTGGTAAAAAGAGAAACAAATTATTCTCTCATCAACGCTCTCATTTACACAATTTTTAGCAATAGAAACTCTTTTTGGTAAGATTGGGTTCCCGCGGGTACCCGCGGTAACGTACGTGGAACAGAGCTATTATCAATTTTAAGGGCGCCACAGACGAGCAGTATTATTGCTCAATTTTTACAAGTTTTTTTATGGTGCAATGTTATTTTATTTTAGAAAAACCTTCAATATGACATACACATGGTCAAAAATATTGGTAACTTGCTAAAATTTTGTGAAAACAATTTTTGGAAAAATAATCAATTTTCATAAAATGTCCTGGAAAGGAGTCGCTCCCTACACAAAACCCGAATTATCATTTTTTCAATTTATTATTTTTCTTTAATAATAACTATTATATTACAAAAATAGCTTTTGACACTTACAAATTGTGTATTTAAAAAAAAAAAAATTGACAAATAAATAAAAAAAGCCGTACATTTCTATTAAATTTATGGGCATTTCGGTTATAGGTTACAGTGGGTTAATGATATCCAGCGGAACCAAAATACCATATCTGAATAATTTTAAGTATATTTAATGAACAAGTTAAATAAAAAACTAATGTTTGCAAAAAATTCGAATTTTGTGAATTTTTAATTGATATGCTATTTTCTTTTTCAAAAAATTTCGGCCGCAATTCAGCACGCCGTTAAAGTTTTCTAAAAAAAAAAAAATTAAATTCTTCAATTTAGAACCTACTAGATGAAAACTTGGCTGTGTAATGAATGAAAATCGAGAAATCGTATTTTAAGGGACAGCATATACACACATCTACATACATATCTACATAAAATTGAAAAATTGGGATATGTAGAAAAAGTTAAAAATTTAAAATTTACGGTTCGAAATTTTAATTTTTTTTACCGCAAATTATACATCCTAATGGACTATCTAAATCGTAGAAAAATAGACGTTATTTTTATATTTTTTTTAAATTTCACTAAACTTTATAAAATTTTAGGTTTTCCGCAAAAAAAAAGTGTTATTACTTAAAAATTTTTTTTAAGTTTCTAGAATTTTTTTGTTTATTTTTGCACACGAAGCTTCTGTTTCAATTTTTAAGTTCTTTTTTTTCAAAAACGTTATTATTTTAATTTTTGGTGGTACCTTAAAATTTAGGACTTTCTAAATTTGTAAAACTCAGGTAAAAGGGTTTGGAAAATGTATACAATTTTTAAATTTGCGGTTAAAAAACACAAATTCTATTAAAGAGCTCCAAGGTGTCCTAAAATCATAAATAAAAAAAGACGTTCTTCCATATTTTTTTTTTTTTTTTACTCTACCAAACTTAAGCAACTTAAAGTTAAAGTTTTCGATGCCACCAAATATTATTCTATAAAAAAATTTTCACTTAAAATAATTTCTACTTATTGCGAATATAGTGTGTAACAAAACCACCGTGTTTCAAGGAATTGTCTTTAAAAATGAATTTTTGCCAAATTCTTTTGTAAAGCAGTTAAAATTAGATTTTCGTTTAACTATTTTAGATCAAATTTTTTTTTGACTTTAGTGCCCTCTGTTGTTAACAAAAAGAGGAGATACTGAATTCCTCTTTCATATTTATTTATGGTATTATGTCACCTCTTCAAAAAATTTTAAGTCACTAATGTGCCGCATACATTTTTGTTTTTAATTTTGCCTATGGGACAAAGCACTATGCGACGGGTGATTGAAAAAAATTATCATATAGGGACAATCTGACAAGGAAATAAATACATAAAACCTTTAATACACTTTCAAAATCACTTATGAAGACTGTCCATTAGGGATATAACGTTTATGGGGTGCCAGCTCCCAAGACGAAACCTAATAGATAATGTGTGTGTTCTTGCTACTTTTACTACAATTGGAAAGTTTTGTTTATATTTTGTATTGAATTTTTCCAGCTGTAGTAAAATTACTAACGTGTAGTAAGTAAACGAACAAGCTAAATATTATCCTGGTAATAAAAAGAGGTTTCTTAAATCAATTTGGTTAACAAACCAGCCGCCCCGAAAGCGATTACTAAAATGCTTCAAATTTTTAAATATTTGCATTAGTATAGCATTTTGGTAAAATTTTCTTATCAACATGGTGGGAAATAAATTTTACTATTTTATTAGAAAATTAGAAAAAGCTTAATAATTTGGAGTAATAAAATCATACTTTTTTTAAATAAAAAAAAAAAAAAAATCATTTATATAAAACTTCAATGCGTTTGATGCGGGAATTTTTTAAAGATAGCGAAAAAGTAAAATCGTAGTTCTTAATATTTTTCCATGCTCTGCTTGATTTTGCCTTGGGAGAAATGATATTTGCAAACATTTCAAAAAGTTATATCCCTAGTGTCCATACAAAAAGGCAGAAACTAGATCTAGTCTGATTTGGAAATTAATGTGTTTATAATTTTTAACTCCAAAATTTCCTTGAGCTTAAGGTTTGTTTTTTATATATAAAAAGTTTTTTATTTTCGATATTTCGCTACTCCATTGTGTAGCATCTTCAGGAAATAACAGCTGTACTGTCAGCTGTTGGTAAATAGTGAAAAAGTGGCCAGATAGTTGGCATGCCCGCGTTATGCTCGACTCGAGCTCGTCGGACGGGGTCGTTCTTTGCCAACATATCTGCACCTTGACAGAACAAGAAAAAAATCATTACAGCTGTTCAATAACATCAAAAAAGGTTCTTAAAAGTTCGATTAAAAGTTGTAAGTCCCGAAGCAAGGCGTTCAAGAAAATTAACAAAAAAAAAACACACAAACACAAGTCTCCCTGTCGTCCATTCAAAAATACAAGTTCGGCCGGTCTTATGCCGAAAATTAACCCTCCCACTTGAAATCCATTTGGATTTCACCATGACATCTGATTTTAAAGTTTTGATGTCCCAACCTTTCCTTCACAGACATTTTAAACTTCCCTACTTACCGCTTTTAAAAATCTAGCACTTCATTCTAAATGATAACATTTTACAATTTTCATGTAAACGTTATAAACATTTTTTGTATTAAAGGAATTAAATATGCTAAAATCTTAAATGTATTTTACAAATTGTGAAAAATAATCTGTTGGAGGCTTGTCCCTATCCGGATTTCATTCTTGCCTAAGGAACTCGTCAGGGGACGATGTTTTTAGAACTTCTGGAAATATTTGTCAAGTTAAATTACAAACTCAATGAGAATTTCTTGTTCTCGTCTAGGAGCGTTATTTAACATTTAAAATATCAAAGAAAAAACAAAAACAACAACAAAGAATTTACCACAATTTGCTTTGTCATCTTCCAAAATATACTACATAACATTTTGATATTTTTATTATAATAAAATTTAATTTAAATTTAACAATTTCATTTAGAATATCGGTTTTTATAGTTTATCCACAAAAGTTATCAAAAAAATTAAATTTACAGCCAATAAAAAAATTCAATAGAATTCATTTCAAATTTGATTTTAGTTCAATATTTATAAAAGAAATTTATTATACCAATTGTATACAAAAACCGTAAGATCTCAAAACGACTAATTTCGACCTAAAGGATTATTTATGCGACAATGACACGGAGATTATTATTAATAAAATATGTACTAAAAATTTATTTGTTATTTTACTTAGAAACATTTTTTTTTGTGGTTTAACTTTAAGCATTGCTGTGGTAAATATAGGCATTTTTGGGGGATTTTTACACCCTTTCTGTGGCTTTTTGTAGTTATACATAAAACATGCTATTTTACGGACAAATTTGGTAAATTGACACTAATTTTAAAATTTTAATGTAAGGGCATCGATCGATATCTTTAATTTAAGGTATATATCAGTACATACAGCTGCGGTCAAAAAAATAGAATCAATTAAAGATTTTTCTAATTTTATCCCCGTTGCTTTTATTTTTAAAGATCAAAATAATGATTAAATTGTCCCCGAAGTACTGGCAGATGGTCCACAAAATTTTAGTGTAGCATTTGTTTTATAATTTTGCTACCCGTTCTAAGTAGGCGTGGCTTTTAATGAAAAGTCATCGATATCGACCTTTCATCAAATTATTTATTAAAATTTAGCGAGTACTGATCGGATCTGCACAAACTGAATATTATTGAAAATTCTATAAAATTTCTTTAAATCTAGCATTATTCTTATTCACAAATGGTGGCCAGATTTAAAATGACAGCGGTTTAAATATGAGTAAATTTTTCTTTGTTTTTAGCGATTTTTAAATAAAGTTAACAACACTGATATTTTAATGTGAAATGCTTTATACTATAATGTAAAAAAATCCTGACTAGTCTGTTATATCGTGGTAAGTACATACATATATCACAATACCATTCTCTTTAAAATTTCAGTGTTGTTAACTTTATTTTAAAATCGCTAAAAACAAAGAAAAATTTACTCATATTTAAACCGGTGTCATTTTAAATCTGGCCGCCATTTGTGAACAAAAATAATGCAAGATTTAAGGAAATTTTATAGAATTTTCAACAATATTCAGTTTGTGCAGATCCGATCAGTACTCGCTAAATTTTTTTATTAAAAGCCACGCCTTTATTAAAAGAAACGCTACACTAAAATTTTCTACAATTTCCTGGACCATCTTCCAGTATATCGGGGACAATCATTATTTTGATCTCTAAAGATAAAAGCAACGGGGATAAAATTAGAAAAAACTTTAATTGATTCTATTTTTTGACCGGCACTGTATAAAATAAATGCAAAATTTTATGCTAAAAAGAATCCACCAATTTTTGAAAAGAAATTTTAAAAAATTTAAAAAAATATTTAAAGTATTTGACAATATGACGTTTAATAAGGAGGAAGTAGTTGTCATATAAAAAAGATCATGGTACCAAATAAGGAAGATAAAAGAAAATGAAAATTCCAATTTTAGAAAATTAAATTGATCATAGGAGACACAAATAAATAAAAAAAATTATTTTTGCTCGGTATACCGATAGAGGATTAAAATACCTGTAATTTAGGGTACATATTATTTAAATTCCCCTAATTCTTGTTTGTTTTTTATGAGAAAAAATTTAAAAAAATTGTTTTTTTTTCGACATTCCCAAAAAAATAAAAATATTTAGAAATTGAAATTTAAAAATCGGCCATGACAGATTTGTGCGGAATTTTGTAGGTTCAGATTCAAAAGAGGAATTTTGAAAATCGCTTAAAAATTGTGGCTTGAAATTTTATTTGCTCAAAAAAAGTGCTTTTGGACACACTGTGCAAGGGATTAAAAAAAAATATTTCCATCATTTTGAACTCTCTAAATTTGACTTCATATTTGGTTATGTTGATCTCAAATCCTCAACCACAGATAAATTAAAATCTAGCCCAGTGGGTATTTTTAACAAAATCACATAATAAATAAAAACAATAAAAAATTTTGTAATTTTTAAATCTATATTTATTTTTAAATTCTGCAACCTCATAACTTCCCACACTGATAAATATAAATCGCAAAAGCTTTTTTGTCATTTTGATTTTAATTTCTTTATCAGTGACCTCTATTGTAATACATTTTAGCTACGTATACAAATTATTACCAATTTGACCAATAAAATACTCTTCTGGCGCATAGTGTACTTGTACTTTTTACGAATTTTTCTTGAAATTTTTTAAGTCCATCGCAATAAAATAGATCAAAATATTATTATCCCCTTAATTCATAAATGCTTTGTAGTTATAACAGGTTTACAAAACGTAATTTTCATACAAAATTTGTTCAATAAACCTCCTATAATTTTACAAAGCGTTTATGAATGTATGGGGTATATTTTTAATGAGTAAATTACAGTTTCAAATACAAAACTCAAAAAAGCACACATCAAACCGCATATCCATATAATAAATATATAATGAAAATAATCTAATGTTAGAGATTTGTTATCTTCTATATCCCGTAAAAATTTCAAATTACCACTCACGAATCCATGCCATTTAGTATCTTTTATAATTTTATTGAAAATTCCATTTTCAAAAATATAATGTAGAAAACGATTAAATTGATCAATCACGGGAGATTTGTGGGGCATCGGAACGCTATGTGATACTAAAGCCAAGGGTTCATTAATTGTCTTTGCAATGGGTTTCTTGAGAAATTCTTGCTGGTATAGTAAAAAATCCAATACATCTTCGTATCCAGCGTACATTCCATGAGACATATTTAAATATTGGCGTTTTATTTTATAATCTGTATTGTTACCCATACGTAAACGTTGCTTCAGAATTACAGGTAAATCCATATTTTGAAATTTTCTGTAATCTGTGGTATGCACAAAAATATTTAAATCGCTTCGTTCAATATCTTGAAGCGTGTACAATTCCGATTCGTATACTCGTGCAGTTAATAAACTCGATAGACTGGAACCATAGAAATTCGTAAGAAATATGCCAATAAATAAAAATAATAGATTCAAATTAAAATTCCAAAACGATCGTTCCTGAGCAAGAGTTATCGATTCAGAAATAATAATTTTGAAAGTTTGTAGCAATGCTTGAGCAACTTCAAGTCTATTATTGGCGATATAATTCAAACGTAAGATTAGTATAAAAATTGAGACCGCTATCAAGGCGGTGATAAACCAAATTAAATTTGTAAATGTTATAAGGATATATAAATTAAATGATATTTCTTTAGCAGTGGGTACCAACAACAATTCTTTCATTAGCAGTAAAACAGTACTTCTCGCAAAATCATCCGTTCTAGGCGGTGCCATAGTTGAAAAACTAAAATTAATAGATTTACCAAATTCTAAGGCTTTTTCATATGTCGCATTTGGTGACCACACGTCATAAAAATAACCAACAAGTGTAGCATTATGATGTTTTGCAAATAACTCAATCCATTGATAGATATAACCGACTATTAATAGTTGACCCTCACGATTTGTATAGTTAAAACAAAGTGGTGGAAATTGTATAACTGGCACACTTATCTTGAAATTATGAAAATTATTCAAATGCGTTTTATCCTTAAATTCCGAGGCATTATTCAGCAATACAATTTTGATCTCAGGATAAGGATGATAGGTATATAGTTTATTATTTGACCATAATAAGACTGAAGTCAAACCATTTTGCCAACACAATTCTAATATGTACTTTAGATCATCTGGGTACATCACATCATTTCCTTGAATATTTGAATGATATACAAAAAATATATCCTTAAAATGTATCGTCCACAGTAAACGCTCTACTGCTGCCAGAGTTATATTTAAGTTTTGCAATGTTATCCAAGCAATTGTAAGACTTTGTTCAGTATATATTTTATATAGCGGTGTTATATTGAATTGTCTATCGCTTATTATAAGTTTTGGTATATTTTCTAATTTCACCACTTCTTGAAATTGTTTATAAATTTTAGTATTAAGTTTTGTTTCTTCAAAATTTATCAAAATATTTATTTCCTTTTTATGTTGTCGATTAATTTGCTGAATAATATTGTAGACATTTGTCTGACCTTTGGCGGTTAAAACAATCTGTAGGAATACAATTGCTCTAATAGTGTTTGCTAAAACTCTCGACTGCATTGTTAATAAGCAACTGAAATGTTGTGCATACTGACAAGATATAAAAACTACATGCTTGTGAACAGGGCCGTACACCGGAGCTTCGTTTGGATGGGGTCAATATATATGGTACAAATCATAACAACGGAAAACCCCCTGCCCTACAAAATTTAATGTAATGTTACAGTTGCATATGTGCTTAAAATGTAGGTGAATTACTGTACCTTCAAACAAAAATGTATCAAAATTAAATAATGCCCAATAAAAAAAGTAAATAAATAACTCTCAAGAATTTTTCATATAAATTGGGATTTATTTCATTATGAAATAACTCCCAATACCATAGGCGTACCTAGACCATTTATTTGCCCATTCTCACACTCTTAATCCCAACAAACACTTTCGGCATTACGCTTATAATTTTTTCACACAAAAAAAACTTAAAAATAATTCCTTGCCTTCTAATAAAATATTCATAAATTTGCCTATCAAAATCGCCATGTTTTTATACAAAACTCTGAATAGTGCATCTATTTTTCTGAAGAAAACCTCGTACAAGCAATGTGTTCCAAACTATATTTTCAGATTATTATGATAGAGAAAAGAAATCTAAGATCAACCTGTCTAATTCGTCTACCTCGGACGAATCCTTTCTAACCCCATATTCTGATCACTTAAATTACCGAGGTGGTCAAAAAAAGTGAGATGTTCATCTTACAATTTTTTTTTTCTACAAAATATTGAAATTTCATTAAAATAATATAGTAATGTTTAGTTTGAAAAAACTTCCTGGTTAGATATTAACTATCCAGCAAAACTTTCTCTTACCAGGTAAAGGGAAATGGAATAAGAAACCAAAAATTGTAACTACTTACACTTTGGTCGCATAACACATTATTTTAACATGGGGGTGTCATTTGAGGTAAATGGTTTCCTATATCGTACCGGTATAGGCTAAAATAAGTGATTACGAAGGAAATACTGAAATAAGTTGTTACTTGTAATATTAAATTCACTAGTTATCTAAAATAAGTACATACTTGAATGGAGTGAAATAAGTCGTTACACATTAGTTAAAATTTTATTGGTTACATATAGGGAATGAAATAACACGTTACCAGTAATGACTTTATTTAAAAGTACCCCGATCCGAGCAATATTATTGTATTATAAATTTTTATTAAATCGTACTTTCGTATAATAAGTAGTAATATAATGCAATACCAATAACTTATTATTTTTACCCTTATCAATAAGTTATTATATAACACAATATCGGTAATATATTGTTTTAAAGCCTCCAAATAAGTAGTGATAACTCATTATTTCATATCTCCCCCATAAGTATTGATCACAATATTAGTAACGTATTACTTTAGGTTCATAAGTAAAACCAAGAGTAAAGAGTTACCCATTGCCAGGCAATGCGTGAAAGAGGTCCGACCCATTACCAAGGTTTTGCTGGGTAATTATTCGTTTAGAAAACTAGAAATCTAAGATATTTAACTCACCAAAAAAAGATTCTGCGTTATATTTCTATTATTAAACAACTTTGCCATTCTAATAATTTTTCTTAAAGAAAAACTCTTATAGTCAATTTTATAATCAGAACTATGATCGATTTGTTTCTTATACTGAATTTAGACTGAGCAAAAACCACCTGCTTTTTGTACAAAACTAAATTACAAAAGCCAAGACATTTACACTGGTTATTTAGTTTTTCTTTGTCACATCACTATTTTATTACACAGTTTTCTTTCTGTTTTTTATTATCAAATTAATGTAAAAAAATTATTAATACGATACATTTAAAGAGAATAACACTTGCTTTACTTCTATATTCGTTGCAACAGGGTGTATCGAAAATTAATCATAAATGATACCGGGTGTATCAAGAATGCACATTTCAGATATTTTTATTTGATTTTTGGCAAAAACCAGGTAGAATCTGGTTTTCAGCTTGTATGAAAATTGTATTGAAAAACTAAATAGTTTTCGCCCAGTCTAAATACACTATTAAATATTTCTTAGATAAGAATTTTTCAAACAACTTTCTTATTTAAGAAATATTTAAAACAAAAATCGATCTTATTTCTGACTATAGAACTGACCCTTAGATTTCAACAACTTAGCTGCCTAGGAATCCAGTAGAGATTTTCCCAAACCAAAAAAACAGGATTAATTGATATAAAAAAAGTAATATTGTGATACTTTTTGCCATCAAAATTATAGATAAAAGAATTGTAGGTAGATTTTTTTAAAATCCTGGGGTGGGCAAAAATCAGTCTAGGGTGGGCTTAGCCCACCCCAGACCGGCCTATGTCCGCCAATGCCCAATACTTAGTGTGTTATTTCATAATTTTTTATGGAATAACTAACAACATCATTGGGCGTTATTTCAGTTTTATAAAGATTCACTTCGTTTCGAATGTAATTTTGTCGTTGGAAATTATTCAGTTCTGTTCGATGTTTTTAAAGTCGGAGGTTTTAAACAGTTCATTTTTTTTTTTGTTTTTTTTTGTTGAAAATTACTCTATATAAATAAGTCCATTTTATTTATTCATCAATATGAAGATTAAAGGGAAAACTTGTTGAATTTCAATAATTTTATTAATTTTTGAAATTGTCTGAAGGTATATTCACAATATATTTTCCATAACCGATTGAAGTTTATTTGAAAAGTATTAGCTAAAGTTTGTTTTCAATTGAAGAATTAATTAATATGCATGCAAACATATTAGAGGTTTTCATATAAACTCATATTCTACTCTTACACGGTGTAAACCTGGTATGTTTATCAGTTTAATGTCAAACTCCATACATAAAAAATATGGTTTTTATTTATACAAGGTTTACAAGGAATTTACGAGTTTATATGAAAACACCTATTGTTTAATTTTTTGTATAATGTGTTCAGCGATATATGAAAAATTGTCAAGACTTCCGCTTGGCCCAATTTTTTTTTTTTTTTGTATATAAAATTCACTGATACGAAATTTAGTGCCAATTGGATAAAGAAAAGTCGCACGCGAAATCGATTGAAAATTTGGTTATTATTTATAAGGCGAAAAACAACTTTTTAAGTATTTTGGAAAGTGTTGTTGTTGAGTATAAATTTTTTATAGGAAATGATTACAGAACCATAATCCATACACTCACAATATTATATCATTATTATTAAAACAACCTAAAATACATATTAAATTAATTGAAAACACAATTAAAAAAGAACTACGGATTTTTCATTATATTCAGACCATTTTGCTATTTATTATCAGACACTGTTTAAACAATCCATAAAAGAAATAAAATAAAATAATTGAAAAGTCTCTTAAAACAATCTTCAGTTTTTAATTGACAAAACGTTAGAAAAAAAAAACGATTTTATGGTTTGTTTTTTCACATTTGAAAGTTTTTTTTGTTTGAATTTTCAAAACACTACACACACGTTCATATTTTTATTGGAAATGTTTGTGTGTATGAGTAAAGAATTTTTTGTAATTTGAATTGAAATAATTTTGTATATAAACAAACTATTTTAACAAAAAAGAAAACCGAAAATATTTGAATTTTTTGTTTTATACTGAATTTAGACTGAGCAAAAGCTACCTAGTTTTGTACAAAAACTTCACATTTGAAATTTTTTTTTTTGTTTGAATTTTCAAAATACTACACACACGTTCATATTTTGATTGGAAATGTTTGTGTGTATGAGTAAAGAATTTTTTGTAATTTGAATTGAAATAATTTTGTATATAACCAAACTATTTTAACAAAAAAGAAAACCGAAAATATTTGAATTTTTTGTTTGAAAAACAACGAAATTATTTAAATTATTTTTTCTAAAAATAGAACATTTGACTGAAAATATCAACTCCTACAGGCAATACGTTATTTTTTGTAGTTTGGTTTTTATTGACTTGTACAAAAAGTTAAACAATATCATCCTTACTATATATATTTTTCAAATGTATATTTTAGTTAAAGTCTACTTTAGTTAAAATTTTGGATGGCAGTATGCCATGACTTGGTTTATTTTTGGAGCATTCTGATTGGTTAATTTATTTTCAACCAATCAAAATATTTGAAAATACAAATATTCTTGTAGGGTTTTCATACAAAGAATTAACAAATTTAAAATACTCTTTTATGGTATGGGCCTATGTTTCCATGTATTTTAATTGATTCTTCAATTGAAAACAAACGTTGCCTATTACTTTTCAAATAAACCTCAATCGGTTATGGAAAATATATTGTGAGTGAAAAAATAGTAAAAACTAGCATGTAAATTAACAGACATATTATAACTAAAGCCAATTAATGCAAAACTAATTGCATTGATGATAATGTATGACAAAACAAATACAATCAATTTCTTGGTTTGCTTTGGTTTTTTCAAATGTCAAAAAATGTTAAAGGTCGATAGTCGCTCAATTTAAGTTAATCCTGGCGCCATTTATTGTAGTTACCCGAGTTAAAAAATTGATCTCGCGCAATATCTAATCATATCCAATTTGATATTGTTTAAGATCTGCTGTAATATCTAGCTGATCCAATTAGATCTCAAAATTGGGTGTATCCAATCATATCGTATTAGATCCCATTGCATATATGCACACATAATAATCCATGCATAAAAATACGAAAAAATGTCAAAATAACAAAAAAATTTGTAAAATATACGAAAAATGGTTTATTTTACTAAAGTTTTTGTTGTTTTGACATTTATTTCGTATTTTTATGCATGGATTATTATGTGTGTGGGGATAAACTAAGATCAAGTTATATCTCAAAATTGGGAGGTCCAATGATGGCGGATCCAGCTATATATTTGCGGATAAACTTAGATCTAATTTGATCCGAAAAATGGTGGATCGAATTAGATCCAGCTATATATTTGTGGATAAACTTAAATCTAATTTTGATAAAAGGTTGGTATCGCTAATTTTTCGTTAAAAGCTACGCCCACTTAAAACAAGTGACAAAATGAAAAAACAAACATTATGTTAAAATTCTGTACAATTTTCTGAACCCTCTCCTTGCCTTTCGTGGCGAATTTGGGATAGAAATCTCGTAGAGTTTGCGCTAAATTTGTAATCTCTAATATTGTTGGCACTAATTTTTATCGTAAAAGTATTATCTCTAGTTGTCAAGTATTTGTTTTTATTAATTTTATTATATTTAAAAAAATATTTTTTTCTCCAAATAACAAAAGGTGTATTTAATAAACAGAAATGTTCAATAATGTTACAAGACATCATAAATATTGTTACTAATTAAAGAAATTATGTATGACAGCTATTTTCAATGACCTAGAGATTACATTTCGTAGTCTTATACAGAGCTGCATTTTCATAAAGTCTCGTAAGTTTTCTATCCCGTGTAGATGTGCCTTTATAGAATAAAATTAATTTAAGCGTATTTACATAAATTTGTTTTTATTAAATTAATAATTTTTTAAATAATTTTTTTTATTTTAACTACATTTGCAGTTGCTTGTACATTTTTACGATAATCTGCATGTATGTTGTTTTAGTTGCATTTGTAAGTGTTTTTACTAAAGGGTTCTTCAACAGGGACGCTACAAAAGTAGAAAGACAGGGACAGCAAACGACGCGATATTTCTTGCCGCTCTTTTAACATTTCTCTTCAGTAAGGTTTGCCATTTCATTATGGAAAGATATACGAGCCAACAACGAGTCGGACTTATTAAAATTAACTACCGAAATTCGGAGTCAGTGGCCTCAACGTTAAGAGCGCTACGTCTAATATATGGTCGTCATAATGAATGGCTTCGTCAATAAACAAAATATGCGTTATTGGTCAGACAGCAATCCACACGTACTCAATGAGTCATCATTGCATCCCGAAAAAATTACGGTTTGGTGCGGTTTATGGGCCGGCGGCGTCATTGGGCTGTACTTCTTCCGTGATGATCAAGACCGGCACGTTACTGTGAATGGGAATCGCTACCGTTCAATGATAACCGAATATTTTTGGCCCCAATTGGATGATATGGACTTGGAGGACATGTGGTTCCAACAGGACGGTGTCACAAGCCACACAGCGAATGTCACAATCAATTTATTGCAAACCAAGTTTGGAGAACGTGTTATCTCACGAAATGGTCCAGTCGATTGGCCGCATCGGTCGTGTGATTTGACGCCGTTGGACTATTTCCTGTGGGGGCTATGTCAAATCTATGGTCTATGCCAACAAGCCAGCGACGATTGATGAAGTTCGTACGAATATCGGCCGATTTATGCTTGAAAACCGTCGAAAATTCGGTTCAGCGTCTGGACTTCTGCAAGTCCAAGCGTGCCATGCAAAAGAGATCGATTTCCATACATAATGGCATCGAACGTACTTTCACAGGAATAAAGAATTTCATTGATATCCAAAACCGTTTTTGTTTTATTTAAAAAAAACTTTTGTAGCGCTCTTATTGGATAACCCTTTACATTTGTCAGTTGATTTTTCACAGTTTTAAAACAACTTCACATTGCAGTTGATTTAAATGCAAAGGTAGTCTGACTAAACTACGGATAATTTTTAATATAGTTTAAAAGTATAGACTTTGGGTTTTTATAACCATACCAACTTATTTTTGTTAGATAAAGGATCTAGGATATAATTGCAATTCAAATGAAAATTTCACTTACTTTCCTATTTTGCAAATCAAGTAAAACACCTTAATCGGATCTGCTAAGTCTTAACATATGACGTAAATTCATATTCCACTAAATTTTTTTTGTCAAAAAATCACAACTTTTGTATCAACATTTTCCGAAATTCAATCTGCAACAAAAATTTTATCGCCAATTTACAAAAATGTATATTTTTGTTAAAGTCGATTTCATTTAAAATTTTGGGTGGCAGTATGCTTTGACTTAGTTTACTTTTGGAGCATTCTGATTGGTTAATTTATTTTCAACCAATCCAAATGTTTTAAAATATAAAATGAACAAAACCGTATGTTTACAATAAAACGGACTAAATTTGAAATGCTCTTTTATAGTACTTTGTTCCTTGTTCCAATAGAATTCCAACCCATATATTTTTCTGTGTGTAATAAACTATTATTAACCGCTTTCTTAAATCACTTGGATTTAATAAATCCAAAAATTAGTTCAAAAAGTGCTCAACATATGATGGTAGATTCTCCCTATTTTAAAAATAACTTTCTATCCGACACTTCTTTCACCTTAATTTTTAATGCCGAATTTAATGATGACGGATTTTCCTTTAACTTTTAATTTTTAATTATATTTTATATAAAACAGCGATAAACAGTCTGCCTTTTCAGTTTTATCACTTCAGTTTATATTTTTACACAATTAAAATATTCCACTGCAATATTTGATATTCACTAATTGGATTTAATGAAATTACTTAGAGTATAGTGAAAAATTGCTTTTTCTATTTCAGCTATTTCTCCATGTCCAAGATGGAAAATATGTATTTAGTGAGGTGTAGTTTTTTTTCTAAACGTATTTCATACAAAAAAATTTTAAGAAAAACTTTTATTTTCTAGTTTTGAATTTTTTTTTATTTCTCTTTTAATTTTCATTCGTATTTTATTCTGGCATTAAATTAATAGGCTGTTTCATATCTTTGCATTTTTATGCTATGTGTAAACCCAGATAAATTAATCCAACTGTTTCTTTTTTGGATTTAATAAATCCATTTTTTTTTATGAAAAATTCTAAATACAGGTGATTAAAAAATGCGCTTATTATCTAATGCTCAAGATTCATATACTCGTATGTGTTTACTAAAATTTCAAAAAACTGAAAATGGAGTTTTATGGACGCTTTAAAAATAAGTTGGCCATTCTAGGGCATACTAACCCAGCAAAATCTTTCTTTACCAAATAAGTGGTTATATATATTTGTTCCTTTTACTCCTGCATATATAATAGAAATTCATAGCTCCGCACAACTTATTTTTTGACGTCTAAACTCATTATTTTTGTTTGACGTGATTCGTAAACTAGTTTTGACACGAGGCGTAAATACTTAATACGTATTACGCCTTTACTAATTTAAAAAATTTTATTTACAAGAATTCGTTGGTTCTTTACAATTCTTGTTTAGTTTATATTTGTTACTATTGATATATTCTTAGTTTGGAAATAACACTCAAAAAAACACGCATAAAAAGCTAATAACTGGAGAACCGTTTGCAATTTTGACTCCAAATTTCAAGTCCGATGAAGTAATTATACGCTTGTTACAATCGACAGAAAAAAGTAAAATGTTTTTAATATTATTTTTTTTAAGATTTTACAGTTTGTTTATTTTTTAGTACACTTTTTTGCTAATTTCAGCAGATTGATTTTAAATTACAGTTTACAACAATTTACTGAAATTTAGTAGCTGAAACTAATTATTTATACTAATTTCATTTTACTAAAATTATTGATAATTAGTAAGTTTTTTAACTGATTTTAGCAAATCGATTTTGAAATGCAGTTTACAACAATTTTGTTAAAACTTAGTAGGGACTACTAATTTTTTCTACTGATTTTGTTGTACTACAGACCAGCAGACAAAATTAGCAAAAAATACCGCTGGGCTCAAAACTGTTCAATTTCCCGTAATAATGCAAAATTTTCAGTAGCCATTACAGACTTTTTTGGTTGAGTGTACATTTAAAAGATGTGCGCATGAATACTTTTGGAAGTTCCTTAGAATAACTTCCAAAATAGCAGTAGAATAATACTAATTGAAACTTGGGAAGCAATGAAAGAAGGGATAATCAAAGAATAACTACCATTTATTTTTGCTGGGACACTATAAACATATAACAAACACAAACATCCATATGTATTGTAACGAACCCTACGACCTGGTTCTACCTCATATGGGGCATGGCTGCTTATTAAGCAGGCCGTGCTCAGGGCTGGGGTATGCTAGTGCTAAATTTTTAACGATTTAGTTATAAAAAAATGTTCCTCAAAATCGTCTTCACAATATTCGTAAAAATATATGTACCAAAATTTTTACAAATCCCTTAAATTTGTCCTGTTTTTGGTTGGTTAATAATTTACAATGTGGTATCACTGTCATATGCATTAAGGTTTCCCTTTATCCAATATCGCAACCAACATTTAACAAAACAGTTATGTTGTTATAACAGTTATGTTGTTATAACAGTTATGTTTGTGCTGTTGCAAGTGTTGTGTTGCTAACTATTCTTATGTAAATAATTTTCTAACTGTTATATTTCTGGTTAACAGAAATACTGTTGTACCAACTTATACGTCTAAAATTTAAGGAAACGTTAGTGCTATTGTCCAAAAGATGTAGTATTGTATTTATGTTATTGTTTATAAACCTATATTTTAACATTATTAAATAAACTAAAACTGTTATAATATCATTAGGTGTCATTTGTGCAGTTTTGGCAGAAAAAAATTTTAGCTCATTTTCCCATTTCGAAACTTAAAACCCTCAAAATACTACACAGGTGGAAAATTACAAAGGGACCAATACTGGCAAAGCACCGGAATTGGTGGTATGAGTGCTTTTTAACAGTGCTTTCCCAACGCCCAAATGATAACACCCAATGCCAATGCTTTACAAAACCCTGGGAAAGCACCCAGAAACATAAAAATTAGATCCCTTCCCAACACCTAAATAAAAAACTTAAAGTGCTTTCCAGGCACTCAAGTGATTACACCGATCTATTTGATTTGCAAAGTATTGAGATAGCACCTAGAAACATAAAAATCAAATGTTTTCCCTGCCACCAAATTTATGAGCCCTCATCACTGAAGAATTTTAAATTACTCTAAAAATAGATGATTCTTGGAGTTATTGTATTGTGGAGTCAAAAATTAATTAAATATCCACTCTTTGTTGAAACAAAATAACGTTTAAAGAAAACAAGCGCTGGGAAGTCACCATTTTCAAGCGTTGGTAAAGCATTCAAATTTAGTAGTTTGCCAGTAGTTCTTTTTGTAAGACCGCGGTCTACTTGTGCTTTGCCATTGTTTCCTTTTTATTACCACATATAATTTCAATCTGGGTATGTGTCTGGCTGGAGCAGGCCTTAGGAAATATAATAGATAGTTCTTCATTTCTATTTTAAATCTTTTAAAATGTAAAATTAATTTTGAAAAGTGAGAGCAGTTTTTCTGCCTCCAGTCGATCTTTTAATTTATATTTGTTTTAACAAAAACAGTGCATCCCAGTGTAGAAAATCATTACCAGATATGTACATACTTGGTAATGGTAACTACACAGTCAGAAATCGCCAGTGGTACAAAAAATCAAGCACTGGCATACCACTGGGTAACCACGGTATTAAAAATAAATGACTGGCAGAACACTCATTTGGAACGCTTTGCCAGCGTTTGCAAAAAGCGTTTTACCAGTATTTGTTTTACAAAAATTTCGGTGGTTTATAAAAAAAACCACTGGCAAAGAATTGGCTTAGAGTGATATGCCAAGGTTTGCAACCAGTGGTTATCCAGTGCTACCTAGAAAATGCTAACAGGCGTACAAAAATCAATTCACTGGTACACCAATGATTTTATAAAAATGCTGACGCTTCGTTAAAATATGTTTGTAGTCAGAAGGTTCCGAGTTCAAATCCGGTTGCAAGGAAAAAATTTTTTTTGGATTTTTTTTAATTAAAAATTTTTTTGGTTTATAAAACCAATTTTTTTTGTTTGTGGGAAAGCTCCTCCAGGACCAACTTTTCTTTTGCCCTCCCAACACTGGCATACTAGTTACAAAAAATTGTTTGCCAGTACTAGCATTTTGGCACAGCCAGTAGTTGTCCAGCTATTAAAACTCATTTATATGTTTAGCCATCAAATATTATATGTCTCGTTAGCTCAGTGGGTAGAGCAATCGTCTGCCAATCTGACGGCCTGGGTTCAAATCAAAAAAAGGGCAGGACCAAAAAAATACATATGAACTTTTTTTAAATTTTATTTTGGAAAATATATTTCCAGACCACCTATTTATTGGTTTTGCCAGCGTTTTGCCCACGTTTAAAACTTTTGTTCCTCCAGTGCTTTTCCGGCGCTTTTTGAACAGCCGGTCCTTTTGTCTAATGATGTTATCATTTTTGGAATGGGAAAGCACTTTTTGCCAGTACGTGTACCACCTGTTGAAGAGCTTTGCCACCGCTTTCCCGTTTGTATTTTTCTGACTGGGTAGTTACTTTTGTTATTACATTTCTTATTACCTTTATATGGCGATGTCGCGAAATATAATGAGTTATGGTTACACACCAGCATACAAAAAATAAATTATATTAAAAAAAATATTTTTTATTGTATTTTATTTTTTTTTTAATAAAATTTGCTGGTGCGGGAATCGAACCTGGGTCAACAGATTGCAAGTAGGTAAATGGGTATCATTACTGGTAGTCCAAAAAATAATGATATGTCATTACGGTTTCTACACTGGGATATTACTATTTAAAATTTTATTATTGCAAACATTAAAATTTTGTAAAGCTGGAAAACTGCCCTCACTTTCGAAAATCTTTAATAAAGTTCGAACAAACATATCTGTTTGGAATTTGACATCTGTTGCTGAATACTGAGGGAATTGTCTACGTGATATTTATGAATTTTTATATTGATTCAATGAAATTTTGCTGCAACTCGTCCATTGAAATATGGAGGAGATTGGAATATAAACAAAAATCTAAAAATATAATGTTTTTATTTGTCTGCGTTGATCACTTCTGAGTAAAAACAATAACAGGAAGCTGTATAGAAAAGAAAACAACGAATTAGTTACATTGCATTCAAGGCCTCACTTGGGTGAGATGGTTAAGCTGTCGCACTTTATTATAGTTATGTTTGTAATGCGAGAGCATGTGTTCCATTCCTTAGCCGACGGGTTGTTGAAAAAAATTATCATATAGAGACAAACCGATAATAAAAACATATAAATAATTAATACAATTTAATGAAAAATAACTGACGATGCCTGCACATAAAAAAAGACAGAAACTAGATCTAGTCTAATTTTAAAATTAAAATGTGTTTATAATTTAATGAGATAAAGGTTTATTTTTCATCTTAACGTCAAATCTACCAAATTAGAATTGATAAAATTGCATATTTATTACAATATTAATTGCAGCTGTCGTATTATTTATTAAAAATTACATACACAATGAAAAAGCTTTTCCCAAAAATTTGTTTTGCATTAACTTTGTGAAGAAAACTTCATTAATTTAGTGAAAACTTTCATTAAAACTCGTCCAATAAAAATCGCTCTGCGTAAATTAGCTCAAACTTAGAATTTAACAATTATTTTAGATACTCTCAAACCACTACTTATATTTGCAGATTAAATTTGGTATTTTCATTTCTCATTTTGATGGCTAAATGTAAAAGGCTCTTCTAGTTTTTAATATTAAAAAAAGTCAAGCTCTTTGTGTTTTTATTGATAAAAACTTAAGAAAATACATTAATTTTGCATTAAACGATTAATCGCCAATTTTCTCGATTAACCGACCCGAATAACTGGTTAATTAATTTTAGTGATTTTTCGAATAATGCATTAACCGGTTACCCGCCTATGTCGAATAATTGGAAACACTAGTATATACACAGAGGGAATTTTACTGGACGAGTTTTAATGACATTTTTCAGTAAACTAATGGAGTTTTTTTTCACAATGTAAATGCAAAATTTCTAAAATTTTAAGAAAAAGCTCCATATATTTTATGAATCCAGTTTTAATGAAACTTTTTAATTGAGTGTATGAAACTTTTAGTAAATAAAATGAAATTTATCACAAAATTTTATGAAAAATTCCATTAATTCAATGAAAAGTTTCAATGGACGAGCTCCAGTGCAACTTTATTGGTTTTATGCAAAAATTCATTAATATCATGCAGATAACTCTCTCAATGTAGGGATTAATATATATTCGTGCATTCTCATAAACATGCATGCTTTTCCACACATGGATTCATAAATCTCCATTCATGTCTTCATATTAGGGTGTTCCTTAAAAATAGATTCGTCATTACACCCCCCCCCCCCCCCAGTTTTATTGGAAATGGTCCCAAATGGAAGAAATCAATTTTTTTTTTTTTTTTGGAAAACGTCAACTTTCGGCACTGGACGAAAATGGCCTATTTTGGAAAAAAGTGTATTATTATTAAAAATTCCCAAAATTCTAAATTTTAAAAAAAAAAATTTTTATTTTATTTATTCATTTAGTATAGTCAAAATGATTCAGATATGGAATTTTGACTTCATCGGATATCATTAACCCACTTTAACCCACGAATTTGATAAGAATTCAGAAACGTGTTTTTTTAAAATTAATTTTAAAGATTTTTTAAAATGCCTAATTTGGAGATATCGATTACTACTTGTACCACATAATAGTTAATACTAAAGAAAAAAAATAAATTGGAAAAATGATAAGTCGAGTTTGTGTTTGGAGCGATTGCTTTCCAGGACATTTTACAAAAATTGCTCATTTTGTCAAAAATGAAACAAAATTTTAATGTTTTCATCAAATTTTACACAGTTTTCGGAAAAACAACACGTAAATTTGGTTAGACTATAATTATCTTTACATTTGTTTAAAAAATATTTAACCCTTATTGGCCTGGGGTCAGAAAAGACCCATGAAACTTAATATTAATTATGACTACGAGATTGTAAAGCCATTAAATTGTTAAAAAAATCTCAACTAGATAAAAGTAATTAGTTTATGTAACACTAGCGGGCACAGCCCGCTACGTTGTGAATCTGTTTTCTGGGTGTATGTGAAGCCCGGGCAACCAGCCAAATTAACGCCAAAACCGAAAATGCATGGCGCCAAGGTAATGATCTGTATATGGTGGAATCAGAAGGGTCAAATCTATTTAAGTTGCTGGAATCGGGCCAGACGATCACAGGGGACCTATACTGAATACAATTGAATCGCTTGGTCTAAAAACGCCTGGAATATGCGACCAGACGTGCAGCCGTAACATTCCATCATGGCAGCCCTTGGCCACACACATAAAATACGAAATTCATGTCAAAACAACAAAAACTTTCGTAAAATAAACCATTTTTCGTATATTTTACGAAATGTTTTGTTATTTTGACATTTTTTCGTAATTTTATGCATGGATTATTATCAGTGCATATGTAGCAAGACCGGTTAAAAACTACTTAGAAAATAGTGGTAGGGAAGTTTTTCCTCACCCGCCTTATAGTCCAGAACTTGTCCCGTCCGACAACCATTTGTTTCCATCGATGCAGAATGCTTTGACTGAAATACGCTTCTCTTCAGAATAGAGTATCCGAAACTGGCTTGATTGGTTCAAAGCCTCAAAAAATGAGCAGTTCTTTTGGCGCGGAATCCACATGTTGTCAGAAAAATGGGAAAGGTGGCCAATTCCTTGAGTAAATTTATATTGTACCAATGTTTTACAATTAACGCCCAAAATTTTTAAATTAATTAATTTTTAAGTTAAACACCCAATAGCAAGGATATTTTTTATTTGCAATCGTCTAAGTGTTAGCAAAACTTTTGCTGAGATTAATATTTTTTTTTTTTGTATGTGAAAATCAGCTCGCTGATTTTCAGCAAAAGAAAAGGAAATTATAGTATGCAATGACTTGCTTTTTGTTTACCCAATCATCATTTTCTTATTGCGGATAACTGATGAATGGGATGATGCCCAGGAAATAATTGTGTTGTCTATCATGAAAATGGTCAACTTTTTTGAAGCAACAAATTAAATCTTGTATGGCATACAATATTAGAATTTGTACAACAATATTCTTACTTTATATACGAAAATATAGAAAATGCGAAAAAACGAATTTTGTATATTTAATGCAAATATTTAAATAATTTTGAGAAAGGAGGTGATCGTTATAGTATCCCATCTGAGTCATTGATTAAAAATAAGGAGCCAACGCAGTTTTTTTAAAGCAAAATATTGTATCGAAATTTTTAAATATTCACTCTAAAAGACGGATGATATTTTCTTGCGGGCCATCAGGATATATTGGCATTTATTAAATATTAAGTGGCAAATTAGCAAATTGATTTTGTAATTACACACAATTTTTTATTTAAATAGGTACTTTAATGCAAACTTTATATTGTTGTAGATTATTTAATTGCAAAAGTTGTACACATTTAAACATTTGAATGAACAAATAAAACCAAAACATTTGGTTGACCTACACAAACCACAAGATACACTATCATTATTAAAGCTTTAAATAATATTTTTTTAATTATTTTTAAAATACTACAATAGCCTTTTCTGAATTCATTTTCAAAAGGCTTCTAATTTCAAAAATGCCGCTTCTTAATTTTACTTGATATGACTATATCGTATTTATTGATTTAACTACTGTATGTAAATATAGCAATGAATTTAGATATACCAAATAAATTGGAAATTTTAATACCTGCAGTAACCGATGCAGTAACATTTTATGTAAATGTGTCAAAAGAATAAAAGCACTTTTTAATTAACATAATTTGGCTTAAAATAGCTACCAATGTAAATTGCATCCAAATCGATTGTTTTAGTGTTACAAATGTCGGCATTAACCTACAATATTTTGCCACACTTTCGAATAGAGAATGAACATGTAAAAAAAAAACTTACAAACAATTACAAACGAAACAGACAAACGAATACAAAATAACAAACAAACCGTCACATATGAACATATGTATGAATGTGTATGTACTTTCAAATTATACCATAAGCATTATTAACATTAACATCAATGCCAGCCAACTTAAACCGCAAACGCTGAAGTGTAAACAAACAATTTTCTGAAAAACTTTGTTTTTTTCCCCACATACGAGTACATATGGTATGTGGAGCATGAGGAGCATCACTAGAAACAATAGAACATTAACATATTTGCCAAAAAACTGTAAACTATTTGCGAGAAGAAAAAAAGAAAAGAAGATGCATGCAAAAAGAACAAAGTGTAAACTACTGAACTTAATTTAACTGAAATTGGCTGCAAGTCTCAAACTTAAACACGCACAAAATTACAAAAAAACGAAACAACAAAAAAATAAATGACAAAACAACAGAGTCGGAAATTGAAATTATATTGAAAAAGTACGAGGAATTTAAGCAAAGTGATTTGGCAAGGCTTTGTTTTTTAAAAGATGTGAAAGGGTTTTAGTATTAAAGTAAAAAAATTTTCTATATACGACTTAATAAATATTGAATTAGGATTAAATTATGGATAATTCTATTTTGACGATTCACATATATTTACTCAATATACCAATTACACTATGAGAAAGTCAAAATCGGGATGGGATGGAACCAACGGGAAATGTTATATCGGTCAAAAACAAGTTATACGTGTCCCGGCGTTTCGCTGGGTCAACCCAAGGAATCGAGATATATCTTTTTTTTGACATAACTCGAGAACCACTAGTCCGATTTTGCTCGAACAATTTTAAAAAAATTAAAAATTACAATTCCTTTAATCTGTTCATATAACGTTTTTCTATATACTCAACAGTTTTGCCGGTAAAAATAAATGTTTGTTACCGCTACCATAAAAATCAATAATCTTTTGTTTATTACTTTTTTTTAATATTTTAGGCAAAAAACATTTTTTTCTTCATCATTTATTTTTACCGGCAAAACTGTTGAGTATATAGAAAAACTTTATATGAACAGATTAAAGGAATTGTAATTTTTAATTTTTTTAAAATTGTTTGAGCAAAATCGGACTAGTGGTTCTCGAGTTATGTCAAAAAACAGACCACTAAAGGTCAAATCGATATATCTCGATTCCTAGGGTTGACCCAGCGAAACGCCGGGACGCGTATAACTTCTTTTTTACCGATATAACTTTCCCCGGTAGTTTGAACCTTCCCGATCACTGACCTCTACCATTTGTCTCACAGTGTTATTAACAATATTTTGATCCACTTATGCACTATTGCACTTGAAAGCTATATCAGTCATTACAAAGCACGTACTGCTTTCCATCCCTGTATATTGCATATCTTCGTGCTATGACAGGGGAGGGAAGTCTTGTATTGTTTCGCGCCAACAATAGACACATTTTTTTGTAAAAATTTCTCGTGTGAGTCCTTAAGTTAATTTTTCTTCTGAAAGCCTTTGGGCAAACTTTTAAAGAAAATTTTCTTTTAAAAATGTCATCACAGATATTAGGATGTCCCAAAAATACGATTTGTCATGATTTAACAAATCGTCGAGTCCGGAGACAGTTGTCAACTTCCTAGGCACTGAGGGTACCATCCATATTACTCCAGTTTCTCACCAAACAAAATCATAAAAATTTACCCCAGCCTGGGCAGGACATCACCCAGCAAAATATTGGTAATGACACCTCATTGCTGTCTGCATTACCAATAATGATATATCATTACCTTTTGCATTATTTTGTACTATAAAATAATGACTTCCTAATAACGGCCTATTGTATTCATTGTTTCTAAATATAAAATAATGACTTACACGTAATAGTTTAAAATAGTACTTTTTACACAGTTAAATTTTATAAATTTTTATTTATTATATGTAAATATGTTAAAATTTTTATGACGAGTCTCAAATTACACACTAGAGAAAACTTAAATTTTTCTGAATGTACTTCTTTAAGCTAATATTATTTGCTTAACTCCTTATTTTTAAGAATCAAGTAAGCCATCGGATAACCACTTATTATTCAACTTTTTGTAAGCATGTGTGTAACCACTTATTATTCAAAGTCTCATAACTACTTATTTCTCATTTTTTCGTAAGCGAGCGGGTAAGCGTGACTACTTATAAAAACGACCACGCCAAACAAAAATAATGAGTTTAGACGCCAAAAAATAAGTTGTGCGGAGCTATGAATTTCTATTATATAACCACTTATTTGGTAATGAAAGATTTTGCTGGGCAAGACCACCCAGTCAGAAAAATACAAACGGGAAAGCGGTGGCAAAGCACTTTAACAGGTGGTATAAGTACTGGCAAAAAGTGCTTTCCCATTCCCAAAATTATAACATCAAAAGCGCCGGAAAAGCACTGGAGGAACAAAATTTTTAAACGTTGGCAAAACGCTGGCAAAACCAATAAATAGGTGGTCTGGAAATATATTTTCCAAAATAAAATAAAAAAAAAGTACATATGTATTTTTTTTGGTCCCGCCGTGATTTGAACCCAGGCCGTCAGATTGGCAGACGATTGCTCTACCCACTGAGCTACCGACACATATAATATTTAATGGCTAAACACATAAATGAGTGATAATAGCTGGACAACTACTGGCTGTGCCAAAATGCTAGTACTGGCAAACAATTTTTAGTAACTAGTATGCCAGTGTTTGGAGGGCAAAAAAAAAGTTTGTCTTGAAGGAGCTTTCCCACAAACAAAAAAATTGATTTTATAAAACAAAAAAAAATTTTAAATTAAAAAAAATCAAAAAAAAAAAATTTTTGCTTGCAACCGGATTTGAACTCGGAACCTTCCGATTACAAACATATTTTAACGAAGCGTCAGCATTTTTATAAAATCATTGGTTTTCCAGTGAATTGATTTTTGTACGCCTGGTAGCATTGGCTAGGTAGCACTGGATAACCACTGGTTGCAAACCTTGGCATATCACTCTAAGCCAATTCTTTGCCAGTGTTTTTTTTTATAAACCACCGAAATTTTTGTAAAACAAATACTGGTAATACGCTTTTCGCAAACGCTGGTAAAGCGTCCCAAATGAGTGTTCTGCCAGTCATTTATTTTTAATACCGTGGTTACCCAGTGGTATGCCAGTGCTTGATTTTTTGTACCACTGGCGATTTCTGACTGGGCAGTTATAAGTCCACGCGTAAGAGGAAGAAAAAATTCTCAGGCGACGTGTGGTGGTCCCAATATTCGAAAGCGAGGTTTATTCCTGACAAGATTGCCAAGAACGCACTGAATGGGACCACTCATTAGCGCGGCGAAGAAGACTGCGTTAAATACCAAGCTGTGCTGCCGAAGCGAAAAAAGGTCAACGAAAACAGGACCGTTGCGCCGCCTGCATCTACCTCTCGAAGACCCTTCAATGAAGTTTTAAGGGATCGCTTACTTGTGGCTCTGGCAAGCGTCAATTGTGGGTTGACTTTGCCTGTGGTAACGGAATGGAGTACCATTGGATCCAAGTTGTCTGAGCTCGTAATGGAAGAAGTGCCCTCCAAAAAGAGTAGTCAGTTACCTTGTTTTAACTCCGATGAGATTCGCCGGGGATACAGCCTAATCAAATACATGGACTTGTTCTTTTTGATATTTCTTAGCAAACGTCGCCACAATCAATGCTGCACGGGACGGCCTTACTTTAAAGCTGATCCCCAGTGAATAAATTCCTTCTACACCTCGCGTCTGAATTTGGTTACACAGATGGGCAATGAACGTAAAATAACATCATGGTCATCTCGTAACAGGGTGTCTCCGCACTCAAGAAAGAAAGGCATTAAGCTCTTCTTTGGTGTCGCGAAAGCCAAGGAAAAGGTTTTCCGTCCATCATGGGTCGGTGGTGTTGACGGGACGATGAGCTCGATGACACTAACCAGCTGCTACACAGAATGCAGCTCGAAGAACCCCCCAATATAGCAGACAAAGATGGAGATGGTAAAGGTCATGTAGATTAATATGCAGCATTACCGTAATGTCACAAACAACCTGCGGGTGCCCCTAGACTAGGAGGACTTCGACATTCGCTGGTGAATGGGTTTCAGGGCGCCCCTTACAATATACTTTACATTGTAGATAGAGGTAAGTCTAAATCCTGTTTAATTGCTAAAAAGGAAACAAAACTATTTCTATGAACTCAATTCAGTTTATTGGACCTTACCTTAACGAAGGCTGCATTAACAGGTGGCCTCAACATTATAATTGCCTCCTGCTAAATGGAACACAATAGGGAAACGTCACCAGGGGAATTTAAATTACTATTTTCCTCCATTGGTGCAGATAACGTTTTGATCCTGGACTGTAATACCAATGCCATATGGGGCAGCACAAAAATCAATGAGAGAGGTAACATTATTATAACCTTACTATATACAACTCTGGTATTAACCCTAATTTTATTTTCCGGGTTCCGAAAATTTTAGAGGTTGTGGGTTCTGAATGTTACACTGATTTCAGGTAATTCTTCTGTGATGGTTGAAAAGTGGAGAACGTCCGATAAGAGACCTTTTCGGATTATAATTGGATACTTTTTGATATCAATCTCCGGAGGAGGTATGCTTTAGGAATCCTAGAAGAACCATATGGCGTCGGTTCAACAGGATTCTTCAAGGAAAGTTCGGTAAGGGACCTATGGTCCATAGGACAATCGACAGTATCGAACACTCGGTAAACAACTTTGAAAGGACTACGTATTTGGCTTTCAAGATTTCTTGCCCTCGTACACGGACAAAGCAATGTTTCGCTCCCTGGTGGAGTTCGGAGATTTCAGTGCTGCAGAAGGAAATGCGTAAAGGCTTTAACGCTAGGTATGTTAGCAAACAGTGGGCGAGATATCGCGAAAAACTGAAAGCGTATGAGAAAGCAGTGGCGGTGGCGAAACGGATCTAGTGGAATCGATAGACAACACTCGTGACACTGCCAGTATTAGTAAGTTTCTCGAAAAGGCTCCATCAAACCCTGCTTACGTAAAATGCGATGAAGGCTCCTGGTCTTTTGGATCCCGGACTCAGTTTTCTATTTTTGTGCTCTTCCGCTATTGCTTTAAAGAAACTATACAAAACTGGCTGTCAAATAAAAGTTAATCTAAAAACCAATCCGACAGTAAACTAAAACGAGTAAATAACTTAAAGCCGGGCATGCCGACTATGTAATACCCTATACCAGTCTGGTTAAAAGCCAACTAATATTTGGTTCCCAAATTCGAATGGCTTAAAATGGACTTGTGTCAAAATTTTCTATAAAATGATAAAAAAGAGAAAATCGGAAATATAACCCATATGGGCCACCGATCCTATGTAGAATCAATAGGCTTTGTCCTTGGAACCATGTGAGTCAACGAACGGAATTTCATTGAAATATATTCGTATTTGCGACCTGCAGCGTTAAACAAATCAATTTTGGGGGGACCTTTATATGGGCAATAGGTCTAACCATAAACCGAGTTTAACTAAAATCAATAGTCCTCGTTCATGGGCCGACATAGGTCGGTGTACCAAATTTCATCAACATACAGACGGAGGGACGGACGGACAGACGGACGAACATTGTTAAATCGAAACAAAAAGTGATTCTGAGTCGATCGGTCTAGGTCCAACATATCTGAATTTTAGCAATTTTGAATGAAAATGCACGGGTTAACGTTTTCAATAAAATAAAAAAAGAATCTAATTCTACGTTTTTTATTTTTATAGAGGATCTGAATTTTCTTTTATCCCATTTTATTTCAGATTTTCCACTCTTTTCCAACTTTCTGTGATTGTTTTCCTTCTCCTACTTTAAGTCGTTTTTCCTATCGAAACTATTGAGCTTATATCTGTAAAGAATTCTAAATATAAGTGTTTACAAAAAAATTAATATTTATAAATTTTCTAATAGGGAAATTTCGATATTTTGTTAGTAAAAATTTAGTGCAAATAGTAGTTGTAATATTCCGAAATACCTCCGTACACTTAAGATTTACAATTTCAAATATATTGAATCCTGAAAAAGGAAATTTCGAGTTATTAACGATAATTCTGTGAACAAGAAAGATCTTAGAACATTTTTTTTATTCAATTCAGTGACGATTTTAGAATCGTTATGAAAAGTTTCACAAATATCGATTTAAATCACATATCCATGTAGAAAATTCGTTTTAAAAGCATTTTGAAAGGTGGTGCAAGCGTTTTAAGAACATACCGATTTGCAGGTTTAAAGCGTTCTGACAATGCCCCAAATGACAACCATTATTTACGAAGTGAGAAGAAACGTTGGAATGCTTTTTCAACCGTCAAATAAGCGTTCTTAGGACATTCTCGCTCCTACTTTTATAGCGTTCTGAAATCGACCCAAATGATAGCCATGATTTACTGCCTCAGGGTGGAATTTTATAGAGTAGTCAAAACGTTAGAAAAACAAATTTGGGCGAGAATATAATAATTTACTATTTTAATATTATAAAATCAACAAATAGAGTAATTTATCATCGTTTTAAATACAAATATGAAATTATTCTTTTTAAACAATAGGTTTTGTACGAATGCATTTCTAGTAAAACTAGTAAAAGAGAAAAAATATTGAAAAAGTTGTCAAAATATTCAAAAGTACTCGAACAAACAAATTGTAAAAATAGTAAACAAACAAAAAAAAAAAATAACGAAAACCGCATTAAGATGTTCGTGGAGTGCAAACTTTTATTATTTTATTAACGATTCACATAAAAATGTGTTCAATTTCATTTCTTAAACAAAAAACATATTACTAGTTTTTGCTGTAAGAAATTTTCCAAGTAAAAACTAGTAAAATTTCTCCTTAAATTTTTACTAGTATTTATTATTTTTTTTTGGCACTCGAAGGGATTTTTCTTATTAAAACTGTTCAAAATGGTAAAGCTAGCAAAAATAGCATATAAACAAACACACATTAATTTTACACATTTACATTATTTCATAAATAATACTGAATTACTGAATTTAAATTAAGATTTATTCAGTGTGTTCGATTACTCAAAATTCTCAGTACCCAGGAAAATTTTCTGTTCCAAAGAATCGGTTTTAGAATAGCTACTTTTCATTTACAATCCCTTCTACTGTCGATTCTAACACCGATTCTTTTTGTTTGAAATTCTCCCAAAAGCAGCCATTTCCATAGCTCCAAAGTGGAACCGGTTGCCCTTGAATCAGTTCTGGAAGTAGTTCTAGAACTGATTCTACTTCAGTCATACTTTCCACATCGGATCCCAGGCACTCGTTCCGGAACCAGTTCCATGGAATCGGATGCAGTGGAACTAGTTGTAGAATAGGTGTGGTTGGCTACCGATTGTAAAAAATTTTCCTGGGTACTTTTCCTTTAAAACCACTTCTACTGTCAATTGTAACACCGATTATTTGTGTTTGAAATTGTCCCAAAAGCAACCACTTCTATAGCTCCAAAGTGGAACCGGTTGCCCTAGAGTCAGTTCCGGAACTAGTTCTAGAATTGATTCTATGTCAGTCATATCTTCCATATGGGATGCGTGGAACTGGTTCCGGAAGCAGTTCCATGGAATCGGTTGCATTGGAACCAGTTGCAGAATTGGTGTGGTTGGATGTAAAAAAAATTCCTGGGTACTTTTACTACATTTGGAAAGTCTTGTTTACTTTTTGTATTGAATTTTTCCAGCAGTAATAAAATTAAAAACTTATAGTAAGTCAAAGAACGCGCTTATCCTTAAGTCATGAGAAATTAATTTAAACTTACAAACCGAAACACAAAAATTTAATTTTACTCATGTGTGTGAAGATAAATTCGAATTTAACTAATCCCAAACTTCGAGTTTTCTTATTCACAGTGACTTATTCCAAATGATTCTCACAACTTGCTACTTAGTTTTTAATTTTTTTTTTTGAAAGATTTTCTATCACTATGGACTTTTATTGATAGTTGGATTCAAAACACTAAATCAATTTTTAGTCCCAAAACTCCAATTTCCATATATCATAGTGTTTACTCCAAATGATTTTCAGAATTTCACAATTCCTTATTTTTTGTTATTATTATGTGATGAAATCCTGTCAAAGATTTTTGGACAAATTCGGAGGTAGTTGGGCCCACCGAACCAAATATATTTTTTCTGATTTTAAGAATTGCACAATTTTTGATTTTTTATTTCAATTATCACTCACAGTTTTTGGGGAAAAATAAATTGGAATAGGCTTTTTCATGAAAAAATTGGGACTTCTGCGAACAAATGATACGTCATAGGAAAGACTATGGTCCCTAGTTTCCAAAATTTAACATATACATATGTAAGTTGGTAATCAAAACTTCTGACAAAAAATTTGCGATAGGCTTTCTAGGAAAAAATTGTAAAATTTTAGTATACAAACGACACATCAAGGTAAAGCTTATCGTGTCTAGTTTCATCACATAATAAAATAATTTCGTCACATTATTTTATCACAAAATAAAATAAATTTTTTTTAAAATTTTTTTTAAATTGCTTTAAAAAAAATTGCTTAGTTAAAAAATTTTATTTTTACATACATATATTTTTTATAAACTAAATATAATATATTGTTGGATCTAATCTGCGTGTTATAGTTTTACCAACTCTGTTCTATTGTCCTTGGTTATGCCACATTTTGTTGTGCAAAGACATCGGCATAATAATATGTAAACTATATATCGCTATAGAGTGAATACAAGAGTTTACTTCAAATATAAGATAATCCCGCGCAGAAAATAAAGTTCGCATATACTGTTTTATACGCTCAATACACATGAAGTTTACTTGCCGCAGAATACGTCAGAGCTTAAGGTTTGCATAATTTTTAGAAACTGTATGTGATAGTTTGGTTAGAAATACATAGATAGAAAATGAAGAAACTTTAACATTTTAGAAGCTGAAAATAAATCAACAACGGCAGACATTTCATACATGAAAAACAATGTGGGTAAATTGTTAAGTACCTGTAAGTTTGATTAGACTTAGTTTGGAAGTGCTCGATACTGCCATCAGTCATTGAAGTATTTAAAATGTAATTATTTGATTCAGTATGAATGAGAGTGATATCAATAATTGAGCGATATATTGATATTTTCCGAATTAAAAGGTAATTAGATAACATAAAATCAAGATGTTTTGGAAATTTTGTACACTCATAAAAAAGCCCGTAAAAATAGTTCAAAATTCTGCTAAAATAACACTACATTGTACCTGAATTTGCGCCAGCAGAATTTTCAATGAAGTTAAAAATCATGGTCTGCTAAATTTAGGTAAGCTAAATTTTACACACTGCTAAATATGCGGACAATTCTAGTTAAATTAGCTAGGAAATTTGAGCTGAATTCAGCAGAAATTTTACCTCATTTAACTACAAATTTCTGTTAAAATGTCGCTTAAAATTCCGACTTCTGACCCTAGACGGGCCCATATTTATTATTGGGAGTATATGTATGTGTCTGATAAGGGTTACTTTATAGGTACAGAGCGACGAATTTCTGTCCATTTTGCTTTATCTCGCTTAATTTCCGAGATACAAACTATTGTACGATCTTATAATAAAAAAAAATTAAAATATAGGGCCATCTCTATGTGATATTGATAGCAGAGACACAAGAATATAATAATTAGAAAATAATCGTGGTTTAAATTAGCTGAAAAATTTGTAAAGTTAAGAAACACAAATTACTAAAAATTAGCATGCAAAGTTAGTTCAAATACGGCTGAAAGCAGTTGTAATGCTAAATTAGATTTGCAAAAAATATTAGTTCAATCCTAAATTTTAAGACAAAATAACAGGAAAATTAGTTCAATAGAATCAGAACGCGTGTAACAGACTTTTGTTAATCAGCTGGATTTAGAATTATTCATACAAAAAGGGGATTTATTAAATCCAAAAAAAAGCTGGATTTAATAAATCCACAATAAAAGCACAAATATATGAAGCAGCCTATTAATTTAATATCAGAAAAAAATACGAATGAAAATTAAAAGAGAAACAAAAAAAATTTGAAAACTAACAAATAAAAGGTTTTTATTCAATTTTTTTTATGATATATGTTTAGAAAAAAAAACTACACCTCACCAAATGCATATTTTCCATCTTGGACATATAGAAATAGCTGAAACAGAAATGGCAATTTTTCACTCTACTGTAAGTATTTTAATTAAATCCAATTGATGAATATTAAATATTGCAATGGAATTTTTCAATTGTGTAAAAATATACATAAATTGAAGTGATAAAACTGAAAAGGCAGACTGTCTATCGCTGTTTTATATAAAATATAATTAAAACTTAAAAGTTAAAGTAAAATCTTTCATCATCGAATTCGGTAATAAAAATTAGGGTGAAAGAAGTGTCGGACAGAAAATTCTATTTAAAATATGGAATATCCAACCCCATCTGCTGAGCACTTTTAGAACTACTTTTTGGATTTATTAAATCCAAGTGATTCGAAAAAGCGGCTTTAATTTACAGGAATTGATCTTATTATAAATAACAATAAAAATTAATTATAATTAATAACGTATAGATACTTCCCCAATCTTGAAATGCCGATTTTAGTACAATTATAATTATGTTCGAAACTTTACAGATCCAAATATATGCCGCTCCAAATGGTAGATTTGCTGACTACCAATTATAATCCCAAAGTGATGATGATATATAATAGAACCAATGAACAAAGTGCTTCAGGATTTTTACAGTACAGATCGAAACAAAATCAATTTTTCCCTTCTGTCAATTAAAAGTTAAATTATGTCTTCTACCAAATGAAACATATTTGAAAATGAAAATTTTCCTTTTTTCCTGAAATTTTCAAACAGAATATTCCATGTTGTCTTGTTAATATTCAATTTGATTTGCAGTCAATTTGTAAAGTAAAATTTTTAAACGAATTAAACCATGATCACGACCTCACGAATGTTGTTATTAAGCCATCATGAAAACGTTTTTAGGACATTTTCAACTGGGGATGTGCATGTATTCTTGAGTTTATGTTTAAAACCAAACAAGGAAAAAAAAAAAAAACAAAAATATTTGTTTAATATTTTACATTACATTTTATAAAAAAAAAACAAATTTTGTATAAATTTTTCATATTATTCTAAAAAGTATAGAATTCAAAAACATTCAAGAGTCTTAGGACAACTTAGAGATTTATTTTAGTGAACTATCAATAGGCCCACCTAGTATGTATTTGTATGAATGTTACATGCACAGCAATATTCACGTACTATACGGGTATGAGGTAAAAGTATCATCAAATGACAGGATACTTTTTCCGTTTCCGGAATACTAACAATTTCTGACTACATATAACTTTGTAAGAAATCTCATTGTATATCCGTATGCCAGCATATGTACAATTTAGTTTACATACTTATACACTTCTTGTTTTTAGTATCGCAATTCCGCGATCTTTTTATTCATTGTTTTATGTTTATTTTCAAAATATTTTGTTACAAATGCAAGTACAGCTATCACTAGGAATACACTGGAGAAATATTCCGGGAAAATATTAAGTATTTTCTTTCCAACTCGTATATTGCTTGTAAGTTTCCAAGAATCTTTTAATATTCATCTAGAGTTAAGCACTACGCTCGTACACCCACCCCAGCTCAACAACAAGGATTACAGTGTTTACAAAGTTTACATTAATCACCCTTTGTTTGACTGAGCAAAGCAAATGATTAAAATTAAGTTATATAAAATCATTTTTGAAAAAATCATAACCTTCTTACCATTGGCTTGAATTCTTAAATGTAAATGATATAAAAGCGAATAAAGTTTTATAAATAATTCCATGTAAAATAAGGGATTTGTGTGAAACTAGCAGTATCGATATCATAAACTGTGTATGTTTTAGCGGAAATGTAATGTTATGTGACTAAGTCACCAGTCATCAGTGTCAAGCTGTGTTTTTGTCATCAAATATAGATATTAATATTTATAGTAGATAATAATGTTACACAATACGTAACACTTTATAGTTTTTAACATCATTATAATAATAACAATAATAGGTAATAATAACAATTTATGATTAAAACATTTCCATATGTATAAATGAGAAGTAAAATTTTTTAAAGAATATAGTATTTAGTTTAAATAAATATTGATAAGTTCAACTTTTGGCCACAATGGATATTAAGAATAATATCTTATGTAAGCGAAAAGTTCACCTTTCCTGATGTCACAAAATTTGTTTATTGATCTAACTTTCGTTTTGCGCTAGGGTGCCGTATTTTGCCACTATTCTTTCGAAGTGACTTGCAATATCGGCAAAAGCTATATACCCCCATAGAAAAAGCTATTAAAAATTAGTTAAAACCGACCTTGCAGAAAAAATGCTGAAATTAGCAGATTTTTGCTAAACACTAGTAAAATAAAACAGTTAAATTTACAGAATTTTAGTTATAACTGAGTTAACTTTTAGTTAACTGAAAATTACAAATTATATTGTAAAATCTGCAGAAAATTTTAAGTATTTGTATAATTAAATACCAAACACAAACTGTTTTATCTACAAAATCTTTTTTATTTTTAAGTTAAATTTTGTTGAATGCAAATAGCTTTCTATTCTGCTAAAATCAATAGGAATATTTGCTTATAAAAATAGTAAACTACTGATTTTTAGTTTGACTCTAGATCATAAATTAATAAATTAATATATCTTTATTTGTATTAAAAAAGAAAATCGAAAAAAAAACTTCCAAAATTTTAATTTTTTTTTGATTTTTTTAGGCTACTAATTACCTTATATTGCAAAATTTTTTTTGTTGATTTTAGCAGGTTAAGTTTTTATTTTCTATTAGCAATCACTTGACTCAAATATAACTAAAATCCTGTATACTAAATAGTTTTATATTTAGTAAGAATATTGTTCTACCTCAAGTCCAAATTCTAATATGATATTTTCATATTAGATTTTATTTGTTGTTTCAAAAAAGGTTGGTCATTTTCACGATAGACAATACAATTGTTTCGTAGCGATCACACTACTCTTCAGTTGTCTGCAATAATAATGATTTTTTATACCTTATGTAATGTCTCGGTTTGTGTAATAAAGCTATCATTAACCCTACACCACTATGTGGTCAGGGTATTATAAGTTTGTGCTGATGTTTGTAACACCAAAAAATATTGGTCGTGGACCCACCTTATAGTATACCGATCGGTTCAGAATTTTTTTTTATTTCGATTTAACGATGTCCGTCCGTCCGTCCGTCTGTCTGTCTGTCCATGCAATCTTGTGCGCACTCTACAGGTCGCAAATATTAAGATATTTTGATGAAATTTGGTACGCAGACCTATGTTGGCCCAAGGATGATTTTGGTGAACATCGGTCCATGTTTAGACCTAGTGCCCATATAAGGGTCCTACCAAAATTATATTGTTTATACGCTGCAGGTCCTAAATATTAAGAGATTTTGACGAAATTTGGTACACAGACCTATGTTAGCCCAATAACGCAGCCTATTGATTTTGGTGAACATCGGTCCATGTTTAGACCTAGTGCCCATTTAAGGGTCCTACCAAAATTATACTGTTTATACGCTGCAGGTCGCAAATATTAAGATATTTTGATGAAATTTGGTGCACAGACCTATATTGGCCCAATAACGCAGCCTATTGATTTTGGTGAACATCGGTCCATGTTTAGACCTAGTGCCCATATAAGGGTCCTACCAAAATTATACTGTTTATTCGCTGCAGGTCGCAAATATTAAGATATTTTGATGAAATTTGGTACATAGACCTATGTTGGCCCAAGGATGAAGCCTATTGATTTTGGTGAACATCGGTCCATGTTTAGAACTAGTGCCCATATAAGGGTCCCCCCAAAATTGGCTTGGTTACAAACTGCAGGTCGCAAATATTAAGATATTTTAATGAAATTTGGTGCGCTGACTCACATTATAGAAAATTTTGACACAAGCCCCATTTTAACCCATTCGAATTTCGGATCCAAACAATACACCAGACTGGTGTAGGGTATTGTATAGTCGGCATGCCCGACTTTAACCTTTTTACTCGTTTTCTTATTGCAGACAACGGTAGAGTAGTGTGATGGCTACGAAACAATTGTATTGTCTATCATGAAAATGATCAACCTTTTTTGAAACAACAAATAAAATCTAATATGACAATATCATGAATGGGGGAAAAGTTTTTAGTTGATCTGTTATTTTAAGTAAATGAATGTTATTTTAGTTTGACTCAAGATCATAAATTAATATCACTTTCTGTTTAAATTATTTTCAAATCAAAGAAAGATGATACAATTTTTACAAGTAAATTACAAAGAATAAAAATTATTGAAAAAATTCGATAAGACCAGCAAGGCAGAATGCTCATTTTCGGCTTTCGCTACAAAGCCGTCATCAGTGCCTTTCGCCTTTGAGTGGGTTAATATTTGATAATCGTCTACTTATATGAATGTTGAAAGCAAATCGAGTTTGTTATCAACAACTCAACTTAGACTAACATCAACGAAATATAACAATGCTATTTTTATCCTTTTGTTATTATTACTCTTTTTTGCTTTTAACCTTAATTCTTAAGATATCTCAGCTGATTCTATTCAACTCTGTGTATGATAAACACAGAAGTTTGAGTTACAACGAACCGTTAAATTTAAATTTAAATGTATGTTATTAAATTATATTTTTATCATATTAGAATTTGTACTTGAGGTAGAACAATATTCTAACTAAATATATGAAAATATAGAGAGTCCAAAAACACAATTTTTGTATTTTTTAATGCAAAAATTAAAATAATTGTTGTTAAATAGTTTTATTTTTGCAGTTCCTATCTTACTAATATATAGAAAAAATCTGCAAATTTCTGCAGTTTTTCCTGCAAGATCATTTATAACTAATTTTTGGTAGTTTTAACAAAATTTTTACAGATTGATTTCTATTAGTGTAGTTTAATTCGGAAAATTTAACTTTAAAATTCTTAAATAATACTGGAACTAGTGTAGTTATATTTCTTATTTACCCAAGTAAAAATGCTTATATATAATCATATGTGATCCCTAGTAAAAATATTTTTTATATAACCATTTATGACTATAGAATTTTATATCGTTGAGTATTGTCATATGTATCCCCCAAGTATAATTGTATATGATTATATCAAATATATTTAGTCATACAAAATTATATAAACCAGATCCACAATTTTTCGAATTCAATAATGTATTTTTATATACATATTATATTAACCCATATATGATTTGACCCGGGAAATGGTGGATCTGGTTAATATGATTTTATATAACATTTGCGAAAAAGGAGACACGGAGGAGATTGGAAGATAAACAAAAATCAAAAAGTAGAATGTTTGTACATATGTGGCTGTTTGATCACTTCTGAGAGCAAAAAAAAAACAATAATAGAAAGCTGAATAGGAAAGAAAAACTATGAATTAGCTACATTGCTTTAATTGGGTTAGTTGGCTGAACTTTACCGTAGCCGAAATATTCGAAGAGATATAATTGTACAAAATCATAAATAATTATATAAAAATCATTTTTAATAGGGATATATAACTATTCTGATAGAAAAACGCCTATAAAAAATTTAGTTAAAACTACTAAACATTTGTTGAAAACGCTGCTAAATTAGCAGATAATTTTTTATATGTATTAGTAAGATACAAATAGCAAAAATAAAACTTTTAAAAATACGTAATTGTTCCTTTTACTGCTGCAAGGATATATATATTAGTTAAATTTGTGTTAGTAGAAAATAAAAAATTAACCTGTTAGAATCAGCAAAAATTTTGCTAAATAACACTGTGAGACAAATGGTAGGCGTAAAGTACGATTTTTTTAAAGTGACGAAAAAGTAATAAAAGTATAAAACCGAAATGAGTGCAAATTGTCCAGAAAATATCAATTTATTTTGTTACGTTTGTGGCAAAAGAGCTTTTTCAACAAATACTGCATTACTCACTGAGCAAGTGGAGCGTGCTTTTAAACTTTATTTTGATTCCGAAATAATTCGCGGCGTTTCGTGGGCCCCAGACAAAATTTGTAAAACGTGCTACAATGCTCTTAACATGTGGATCCAAGGGAAACGCAGTTCACTTTCTTTTGGTGTACCAATGATTTGGACTGATCCAGGAGAGCACAATTCCGATAACTGTTACGCTTGCGCAAACAAAATATGTGGAGTAAATCGTAAAGGCCTTAAATGAAAAGTTTACATATCTGTTAGAAGTGCACAAATACCTCTACCGCATTCGGATGAAATACCAATTCCACCGCTTCCAAGTCCTGACAGAGAAACTTCTTTCTCTATTGAAACAATGGATCAATCGGATTTCACCTATAAACCAACACCAGAAGCCGGCCCATCGAACAAAATAATTCCAATATCACAAGCAAGAATGGACAAGATTGTTGCAGAATTAAACCTTTCTCAACGTGAAGCAGAAAAACTTGCCCAGCTTTTGAAAGAAGGCAACAATTTGGAGCCTAAAGTCAAAGTCACCGGATATCGAAGAAATTTGTTGGTGGTCGCAAAAGACGTACGATCCCGACAATGAAGATGAAGAAGAAGAGTTTCCTCCGAGGGTAAGTCGCAAAAATGAAGTTAACTGACTGATTAAAAACAATTGATTTTTTCCAGATGAAGACAGATCTCATCCGATACAGACTCTAAACAAACGAAAATAAGTTTTGCGTTCATCGATTTTTATAACCTATGTATCTATGTAATAACCTAATAATTACCTGTAATAATTTTTAATTTTACGTGTTAATAATAAATAATATATAATAAATATTATCCAAACTCATTGAAACATAAAATCAATATTCTTGTCAAAATGAGATACCTTCACTTAATTGTGAATAAAAGCGAAACGCGTCCATCGATTTTCATGATCTATGTCTCATTTTGTTTAAAGGTTATGTGACTTTGCGTGAAAGTATACGACTTGTCTTTTTTAAAAAATTTAAAAAATAAAAAAATTTAATATTTTAGGCAAAAAATATATTTTTTCTTCATACATTTATTTTTACTGGTAAAACTGTTGAGTATATAGAAAAACGTTATATGAACAGATTAAAGGAATTGTATTTTTTAATTTTTTTAAAATCGTTTGAGCAAAATCGGACTAGTGGTTCTCGAGTTATGTCAAAAAAAAGACCACCAAAGGTGACAATTTCCCCTATATGATAGTTACTAACTTCAAATCGATATATCTCGATTCCTAGCCGTGACCCAGCGAAACGCCGGGACACGTATAACTTGTTTTTGACCGATATAACTTTTCCCGTTAGTTTCATCCCATCCCGAGTTTGACTGTCGCATAGTGTAATTAGTAGTCTAAAAGACCCATAAAAAATTTAAAATTTTTAGAATTTTTTTCGATTTTTTTTTAATGCAAATAAAAATCGAGAATTTTGAAAACAGCATTTTACAATTTTTTTTAGCCAATATTTCTGTTAATTTAAAAGGATAGACTGCTATTTACATTCAACTAAATTTACCTTTAAAATAACAAAAATTTTGTAGATTATAACAATTAGGTTTTGCTATTTTTAGACTACAAATATTTAGCAAACTTTTTTGCAGAATTGATCGTACAATTTGTCATTTTCAATTAATTAAAAGTTAACTTAAATATTACAAATATTACAAAAGTTCTAATTTAAACATTTTTTTTGCTGCTCTTATTTTACCAGTATTTAGCAAAAAAAAATCTGCTAATTTAACAGTTTTTCTTGCAGCATAATTTAGAAAAAATTTAGTTGCTTTTTCTGCTATTTTTACAGATTTATTCCAATGAGTGTACACTAGGATGCTCCAAGTTTGTATGGAGGAAAATAGATTTTGAGTTATTGGCCGGGCTACCCCTGGAAATATTTATTTGGGTGTAAAACTGCGTCTCCCAAAAAATTAGTATCATCAGATATCGGGAAGACGTGCTGCATCGGCCCTGAAGTTTGGAACACGAATTTATAAGGGAAAAATATGACTTTTTGTAAATTTTCTCAAAAACATTGATATTTTTTTTCACTCGAAGTTAAAACATTGAAGAATCGTTATTTGGACTGAATTCTCTTTTTAATACAACAATAAAAACTTGAATCGATTAAAAAAACAGCCGAGTTATTACAATCTCCCCCAGCAACTGATGTGTCTCAGGCCACTTATTCAAGAAATTAAGGTCCAACTTTTAAAATTTATAGAAATAATCGACTACAGAATCATTTTTTTATTCTACTAGTTCAAGGAACACAGATAAGAAGTATTTTTTTATATTGAGTTTTGAACAAAAAGGTCAGAGTTTTTAAACATTGTTTGCAAACCTACAATTTTAAATTTTTTTAAAACTTGTTTTAAGAAATTCTAAAAAATCAATGATTGGACTTTAAGGTTTTATTAACAACATATAAAAGATTAAAAAGCACAAAAATTGTAGGAATTCCTTTTTTCATTTGGCTAAGGCAGAGATTTTATTTCAGCGGATTTCAAGAAAACAGCGATTTTTGGCATTTATTTAACTCTTATAAAAAATTTTCTTTTTTCTTCTTTTAGATTCATATAATTGTTGCCGGAATATAACAACACAAGATTGAGTACTTCAATCCTGAAAATTAGGGCAAAATATAAAGCTTGTTTATTTACTTACTACAAGTTACAGCTTTTACAACAGCTGGAAAAATTCAATACAAAAAGTAAACTAAAGTTTCCAATTGTAATAAAAGTAGTAAGAAATTCGAGTAAACGAACACAACGTATAATACACTAAATTGCCCTGTGTAATCAAAAGTCAAATTTTATGAGATTTTTTTAATATAAAAAATATTCCTTAACGGAAATTAATGAAATTTCTTGATATTATTTTTCTAGATATAAAATAATATTGATTGTATTTTGTCTCATGCCTATCAAAGTTAAGTATTTAAAGCAAATCTACGTTAAACCGATTGCAGTATAAGAAAATTTTAAACAGGTTATGTTTATAATTGTTCCGTTATAATCGAACGTACATCAGCAAAAGTTTTTAGGAAGTAACGCGAATAAGTTACGTTAGGTGTGAAAATGTATATACGTTGAGTTTTCAACTTTAATAATTATCCGTGTTGAAAGTTAACGTGCATACGAAAAGTAATATGTTAGTTTTCATCTTAAACGCGTTTTTATGCATCTAGAGTTTTTTTATGAGTTAACGGATATAGTTAAGTCGAAAACACAGCTATTTTCAATTTTATTTCTGACAATTAACCCAAAATTTTCATATATATTTTCAAAACATAACCTCGGCAATTTTATAAACATGTAAGTTTACCTGAATTTAAGATTGAGGAATTCTTACAACTGGAAAATCTTTTTGTTCCGCATTTTTTTAATGCACCTCTTACCGCAAAACTCATGTTTAAATTATAACTTTTTGTGGATTCTACATATATAAACTATGAAAACAAATTTTAAACTGTGATAGATAACTGTCAAATAAAATCTTTCTTTTCTCATTTTGATCGTTTTGTAGAAAAAAAATTGCATATTTATTATTTACTATATGGTCCATTGAGTCGTGCTATAAATTTCAGTCAGAACATATAAAAATCTTATATATTATGCAAAGCAAATTTTGGCTAAACCAACTACAACAACTAATGAAATTTAAAGTGATACAATATAATGTATAACTTAAAATAGATTGAAGAAATTGTATATCTTTAAATATTTACCATAGTTTGTAAATAACTTTCTATATCAACACATTATAGGATAGGATGCAGTTAAAAGTCTAAATTTATCAAGTTACCATGTTTTTTTTTTTTTTTTTTCTTAAAAGTATGCTATTCTTTTATACCAACTTGTTTATCTTGGCTACCAAATATCTATGTATATACGAGTACATAAAGAAAAAGTTCTAAACATCTCTTTACTATTGTGTCTTCTAACCTAATAATATTGTAAATTTGTAATCTTAAACGATGTAGTAAGAAGACGTGTATTATAGTTGATCAAAGACGACCTAAGGGAGATGGTATATTTTTGGAAAAGTAGGAAACATATTCCTGTTTGCAACCGAATTTGTGGCACCCAGTGTAAAAAATCATTACCAGGTATGTGGTTATGTAACTACATACAAAAAATAAATTGGTTGGAATTCTATTGGAACTAAAGAAAATTTTTTGTTATTCAATAATTTTAGTTGCAATTACTTAGAATTCATCATCAGAAAAGTTGAAGAAAACACAATGTCACCTTATCCATAATATTACACTAAAAAAAAAAAGTTAGTATAAAAATTAGTAAAACGGTTTCCAATTTTATTATACTAGTATTATACTAATTTTTAGTATAAAGTTGTTTTTTAGTAAAATAATTTGGTATTCTCATTTTACAAATTACAGACTTTTTTACTAATTTGAGTTGTTAAATCTACAAATTTAATTTTACTAAATTTTGAAACCCGATTAGCTAAAATTAGCAAAAAAAATTACTAATCTTTTTTATTTTGGAAGTTTAATTTTTTTTTTTTTGAAAATATACACAACCTGATAGAAATTTTTGTTGCAATATGATTACCAGAAAACCAAGTTGTTTTTAAGCGTTTTTTTCCATTTATAATAAAAATAGATTTGTTCTCTAAATTTTTTTGTTGTTTTTTAATGTTTATATTTCCACGTTTTTTTTTGCTTTTTCCGAATACTTCTTTGCTATAAATACAAATTAGTTTGCAATTTTTTCAATATGTATTTTTATCATCCATATTCGTACACTCGGTGAAAAAAAGAGTTATCATATTGATGAAACTGCTTCATAAATCAATCATCGGCAATAAATATGACGAAGCGTTTCATAAAGCAGATGATCTTTTTTATACGAAAATTGATGCCAAAACGTCTTTCAAATTAGTTCGTATTAACCGATAATTCGTCTTTAACCAAGTTTAGCTTAAAAGAATTTTACTGTAAATGGTACAATTTTTTTCTATTCTAAAGCTGCCTACACACGAAGGAACATTCGTCACAAAATGCCCTTCGTGTATAGCGATATATAGAAAATTAAGCATGCTGTACAGCATGCTGGACGGCTGTATGAATTTGATCATGTAGTGTCTAATTTGACAGCTTGTCAAACATGTTGGACGAAAAACAAAATTTTTTGATTTTTCGGCAGGTTTGACAAACACGCTTGGAAAATATCATCAAACATTAGGGAATTTTTTTTCTTTGAATTTAATTTTTTTCTTCTGTTTTTCCATTTTTTAGTTTTTTTATTAACGTTATCCCTTTCTTGTCACAAAATAACTTATTAAAAATGTAAAATTCTCCAATGTTTGATGGTTTTTTTCAATATACGGTAAAGCGTGTTTGTCAAACTTGCCGAAAAATCAAAAAATTTTGTTTTTCGTCCAACATGCTTGACAAACCGTCAAATTAGACATTACATGGTGAAATTCATACAGCCGGCCAGCATGCTGTACAGCATACTTGGAAGTCTATATGGCCGCTAATTTATCGTGTTGACATTCGTGTTATCAAAATTTTTTGATATTTTGTGTTTCCTAACTCAATTTTCCATCGTGTGTATCGATGTTACTGTTTTTGCTGTTTTAGTTCATTAAGAGCAGTCGTACTGGGAGGTGCTTTTGTAATTCCGCATTATGGCGACAATTACAAATAATGAAAACTGCATTAATTTTATAAATGAATATAAAAATTTATAGACAATTAAGAAAAAAATCCTTAAATATAAATTGTAACAAAATATTGACCAGTTTTCCTTTAAACATATATAATATAAGCAATTGTAAATTGCACGCGTGCTAACCCGGTGTCTTCAAATGCAATAAATTATATGATATGAAATGTCAAAACCATTGCAGCGAAACTTCAAAATGATATCAATTGCAAAGGAGAACACTTGACCATTTCATGGATAAGAAATATCATAGATTTTTTTCGAAAAACAACAAATTTTATGAAACATTAATATTTACCGACAAATAATAAAAAAACTAAACACTTTTCCATTCTTTTTTACCAAATTTGTTGTTGTTTTTCTATTACAAAATTAAAATGAAAACTAAAAGTGACATTTGATCTCTGGCATCACTGCAAGAGCCGATTGCATGCCAGCGATATGATGTTTGTATTAATTTTATTGTGCATAGACTAATAGCGTCAGAAAATTACAATTTTATTAAAAATTTTAAATTATTAAGAAAAACATTAAATTCTGTCATAAAATTAATAAGGGATACAAATTTTCTATGACTAAAAAAAAATAACGAAATAAACGATTGAACGAAATGAACGAAAAGAACGAATAATGGTGAACGATGTCATATCGTTCAATGAACTGAACCGTTCAAATGAACTAGTTCGTTCATGAACGACACAACGACAAGGTTCTTCAACAAAAACATTCGGTAGCATTTCGGTAGTGTTTTGATAGTTAAAAAAATAAAGTGAATTAAAATAATAACTTGTAAAAATCAATAACAATGGTACATATTGGACCAGTACATGGTGGTCATCCTGGGGTACTTGCTCCACAACATTTGCCCACCGCACCCAGTGGTCCTAATACTCTTCAAACATCATCTTCGACCGGAACAACATCCTCATCTTCAAATAAATCGTCTTTATCCGTAAAACCCAATTATACTTTAAAGTTTACTTTGGCTGGTCATACCAAGGCAGTATCAGTTGTTTTCACCCAATGGGGAATGGTTGGCGAGTTCATGTGAGTACCAGAAGTGGGAAAAGAAATAATTTCTAAATCTTATAAATTGACCTGTCTCGGCCGTTCATTTTAATCGTGATGGTTCGTTAATTGTCTCTTCTAGCTATGTTGGCTTATGTCGTATTTGGGATACAGCCAGTGGTCAGTGTTTGAAGACTTTAATAGATGATGGCAAGTATATATTGGGGACTACTTTGGATAATACTTTGAAATTATGGGACTATTCAAAAGGAAAATGTTTAAAAACCTACACTGGACATAAAAATGAAAAATATTGTATTTTTGCAAATTTTTTCAGTAACTGGAGGAAATGTTAGTTAAAGGCAAGCATTTTTTTTATCTATAAATTTGTTTTAAATGTTTGTAATATTTTTTTGTGGGTTGTTTCCGGCAGTTAATATGGTTTACATCTGGAATCTACAATCGAAAGAGGTGGTCCAGAAATGACAGGGTCACACCGACACTGTGTTGTATACTGCTTGTCATCCAACAGAGAATATTATTGCTTCGGTGGCTTTGGAAAATGACAAAACCATAAAATTATGGAAAAGCGATACATAATTTTACAATTACATATGGTTATCCCAATATTGGTACCATACGTGAATTGGTATTTAAAAAGGTTTTGCTCGTATCAATGGCAAAAAATCACCCATTATTTGTTTGGAAGATATTATTCATGAGATATTTACAGTGGGTACAAAGGTTCAAGCTGTTAGTGAATTTATGTGTGCATTCTTAGTAAGTTTATTGTCTTTATATTAATTTATATGTAGCAAAAATTAACTTCTATTTTTTTATCTACAGTTTTGTAGCCCACGTGAAGCTTGGAAGAATAAAGTGTCGGTATCCTTTAAGCGTGGAGGCGAATACGGCGATCGTGGTAATGGTATCACTGATTTAATAGCACGCAGTTTATAAATATATTTTTGTAAAATTTGACACTGTTACTTATAAACTAGAAAGTATTTTAGAGGCTTTGACATGTCTTTTTCATATTTATGTGGTTTTTCATTTTAAATATCCGATTGAATGTAAACATGTATGGCTCTTCAATCACATTTTTTTGGAATCAATTTTCCTAAAGACAAGTTATCAACAGCAACTTAGCCTGACAACTTATCTAAAAAATATAAATGAAGAGAAAAATTTATAAATTTTACTCCTATGTTAGTTAATTTGATAATTTCACATTTTAAGTCGTTTAAAACATGTTATTTTTCGCTGTTTTCGCATCAATTTATTAATTAAAGGAAACAACAATTGCCTACTTTTGTTAACTTTGAAATTCTTAATTTCTAATTATAATCTTTACAGCTGAGTTTCATACTGAAGTCTTTAACTTCACTATTAAACAAAAGAAAATGCCAAGAAATTTGTGTACGAAACAACAAAAAATTATGGATTAATAAAAGTAAACTCAAAAACCTACACGGTGGTTTTCATACTGAAGGTTTTTGAGTTAAGCATTAGTTATTTAATTTGTTATTTCGTATACAATTTTTTACATTTTATCTTTCAATATCGTTAAGTTCAAATTAACTTTAAATATGAAACCGAGCGTAATAGATAAATTATAAAATGTACCTACATTAATTTGGAATAAATGTGGGCATTTTTTTATACTTTTAAAAGTGAATACTTATAAAAATTTGCATTAAATGAATTTGTGACTTTCTTTTAAATACTTATATATATTAATACTCCAAAAATTAATTTAAATGAGAATATCAATTTGATATTGATCTCAAAAGCCTATTATTTAGTACATATATTTATAATAAATCTTTTTATATACATACATTCAATGTATCATTCATCTAAAAGTTATTTAAATTTTAAAACTTTACTTATAATTAAATCGTATTTAAAATTACATTTCGTTTTATAACTAAAAAGAAATAAATTTTACTATTCGTAAGCATTTTTTATGGATTTTATTTTAGATTTTTTGGAAATAAAATACAGTATGCATATATAAGTAAATATAAGTAAATATTTCGTATAAGTACTATTTTATTTCCATTTTAAATTTACAGAAATTTTACTAATATATAGTAAAATTACTAATTTTTGTTTCTAAATGAATTTCACTAATATTTAGTAAGGAATTTGGCTAATTTTAGCAAATTGATTTCCATTATGAATATACTAAAATTATACTAAATTTTAGTAACTATTACAAATTTTTTCCACAACTTTGACTTTACTAATAATTACAGACACATTTTGCTAAAATTAGCTAATCGGTCTGCTGGCCTAATATTAGTTAATTTTTCTGTAATATTACAGTTTTTTTCTGTAACTTTTACAGACTTTTTTATTTGAGTGTAGTTTTTCCCAATAATATTAAAAAAAAGTATTGACTTCTACATAACCTACAATATAAACCAATTATCGAAGATTTTGTCATTTGAATACAATATCTGCAGCAAAAATCTAGCATTTTTATCTATCCAATCAGTTTACAATTTTTTCATTAACTTCAGTGCTATCAACCACTAATTTGCATTGATTTGGTAACTATAATAATATATTGGGATACGCATATTTAAATTCAAAGCTAGGCAACAACTAAATGTAAGGGTTTGGGGTGCAGGTGGTAGAGACACAGCCTGATATTCCTAGAAATCTGAGTTCAAATCTCAGCAAGTATGTTATAGATTTTTCTTTAATAATTTGTTAATGATTCAAATTAAAAACATAATTGGTTTTCAGTTATCGACACAATTTTATTCATAAAAAAAATATTAGAAATTTCACATTGAAAAAATTCGAATTTAACGAAACAAATTTAAATCGAGTTTAGCCTCCAGAGAAACCAATGGGCTGACAAATGAAATGTCGGTTGTTTTATCCCAGTTTTTAAATAAATTTTGTTGGAAATTATTATTCAATTTATATAATTGCTAATCCATAAACAATAAAGCAATCAATTAATGCAAAAAAAAAAATTCAAAATTTTTTATATAACATGAAGAAAAATAATTGTACTTGGAACTACAAAAATTTGATTGGCGAAAAATTCGGTTGAAACTACGAATCTACTTCCCTTGTGCAGGTAACTACCCAGGCAGAAATTATGTGTGGTAACAAAAAAGAAGCACTGGGCAAAGTACAAGAAGACCGCGGTCCTACAAATAGAAGTACTGGCAACGCTTAAAATGGGTGACTTCCCAGCGCTTGTTTTCCTAAAACATTATTTTGTTTTTGAAAAAGAAGCTTCAAAAAAAGTGGATATATAAATAATTTTTGACTCCACGATACAATAACTCCATGACTCATCTATTTTTAGAGTAATTTAAAATTCTTCAGTGATGAGGGCTCATAATTTGGTGGCAGGGAAAGCATTTGATTTTTTTTGTTTCTTGGTGCTTTCTCAATACTTTGCAAAGCATTAAATAGATCGGAGCTAGCATTTGGGTGTCAGGGAAGAACTTTAATTTTTTTATTTAAGCGTTGGGAAAGCATTTAATTTTTATGTTTCTGGGTCCCAGCAAAATCTTTCATTACCAAATAAGTGGTTATATAATGAAACTAAATTTTGTTACTACTTATAATTCGGCGTCATTACTAGTTATTTTTGTTAGGCGAAGCCGTTTTTCTAAGCAGTCTAGCTTACGCGCGACTACTTATTTATTTATAAAGATAATGTGTATTTGGTAACTACTTATTTTTTAACCACTAGTAAGTATATAAGCAAGTCGTATTATTTAACAACTTGTAACCACTTATTTTTTAACTGCGTAACCGCACGAATAACTATTTATTTTGGTAACTACTTATTTAATATAGTTTTGTAATGCAGCGGGTAAGCGGGTACACAAATTTTGTGCGTTTTTTTTTTGCAGCGAGTATGGACAACTACTTACAAAAATGACCTTGTCGAACAAAAATAATAAGTTTTGACACCGAATTATAGGCAGTACACCCTAATTTTACTGCTTATTATTTAGATATTAGTAACTAATGGGCGCAGCCCGCTACGTTGTTAGCGTGCCTTAAAGTTTAGGGGGGGGGGCGCATTTTTTTTAAATTCGCTTTTTATTTAAAGAACAGTTTTTATAATAAAAGCCTTCACCAAGCCACCACAAATAAATAATTCTGCACAACAATGGGTTTAAAATAAATAAATATTTGATCACTTTTTCTCATGAAAGTGGATTGTTAGTAATGAATCCATAATAAATTGCAATATACGTGTGTATGTTAAGATAATTTGGTAAAGTGCGAACTTGGATAGATAGACCCGTAAGTAGTTTTGTTCATTTGTGTTTTGAATGAAAATAAATAACGTAAAGCAGGGTTGGAAAGCATTTTATAATATTAAAAATAGCGGGCAAAGCCCGCTACGTTGTTAGCGTGTCTTAAAGTTTTTTTTTTAATTCCAGTTTATGTAAAGGTAGACCTGGCAATTCAAGTAAATTCACAAATTCAGTTGGAAAATTTACTGCGTCGGTTTCTTCCACCGGTGCTTCGTTACATGAAGTTAAAATATCGGAATATATAAGTTCCATTCCTTTTCTAAGGTTTTTTCTCTTTTAGAAAATTTGTTTAACTTTTTGGAGAGTATGTTTCAATGCTACATAAGTTTCATATTCCGTGGATAGTATTTGAACAGGTAATTCCCTCTACCAATCCATTTGCATTGTCTATAATTTCAATTCCACTCGTTCAATGTTTATATCCATTTCATTCCACTTGTGTAGTGTTTCAATTCCACTCGTTTCCTATTTAGTTTCTTAATTTTAGTGTTTCATATACACTTGTTCTTTAAGTTTTAGGTTTCTAGCTAAAGACGCAGACGTTAAGGGGGGGGGGGGCAATTTTCCCCTTTTGAACCACCATTTTGACCACGTTCCTGTCCAAAGTCCTAGAAATGCTTTGTCGATAATTTAGCCCATTCTCCAAGGAAAACATATTATATATTACAGGTTTCTAGCCGAAGGGTTCGGTTAGGCCATCTAGGGGGAGAATTATTCCGTTTTTACCCCTCCCGGTAGGAATTTCCAAAAATTCCGTCTTAGAGGACGTCTGCGTTGGAGGAGGAACCTACTACATACATAATTTTAGGTCTCTATATCCAGCAGTTTGGCCAGGCCGTCAAGGGGGAAGTTTTTTCCCTTTTTACCCCTCCCGGTATGAATTTCCAAACGTTGGAGAAGGAACCCAAATACCGAATTTAAGATCCTTTGTTCCAGCAGTTTGGCCAGGCCGTTAAGGGGGAGACTTTTCCTGTTTTTGACCCTACCTGTAGAAATTTCCAAAAATCTCATCTTAGCGGATGTCTACAATAGAGGAGGAACTTTAATACCAAATTTCATCTTCCTACCTCCAGCGGTTTGGGCAGGCCTTTAAGCGGCACTTTTCGCTTCATTAATCCCCATTTTTGCAATGTCCCTGTCCAAAAAGCACCTTCACGGTAAGTGAGCCCATACTCCAAGTAACATATGTTTTACATTTCAGGTTTCTAGCCAACTTTTACTATTTGTGCCCCTCTCGGTAGGAATTTCCGAAAATCCATCGACAGGGAATTTCAGCTTCCTAGTTCCAGCAGTTTGAGCAGGCTGTCAAGGGGGACACTTTTTCTTTTTTTGTCCCTCCCGGTTGGAATTAGGCTGGAAGAGGAACCTAAGTACCGAATTTCAGCTTCCTAGTTCCAGCAGTTTGGACAGGTCGTTAAGGGGCAACTTTCCCTTTTTGAGCCCCCATTTTATAACGACCCTGTCCAAAATTCAAAAAAGTATCTTTCTAATAAGTTAGCCCTTACTCCAGGGACCCACATTTTAAGCTTCAGGTTTCTAGCCGAAGGGGTTTTTACCGGCCCCATGGTGAGGCTTTTCTTCTTTTTGCCCCTCCCTTTAGGAATTTACAAAAATTCCATCTTCGCGGCTATCTGCGATGGATGAGGAACATTCATACCAAATTTCAACTGCATTGCCTAAGCGGTTTGGGCTGGCCGTTAGTGGGGACATTTTTTCCTTTCAACCACCATTTTTACTATGTTCCTGTTCCAAAATAGAAAAATTACGTTGCCGGTGAGTTAGTCCTACTCCAAGGAATACATATTTAAAATTTTAGGTTGGCCAAAAGGGATTGGGCAAGCCGTCAGGAGGAGACTTTTACCTTATTTCTCCTCCCGATAGGAATTTCAAAAATTCCGTCTAAGCGGACGCCTACACAGAAGGAGGAACTCACATACCGAATTTCCTTTTGGGATATCCTGTAGGGAATTCCAAAAATACAAACTTAGTCGATGTCTACTACAGTGGAGGAACCTTTATACCAAATTTCAACTTCTTACCTCCAGTGGTTTGGGCAGGCACTTTTCCAATTTGTGAGACTGTTTATGGGGAGACTTTTCCCCTTTTTGCCCGTTCCGGTAGGAATTTCCAAAAATCCCGTCTTAGCGCACGTCTATGCCGAATATCAAGAAACCTTGTTTTAGTGGAGATATCCGTGGGGGGAGGAAAAAAAGTAGTTTTTTTGAAATTATATATTATTTTAAATGGTACTTTTTGGAAAAACGAAATTTTTTGGAAAAAGCTACTTTTTTTTACAAAGTACTTTATTTGTACTTTTTTTGGAAAAGGTATTTTTTTTTAAAAGATGTTTTTTTTGGAAAAATGTATGATTTTTGGAAAAAGGTACTTTTTTTGGAAAAGGTACTTCTTTTGGAAAAGGAAAATTTTTTTAGAAAAAGGTACTTTTTTTTTGGGAAAAGGTACCTACTTTTTTTGGAAAAGGTACTTTTTTTGAAAAAGGTATTTTTTTGAAAAAATGTATGTTTTTTGAGAAAAGGAACATTTCTTTAGAAAAAGGTACTTTTTTTGGGAAAAGGTACCTACTTGTTTTTGAAAAAGGTACTTTTTTTGAAAAAGGTATTTTTTTGGAAAAATGTATGTTTTTTGGGAAAAGGTACTTTTTTTTTGGAAAAGGTACTTTTTTTTTTTTGGAAAAGGTAAATTTTTTTAGAAAAAGGTAAATTTTTTGGAAAAAGGTACTTTTTTTTGGAAAAAGGTACTTTTTCTGGAAAAAGGTACTTTTTTTGGAAAAAGGTACTTTTTTGGAAAAAGGAATTTTTTTTGGAAAAAGGTACTTTTTTTGGAAAAAGGTACTTTTTTTGGAAAAAGGTACTTTTTTCGGGAAAAGGTACTTTTTTGGAAAAATGTACTTTTTTTGTCCCCTTTTTGCCCCTCCCGATAAGAATTTCCAAAAATGCCGTCTCAACGGACGTCTACACCGGTCGAGGAACCTACATACCAAATTTCAACTTCATAGCTCCAGCAATTTGAGCAGGCCGTCAAGGGGGAGACTTTTTCCCCTTTTTGCCCGTCCCTGTAAAAATTTCCAAAACTCCCGTCTTGGTGGATGTCTACGATAGTGGAGGAACCTTTATACCAAATTTCAACTTCCTACCTCCAGCGGTTTGGGCAGGCCATCAAGGGGGGCCTTTTTCCCATTTTTAATCCCCATTTTTACAACGTCCCTGTCCAAAATTCCAGAAAGTACTTTCCAGAAAAGTTAGCCCATACACCAAGGAACACATATCTTAAATTTCAGCTTTCTAGCCAAAGGGGTTTTGGCAGGCCGCCAAGGGGGAGACTTTTCCCCTTTTTGCCCGTTCTGGTAGGAATTTCCAAAAATCCCGTCTTAGCGGACGTCTACGCCGAAAGAGGAACCGACATACCAAATTTCAACTTCCTAGCTTCAGCGGTTTGGGCTGGGCGATGTTGAGTCAGTCAGTCAGTCAGTCAGTCAGTCAGTCACGTTATTCTATTATATATAGAAAAAAGATGAGCACCCATTACTGAGATTTTGCTGAGGTGTTTTCCCACGGCTTCGGAACCACCGTGGAACGGTATTATCATTAGGGCGTTGGGAAAGCACTGTTAACAAGCACTCATACCACCCATTTCGGTACGTTGCCAGTGCTGGTCCCTTTGTAATTTTCTAGCTGGGTAGTAACAACCCAATCAGAAATCGCCAGTGGTACAAAAAATCAAGCACGGGCATACCACTGGGTATATGCAAGTGATTAAAAATAAATGACTGGGAGAACACTCATTTGGGACGCTTTGCCAGCGTTTCCAGTATTTGTTTTACAAAAGTTTCGGTGGTTTATAAAAAAACCCACGGGCAAAGAATGGTATAAGAGTGATATGCCCAGGTTTGAGACCAGTGGTTTGACATATTTTTCTACTGACGTATTATTTTAAGTGGGTAGTGAAATTTCATTCCTAAAATTTAAATATCTGCTGTCAGAACTGAATTTCTATTGTTACAACCAATCGAATTTATTATTAATTTGGAAGAGAAATTACACTATGCGACAGTCAAAATCGGGATGGGATGAAACTAACGGGAAATGTTATATCGGTCAAAAACAAGTGATACGTGCCCCGGCGTTTCGCAGGGTCACCCCTAGGAATCGAAATATATCTTTTTTTTGACATAACTTGAGAACCGCTAGTCCGATTTTGCTCAAACAATTTTAAAAAAATTAAAAATTACAATTCCTTTAATCTGTTCATATAACGTTTTTCTATATGCTCAACAGTTTTGCCGGTAAAAATAAATGTTTGTTACCGCTACCATAAAAATCAATAACCTTTTGTTTATTACTTTTTTTTAATATTTCAGGCAAAAAATATTTTTTTCTTCATACATTTATTTTTACCGGCAAAACTGTTGAGTATATAGAAAAACGTTATATGAACAGATTAAAGGAATTGTAATTTTTAATTTTTTTAAAATTGTTTGAGCAAAATCGGACTAGTGGTTCTCGAGTTATGTCAAAAAAAAGACCACCAAAGGTCAAATCGATATATCTCGATTCCTAGGGGTGTCCCAGCGAAACGCCGGGACACGTATAACTTATTTTTTTACCGATATAACTTTCCCCGGTAGTTTGAACCCTTCCCGATCACTGACCCCTACCATTTGTCTCACAGTGTTATTAATAAAATATTGTTTCACTAAAAATGTGTAGGAATACATATTCAATATGTATTTTTAGTCAAGAATATGTATTCCACACAACTGATCCAGGTTTCAAAAATCAACCCATCAGAATATATTATTTTTAAATATTTTGTTCTGATAGTTTGATTTTAAAAATTTTATAAAAAAAAATTGAATTGCTTTACAACAAACACTTTCTCTTAAATAGTTGATTTTAAGGAGATTTATGACTAATGTTGAATGGGTATTCTTGCCTTAACTTTTCTTCAGTAAAAAGTTAATTTTAAATTTTTGAAATGTTTAAATTACTTAAAACGACGCAAACATACCCCACACCAATCTTGTTGATACCCTACACCAACCTGGTTGAAAGTCGATTAATTTTTGTATTCGAAATTTGTATGGGTTGAAATAATTGGGCTCAAAATTTATCTATAAAAGAGTAAAAAAATATAAAATTAGTAAAAATTGTTGATTTTGCCTAACACCAGATATATTTAGGAGAAAAAGGGGAAAGCGATAAGTCCAAATATAGACCGATTCTATCTAATATTTTGTCATTTCGAATGTGTTAGTCTGTGTAACTAACTGCACTAAATATCTTTATATTTGCGAACTGTAGGGTGACAAGTAGCATAAGAGACAATTTTTGGGGAACCTTTATAGGAGTACTAGGTCCAAAAATAAGCCAGCTCAATGCAAAATCAATTTCTCTTTGGAAATCTGTATACCTAATTTCATTAACATATCTCTACAATCAAAAATATAAGTAGAAAAATTTGTAAAACGTTTTGTATATCAAGTATACTAATTTCCAACAACTTTAGCACTAAACTAATTTTGAACTAATGTTTTATTAATTTATTTTGCTACCAAAATTGTGCTGATAAACACATTTATCAAGACAAGATGTAGATGTGGCAGATTGTCTATAAGTTGTGCGGACAAAGAAAATCATATTTATAACAGAGTTGTTCTTTTTTTCAAAGATCTATAAAAAAATACAACCGTGAGAGATTTTTGTGTCTGCCTTTCAAACATAAAAAAAGGATGCCAAAAGATGCGTACACAAAAAAATATAAAATATCCCAGTCAGAAATCGCCAGTGGTACAAAAAATGAAGCACTGGCATACCACTGGGTAACCACGGTATTAAAAATAAATGACTGGCAGAACACTCATTTGGGACGCTTTGCCAGCGTTTGCAAAAAGCATTTTACCAGTATTTGTTTTACAAAAATTTCGGTAGTTTATTAAAAACACCACTGGCAAAGAATTGGCATAGAGTGATATGCCAAGGTTTGCAAACAGTGGTTATCCAGTGCTACCTAGCCAATGCTACCAGGCGTATAAAAATCAATTCACTGGTAGACCAATGATTTTATAAAAATGCTGACGCTTCGTTAAAAAATGTTTGTAATTAGAAGGTTCCGAGTTCAAATCCGGTTGCAAGCAAAAAATTTTTTTTGGATTTTTTTTAATTTAAAAATTTTTTTGTTTTATAAAACCAATTTTTTTTGTTTGTGGGAAAGCTCCTTCAGGACCCACTTTTCTTTTGCCCTCCCAACACTGGCATACTAGTTACAAAAAATTGTTTGCCAGTACTAGCATTTTGGCACAGCCAGTAGTTGCCCAGCTATTATCACTCATTTATATGTTTAGCCATTAAATATTATATGTCTCGTTAGCTCAGTGGGTAGAGCAATCGTCTGCCAATCTGACGGCCTGGGTTCAAATCACGGCAGGACCAAAAAAATACATATGAACTTTTTTTAAATTTTATTTTGGAAAATATATTTCCAGGCCACCTATTTATTGGTTGTGCCAGCGTTTTGCCAACGTTTAAAAATTTTGCTCCTCCAGTGCTTTTCCGGCGCTTTTTAAACAGCCGGTCCTTTTGTCTAATGATGTTATCATTTTTGGAATGGGAAAGCACTTTTTGCCAGTACGTATACCACCTGTTAAAGTGCTTTGCCACCGCTTTCCCGTTTGTATTTTTCTGACTGGGATGATTTAAGTTGTAGACAAAATAAAATACTTAAATTTAATTAAGGTATAGATAAAATGTGAATATATAAAAAAAATGTTTGTAAATAGTGCCCACTGTAGAAATGGTAATAACCAGGGCAAGTTTTTTTTTTGATAATTGCCATTAAATGGCATTTTTGCAATTTTTTCACTTATTTTGTAAAACTGCCATTTTTACAAACCCTTGCCAAAAAAAAAGCCATTTTGGCTATTTTTTTAGAATGTTCATTAAAAAATGCTATAAAATTCAATAAAAACTCAATCTTTGGAAAAAAAAAAATTACAAAAAAAAACGATATTTTTTTTAATATTTAATAAAATTCCAGATTTTTTTTTTAAATCATACTAATATATGGCGAATGCACATTAGCAGTTCAACGGTAAACTCCTTCATTATTGTATTTTTGTTAAAAAAAATTCAGAAAAACACTTAAATCAAATATTATACCTTAAGATTTTTGGAATAAGCGTGCCATTTTTGCGTTTTTTGTGCCAATTGTACTATTTTTTCATGCCAATTTGCCTGCCAATTTTAACTTTTTTTGTGCCATTTTAAACTTGCCCTGGTAATAATATATCACCTTTTGGACTACCAGTTTACACCGATTTTCTTTCTGCGTTATTTTAAAATATACAATAATGAGTTACTAATATTGATTTATTTTTATTGTTGTTTCATATAGAAAGCAATTTTCTAGATTTTGCTGTTATTACGCGTAATTTAACTGTTTTGAGTCCAGCGATATTTTTTGCTAATTTTAGCAACTCCCCTAGTAAAAATGATTTTTATATAATCAGATATGATTTTTATATAATCATTTATGATTTTATACAATTATAACTTGTCGAGTAATCTGAAACATATATTTTTATATGATTATATCAAAAGATATTTAATTATATAAAATTATATTAACCAGATCCACCAACATGTCATGTCTGCTGATCTGTAGTACAATAAAATTAGTAGAAAAATTTAGTAGCCGGTACTAAATTTTAGTAAAATTATTGTAAACTACAATTCAAAATCGTTTTGCTAAAATCAGTTAAAAATTTATAAATATCAATAATTTTAATATAATGAAATTAGTATAAATAATTAGTTGCAGCTACTAAATTTCAGTAAATTGTTGTAAACTGTAATTTAAAATCAATCTGCTGAAATTAGCAAAAAAGTGTACTAAAAAATAAAAAAAACTGTAAAATCTAAAAAAAATTATAAAAAAAAAATGTTTTCCTTTCGATTGCAATAAGCGTATAATTACTTTATCGTGCTTGAAATTTGGAGTCAAAATTGCAAACGGTTCTCCAGTTATTACCTTTTTAAGCATTGGAGATACAATAAAATTTTCTGAGTGTTATTTCCAAACTAAGAATATATCAATAGTAACAAATATAAACTAAACAAGAATTGTAAATAATAAAAAAAAAAAAAATTTTAAATTAGTATATTTTTCTGCTAAATATAGCACTCGGTTTTGAAAAATTAGTAAAATGTTTTGCTGAAATCAGCAGCGAGAATTAGTAAAAAAATCCGTAGTTTGTAATAAGAGAATAGCAAAAATATTGGCCGTTAAATGTTATTTAAGCGATTTTTTTAAAGATAACTGATAACTAATTACACTATGCGACAGTCAAAATCGGGATGGGATGAAACCAACGGGAAATATTATATCGGTCAAAAACAAGTTATATGTGTCCCGGCGTTTCGCTGGGTCACCCCTAGGAATCGAGATATATCTTTTTTTTGACATAACTCGAGAACCACTAGTCCGATTTTGCTCAAACAATTTTAAAAAAATTAAAAATTACAATTCCTTTAATCTATTCATATAACGTTTTTCTATATACTCAACAGTTTTGCCGGTAAAAATAAATGTTTGTTACCGCTACCATAAAAATCAATAACCTTAAGTTTATTACTTTTTTTTAATATTTTAGGCAAAAAATATTTTTTTCTTCATACATTTATTTTTAACGGCAAAACTGTTGAGTATATAGAAAAACGTTATATGAACAGATTAAAGGAATTGTAATTTTTAATTTTTTTAAAATTGTTTGAGCAAAGTCGGGCTAGTGGTTCTCGAGTTATGTCAAAAAAAGACCACCAAAGGTCAAATCGATATATCTCGATTCCTAGGGGTGACCCAGCGAAACGCCGGGACACGTATAACTTCTTTTTTACCGATATAACTTTCCCCGGTAGTTTGAACCCTTCCCGATCACTGAACCCCACCATTTGTCTCACAGTGTTATCATTTTCTTGTTCCAAAGCCGCTATCCGTGTTTATTTCTCTCATTTACTTTTCGAAATATGAGCGACATTTGAAATAAAGGAACTTATCTTTCTGCGAGCCTTAGTTTTCGAAAATTTAAAATCTAGCCATATTTCATCTTGTTTTCGGGGTACTGGGGGTGGGTTTTTAAGCACTTAGTGCTGACCGGTGAAGACGCCCTTATTTTAATGTTACAAACTATATGATCAAACTTAAACTATCCAATTTATTTCGAAAAATAGCATAGTACTATATAAAAATGACCACTTTACTAGTACAAAATCAATGGATGAGAAAAACACGTCTAACATAGAGTTTGTTGTAAGTATATCTTCACATATAAGTTTCTATGAAAATATTTAGTACATATGTACATATCCTTAAGTAATACATAAGAAATTGCTCGATATTTTCATCTAAACCCTTTGTAGAATGTGTATGGCATTTACTTTTTTTTCTTTTTTCTCATTGAAATTCTAACATATGGGTAAATGTTTGTGCACTAAATATGTGTAAGTGTGTTTTTTCAATGGTGGTCATTTGTTTCCTTAGAGGTTTTTAGCATCAGCTACTACCGTCCTATAAGATACAATATTTCCTGGATTTTTCATTTTCAGTTGATACTGATTATTTTTGCGTTTCGATTTTTTTTTGGAAATTTCCAATATGGTTCATTTAAAAAATTCTTTGAAAAAAATGCACGTATTGTTTTACGTTTAGGAAAGAAATAAAAATCAAAAGGAATCTTAAAATGTTTAAAGATACAATAGAATTGCTGAATGATTATTATGCATGTGGTTGTGAAAATTTAAAGGTAGCTGATAGACATATGATTTTCTATTGTTGGTTATACAGAAATAGATGTCACTCTATTTCTTGATCTGCAAAAATAACAAAGTAGTATTTGGGAGATGACAAAGCAAATTGTGGTAAATTTTTAGTTGTTGTTTTTGTTTTTAATGCTTTGTTTAAATGTAGGGGTCCCCTACGTTCGTCAAAAAAAAATTTTGTTTTTGGAATTGTCCTCCAAAAATATTTTATATTTGAAGGTGTACCGCGCACTTTTTTTTGCCTGTAACGTGGTGCGGTCTAGTGCGCATATGTCTTCTGACTAAAAACAATAACAGAAATAGGAAAGAAAACTATAAATTAGTTACATTGCATTCAAGGCCTTACATGGGAGAGATGGCTAAGCAGTCGCAACTTAGTATAGTTACGTTTGTAATACAAGAATAGACACATGTTCGATTCCTACAGCCGACGGGTTGTTGAAAAAATTATCATATATAGACAATCGACAATAAACATATAAACAATTAATAAAATTTAATAGAAAATCAAAGATGAAGCCTTGCCATACAAAAAGCCAGAAACCAGATCTAGTCTGATTTGAAAATTAATGTGTTTACAGTTTTCAGAGAAAAAAGGTTTATTGTTCTTCTTAACCTCAAACATACCCTGTTTTAAATTTTTAAGCAAAACATTTTCAATTAACGATAAACCAGTGATAAATATCGATATCTTAAAAAAGTAGAATATCATTTTGTTCATCTTTAAATGTTTTTTTAGAAAAAAAATTTTTTGTTGGAGCATAATAAAAAATTAACTGCGAAAAAGTGGAGCTGTCGCCCACAACAAAAAGGATTTTCTCAAAGAGTGGAAAGACGCCTCCAAGAACATCAAACAAAGCACTGTCGAAAATTGTATGGAGGACATAAGAAAAATGTTAGAAAGGAATGGACTAAGTAACAATTCAAACATTTTCTGAATGTTAAACTATTTTTAGCATTATCATTTTTACAATGAAAAATTTATTTAATCTTGTTGGAGGCCAATTAATTCCTAATTATGAAATAATATGATACGTACTTTTTTCCAAAAACTGCCATTTTTTTCATCAGAATATACTTCTAACAAATACTTCACATAGTTTTGCTTTCCAAATGTTCTACACCTTAAGGAATGAAAATACGATCGTTTAGGTGATTTTTCAGTTCTCCATCATCAGTTGTCTTTAGAAAGTGGTGGCATTACTGCAATTATAAAACATCAAAATTTCATATTGAAACATAATTTGCTAACAAACTACATAGATGAGAGCAGCAAAAACGTGTAAATATGTTTTCGAAGTTTTTGCAAGCCTAACCAACAATAGAAATATTTCGAAAGTTTTTGCTGATATTCTCTATGCTATCACCTTTGGTAATAAACACATATGTATGTATAAGTTTTTTCTTTCTGCCTTACCTCTTTGTGGACACAAGAAAAGGAAGAAAATTACTCCGTACTAATTACTCCGTAAGGAAATCATTGGCTTCGAATAAGAATAAATAAGAAAAAAAATTTTTCATTGTAGAATTAAAGGTCGAAAAATTATTTTTATTTTTAAATTTAAAGGTAAAAATTATGCTTGCATCTAAATAGTTTGTTAGCTAATTATGTTTTAATATGAAATTTTGTAGAACATTTTGAAAGCAAGATCTCTTTGTAGCGGAGACATATAATATAGAGATGTAACATCGATAATTTTTTAAACAAACTGTAGATGTAGCTAACATGTAGGAAACTTTGTCAAAGGAGGATTTTAATTTGAGAAATTTTGTCAAGAGAGGACAAAGACTATTAATTATAGACACAGGAAATCAAAACTTACACTACTCACCGGTAGATGGCGCTATAATTTAGTATTACCCGATCAACTATTTAGTATCAGCTGAGCCTATATTTAAAAACTCAAAAACTGCTGAAAACTGCTCAAAATAAGGAAAAAAATTTTTCAAATAATAAAATTTGAAATACCAGTTTGGTTTTTGCTTTGTTGTTTGTAATTATTTAAATTTGAATAAAAAAATAAAATTGCCCGTTTTTTTAACAAAGCACCATCTAGCGATAACGATGTTTTTATAACTTATTTTTTTGGTGATGCCATACCCCTGAGATAGGATTTTAGGTAAGCGGATTTGGGCCCAAATTAGGGATTTTGAATTCGGTTAAGGGACAGATTCAAAAATTGTAAATTTTAAAAGATTTAGTTTTAGGCCGAGTTGTTAGGTAAGCGGATTTGGGCCCAAATTAGGGATTTTGACTTCGGTTAAGGGACAGATTCAAAAATTGTAAATTTTAAAAGATTTAGTTTTAGGCCGAAAATAAGAATTTTCGGATTAGTTATATGCGTATTATTTTAAATTAGAGTCGATCAAATTACGTCTGTTAAAGTATTTCAATATTTCTACAAAATATTTGAATTATTCAGGAAATGTTCTCTAAATATTCATAAATCTTGAAATAACGAAAAGCAAGCAAGCTCAATAACACTATGCGACAGTCAAAATCGGAATGGGATGAAACCAAAGGGAAATGGTATATCGGTTAAAAACAAGTTATACGTGTCCCGGCGTTGCGCTGGGTCACCCCTAGGAATCGAGATATATCTTTTTTTTTTGACATAACTCGAGAACCACTAGTCCGATTTTGCTCAAACAATTTTAAAAAAATTAAAAATTACAATTCCTTTAATCTGTTCATATAACGTTTTTCTTTATACTCAACAGTTTTGCCGGTAAAAATAAATGTTTGTTACCGCTACCATCAAAATCAATAACCTTTTGTTTATTACTTTTTTTTAATATTTTAAGCAAAAAATATTTTTTTCTTCATACATTTATTTTTACCGGCAATTTTTATTGGAATAATGAGAAAGAAAATATATAGAAAATAAAAAAAACTTTGTATGGTCTGAAATTCAAACAATAAAATTCAAACTCAAAATTACTATCAATGATCAAAAAATATAAGTGACAGTAATTTATGTGCCACCATTGCAGTAATTGACTATTCGAAATTTTAAAGAACATTTAAGGTGAGCATTGCCCAATATCGAAAGAATCGAATGACATTAAAACTACCTGTTCAAATTTAAAGACTCAAATATATTAAGTTGAAGCCAAAAATAAACTTCCAGTTCTTGATCGTGGGGATGATTTGACCAATAATTATTCAATCCTGAAGACTATTTAAATTTCCTGGTGATTTCTTCAATTTAATGTTGACCACTATTTTCGAAATTGGTGTGTAATGCGAATTCTGGTGGGATTTTTGACGTTTGGTAATTCAATTAATTTTATATTATTGACCTCGTTCTTGATTTGAAGTTTTCTTTTTGTTATTTTGTTACACTTAATATTCAAATTGTTCAGTGACAACTTGTCGGTGATAATGATAATATTTCACGTGTACTACGTTTTACCTTTAATATTCTATTTTCGTTGGTGTGCTGCTGATGTTGCAAAAAAAAATTCTTTTCCTTAGTCTCCGGCTTTCCTGGCTATTGAAAGTTTTCCAAAATTCTTTCTTTTCCGTATAATTTCCGTTTCTGTCAGATCTTTCCTAACAGATATCCTCTCCTTTTCTCTTCCTTCAATATTGATAAAATATTTTCGTATCTCAAAACAAATTTTCTTCTTTCTTCAAAAAAATATTTTTAAAATTCTTAAAAAAAAATTTCAAGAAACCAAAATGCCTACTCATTATTTAAATATTTCAATTTCACCAAAATCAATATCGAAATACAGTTTTGTATTTTCACAAAACGTTTTCAGGGATCGTAACCAAAATCGTCCTCAGAGGTTCAAAAAAGTACCAGGGTTTTCATTTACTATCTTATGTACCTTCAGAATCGTGTAAACTCGACTAATGCAGACTTAATGTTCAAGAGAGTTTACAAGCCCTAGAACTTCACCTACTAGATTTACACTTAAATAAAAACTATTCGTTTCAGAAAACTACTCGTATTTACTTGTCAAATTCCATAAAAATTTTAGAAAAAAAAAGATTTTTCACCATAATGAGTTTCGTTCGAATATTGTGTAGAATTTTTTCTCTCGAAAATTTAATGTAGGTACGACTTTTATTTTGAAACAGTGACATATCAGCTTAATTGTGATTTGTCTTTCGTATAAAAAATTTTTTCTACTTTCACAATTTTAACAAAGATTTGAGCCATTTAAAGTTCGAGTGAAAAAGTAAATATTTCTTCGTTAAATTTCCAATTTTATTTATTTTGCTGACTCGTTTCTTAATAATTTTCTGGATTAGCATCGCTCAACTTGGCTCCTATATTTTTCTTTTAAATTGAGTTCTTGTTTAAATTAAAATGAATTGGGTATAACATTGGGGATTTAAACATTCAAAATGGGAATAGGCTAAAACGTTTCGGGCTACACTGCTCCCCAATAAAATGAAGCAGTATTGCCAGAAAAAACAAAACAGCAGTCAGCTCCATCTGTTGCATTAAAAGCCGGTATTGGCATTAATTAGGACCATGTGAGACCCCTGCTGTAAAGTTTTTGTTACGACAATATCCTGATGAAAAAATGCCAGTTTTTTGAAAAAAAGTACTTATTATGTTATTTCTTAGTAAAGAAATAATTAGCCTCGAACAAGAATAAATAAATTTTTCATTATAGGATTAAAGGTCAAAAAACTTATTTTTATTTTTCAATTTAAAAATAAATATTAAAAAAACATATGTTATAATTTTTAATAATAAATAAAAAATAACTTCGTGCTTATTAGTTTTTTTTTCAAAAATAACTCAATTTAGTCTTTATAGTCTTTCTTCCATTCGTATCTCGTATAATTTTGCGGAAGTTTGAAAAGAAAAATTTTTGCAAATTCAAAAGCGATTTTTGCATAGAGTGGAATTGTTCTAAGACAACCAAAAAAAATAATAAACAAAAAATTTTGTGTGCTCCCACTTTAAGGATAAAGGTTGTTCCCACGAAGCGTGAGTTATCCTATTTAAGTCATAATACTACAAAAGTCGTATGGAAATTTCAATTTAGGTTGTTGGATTTATTGGCATATGTGAAAAATATCCCAGTAAAAATTGTGATTACCCATAAGCAGGTTTTTAGGAGAAGCAATTAAAATAATCCCTTACAAACCTGCTTTCATATGTCATGATTTCATGTGGCGAATTCTGACTTGGAAGCACTAGTTTTGGGAGTTGTGAGAGCGGATTTTAGCTTATATAAAACGCTGCGATTGTATGGATTTTAGTTAGCCAATTTTTCATGTATACATTATTAATAATAAAAAGTAATAATAATATGCATACTGTATTATTTGTTTTAAATAAACTTTTATAGATATTTATTTTAATTACAACTTTTTACATATTAATAGTATTAAATGAATTTGGTTGCTCATAAGGGGTGTGCCATCTGTTGTATAGTTGTAGCACCCTAACAAAAAACAATGTGTTAAAATTTTTGTTTTACTTCAAGAATGATTTCCCACTGGGATTTCTCTCTGTTAGTACACTTAAATATATGACACTAAACATTAGAGCACCCATGAAATATATAGAATTTGCAAAAGTGTTATTTTTTTCAACTCCCTACGCATTTTCCAGTAGATTGGGCGTAAAAAATAATATCCACGCAAAAATTGGTCCTCTCGTATTACAACAGGCCAGTCACCCGCGACTTTTAGCCCTAAAAATGGACTAAAATTAATTAATTTAATGGACTAAAAATACTTTGCGCTATAACTCTTAAGGCGCGTTTACAATGATAGAGTGACTCTACTCTGCAGCACATATTGAAATGTTAACAGTTCACAATGCAGAGTAGAGTTACTTCAAAAAATATTTGACACTTTAATACTTACATTTTGTTTCGCGAATTTCTAGGCCTTCTTCCGAGTACCCAATTTTTAAAATATTTTTTTATTTTATAGTAAAATTCCCAACACAAATATTTTGTGTTGGTTTTATGTTTTTAAATATTTATTTTTCTAATTTGTTGACAATTAGAGATGTGAACAAATTAGTGATGTGTCTTTTTATATATATTTGTCATGTTAAACACTTAACAGAGCAATGTTAGCTCTAGAGTGCAGCAAATCTGTACTCCAGAGTCAAAAAAGTTTTACTCTGGAGTGGAATAAAAAGCGATAGCAAAATATAAAAAACTGTTAGTATGAAAGAGAAGAAAACTAAATTTGCTACAGATTGGAGTACTCCATCATTGTAAACGCACCTAACGCACTAACTAAAGGTTTTACTAAAAAATACTAAATAAGCATATCTACAGGTAATAATATGCCTAGCATTTTTCTCATACACATTTTTGTTATTAAGATGACCCCATCATGGTGATTTAGGTGGTTAAAGCCAAATTTGTTTTTAACCATATAAATCACTTTGATTTTAACCTCATAAATCACCATGATGTGTCATCGACACGTCAAAAATGTGAACGAGAAAAATACTAGCCATATTATTGCCTGTAGATATGCTTATATTGTATTTTTCTGTCAAACCTTTACTTTAAAAGTTATGCGCAAATAAACTTTGAAGTAATTTTAGTCCATTTTTAGGGCTAAAAGCCGCGGGTGACTGGCCTGTTTTAATCCGAGAGGATCAATTTTCGCGGGGATATTATTTTTTACACCCAATCTACCAGAAAGTGCGTAGGGAGGTGAGAAAATAGCACTTTTGCACATATGGGTGCTCTATTCAGCGCCTTCAGATTGGCACTAAATTAACTCTTAAACATATTTTAAGTTCTGACTTATTTCTGGCATTGAACCTCAATTTTAAACATTGATTTCTTCAGAGACTCATAGTAGAATTTTATGACAAATATTTTTGCGGAACGTTTTAACCCTGTAACTCTTCAACTTACGGGTCGTTTGTGGCCCTTTTGAAAAGGGTCAAAAAGTACGTTTAATTGAGTTAGGGTGTTCAAATATTCGACAAATATGCTTGCCATGAAATTCTACTATAAGTCTCTGAAGACATCAAGGTTGAAAATTTAAGTTCAATGCCAGAAGTAAGTCAAAGCTTAAAATGTGTTTAAGGGTTAATTTCATACTTGCCGCTCAAATGCCCACAAACCTAAATTTTAAGAGAAAATCATGTGACTCTTCTATTTCATGTAAAGTACTGTGTTGAACATTTCTGTGGAACATTTTAACCCTCTAACTCTTCAGCTTACGGGTCTTTTTGTCCCCTTTAAAAACGGGGCCAAAAAAGTCCCTTTAATTGAAGTATTAGAGGGTTAAATAATTCCACAAAACTGTACCTCGTAGTATTTTACATAAGTTCGCTGAACACATCCTATACCCAAAATGGAAGATTCACATGGCTTCCTAGTGCACATATGTAAAAAATTTATAACTCATCAGTTTTTAGGCTTTCTGTCATGGAATGGACGAAATATTTAAAAAAAACTTATTTTGCTTTTAATCTACGCTGAATTTCCTATTATATGATGAAGAATATACGTATTTACAAATATCCAAAATTAAATGAGAGACATTTAAAGTTTAGTTTTGACAAACAAATTTATGTTTACCGCTTAAAACACCATTAACGGCCATGAGAGGGTTAAAAGTTTGTATAAAGAAAATGTTTGCCTTTTCATTGTGTAAACAACAGCTATGTAACTTAATCACCAGAAACTTCTAGTTTAAGAGTTAAAGATGGATAAATCCATGAACCTTTTTTAGGGTAATTTTGAGGACATAAATGTAAACGGCCTGGCCGGTTTACATCGCAGAAACCCAATTTTTGCACATATCTTACTTTTTACTCTCATCCTATCCGAAAATGGGCGTGGAACTGCAAAAATAACACTTTTGCACATATGGGTGCTCTACTAAACATACGTAAAAATATTGTTTCCTGCTATTCTCAGATGTATTTTTTCAATTTAAATTTTAACAACTCTGTTTTTGTTAGGACCATACAACGATAAAACCAATAGCACACCTCTTGTTAACAACCCGTTTCTGGTCCGCTGTAGAAATTTACAACTTGCTGGCTCCAGCGACTTAGGAGGCTGCCAAACGAGAGAATTTTCCATTTTTCCAAAAATCTCGTTTTAGTATATCTACACGCTACATATCCCAACTTTAAACTTCCTAGCTGAAGAAATTTTAGCAGGCCGTTAAGAGGGGGAATTTTGCTCTCTTGAACACCCACTGTTACTGCACTCTTGGTCAAAATTCGAAGTAATACCTCTTTATTGAACACAAATTTTCAGTTTAATGTTTTAAGCTTAAGGGTTTAAGGTAGGCCGTGAGGTGGTTGACTTTTTCTCTTTTTGCCCCTCGCCGAAATGATTTAAAAAAAAAGAATCCCTTTAAATTTTAATAAAACGTTTCCTTTAAAGGAAAGAAACAATTTTTTTTTTGTAATCAGCACGTGTGAAAAAAGTTTTCGCAAAAAAAAAAAGATATGAGCATTTGTGCTATATTTTTGTAAATCCGTCATAACAATTTTGGAGGCGCATTTAAGCATGGACTACTGCATGTATTGTAGATAGAGAGATAAATGAAATGACTGAATGCCACATAAAGAACCACCTTCTAAATAAAATTACTTTGTGTTCTCGCTAGCTAGAAAAAATAAATATTTACCAAACAACTTTCCTTCTGCCCAATTGGTCATAGAAATGTCCCATGCAAAAAGTTATCCCTATTGTGTTTACTTTTCGAGTGAAAAATTGCTTTAGGATTGTTAGCTAAAATCAAAAATAACAAAAAAAAGTATATACATATGTATGTATAACAAAAACTAAGAAAAGAAATTGCAAGTAGTTTATAATACTCGCATGCGGATATTTTTATATGAATGTGTGTGAATATTTACTATCTTTTATACTTCCTTAAGCTAAAGTCAGTTAGTCGGTATTTTGTTATTGTTTGTCCTCGTTTCTTATGTGAACTTTACAATTGCTGCTTTATACTGTTAACTTGTCACTTACAAAACAACAACTGTCACATTAATTTTTTTATGTGGAAACATTTTTTTTTTTTACAAAATTGATATCGTAAGTTGGCTTTAAGAAGTGGGACCTAATAATGTTACAACCCACTGGTGTCCGTTTTTTAAGTGAGGCGAGTTTTAAGACTAAACTTTGTGAAAACATATGCCTACGGGGTGTTCCGAATTTCGTAAATTTTTGAATTTCGTGATATACAGGGTGTCCGCCGGGAAGGTATACTACTTTGTTTGTTTATAATTTTTGATTAAATGAATGAGAATGGATCTTATATTGATAAATGTTTTTTTTTAATGTTGGCAATTATGTATGGAATACAATATCAGATAAATGTCCGCCTCTGTTAGCCACACAAATGCGAGCCCTTTTGAGCACATTTTTCATTACATTCTCAGACACTTCACGCGGTATTTCATTAATTTCATCACGAATATTTTGTTTGAGTTGCTCAAGCGTTTCTGGTTGGTTTGCATAAACCTTGCTTTTCAGATATCCCCACAAAAGGAAGTCCGGAGCAGTCAAATCAGGCGACCGTGCAGTCCAATCAACATCACCATTTCTTGAAATAACTTGTTGTGGAAAGAGGTCTCGCAGTAATTCTCGATGTGGCACAAAAACAAATGTGGAAACAAATGCAAATCCTTGTGCAAAATTGTTGCCAAAGTTGTTCTTTGAAAACCAAGCTCCTGAGCATGGCGTCGAATTGAGGTTGATGGATTGTTTTGAACACTTTCTTGAGCAGCAGTAATGTTTTCAGCCGATCTTGCAGTACGTTGTGGGCCATGCTTGGGCCTACCACCTACAGACCCTTTTTTTTAAATCATTCACTACACGATAAATAGTGCGTTTTGTTGGCACGTTGTTTCTCCCAAAAATTTCACGTAACTTTCTCATCGTCACAGTAATCGATGATTGATTTTGAGAAAATGTTTTAACGATTAAAACACGTTGGTTTATCGAATATTTTTCCATAATAAATTTGCCACGTGCCTACTTCACAACTACCAAATATGAACTGTCAAGACTAATGTTTACCAAAATGGCGGCAAAACAAAGTCCCGGCGGACACCCTGTAGTAGCACACCCTGTAGTAGCACACCCTGTAGTAGCACACCCTGTAGTAGCACACCCTTTAGTAGCACACCCTGTAGTAGCACTAAAATGGTGCTTATTATTGAGCTGATTATGGAGAAAATGCCAAAAGCATTTTTGGAGTGTACTTACAGTCAGAGCTTAGAAGAATGAATTCTATTTTGAATGAGGTCCTTAAGGGGGGACATTACATTCGCGGCAGAGAAAACAGACCTTTTTTAAAAATTCATAACACAGTCAAAAACAAACATTTTTCCAACATTAACATTATTATTATAGAGAATTGAACAAATTACAAGAAAAAAAAATTCAAAAAAATATATTTTTCACTCCAACATGGTTTTATAGAGCACCAAACTGGCAGCAGAGTAAAAACGGGGCCTCGTGGTTGCAGCGCTGGGAGTCGCAAAAATTGTCCGATCTGGAAAAAAATGACTTTTTTAAATCTTAACAAAATTGGTTATCGTATGACACGAGCTTTTTTTTAATTTTTTTTTTCAATTTTTGGTGATGTTCCAAATTTGAAAGTGTGTTTTTTCTAAAAAAAATATTGACTTTAAAAATTCATAAAAATTCGAAAAAAAAATTAAAAAAAAGCTCATGTCATACGATAGCGAATCAAGTTTAAAAAAATACAAAAAAAAAAAAAAAAAATTTCGTCAAAAAATGATCCCGCTAGTGCCGCAACCAGTACGAAAAACATGGTTTCGAGATAAACGCGTTCAAAGTTTGTGAACAAAGAAAAAAAAGGTTACCTTCAATCTGCCATGCCTGCTTTTACTGTATGCCTTCGTTATCTTGTGTTGTGCTGTTGCTTATAGTTTTTTGCAATCGTTTAGCAATTCGGCAATTGAAAAACACAAAAAAAGCTCACCCTTCAAGTAGGTACGAAATAACAACCACCAGAAGTCAGGTAGCAAGTAAAACAAGTATATACCAGCTGCCGTACGTAGGTAGCGCGAAAATTAAAAATGCGCTCTCACTAATCCGGCTGTAACTTTTGAACCCGTAGGAATTTTTCAATGAAATTGTTTTTCTTAGAATCTTAACAATATTTACTAAAATACAAAATTATAAAAAAAGTCGCTTTCAAAAAACGGCCAATGTCATGTCCCCCAATAATTAAATTAAATTAATTTTAACCATTCGCAGTGACTTCATTCTTTGGAATTCATTCGATTGAATTCACTTTTAAAGCCTTTAATCAATTTATTCCATTCGATATTTTCAATCACTGAATTCAATAGTTAGGAAATCATTTGATTTCTCACTTATTCGATTAATAATTTAGGAATTCAATCAATCATTAAATTTTATTATTTGATTGAGCAATTTGGGAATGACATTCGATTTTTTTCAATCGATTTAAAAAATTTGTAAAATTAACAGTTATGTTATTTTATTAGAGTAAAATGAACAATGTCTTACAAGAAAACAAAAAAAACATTTTTTGTTCTTAAATTTTTTTCTTAACCCTCTAATTATCTTTCTTCGGATTACATTAATATTTAAGCCATATAAAGAGTTTTTCAATACGAGCGCTACAAAAGTTTTTTTAAATAAAACAAAAACGGTTTTGGATATCAATGAAATTCTTTATTCCTGTGAAAGTACGTTCGAAGCCATTATGTATGGAAATCGATCTCTTTTGCATGGCCACCACGGGCACGCTTGCAGAAGTCCAGACGCTGAACCCAATTTTCGATGGTTTTCAAGCATAAATCGGCCGATACTGCTGCAATTTCACGTTCGATATTCGTACGAAGTTCATCAATCATCGCTGGCTTGTTGGCATCGACCATAGATTTGACGTAGCTCCACAGGAAATAGTCCAACGGCGTCAAATCGCACGACCGAGGCGGCCAATCGACTGGACCATTTCGTGAGATAACACGTTCTCCAAACTTGGTTTGCAATAAATTGATTGTGACTTTCGCTGTGCGGCTTGTGGCTCCGTCCTGTTGGAACCACATGTCCTCCAATTCCATATCATCCAATTGGGGCCAAAAATATTCGGTTGTCATTGAACCGTAGCGATTCCCATTCACAGTAACGTGCCGGTCTTGATCATCACGGAAGAAGTACGGCCCAATGACGCCGCCGACCCATAAACCGCACCAAACCATAATTTTTTCGGGATGCAATGATGACTCATGGAGTACGTGTGGATTGCTGTCTGACGAATAACGCATATTTTGTTTATTGACGAAGCCATTCAGCCAGAAATGAGCCTCATCGCTGAAGATGATTTTTCGATGAAAATCCGAATCATTTTCAAGTTGTTGCTCAGCCCAATTCACGAACATTAGACACTTCTGGTGGTCAAGCGGCTTCAGTTCTTGCGTCAATTTGATCTTGTAAGGATGTAGGCCAAGATCTTTTCGCAAAATTCGCCACAATGACGTCACAGAGATGCCCAACGCTTGAGAACAACGTGTGAGAGACACATTTGGGCTTTCTTCAACTGAAGCCTCAGCGGCAGCAATATTCTCGACACTACGGGCACTTTTTTGTCTCACTGGCACGGGAACATTTTGTACTGTGCCTGTGGATTCAAATTTTTCCACTAGACGCTCAATTGTTGATCTGCTAGGACGATTATGACGACCATAAATTGGACGTAGCGCTCTTAACGTCGAGGCCACTGACTCCGAATTTCGGTAGTAAATTTTAATAATTTCGACTCGTTGTTGGCTCGTATATCTTTCCATCATGAAATGGCAAACCTAACTGAAGAGAAATGTCAAAAGAGCGGCAAAAAATATGGCGTCGTTTGCTGTCCCTGTCTTTCTACTTTTGTAGCGTCCCTGTTGAAAACCCCTATACTTGGAAATGGTTGAAAATCTACTATGGAACAAATATTAAAATTTTAATTTATCGCTTTATTTAGGCGATATAGTACAACAAAGGTTGAAGACGTATCTTGAAACCCAGTAGTCAAATAATTTTGGCTTTTGTTGTAAATAACACTATCAATAAAATAAAATTACATACCGAAAATTGTTGATCAATTGTTGTTATTTCAAAAGTTATGGCGATTTTCGCTTTTTTAAAATTACGAAATTTGGCGAATTTTGGCATTAAACATCTATAAATTTTGGCGAAATTAGTTCTGCTTACTACTGAACATATAACAGTGTTTAATTTCAAGAAAATCTGTTGGCTAGTTTTTGAGTTAGAGAGATATTTGTAAAACGTATTCTGGCGTTATCCTGTGAGCACTGGAGAAAATTTTTTAAATGATTTTACAATTATAGACTCTAAGCTAGCTTTGATATTATCGATAATATACGCCAGATCGTAAATGTATTTTTTTGGCAATTTTTAAAATATATTTTCTGTTTGAAAAAGTTAATTTTTTCAAATTTTCCAAATTTATATTTTACGTGGTTCTCGCTTAAAAACCGTTCCTTATACAAAAAAAGTTTGAAGGCAAAAAAAGTAGTCATTTAAGTTTTCTATGGATATAATACAACTTGTTTAATAAAATATTGTTATTTAGCCAAAAACTATTTAAAATCTGCAGACCGCCTTTTGGCGGCCTTGAGCATTAGAGGGTTAAACTTACGCTAAAAGCTGGATTAACCTTTGCTGAAATTGAAATGTTGAAATACTCTTTGTTATTTTTTGTATTTCAGTGCTTGGCCACTATACGGGATCGTTTAAAGCTGCTTCTTTTATTTTGGTTTGACTTAACTGTTAATTCCAATATTATTATTATTATTTTAGGTTTCTTATATTTGCAAAAAATTATTAAATTTATTTAATAAAAACTAATAATGTATTTAGTTGTTTGTTTTCAAACATTTAAATAAAATAAAGAAAATCGAATGAAATTTCCAAATTACTCAATTCAATAAACTAGAAATTGATTGAGTTCTCAAACTTTTTCATCGATTGAGCAATGATTCCTGAAGACTGAATTCAGTGATTGAAAAAATCGAATGATCTTTAAAATTAAATCAATTTATATCAACTAAACTTCATTCAATGTGAAAATTGCAGCTTAAGAATTCAATCATCCCATAGTCAATCAGAATTGAAAATAAAATGAGGTATTGAAGTCCTTAGAAGCTCTGCTTATAGTTCGCTATCCGCGTTTAACCCTTAAATGCAAGATCTCTACATCTTTAACTATTTTTTTATATGTGATTTCTAAAGGCGTGTACATTTCAAGAAAAATACCAAAAAAAAAAAAATATTTTAAAAAAATGTGTTTTTTATTGGAAAATATGGTTTTTTACCAAATAGCTACCCAGTATAGAAACGGTAATGACATATCATTATTTTTTGGACTACCAGTAATATATAATAATGAATTACTAATAAATACTTACTTTTTTCGTTATTTCAAAATAAAAAATATTGTATTACCAGTAATGACTTATTTTTATCATTATTTCAAAAATAAAATAATGTTATAGAGTTTTTGTAAATTATTTTAAAATTTATTTTTAGCCTCAATATTTTTTCAACACTGGTAATGATATATGTAACCACATATTTTTTGACTTTTTGTATGTTGGCGAGTAAGCTGACTTGTGCCCAGCAAGTCAATTATGTTTTTATCTATCAAATATTACATATCGAGATAGATTAGATGGTACAGCTATAAACTGACAGCCTGGAGTCCCAGGTTCGATTCCCGCACGAGAAAATTTTATTTAAAAAAATGCTCAAAAAAATAGCAGTTTTTAAAAAAGTACTTATTATGTTAATTCATAATAGGGAAATTGGCCTCGAACTGAATTAATAAATTTCTATTTAAAAATTTTTACATTAAAAAAATATTTTTTTTATAAAACTAATTTTTTTGGAAAATGTATGTTTAGAATCATTATTTACTTAGTCAATACTGGTAAGCATATAGGTACCGACATATTTTTTGATTTTTCGTATGCTGGTGTGTAACGACAACTCATTATTTTTCGCGACATCGCCATATAAAGGTAATAAGAAATGTAATAACAAAAGTAACTAGTTACCATTACCAAGTATGTAGTTACATTACCACATATCTGGTAATGATTTTCTACACTGGGTATATTATGATTATTTTAACGTGTATGATGAAAAAAATATATATATACTATACAGTTATTGTCGCCAAAATGAATTTAATTGCGAGAAAACCACTTTAAACATTTAAATAAACATTTTTGAATAATAGACTTTTTGTAAAAAGAACCCATGTTTTAGATTTTTCACAAATATACGAAGCAAAACCAATATTTTTCCTATAACTGTTTAAAAAATCTGCGCTAACCTATTGTGTACACAAAGGCCTCAATGCCCAAAAATGCAGTTTTGTGAATCAAGTGGGTTTTTTTTATTAAAAAATTGGTATGTTGCTAAATGGCTACACTATGCATTTAGGGATTAAAGTTGACCTTCAGAGAGTATTTTTTTGAAAATTTTTCTCGAATTTTTTCACAAAATAGAGCTCAACAGTTCGGTTCGTGGAATAATTTGGGTCCCCCAGAGCATCTTTTAATTTGAACCAAGTCATTTTCATTGGTTTTGTTTTAGAAATATATTTTAAACTTGAATATTTTCATAAAATGAAGTCGCTATTAAACAAGTTTTGACCATATATATAAAGCAAAAAAAAAAAAATACTTGTTCAAACTAACTGATGCTGCGGTCAACTAATATTACTCTACTGAATTTTTTTCAAATATTTTCCCATAATTTATAGAGATTAAGAATGAGGGAAGAAAATTATTAGTGGGTAGTCTTTATAGACCCAATAAAAATGTTAGTAAAGGGTTGTTCAACAGGGACGCTACAAAAGTAGAAAGACAGGGACAGCAAACGACGCCATATTTCTTGCCGCTCTTTTGACATTTCTTTTCAGTAAGGTTTGCCATTTCATGATGGAAAGATATACGAGCCAACAACGAGTCGAACTTATTAAAATTTACTACTGAAATTCGGAGTCAGTGGCCTCAACGTTAAGAGCGCTATGTCCAATTTATGGTCGTCATAATCTTCCTAGCAGATCAACAATTGAGCGCGGGGCTACGTCAAATCTATGGTCTATTCCAACAAGCCAGCGACGATTGATGAACTTCGTACGAATATCGAACGTGAAATTGCAGCAGTATCGGCCGATTTATGCTTGAAAACCGTCGAAAATTGGGTTCAGCGTCTGGACTTCTGCAAGCGTACCCGTGTTGGCCATGCAAAAGAGATCGGTTTCCATACATAATGGCATCGAACGTACTTTCACAGGAATAAAGAATTTCATTGATATCCAAAACCGTTTTTGTTTTATATAAACTTTTTTACTTTTGTAGCGCTCTTATTGAAAAACCCTTTATAAGTAGGTTAATTTGAACTTTGGAGACGCAAACAGCTATGTTTGATGATGTGACTTCAACTCGAAACTTCTAGTAGATTTTAGTCTTTAGTCAGCAACCACCACATATGCTACACATTTCACAGCGACGAATAATAATGTACTTTTAGATTTGTTTCTAATTAGCAATGAATCTAAATCACTTCTATATGATCAACTATCTGCGTCATATTTCTCTAAAATGACATAATTTTCATGACCTACAATTTTCAATTAATTGTGCAAGTCCAGAAGATTACTATTCGCTATTTTAAAAACATCGATTATAGATTTCTCGAGAATGAGTTCTTTAAAATTGATTGGAGTCTCTTATATTATTTAAGTTCTGTTGATGTTGATTAAGTCTAGAGGACGACTTAAATCATGTTTTAATGTAACGATTCCTCTGAAAACAAAAATTGTTAGCCAGGAATGAAAATCCTGGATCTCGTCGGATATGAAAGAAAATATCTATGAAAGCGAATTTGAGTATGACGATGAAAATATTTAAAATTACGCAATTACATAAAGATTATCGAACTGGCAAAAAACAAAAAAAAAAAAAACTGATCAAAACATTAAAACTTGAATTTAATGCTAAGAAGTTTTTTTGTGTTAGCTGACCAGAAAAATTTGTTATTTTAACAAAAATGATTCCTGTTTTTGGCTCAAAATAAAATTAGTTGATTTTAAAAAAACTTTTGTTTAATTTGACAAATTTAAATTTAAGTAAGAAATTAGTAAAATTACAATTTTATTTAAAAAGCCCCACCATGGTGCATTTTTGGATAGCGACGCCTTTTCAAGGGGATATTTTATGGTTAAGGGTAGTCGAAATTTTCATCAGTTTTGCTCTATCTCTCTTAGTTTTTGAAATATGGGCAATTTAAAAAAATCGGGAGGGAAAGAAATAGCGCCGTATTTAAAACTTTGTATACACTGGAGGTGCCATATACGGGTAAAAACACAAACATTAAAATATTATATTTCTACACTCGTAGAAATAAAAAATTAGTTCAAAATGATGCTGCAGAAAAAACTGCTAAAATTAGCAGATTTTTTTGCTAAATAATAGTAAAGTAAAAACAAGAAAATTAAAACTGTTAAATTTACACAAGTTTAATTATATTTTACTTTTAGTTAATTGAAAATAAAAAAGTGTACTGTAAAATCTGCAGAAAATTTGGTAAATAAAAAAGTAAAAATAAACTGTTATATCTACAAAATTTTTGTTATTTTTAAGCTAAATTTAGTTGAATGCAATAGCAGTCTATACTGTTAAAATCAGCAGAAATATTTGCTAAAAAAATTGTAAACTGCTGTTTTCGAAAGGCTCGATTTTTATTTGCATTTAAAAAGAAATCTTGAAAAAAAACTTCGAAAATTAAAAAAAAAATTTTTTTGATTTTTTGGCAAAATCTTTTGCTGATTTTAGCAAGTTAATTTATTATTTTCCATTTACAAAAATTTAACTCAAATATAACTAAAATTCTTTACATTTAAAAGTTTTATTTTTTCTGTTCCTATATTACAAAAAGCATAATTTTTAACAAATTTTTGGTAGTTTTAACCAAATTTTTTACGGACTTTTTTGTATTAGTGTACAATAAATTGTGTAAAATTTAACAAATGGGTTTTTAGTTATAAATTGTTTTGAAAATGAACACTCAAAATTAGTTAAGGTACTAAGGATTTTTAGTAGAGTATTAAATGAAGATAACTAAAATCTTTGTTTTAAGCGGGGTTTCAGCTAAATATTTGTAAAAATTAGTCAAATCGATTTGAAGCCCGTTTGACAAATTCTTCTACTGACATACAATGTGTCTAAAAGCACTTTTTTGGGCAAACAACATTTCAAGCCACAATTCTTAGATTTTCGGATTTTGTTTTGCATATGAGATTATAGAATTCCGCACAAATCCGTCACGGCAGATTTTTGAATTTCAATTTCTAAATATTTTTATTTTTTTCGTGAACGTCGAAAAAAATCATTTTTTAAATTTTTTCTCAGAAAAAACCAATACGAACTAGGGAATTTAAATAATATGTACCTTTAATTAAAGGTATTTTAATCCTCTATCGATACCCCGAGCAAATTTTTTCTATTTATTTGTGTCACCTATGATTAATTTAATTTTCAAAAATTGGCATTTTTATTTCCTTTTATCATCCTTATCTTACAAAATAGGCCTCTCGATCTATATTATATGACAACTATTTATATTTAAAATATTTTTTATATTTTTTTAAATTTCTTTTCAAGAGTCACTTTTATCATACATTTTCGGATTTATTTTATATTTACTGATATGTACCTTAAATTAAAGGTAATTTAAACCCCTATCGATCCCCTTAACCAAACTTATTTTAATTTTTTTTTTAATCTTTTCCATATGTTTTTTTTGCAAAAAAAAAATTGAAGCAAACGTTTCCAGTTTTATATGTATCTCAATGAATACTTTTCGTATATTACGTCCATTTATGAAGCTAACATAATATTTTTAAATTTCAGGACGCATGGGAGGTGGGAGTGTCCTTGGCCCGATATTTCCAAAAATCAAAATGTTTCCTTACTAAAGCGGTTTATGTCAGTGTACCAAATTTCAAAACTCTCTCCCTACTCCTTCTATTTTTGTCCAGTCGTTAAATGGGATCAAAGCACAGTTTTTAGAATTTCTAGAAATATTTGTTAAGTTAAATTACAAACTCAATGAGAATTTCTTGTTCTCGTCTAGGAGCGTTATTAAACATTTAAAATATTAAAAAAAAACAAAGATGACAACAAAAAATTTACCACACTCTGTTATTTTGACAGATCTAACAATGTAGTGACAACCATTCGCGTATAAACAATAATAGAAAATAATTGTTTCCTAAAGTGTCAGTAATATTTAAATTTGCACAGGCACTTGCATATTATTTTTTTTTTTGTATATGTTTAATAATGCGCCTAGGCAAGAATGAAATCCGGATAGGGAAATGCCTTCAACAGATTTTTTTCCAAAATTTGTAAAATAAATTTTGGGATTTTAGCAGATTTAATTCCTTTAGTGCAATTAGTACATATCCCGATAAAAATAAAACTGATATGCAAGTGCTTCTACAAATTTAAATGTTGCTGACATTTTAGAAAACATATTATTTTATATTATTGTTTATACACGAATGGATGTCACTACATTTCTCACTATAGTCAGTTGCTAGAAAACTGTTTGACTTTTGATACATTTTTTTTCTTTTCAATAATATTTTTTGTTTTAATAATTTTTTTTTTTTGTTTTCTTGTCCTTTACTTGCTGTTAATATGTCTTTATAATCTTATTTTTATAACAAATTTTTTATATCTTTTTTTTATAATTTTTTAAAAATTTTATTTTTTATTTTTTATATTTTTTTTAATTTTGTAATTACCCTGCTAAAAAACTTATATTAATTTTTGATATTATATATATATAATTATATCCGAAAAATTATTGTAATAATTGTAACAAATTAGATCGTATCATGATCATATTAGAACTAATTTGACACAATTAAATCTAATTTGATCGAATTATATATGGTTTGATACAATTTTATTCGGATTTTGTCCTCATCAAAATGTATTAAATATAATATAATCATATCCAACTAGATGAATGAGGCATAAGTAACTATATGTATGCACAGCGCATGGTACGGGGACAGTTTTTCGATCAAGTGTTTAGTATGGAGACATTTGGCTAGTTTGGGGACTGTCCTCAAACTCTTCCCAGGCCTTGCGCATAGTATGAAGAACAGCATAGTTTGGGCACATTTTTGGCTATGTCTCCGAACTGTGCGCACCACATATGTATGTATATATATAGGTCTATATATAATTGGATAATATAATATGTTGCACTACATATTGCGCAATATATAACAAGATATAGTTATATATTTAGGATATAATTTCGTAAAATTTTATATAATTATATATTGGTATATATTTTCCAATATATAATTGTTCAAAATTTTATATGATAATATATGACTATATCAAAACTTTTTTACTTGGGTAGTTATTAAGTTTTTTACTAAATATTATTATTTAATGCTTTGATGTCTTTTAAATTGGGAAAATATTCAGTTCCAGTTCAGTTCTGCAAAATAAGACTTTCAATCGTGTGTATGGAACTTTCAAATTAATAAAATAAGTCAGTGTTGCCAACTCCTGAAGGCAGGAAAGCACCGTGAGCATTATGAAAACGGGTAAAAAGGGTAAACATTTAACAAAAATGGGGTAGAAAAGCACGATATTAATTTTTTGAAAAATTTAAATCAAGAATTCAAAAACACATTTTAACTTTGAAAAATCGTGTAAAAAAGGTTCAGAAAATTATCTAAAAAGGGGCAAAAGAGCACCAAACTAATATTTCAATATTTTGAAGTTTAAATGTAACGAAGTTGCTATTTAAAATTGTACTACAAATATTGTTCAAAAATGTAGTTCTTGTATAGTTCGTATTATTTTTTAAATTTTGACAGAAAATTCAAGAAAAATGTAAAAAAAACGAGAGGAAATACCAAAAATATAAACTGTTAAAAAGCACTAAAAGCACTGCCAAAAATGTGAAAAAGCACCGTAAATACCCGCTTTTTTTAAACGGGTATTTGTAAAAAATCACCGGGTACAGGAAGGAAAAAAGCACCAAAAAATACCCGAAAAGCGTTGAAATGGCAACACTGAAATAAGTAAATAAAGAAAAATATGCTCAGAAATATCAAACGTTTGAGCCCTACTTTTTCAAAAAAATCGAGATAAACATTTCGAACAAATACACTACGAAGACCAACTTTAGTGTAGGCCCAGAATAAGAGCGCAGTGATTTTTTACATACATTTTGACATTTAAAAATCGCTGGGCGTAGCTGTTGTGAGATAGAATCTATTTTATTTTAATGCCGGTTTTTGTTATTCTCCCATTTTTCCTCTCTCATACTCTCACCAATGTTGTCAACTCTATTGTTATTTTTGCTGGTGTTCACTACATCAAAGAGTACAGCTAACAAAGGCAATCAATAGCTCTTCTGACTCTTTTTCTATTTTTTTTGCAAAAAAAAAAATTAAATTTTTAAATTATTAAAATTTTGTTTTCTTTATTCAATTGAAATATTGAACATTATTAGCAGCTCGTTAGTTCATCGTTTAGCATTGTATGTTATGTTTGCAGTAAACTAAGAGACATATGAGTGGCATAAAGTCTCCTTGTTGTATATAACATATGCTCAATTATGTCGCTGTCGCTGTAAGTCGTTATTTCGGGAGCTATTTTTCTCAGAGCGTAAATCGCTAGCCTCTGCGCTCTTATTCTGGGCTTACACTTAAACGTGTTTTGCGAACTATAAGTACACTGCAATTGTATTTTTCCCACCAGCTTGTTAACGCGTATATTTTGAGTGCTATAAGCTAAGGTTTTCGAATTTTGAAATACCCTTATATGCATAGCGAACTTTTATTACATTTATAGCGAGTAAGTAGAAATAACCTTCTGAGCCGATGTCCGCTCATCCGTCCGACCGTCCAAATAAACTAGGGGGTTCAATCAACTAATCGTTATTCGATTAATCGAGTAATTTTGATTGGGCAATTGTTCGAATAATCTAAAATGTCAAATTTCGAATAACAGATGATACGAACAATTTAATAGATTAATCAAAATTGGTAAAAAAAAATAATCTTTTACGCAGTTTGACAGATTTTATCGTATAAGCAAACAAGAGCTCTTGACTGACAATCTAGAGTATCAGGTTCGAATTGCGGCACAAACAAATTTAATTTAAATTAAACGAGTAAAAAGGTTAAAGTTATGCATGCCGACTATACAATACCCTATACCAGTCTGGTTAAAAGCCAACTAATGTTTGGATCCGAAATTCGAATAGGTGAAAATGGGACTTGTGTCAAAATTTTCTATAATGTGAGTCAGCGAACCAAATTTCATTAAAATATCTTAATATTTGCGAATGGCAGTTTGTAAACAAGCCAATTTTGGGGGGACCCTTATATGGGCACTAGGTCTAAACATGGACCGATTTTAACCAAAATCAATAGGCTTCGTCCTTGGGCCGACATAAGTCGGTGTACCAAAGTTTCATCAAAATATCTTAATATTTGCGACCTGTAGAGTGCGCACAAGAATGCATGGACAGACAGACAGATGGACGGACGGACAGACAGACGGACATCGTTAAATCGAAATAAAAAAAAATTCTGAGCCGATCGGTATACTATAAGGTGGGTCTAGGACCAATATTTGTTGGTGTTACGAACATCAGGACAAACTTATAATACCCTGAGCACGTAGAGGTGTAGGGTATAAAAATTATTACAATAAAAATATTTTTATAAATTATTATTTTTTTAATCTATTTCTAGACTCTTTATTTTTGCCAATACTGGTAAGCATATGAATAACGACATATTTTTTGATTTTTCGTATGCCAGCAAAATATTTCATTACCAAATAAGTGGTTATATAATGAAACTAAAATTTTTTACAACTTATAATTCGGCGTCAGTAGTAGTTATTTTTGTTAGACGAAGACGTGTTTGTAAGCAGTCTAGCTTACGCGCGACTTCTTATTTATTTATAAAGATAATGTGAATTTGTTAATTACTTATTTTTTAACCACTAGTAAGTATATAAGTCAGTCGTATTATTTAACAACTTGTAACCACTTATTTTTTAACTTTATATACTTTTGTAATGCAGCGGGTAAGCGGGTGCGTTTTTTCATGCAGCGAATATGGACAACTACTTACAAAAATGACATTGTCGAACAAAAATAATGAATTTTGACACCGAATTATAAGCAGTAGACCCTAATTCTACTGCTTATTACTTAGATATTAGTAATGAGTACTCATTGCTGAGATTTTGCTGGGATCTTATTATTTTGCGCGGCATCACCATACAAAGGAAATAAATTAATAATTTTTTAGTCTCAAAAAAAATTTTTTTCATCTGCAAAATATTATAGCAAACATCAAATAAATTGTTATCGCTGCACATTTCGAAGTGTTTTCGTATATGGCGTTTTACGCCTTTATGTCTAAACTAACTGACTTAAAAATTTCGTCCTCAGAAATTTAAACTTTTGCAATAAGTTTCACCCATTCAATAAGAATCGAACTATTTACATGTACAAGTAAACGTCGTGTAATGCAATAATAAAAATAAGATATTTACAAACTTTTTATTCGTTATATTGAACTGTTTAGCTTTTCTCTTTTTATGTTTTTTTTTGGTTCTAAAAAATAACACTACTGATTTAATGTAATATAAATTTTCGAGACGAGAAAAAACTATAACAATTTATTGAACAAAATACATAAATAAAAATCACCATTTCTTTATATTTCTAATAGCATACAAATAGCTACAATGGCATATTGCAATTTCTAAAAAAAAATATCTTTTAAAGTTTTGGCTAAGAAACTAAAAGCAATACAAGCGACAGTACTACTGCTAGCACTGGTGGTAAGTATCCTTAACAAATGCTTATACTCGTGCTATGTTGTATTTATAGTGGGCATGAAAAAGTGCATAAGTTGTGACTTGAAATGCCAACAGTAACATAAGCTAACAACAAACGCAAATGTCTTTAAAACACCCCTGGAAGCAATCGATAGAAATTTATAGAAAATTGTTCACAAATAAAATTTCACGTTTGTTTGCTTTTTTCATATTGCTTTCTTGATACCCTGCACACTCTGAGGGATGGTGTTTATAAATTCATCATATCGTTTGTAACTCATTCATATATATGAGTAAAAGTTATATAATAATAAACAAAAAATCTAAAAATCGAATGTTCATAATAATAGAAAGTAAATAGAAAAGAAAGGAACGAATAAGTTACATTGCATTCAAAGCCTTACTTGAGTGAGATGGTTAAGATGTCGTACTTTAATATAGTAAGGTTCGTAATAATAAACATAAAAATAATTAATATAATTTAATGGAAAATCACTGATAAACCTGTCCATAAAAAAGGCAGAATCTAGATCATCTATTCTGATTTGAAAATAAATTATAATTTTTAGAGAAAAAGTTTATTCTTCTTAAACTCAAACCTATTAAATAAATATAAATATAATATCTATTTCTTATTTTATCTCCACCTAAAAATCTAATTTATATAAAATATTTTCAGTTGTCTTTAAGAGTGAGAAATATTGGCTGATGAGTTCGAAAGTTATAACAAGATCGCCTTCGGATCGCACATCGAACCGGACATCGGATAAAACATGGCGTTGTGAGATAAAATTATGAAGTTGTCTGACAAGGTCCTTATGTCCTGTCTGATGTGAAAACAACACAATAATAAAGTAAAAAAAAAAAAAAAAAAAACAAACAGAAACTAAATAGAAGAGATTCACTATATCTTAGTCTAATGTTTAACGGGCAACCTAAATATAAGAAAAATGTGTAACGTTTCCAAATATATTTCGTTTAAATTTTTGGGATGAAGATATCATCGCGTTATAAATGATTGTACCTATACGAACCTGTTTAAAAAATTTATTAAACACTCAGAAAAGTTCTGCAGTTACTACATGACAGTTATTTGTGTAGTAATGCGGTTGTAGTTATTTTAACTACAATTGTAGTTAATTTACTTAGAGCAAAATTTTTCAATGTTTTTGACAGTTATTTTTTTAAACAAACTACAAAAACTACTACATTGTAGTAACATTTATTTTATGCAGTTATTTTGAATTTTTTTACGAATACTTAAATTTTAAATTGTGTATAAACACACACGAATCAAACAGGAGCATGTGTACGAAGCGCTTGTTTAGAAATTTCTAGTGAAAGAATATGACAAGAACATGTTTTCTCTTGTCTTAGTCATAAAATAACGCCAAAGAGTAAGGACGCGTAATACGGAAAAGGTTATATATTTTTCATTAAATTATTAAAATAATAAGGTAAGTTTTATAATTTTAATTTATTTACGGGAATATTAAAAAAATATTGTATTTATTTTCTTTCAGTTCTTTTATATTCTCATCCCTTTTTACCTGGAGAAAAAAAGGAAGCCAAACAACACCATATTTCATCGCTCACAGACGGACATCTACAACAATATCTTAATAGTGAAAAATAAAAGTGACATTAAGTGTAAATTTTGATTTCTCAATTTTAAATTTATTATAGAATAAAATTAAGTAAAGAGTGTTTACATAAATTTGTTTTTTTATTAAATTAATAATTTTTAAAATAATTTTTATTTATGTTTTTTAACTACATTTGCAGTTGTATTCTGGAATTGTTACAGTTTTAGAATAATTTGCATATATGTTGTTTCAATTGCATTTGTAGTTGTTTTTACTACATTTGTCAGTTGATTTTTAAAAGTTAAAAATAACTTCATTTTGCAGTTAATTTAACTACAACTGTAGTCTACACCTTTTTAACTGTCATTTGCAGTTGATTTTACCTACATAATTCCCTGAGTGAAGAAATTGTTTGGACAATTTTTTTTTTTTTTTTAATATATTTTTGCAAAACTAATTGTTCTTGAAATTATATCAGTATGAATAAATAATGTGTTATTTTTGTTCGGGTTTAAGATCAACTATGACAAATTCCAATTATAATTCACAATTTTTATTTTACAACAAATAGAGAAAAAACTTACGAGAGAAAAACTTTCCTAGAACCAATGGTTGACAATTAATGCATTTTCAAGTACCACCAAGCACTACCATCGGATTGTCTTTATGGAGTTCTCTCTAGATTATAATGTAGATTTAATTTTTTATATTTACGTAAACTCCCCAGTAAATAACGGGATGGAAAATAAATTCAACTATTTTTACTAGTTATTTATGTATTGCAACGAAAATCACATAATTTATACAAAGCTCTGATTTTTCTCTATATTATAGTTGTTGCTTTAAACAAAGTTCCCTAAGTAGTAAAGCAAAGGTTTGTACGTTGTGTTTATAGTCATTGCAACGAAAGCAAAGAGTTTTTACAACGATTACTTGTTAGTTTTGTATCACACCCTAACACATCATGTCGTATTAATGACTAACATGTTTCAATTAAGGAACATAACAATTTAATTTTGCCTGTACCTCGTCTGTGCAGTATTTTACCGTAGATATTAATTTTCAAACCGAGCTACCAAAGGAATTAGTGTTCATTGATAACTTCTTGAAACTAGTTCTGAGAGCGACAATTTCATATAAAAATCGCGGATACAAGAATAGGTTCTACGTTCCCTAGAAAAAGTACCTGTTCCTTAAATCACTCCCAAGAACTAGTTCTAAGGGTGACAATTTAAAATAAAAATCATGGGTAACAATGCCAAAGGAGAACTAGTACTAGCTCTGAAGAAATAGTTGCAGAACTAGTTCTGGAATTGTTACATGTTCTGCTGGGATCTTTATATATTATATCCCAGCAAAAAAAGAGATGCCGAAGGAGTAAAAAAAGCACTAGAATTGATGATCTAGATGGACTTCTTTTTAAACATAAACACTAATGATTTTAACATAGAGTTGCCATAGGAGAGGAAAACTCTCAGTTTAACATATTTTCAGTACTTTTTGAATGGTGCAAAGGAAGCTCTTTTTCACCAATTAAAAGTTATAGAAAAATTCTTCGCCAAAACATTTATATTTTTTTTTATTTTACAAAAGATTTTTTATTGCCGCCACTGGGTATCGAATTTGCGACCCCATGATTGCTAGTCTAGCTCCCTACCGCTGAGGGATTGATATTAAAGTTGACTGGCATAAAACACCACTTTCTCATTTCGAGATATAAGGCCTTTTTTTAATCACTGGATTTATTTTAATTTATTAAAAAATCCACATTTTGTTTTCCAGTTTTCAAAATTGTATATTTTTATCCAAATCTAACACTTATTTCCTAATATAATGTGAAAGAAAAAATTTAAATTTTGCGAAAATGCAATTTCTGCAATAAAATTAAACTAAACCCAAAACAGCCCTATTTATTTTACATTTTAGATTTAGCTTATTTCAATTCCTGTGTTCGCATTTTTACAAAATTTAATGATTTTCTTGCACACTACACTATGCGACAGCCAAATTCGGGATGGGATGAAACCAACGGGAAATGTTATATCGGTCAAAAACAAGTTATACGTGTCCCGGCGTTTCGCTGGGTCACCTCTAGGAATCGAGATATATCTTTTTTTGACATAACTCGAGAACCACTAGTCCGATTTTGCTCAAACAATTTTAAAAAAATTAAAAATTACAATTCCTTTAATCTGTTCATATAACGTTTTTCTATATACTCAACAGTTTTGCCGGTAAAAATAAATGTTTGTTACCGCTACCAGAAAAATCAATAACCTTTTGTTTATTACTTTTTTTTAATATTTTAGGCAAAAAATATTTTTTTCTTCATAAATTTATTTTTACCGGCAAAACTGTTGAGTATATAGAAAAACGTTATATGAACAGATTAAAGGAATTGTAATTTTTAATTTTTTTAAAATTGTTTGAGCAAAATCGGACTAGTGGTTCTCGAGTTATGTAAAAAAAAAGACCACCAAAGGTCAAATCGATATATCTCGATTCCTAGGGGTGACCCAGCGAAACGCCGGGACACGTATAACATCTTTTTTACCGATATAACTTTCTCCGGTAGTTTGAACCCTTCCCGATCACTGACCCCTACCATTTGTCTCACAGTGTTATATTAGCGAATAAGTAGTAGATTTTGTTAAAAATTATAAATTTTGAAAATTAGAAAACAAAATATGGATTTTATGAAAAAATAAAATAAATCCAAAAATAAATCCAGTGATTAAAAACAAGACCTATTGTGCTTTATTCTCTTCAGTAAAAGCACTTTTTAAACAAGTGTAAAAGGTGCGCTGCCATTCAGTATTGTTTTCACGACTATTTTCATAAGCGCATAAAAAGCAATTTTTCATAATTTTTATTTTATATATTTTTAAAATTGAAAAAATAAAAAATACTGAATTTGAGCATAGTATATAGAAATATTAAAAAAAAATTAACAAAAAAAATTAACAAAATAATTAACAAACTATTGGTCCCTCCGAGAATCGAACCCGTGATCATCTATTTAGAAATATCAAATGATACCAAAATCACTTTTTAGAATCACTTTAGAGCAATTACTCTTTAAAAACAAAACTTAAATGGTTTTTTGGATATTGTGCAGAAGTGGTTCTAAAAAAACTGTAAAAATATACAAACGGATACTATGGAAGCAATAAAAGAAGTGATTTTTTGAATATGTTTAGAATTACTTTTAAATAAGCTGTAATAATACACTAACGGATATTTGTGAAGCAGTGAAAGAAGTAGTTTTGTAAAGCATTACTTCCAATTTTGTTTTTTCTGGAAATACTGAGAATTCTTAAAAAAAAAGCCACCAAAAAATAACGTATATAAGCAATTTTTGTGAGATTTTTTGATTTAGTTGAGGTTCATTTTCTTAACAGTCAAAAACTAAAGTTGAATGAAATGTTAGTGGTCTTCTGCTATCAAGTAAAATTTAATTTATTTTTAAATAGATTTTCAGCGGCATTTATATAGTAAATACTTTAACTGAATATTTTAATTTATTAACTACAATCAGTAAAATACTTAATATTCTGAGTGCCCTATTTAGTTTACACTAAATTAGAATTGTCAATGGAATTGCATTACCACAAAACCCCAAGTAGGGTACTAGTATTGTCCATTTTGGAGTAGTGTATTCTAAACACATTTCCATTTTTCCATTTTATTTATATTATAATTTTTTCATCTTACTTAGAATTTTGCAAGAATTTTGTTAGTGATTTCCTTTGGTAATAATATTGCAGAATCGAACAAAAAAAAAAATGAAGAAATTTTCCATCCCATGATGAGAATTACTCAAAACTCATTTACTGTGTTTGTACAGAAGTATATGCAATAGAGTGGCAGCCAACTGCCGAAATGTCGAATTTCTAGATGTGCTCCTCATATTTCTTTACATATGATATACTAGTTACCGAAAATTTGAGGCACAGCGGACAACACCAGTTAGGGTGGTAGCTATTTGGCGAAATGTCGAATGCCAGATGTAAACCTCCTTTTTATAACATTTAACCTCAATGGTATATGGTGAAAATTTGAGCCACTTATCTCTATCGAAATTTTAGAGTTCCATTTTTTTCCGAATTTTATTTTATAGCCAGGGCAAGGGAATTCATATTTGTTGTCGTAAATTTGAAAATAGAATAAGAAATTTCTTTGCGCCTCAACAATTTCTAACAAAATGGCATTGAATAAGTAATGCGTAATTTAATGTAAATGCTTATTTTATTGCAAATTTTATCATTGATGGCGTATTTTACTAGAAATGCATATTTTAAAGCATATTTTCTAGGTGTTTTACGTCGGTGCAAAAAGTACTTCACTTCATCCGAGTTACGCACTATTTATACACTCAACCAAAAAAGTTTGTACTGCCCAGTGTAGAAAATCATTACCAGATATGTGGTTATGTAACTACATACTTGGTAATGGTAACTAGTTACTTTTGTTATTACATTTCTTATTACCTTTATATGGCGATGTCGCGAAAAATAATGAGTTGTCGGTACACACTAGCATACGAAAAATCAAAAAATATATCGTTACCTATGTGCTTACCAGTACTGACAAAAATAGTGAGTCTAAAAATAGATTTTCTAAAAAATAAATTATATAAAAAAAAAATATATTTTTTATTGTATTTTTTTTTAAATAAAATTTGCTGGTGCGGGAATCGAACCTGGGTCTACAGATTGCCAGTCAACAGCTCTACCATCTGAGCTATATCGACATGTAATATTTAATAGATAAAAACACAATTGACCGTGCAGCAGGTAAGCTTACTCGCCAAGTAAGCTTATTCGCCAACATACAAAAAATCAAAAAATATGTGGTTACATATATCCTTACCAGTGTTTAAAAAATATTGAGTCTAAAAATAGATTTCAAAAAATTTTCAAAAAATTCTAAAAAATTATTTTCTATTTGCAATAATGACAAAAATAAGTAATTATCAGTAACTCATTATTATATGTTTTAAAATAATACAGAAGGTAAGTGGGTTTAATTACTGGTAGTCCAAAAAATAATGATATGTCATTACCGTTTCTACACTGGGTGGCTACTGAAAATTTTGCTGTTATTACGGGAAATTTAACTGTTTTGAGGCCAGCGGTATTTTTTGCTAATTTTAGCAACACATGTCTCCTGATCTGTAGTACAATAAAATTAGTAGAAAAAATTAGTAGCCGCTACTAAATTTTAGTAAAATTTATGTAAAATGTAATTCAAAATCGATTTGCTAAAATCAGTTAAAAAACTTACTAAATATCATAATTTTAGTACAATTAAATTAGTATAAATAATTAGTTGCAGCTACTAAATTTCAGTAAATTGCTATGAACTGTAATTTAAAATCAATATGCTGAAATTAGCAAAAAATTGTACTAAAAAAAAAACTGTAAAATCTAAAAAAACATTTTTTTTTCGATTGTAACAAGCGTAGAATTACTTCATCGTACTTGAAATTTGGAGTCAAAATTGCAGACGGTTCTCCGGTTATTGCCGTTTTATGAATGGGAGATGCAATAAAATTTTCTGGGTATTATTTTTAAACTAAGAATATATCAATAGTAACAAATATAAACTAAACAAGAATTGTAAAAATCAAAAAAAAAAAAATATTTTTAAATTAGTATATTTTTCTGCTAAATTTAGCACTCGGTTTTGAAAAATTAGTAAAATGTTTTGCTGAAATCATCAGCGAAAATTAGTAATGATTACTAAAAATAAAAATTGTATTAATAAGCAGTATGAAAATAGTATAGTGCGATTGGAAACTGTTTACAAACTTTTTTATCTGTGTGTACCGTATATAGCTGGCCGAAGATGGAATACAACTCCCAGAAGCTTCGAAGTCTATTTTGAAGTTTCTGGACAGTGTGCAAAGGAGGGCGTGGGGTTGTGGGACCACATTCTATCGATATTACCATGGGAAGTCCTCTGCTAAGATAAGTGAACTTGTCTCCAAAGCCCATAATTCATGGCCATTGAATGCTGAAATTTTATTTTAATAGAACACACAACTTCTGAAATTAAATTAATTATGAAAACACGGAAACAAGTCAATAATAAATACATATTTTTTTAAATCTTAAATGCATATTTTATTATTTTTAATACATATTCTATTAAGGTACATAAAATATGCTTTTGGTGCATGACCTTTCTTGCCGCGTTAGTAATATATAATTCGGAAAATATTTTTTTATTGGTTTAGAATATCTGAAATTTCAGTTGAAATTTCAGATTTTGCTCAAGTTTTCACTACATATTTTACATAACTAACAAAAAAAAAAAATCCAGAAATTCGATATTTCGTTAAATAACTGCCACCCTAATATACACATTTCAATTTTTTTACAGTGCAGGAAAAATAAAAACATCTCATCTATTTTTAAAAAATAATTGAAAACTTTTCCTTTAAATGGATATATATTTAATTAAAAAAAAAATTGGGTTAAGGCTGTATGATCAATAAATGCCCAATCGAAAATTGCTGAAGGTTCAAAAATATAGTACAGGCAAAGCACAATATTTTTTGTAAAACCAGTGTTTTACTATTAATATTCAAAATAGCACTTTACCAGAACTATTTTTGCAACATTTACGATTATTAATTTTATTTTTACTACACTCAAAAAAATAAGTTAGTAGAAAAATTAGTAAAACGTCTTGTATATCAAGTGTACTAGTTTTCAGCAATTTTTTTGCTGAAATTCCGTTTTCAGCAAAAGTTTTAGTTATATTTTTTAGCACTAAACTAATATTGAACTAATGTTTTACTAATCTATTTTGCTACAAAAATTGTGCCGATAACCGCATTTATAGCGTAGACCAGAGAGACGAGATGTAGATGTCGCAGCTTTTCTGGATATGTTACAGACAACGGAAATTATAATTTAAAAAAAAACGACTACATAATTTCTATATATAAATTTTCAGCATATAAATTAACTAAAGTAAAATTTATCTACAAATTTTTTGAGTTTTTTTCTGTCTACTACTATTCAGCAAATAGTTTAGTGATTTTAGCAAGAATTTTTTTCATTTGCAATCGGCAAAGTATTAGCAAAACTTTTGCTGAGATTACTGTTTTTTTTTGGTAAAAATAAGCTCGGTGACTTTCAGCAAACACTGAAATTACCAACTTTTTTGCAAGTACGTTCCTGACTAAAAATTTGCTGACACAGCAACATTTTTTGCTGACTTTTGTTTGAGTGTAGTTTTTCTCTTTTGAGTTCGTTGTCAACGCAAAATTATCTAATTTTTTAGCACACAAGGAAAGTATATCAATCGACAGTCTCCGATCTTAATGAAATTCGGATATTTTGTAGAAAAAAAAATTCTATGGTTGGGTTGTCAGAGATTATCGGCCATCTCGGGCATTTAGTGGGTTAAAACTGGGGTCAAAAACGCCAATTTTTTTGTTTTTTCCACTTATTTTTCATTTGATCCAAGGAAACTATATACAAATGTTATACTTTCGGATAGGGATTTTTTAATGGCCATTTTTGGTACCTGTCTTTAGAAGGTTGTTGTTGTAAGAAATGTGTTAATTTAAGGGTACTTTATATGGACATGTACATTAGGGATATAACTTTTTGCAATTTTTTGCAAATATCAAAATGGCCCTAGCATAGTCGAATAGGCCATTGAAAATTATATAAAAAAATGCTATTACTTTTTCGCAGTTGTCAAAAAAGTTCACCCACCAAACGTGTTTCAAATATTCCGAGTTTGTGTTTAATACTTAAAAACAATGGATTTTAAAAGAAGTCGTGGGTGAGGTTTTTTATCCGAAATGACCCCAAAATTATTTTTTCGTAAATAACACAACCTTCAAACCAAAAATTGGTTATACCCCTAATGTACATATACTAATCCTTGTTTAGTTTAAGCTGACCCGTATTTTTTTATTTTTCGGTATTCTGGCTACTTCGCATTTTATCGGGTTTTTGAGAGCACATTCCTATTCTGTAAAAATAATTTTTAATTTCATAAATTTTAGACATGTCGCCATACAAAAAAGTATGAAAATTGGAGTTTTTTCCAAATATCTTTTTTGGTTATTATACAACAAGCCATGTCTTTCCGCATCAGATAATGCAGTTTTTGGTAAGCTTTACGAAAATATATAACATGATACAGGAAAATAAAACCTTAATGAAAAATTACGGAAAATATATTTTTTAAATTAGCTCCCGTACAAAATATTACCGTGATGAAGTAGTTATTGTATACCATATATAACTACGTGCATAGCAGACCGTACCTCAAAAAAAAGTTCGCGGTACACCGTCCAATATAAACTATTTTCGCAAGGAGGTTTAAAAAAATTTTTTTTTTGCCGAACGTATGGGTCGCCATTTTACATTTTACGTTTTATTTTTGCCATTTACAGTCGGATCTTAAAGTATGATACATTGATGTTTTTCTCTCGACAAATTAAATTTATTCCAGAGAATTTAAGAATTTTTTGATGGCGAAATGTTATGTTTTTAATATATTAATTTAATATATTTTGTAACTTCGCAACCGCTAATTGGATTTTAAAAAATTTTATATTTTAGAAAAGCATTTTAAAAGTACCAAAAATACAAAAATACCAAATTAAAAAAAAAAAATTAAATATTTTTTCGCGGAATGAATTGTATTTTTATTCGCGAAACCGCCAATTCGATAAACACAAATTGTATATTATTGAAAAGCATGTTGAAAACCCAAATACGAAAAACTAATAAATTGAAGAAAATTCGTACGCAATTTTTTTGTTATATCTTTTGCTTGTGGAAATGTAAACTCCGTTACAACAAAAAAAAATTAAAATTGTGCAAAAAAAGTTATTGCGACAACTTGTAGGAGAGATTTTTTGCAATTGGATTTATAATGACTAAACTTACTGATTCCATTAAGAAAAAGCCGAAATATTAACACGTTTTGCTTCTCACAAATTTGGACCATTTTTTGATTTCACCCATATGTAATTTTACTATTTCTATGTGTACCTTTACCAAATAAAATACTTTATGCTTCTCAAAACTAAAGGAATAAAATAATTTTTATTACTTTTCTACTTTGTCCTGAAAGACCAGCATCTAATTATGAGGACATTTACCTATAGAAAAAACCTTTCAGATGATTCCGACCAAGAGCAGTCACCCCTCCCTACACGAGCAGGATTATGTCCCTTGTAGAGTTGTATCATTTATGAACGAACTAGTTCAAAATTATTTGGTCTTTTCGTTCAATCGTTCATTTCCTTCTTCTATCCATGAAGAATAATTTTGTCTATTTTGCACTAAATTATGTCCTAATGTTTTTTTTTTATAGACTAACATTCAGGAGAAGCCCCCTGCTAATGCAGTGCATTGTGTTTATATCAATAAAACAGGTTGTGGGAAGGAGGAAGGAGTGATGTTTGTGGACATTTGATTTGAATTTCCCAACATTGTAAGTATCAGGGAAGACATTTACGGGGAGCTTATTCCACATAGGGTTGGTTAGACTTATAAGTAAATTGTTATATTTTTTTCAAAATTCAGAAAAAACAGTCAGACTTTATAAAAGGTTTTTACAAAAACCAAATATTTCATTCTCAACAAAGTTGTAGGTTTTTTGGTACTGTTTGTTTGTAAACAATTACATTAATGAAAAATATATAAATAGTACACTTAAAAAAAATACGTCGAATTTTATTAAAATAAAATTTTACAATAAAAAAATATTTTTTTTATAAAACTTATCATTATTTTTGTCAGTACTGGTAAGCACATAGGTAACAACATATTTTTGGATTTTTCGTATGCTGGTGTGTAACCATAACTCATTATTTTTCGCGACATCGCTATTGTATGTAAAAAATTTATATTAAAAAATGTAATAATAAAAGTAATTAGTTACCATTACCAGGTATGCACACTAGAGTGTCCCTTAAAAATAGATTTGTCATTACACCCCCCAGTTTTATTGGAAATGGTCCCAAATGGAAGAAATCGATTTTTTTTTTTTGGAAAATGTTAACCCGTGCCGAAAGTTGGACGAAAATTGCCCCTTTTGGAAAAAAAATACGAAATTTCGAAAAAAATTATTTTTTATTCCATTTATTCATGGAATTTTAACTTCATCGTATATCATTAACCCACTTTAGCCTGGAATCCAAAATGACCCACAAATTTGATAAAAATGCAAAAACGTATTTTTTTTTAAATTAATTTTAAAGATTTTTTAAGATGCCTAATTTGGAGATGTCGATTGCTATTTGTACCACATAATAGTTGATATTAAAGAAAAAAAAATAAATTGGAAAAATGATAATTCGAGTTTGTGTTTGGAGCGACTGCTTTTCAGGACATTTTACAAAAATTGCTCATTTTGTCAAAAATTTTAATCTTTTCATCAAATTTTACATGGTTTTCGGTAAAAAAAAGCACTCAAATTTGGTTAGATAATAATTATCTTTTCATTTCTTTAAAAAAAATTTAACCCATAGTGGCCTGCGGTTAGAAAAGACATGGAACTTAATATTAATTATGACTACGAGATTGTAAAGCCATTAAATTTATAAAAAAAAAATCTCAACTGGATAAAAATAATTATTTTGTGTAACGTGATCCATATGGGGTTAATTTTTATACTTTTGGCCAAAAACGCCCCAATAGCAAATTTACAGAATAACATCTTTCATAATTTTCGGAAAAATATCACTTTGAATGAATAAAAAAAAAAAATCTCCACTTGATAAAAATAATTATTTTGAGTAACTTGAAGAATATAGGGTTAATGTTATCACTTTTCAAAAAAAAGACCAACTAGGAAATTTACAGAATAACATTTATCAGATTTTTATTAAATTGGGATATGCGAAAGGTGTTATTCTGTAAATTTCCTAGTGGGTCGTTTTTGGCCAAAATATAAAAATGAACCCCTATGGGTCGTGTTACACAAAATAATTATTTTTATCCAGTTGATATTAATATTAAGTTCCGTAAGTCTTTTCTGACCCCAGGCCACTAAGGGTTAAATTTTTTTAAAGAAATGAAAAGATAATTATAATCTAACGAAATTTAAGTGCTGTTTTTCCGCTAACCGTGTAAAATTTGATGAAAACATTAAAATTTTTGACAAAATGAGCAATTTTTGTAAAATGTCCTGAAAAGCAGTCGCTCCAAACACAAACTCGAATTATCATTTTTCCAATTTATTTTTTTCTTTAAATCAACTACTATGTGGTACAAATAGCAATCGACATCTCCAAATTAGGCATTTTAAAAAATCTTTAAAATTAATTTAAAAAAAATACGTTTTTGCATTTTTATCAAATTCGTGGGTCAGGCTAAAGTGGGTTAATGATATGCGATGAAGTCAAAATTCCATGTATGAATCATTTTGACTATATTAAATGAATAAATGGAATAAAAAATAATTTTTTTTTCGAAATTTCGAATTTTTGGAATTTTTAATAGTAATACACTTTTTTCCAAAAGGTGCCATTTTCGTCCAACTTTCGGCACGGGTTCACGTTTTCCAAAAAAAATTTTTGATTTCTTCCATTTGGAACCATTTCCAATAAAACTGGGGGGGGGGGGTGTAATGCAGGAAAATCGACAAATCGCTATTTTAACGGACAGTCTAATGTACACTTACAATATTTTATCCTTAAAAACAACCCGAAATACATATTAAATTAATTGAAGACACTATTAAAAAAAGGACTACTGATTTTTAATTATATTGAAACAATTTTGCTATTTATTTTCAAACATTGTTTAAACAATCTAAGAAATAAAAATAATTGAAAAGTCTATTAAAACAATCATCAATTTTTAACTGACAAAAAAAAAAAAAACGATTTTGTGGTTTGTTTTTACATATTTGAAAGTTTTTTTTTTTTTTTGGATTTTCAAAAGACTACACCATACACACACGTTCATATTTTTATTGGCAACGATTGTGTGTATGAGTGAAGAATTTCTTGTAATTTGAATTGAAATAATTTTGTGTATAAACAAATTATTTTAACAAAAAAACACCGAAAATATTTTAATTTTTTTGGTTTAAAACAGAAAACAACGAAATTATTTAAATAATTTTTTCTAAAAATAGAATATTTCACTGAAAATAACAACTCCTACAGACGATACATTTTTTTCTAGTTTGTTTTTTATTGACGAACATAAAAAGTTAAACAATATGTTTCAATGTATTTTAATTGATTCTTCAATTGAAAACAAATTTTAACTATTACTTTTTAAATAAACCTCAATCGGTTATGGAAAATATATTGTGAGTGTAGTTACATAAACACATATCAGGTAATAATTTTCTACACTGGGTAATTTTTAAAAACCATTTTTTTAAATTTCACAAAATTTAACCCAAATTCAAATATAATAGTTTCCTTTTTTCTGCTGTTACCCGTCCCATAGACAAAAATAAAAAAAAAAATTTGTTTCTCCGATTTCGACGAAAATATTTTTTTTTGTATATATACTAAAATTACTTAATCTTGTAAATATTATCCTTTCAGGTATAACTTATTCTGTCTACACTAGAGGTCGCTAAAGTCGCTAAATTTCTAACATAGCATGTAAGGCAAAAATATGATTTTTTTGGGTCTTAAAAAAAATAATTCGTAAAAATTCATTTTTGGAGATATCTTTAAAATGTTTGTTTTTTTAATATTCGAATATATTCGAATCAATAAAAGATAATAAAATTGTGAAAAATTTGCAATTAACATATCAAATTATTTTCTGAATTTTTACAATATTTTTGCTGGGAGCCTAAAAATATCAAAAGTTAAATAGAACTTTAAAAAAATAAAAAAAAAAATTATGTTAATCGATTTTAAAATTTAAATTTTTTTGGCATGCTCTTATAATTTTGTATAAGAAAAAATAAAGAAAAGAACCAATTTCTTAATTTAACTATAATAAAAATTTTTTTTCGAAGTGCCAAAAAATGTATTTTTGTAATTTCATATTTTATGGGTTCTTAGATTTTAATGTAATGGTATAATTTTTTTCGAAAAATTAAGGTAATAGTATTTAAAAAAGAAAAATATAAACTTTGGCAAAAATATATTTCCTATTTCATTAATAAATCTTTAAATATACCTAAGTTTTGGTTTAAATCCTAAAACTTACCAAAGTTTAATAATATATTAAAAAAAATTATGTTAATTGATTTTCATATTATTATTTTTTTTTTGTTATTATATTTAAAAAAAATATCTACCAAATTTTTTAAAGACTCTTTTTATATCTCATTCACGTAATAAAAGTTACATACATTTCATATTTTATTTAAATTACCAGCTGATAAAAAAAAAACAAAAAACTATCTTTGAACTTTGGGAGCAAATTCACTAAAGCATCACCGCAAAAAATACTACGAGGAACATTCTAACCCTCTAACTTTTTAATGAATGGGAATTTTTTGGCCCCTTTTTAAAAAGGGTCAAAAAAGACCCGTAAGTTGAAGAGTTAGAAGGTTAAAATGTTCCACAAAAATCTTCCGCGTAGAGTTTTACATAAGTTGGCTGAACACATCCTATACCTAAAATGGAAGATTCCCATGGTTTCTCCCTGAAATCCAGATTTGTGGGACATTTGAACACCAATTCTGAATAAGTACGCAATTCACCCTTAAACACGTTTTAAGTTTTTACTTATTACTGACACTGAAGTTAAATTTTCAATGCTGATGTCTTATAAGACTTATAGTAGAATGTCATGACAAATACTTTTGCTGAACATTTTAACCCCCTAACTCTTCAAATTACGGGTCGTTTTTGTCGGTTTTGAAAAACTTATGTTCTACATAAGTTCGCTGAACATATCCTATACCTAAAATGGAGGATTCACATGGTTTCCTATTTTAATCTTATTTAATTTTTTTTTTTTGTTCTAGAAAAATCATTTTTATGACAGTCATTATTTTTTTTTATTAATGAATCGATTTTACCCAAATTTGTCACAAATATGGCTTCACCTTATAGCAATTCTAAATTTGCTATGGTAATCGGATAAATTTCATGGCATTCGGATAATTTTTGCAGGTTTTATAAAGATTTTAAGATAAAGAATATATGGCAGGACTAAGAGTCCTTGCTTTGATTTTGATAAAAATGTACACAAACGTTTCCAGTTTTATGTGTATCTCAATGGAGACTTTTTGTGATTTTACGTCCATTTATGAAACTAATATAATATTTTTTTAAATTTCAGGACCTATGGGAAGTCAGCGCGTCTTTCGCCCTATATTTCCAAAAAATAAAATTTTTCTTAACTAAGGGGTTTAATGTTAGTGTACCAAATTTCAAACTCTGTCTCCACTCCTTCTATTTTTGTCCAATCGTTATATGGGATCAAAGCACTGTGCAACGTGTCTCAAGTTTCATGATTTATAAAATGACACATATGTTGAAAACTAAGAGGGATAGCGCAAAATTGGCGAAAACTTCAACTACCCCTGAAAAGATTATCTCTATCCAAACATAGATCTTGGTGGTACCTTGTACCCTCGGGAATTTGTAATACAAATTATCCATTAATAAAATGGCACATATCTCGAGAACTAAGGGAGATAGAGGAAAACGGACAAAATGTTTGATCTTTTGGAGTGTTCTTACATGCCAGGGGTGGGCGTAGTCCATATCCGATATAAACGAGCAAAATTTAGTGACTTGAATTGACGACAATGATATACTAATAGGAAAAAAGTCTGTAAAAAGTTAAAACAACTAAAAATTATTTAAAATGACCTTGTAGAAAAAACTGCTGAAATAAACATATATCGACCTTAACCGAAATAGATAGGCATCGTCCGTGGGCCGATATACATAAGTCGATGTACGAAATTTCGTAAAAACGTCTTAAGCCCAAATTACTTGAACGTAAGTGTAACGCGACGAATCAGCTGATTCCATCTGCTTAATGAGAAACACAGAGTGCTGAGTACTAGACGTAAACGAGTCGTAACGTGCCGTTCATTTCTGTTGAAAACAGAATTTTTTCTCCGTTTTTACGTGAGAGAGCAAAACAGCTGTTTTTAGTTGCATATAAGTGATGGAATTTGTGGCACAATTGTACAATGTTTGGCACAATCAAAGTTTGATTAGTACACTGGCACATTTTTGTTATTTCCAAATATTCTATAGAAATCCAGTTTACTTAAAAGAGAAATTATTTGGCAAAAACAATAACATTTTTTTTTTTTAATTTTCATACAAAAAATTTTGTTTAAAAGGAACACATAAAATATTATATTTGAAAAGTTAACAAATTAAGTAAATAAAAACTAATTTAATGATTGAATGAATCAAATGAGCTAAATCGACTACAAATTATTTTCGATTTAAAATGAAATTGAATCCGATTTTCAGGGATAAAATATAATCCACAATGAATTTTTATGAAAGTTCTTGCTTGTTGTTATTTTATAAAAAAGTGCAAGTTTTGGTACTATTTTTAAATTGGTTTGTACTATTCTGAAAATCAAATTTATCAATCCTTAATAGCACGTTACATATTTTGAGTAACTTAGCAAAAATAAAATACCATGTTACGACTCGTTCTCGTTACATTTACGATCTAGTAACGAGACCTTTAATATTTGCGACGTGTTAATATTGTATTTTATACGGCTACTACACTCAGGAGCGTGTTTGCAAAAAAGTTGGTAATTTCAGCAAAAGTGTTTGCTGAAAATCAGCGATCTGAGTTTTACCAAAAAAATAGTAATTTCAGCAAAAGTTTTGCTAACACTTTGTCGATTGCAAATGAAAAAAATCTTTGCTAAAATCACTAAACTTTTTGCTGAATATTAGAAAACTGAAAAAAAAACTCAAAAAATTTGTAAAGAAATTTTTCTTTAGTTAATTTATTTTGCTGAAAATTTAAATAAAGAAATTGTGTAGAGTTGTTTTTTTTAATTATCATTTCCGTTGTTTGTACTATATCCAGACAAGCTGTGACATCTACATCTCGTCTATCTGGTTGTCGTCCATGCTATAATGGCGGTTATCAGCACAATTTTTGTAGCAAAATAAATTTGTAAAACATTAGTTCAAAATTAGTTTAGTGGTAAAAAAATATAGCTTAATCCTTTGCTGAAAACGGAATTTCAACAAAAAAATTGGTGAAAACTAGTAAACTTGATATACAAGATGTTTTACAAATTTTTCTACTAACTTATTTTTTTGAGTGTAGATCTAAACATGGAACGATTCTAAACAAATTCAATAGGCTTCGTTCATGGACCCATGTATATCAAATTTCATTAAAATATCTAAACATGAACCGATTTAGGCCAAAACCAATAGGCTGCGTCCTTGGGCCGAAATAAGTTTATACACCAAGCTTCAAAAAAAAATATCTTAATATTTGCGACAGTAGCAAAAACTGATTCGGAGTCGATCGGTACACTAAAACTTGGCTCTCGGTCCAATCGATTAAAACTAGAACTTTTATTTTTAAGTTAAATTTGGTTGAATGGAAATGGCAATCTTTCTTGCTAAACTCAACAAAAATATTTGCAAAAAAAAAAAAATAGTAAACTGCTGATTTCAGAAGGCTACATTTTTGGGAGTATATGCATTAAAAAAACCGAAAAAACTTGGAAAATTTTAATTTTTTTTGTGATTTTTAGTCTACTAATTATTTAGCAAAATTTTTAGTTGAGTTTAGCAGGATAAGTTGTTATTTTCCATTAACTAGTATTTAACTCTAATATTACTTAAATTCCGTATATTTAACAGTTTTATTTTTGCTATTCCTGCCTTGCTAATAAAAAAGTACCCAGTATGCACAGTAGACCGTACCTCAAAAAAAAAGTTCGCCGTACACCCTCCAATATGATATATTTTTGGAAGGCGATTTCAAAAAAAAATTTTTTTTTTTGCCGACCGTAGGGGTCGCCTTTTTTAATTTTTTGTTATAGCTTTGGCATTTAAAATCGGATTTTAAAGTGTGATATATCGATTTTTTTGCCTCGAGGAGACCAGTGTTTTGCTATATAGTAAAAATCCAATTTAAAAAAATTTAAAAAGGCGACCCCTACGTTCGGCAACCAATATATAAAAAAAATTTCTACTGGGTTTAGCGAAAAACTTCCTTAGCAAAAGTTTAATGATTTTTTTGCGAGCTTTAATTTTCTGACATTAAGGTTGTAGCAACTGAGATCTGGTGGGTAACTACTAGAACGGGATACTTGAGGTCAAAATGTCCTTAGAGTAAAACACTGGTCTCCTCGAGAGAAAACCATCGATGTATCATACTTTAAGTTCCGACTATAAATACCAAAGATATAACGAGAAATGTAAAATGGCGACCCCTACGTTCGGCAAAAAAAAAATAAAAAAATTTTTTTTGAAACCTCCTTGCAAAAATACTTCATATTGGAGGGTGTACGGCGCACTTTTTTTTTTTTGCCTGTAAGATGGTACGCTCTAATGCACAGTTTCGAGGCGGTTAATTTTTTCGAAAGTTTATCGAAGCTTTTTCGAGAAAATTAATAGAAATCGATATGAAATAAAGTCGTCATTTTAAGGTTTCTCGAACACTTTTTTTAATCGAAAATTTTATCGATTTCCACACTTTATAATATCGTAAATTCTCAATTTATCGTATTTTTTATTATTCGCAAGTTTGGTTCGTTTTCGATACTCCGTCCAATCTATTTCAAGTTTAAATATTGAAATTTCTCGATATTAATTTTCATCCAAAAATTACGCGATTAATATTTTTTTTATACTTTTTAGTGTTTAAAACGTAGTTTACTTAATAAAAGTAAAAAAGGATATACATAGTTATATAAAAAATAAAAAATTTGGGCTGTAATAGAGATTTGACCCACGACCCTCATAAAGTGATATTTCGTCTATGTCTGACCTTCCAGACATTTACACCAAAAGCAATTTTAAAAATTGTATAAATTAAATTTGAATATAAAATATTTTGACATATCTATAAATTGAACAAAGGGAAATTTAAACAAACAAATGCACCCAGCAAACAATTTGAATTTATAAAAATGAGGTTTTGTAAAAAAACGTCATTTTATATCTAAATTCTTTTGTTTGTTTTATATTAAAGATTTCAATTATAAATAATATGAATTCAACCAGAGTTTAGGAAAACGAAATTATCGAAATCGATTGCCAAATTTATTTGAATTGTTGGTTAAAATGTTTAAATTTATTTGACAGTCACGGGGTTACCGGTTTGTAAAAATGTGAAGAAATCTCGATGTCAGTTGCTATCAATAGGGTCGAAATATACGATTTAAATGTTCACCACACAAATAGTTATAAAAACTAAAAATATAAAACACAAAAATAAGATTTGAAAACAAACACTTTTTATAATGCCCTTTGCGGGCCCTTTTATATTTTTTTTTATTTTTAATTTTACGTGGAAGTAAAAAGATAGATTTTATATTTTATGAGAATAAAATTTATAGAATAAAATATCAAATAACAGTTTAACTGTAAAAATCAAAAAATGTAAATATAACGCAAGTTTTTCTCAATTAAAATTGAATTTTATAAACTGCAGTTAAACACTAAATTCTAGGTACTTTGATTTATGCAAATTTATGTTGTTGACTAACTAATCTTATTCTCATCTTAATTCAGAGTGTATTGTTACTTTTAAAATAATTATCTTCAAACAGGACGGTTTTATATTATTTTAGGATAGTCATATATTTATTCAATTTTGCTCTAAAGTTTAATATCGATGGCTGATATCTTAATTTCTATTAAAGGGAAGGCAATACAAATCTAAAAGCTTTTGATATAGAGTTTTCTGAATGATTTTTTTTTTTTTAATACAGAAACAATAAAATAAAAAGTATAATCAAAGTTTTTCAGATTTTATTTTCCTCTAATGAAATATTAAGTCGGGTTAGGGCCTTTCTGTATTAAGCACAAAATTTATTTACGAAAAATTGGAAAGGAACAGCATATTCGTTCTTACACCTAGGGCATTTCTTTTAACTTTTACATTCATGTTTGTTGGGTAATATGAAGTTTATAAATGTAGTTTGAAATAAAATAAAAACAATTTGAATTATAAAAAAATGTTCATGAAACTATATGTATCATTACGGTTTGGCTCAAGGGGTAAGGCGATGAACTTCTAAACCAAAAGACGTTGGTTCGAATCTTGGCTGGTTTTGGAACAAAACTCTTTGAATTTAAATTAAAGAAAATTAAATTATTATTAATTGAACGCCACATAGGAAAATACCCTCATTCTTGGTATTATATCGAACTCGATATCGAAGAAATTTTACGAGAAAATGATTCAGTTTCGATACAAGGTCGACTCATTTGGTATATGTACTGGGTAAAATACAATTTCATAAGTATATTATGTAAGTTAATAAGAAATACATGTAGAAATATAAATTTTTAGTTGCTGTCAGCTTGCCTTACTTTTTATCCCATTCGATTTTGATGGTCTTCAAAATCTGTTAAGTTATCTAAGTTTTTCTTTTGTAATTTATCTTAGAAAATATTATATTTTAACTAAAATACCGTGTAGCGTAGCTAAAGAACTTCTAAATTTGTATTTTACAGAAGTACTGGATAATAATATTAATATTTTTTTTGATTGACTTTTCTATGCAACAAGATTATATCTTATTATTGAATATGGTGTAGAGTTTGTTTTCAGCCAAATTAAATACACAAGACTATTATTTTTTTTGTGAAATGTTATTTTGTGTTCACCGTGATTGTGTCTTTTTAATAAAATAAAAATTTAATTTTACAATTGAAATTAACTTTTGAGGCCTTTTTATTTCGAGTGAAATTTTTCCACATGAAAAACAATTTACGGTTCTTTAAATAGTTATTTGAATTTTTAAACAAAAAGTCAGTACCCATACGGTATCACAGGTACAAAAACTGACCCAGATGCGATCCTATACCCAAAACTGTGTATAAATTGTTATTGTTTGGGCTGTTTCCGATTGTTTTGTGTTACCGGGATAAAGTGCAGGAACACAAATAATATGTTGGTATAAATGCAATGTCCAGGAGCTGGATTTTTATAAACGAAAAAGTTGTGGAATATTTAAAAAGGACGCTTTGATACCTATGACAGTAACAATACCTATAAAGACGTATTATTTAAGTAGATGACATGTAAATAAGGATGAAGGTTCTGATTAAGAACAAAAATACGTAGATTCTAACGCAGTCAATTGTGCTGTAGTTAGGGTAATTAATCGATTAATCGTTGCTCGATTAATGAAACAATTTTATTCAATAATTTTTCTTGGCTGTATAACTAAAAAATTATGGATTTTTTGGGAATATTTGGGGGTTTATTGTGAAACATTGGTACTATATAAACTTCACAGCAAAATTTTTTTGAACTGCTTATTTTTGAATCTGTTCTAGTACAGGTATTTTTACCACCGGTTCCGTGAAACAGGTTCTAGACCTGATTCCTGGAAGTCAAAATGGTTGGTTTCACTGTCAAAATAACCTGTTGCTTTTGGGACAAACTCAAACAAAAATCACCGATGATAGAACATAAATTAGAACAGGCTGCATGCAAGTGCAAGTTGTTCTACAACCGGTTCTTTGCATCCGACAATTTCGCTGAGATTGGTCATCGTTATCTAAGACACTTTCCCACCTTTCTGGATAAATGCTCATTTTTTGACGCCAAGAACGAATCAACCCAATTTCGAATACCCTTTCTGAAGTGAAGCGTATTCCAGTATGAGCGTTCTGCATCGATCAAAACAAATAGTAGTCGGACAGGGAAAGGTCAGGACTATAAGACGGGTGAGGAAAAACTTCCCAACCACTATTTTATAAATAGTTTTTAACCGCTCTCGCAACATGAGGCCGAGCGTTGTCATGATGGAATATTACTGCTTTATGTCTGGTCGCATATTTCAGTCGTTTTTCGGCCAATTCGCACTTCAAACGAATCAATTGTATTCGGTGCAAGTCCCCTTTGATCATCTGGCACGATTTCAGCAGTTCATAGTAGATGGGACCCTTGTGGTCCCACCAAATACAGAGCATCACCTTAGCGCCATATATATTTGGCTTTAGCGTTAATTTGGCTGGTTGGCCGGGCTTCACATACGATTTCTTGCGCTTCGGGTTGCCGTAATGGATCCATTTTTCATCGTCAGTAATGATTCGATGTAAAAATGACTTCTGTTTATTTCGTTCAAGCAGCATTTCGGACACGCAAAATCGTCTTTCAACATCTCTCGACTTCAATTCGTATGGTACCCAATTTCCTTGAGTTTAGATGAATCCTGCTGCTTGCAAACATTTTGAAATTGCTGCTTGAGCAATTTTTTGTAAAACAATTAGCAAGTTCTTCTTGAGTTTGACGATAATTTTCTTTGAGTAACGTCGCCAATTAATCGAACTTTTTTGGCTGCCCTGGGCGGTCTTTGTTTTCCGTGTCAAAATCATCACTTCTGAAGCGCACAAACCATCTCTCGCATCTTGAAATCGGTGAAACATATTCAGGATAAGATTCGGTGAGCAATCGATGTGTTTCAGCTAGAATTTTTTCAAATTGAAAAAGTAAATCCAAACTTCCCGCAAATGATGCTTTGCGACATTTGCGAAGCAAAAAAAGACTTTGTTGTTTACACTATTTAGTTCAATGACTAAGTGAGAATAAACGACAGATGTTTATCCTCAAAAATGCCATATAAGTTATTAAAGACACAAATCATGTGTAAAAGATACACCCAATAAAAATGATGTTTATATATTTATTTATGATTTTGTACTATTATATCTCGTCGAGTATTTGAAGTATATATTTTGATATAATTATATATAATTATATCTAAAGATATTTAATTATATAAAACCATATTAACCAGATGCAGATGGTTTAACATAATATTATATAATAATATATTACTAGATCCGAAAAATTGTGGATCTGGTTAATATGATTTTATATTAATAAATATATTTTGATACAATCATATACAATTATTCTTGCTGTTATTTATGACAATACTCAACGATAATTAATTCTATAAAATCATAAAAGATTATATAAAAAATATTTTTATTCTGGGCGATAAGAAAACTTCCGTCTGAGAGAAGGTAGAAATACATATAAATGCATTAACATTTTGAATAATTTCGAATGTTTCTTAATTGAAATATTTTTAGGGTTTTCCAAGCAATTAAAAAAAATTTTATTGAGAATTTTTAAAAACTGACCACGTGTTTGAGTATAATTCTACTAAATCTCAGTAGGCTCACAAATTTTTGTGAATTTTTTATACCTAAAATTGTCCCACCGAGGGGAGGGAGAGTAAATGGGGTAGAAGCGAAATTGTTTCTTTTATTTTACTCTAATTTGAGTGTTCAAAATACGAACCAATAGTCACAAAAATTATTAGTCTACAAACAAAAAGTCAGTATTGAAAGTTTTAGGATTTATAAATTTGAAGCGAAAAAGTTCTGTAAAAATGCAATAAATCATTATTTTTAATAACTTTGTCATTAAGTCCATTTGACCGAATAGACATAACAAGTGGGTTTTATTTTAAACGAGACGAAAGAGTAAACTTGCATCAAATGCACAAGTACATTTGTGCTAACATTCCCATCACCGATGCACATGGTTAGTAATACCTCATGTAAAAATATACATATGTAGTTACATATTTTAAAATTTTCCACATCATTAGAGCAATTCACTTGAATAGGTTTTTCCATTTCCTAAAACTTCATATACATACAACATACCTATATACAAAAGCATTTATAATAAAAAATCATAATCCGTCAATTTACTCGTAGTAAAAATCATGTCTAGTCTATGAACATTGATTAAAAGTACCAAATGTAATTGCATTTTGGTACGTAATAAGCATTTTAAATTAGTCTGATATAACCATGTATTATTATTAACGTTTTTGTTTTCTTAAGAATTTTATTTTTCAAATTAAAAGCAAAAATCCTTTTGTTGGTAATTTTAAGGCTTAGTTACTGAGTGTTCCCGTAAAGTTTAACCACCAGTTATAGTCATATTTTATATAGAAAACAACAACAACAAAAGTGCCAGTTAAAGCTTCAGTCAGTAGCTAACAGTACAATGCAAAAACGAGACTAAGTTAAATTTATGAATACCGTTTTAAATTAAATAAAAATTTCTATTATTTTAAACATTTTAACTCTAAAAAAAAACAAAATCTGTATTAAAACATGTGTTTATTGCCGGCAGTAAGAGAAACTCATTTCAGCTATACCATTCTGACATTTACTCAAAGTTGCTTATATAAAGAAGCTTTGAATTAACTATAAACATTTATGGCAAAATAAATTATAGCAAATTCCTGGAATAATAACAAACCGGTATTTTTTAATAGCCAAAATGAATGTTTTCCCAATTTAATCCTTATAGCTTTTTATAAAGTTTATTTAAAGCTTTCACGGTTAATAGAAAACTTGTATTAAAAAGTTTTGTTGTAAAGTTATTATTCGAAGAATATTTGTAAAGCTTTCATTGGTTATTGTAAAGCCTGAATTAGCCAGACGTAAAATTAAATGTATATCTATAAGGTTGCTCATAAGGGGTGTGCTATCTGTTGTATCATTGTATCATCCTTATAAAAAACAGAGTTGTTACAATTTTTATTTGACTTTAACAACGATTTTCTATTGGGTTTTCTACCTGTTAGCACACTCAAACATAGGACATTAAACATACGTAAAAATGTTGTATCGTGCTATTCTCAAATGCTGCATTTTTTCAATTTAAGTTTTAACCATTCTGGTTTTTGGGCGATACAACGACACAGGAAATAGCACACCCCTTATGAACAACCTTTATATATCTTAAGGCAACCACTGATAAATATATTGAAATAACAAAGAATTTATATATTTTTTTTTAAACCGGGTTCTCTTATTTTACCCCTTAATCCCCCGTTTCCACATGCAAGTAAATGGTTGCAAGTTGAGAATACGTATTATCAGCGAAAATTTCGAAAATTACCGAAAAAACATGAAAATTTTACATGTGTCCACACTACTTGCTGCAAGTTCATTTTAAAAATGTCGTCAAAGGCATAGGATGTCACTAAATAGGACTCCAGTATTGCCAAGTATTCAATATTCTAACAAAGCTGGGAAAAAATTTGTTCTTAACAATTTTTTTTTTCAAAAACTTATAAAATTGACGTTTTAAATTACCATTAAGATATGTCGTTGTTTTCTTTTTTACTTTTTTTTACAAATAAATACAAAATCAGTTGCATTACAACTCTTACTTTACCAAATTAATAGAAAACATTACTAGGCAACACTGTTTTCTTTATTCTGTCATTTCACTTGCCGCAAATTGCAAAAATCCACTGTCTTCAAAATTTACTTGCAAGTTGAGTCGCAAGTCGTATAAGTGTGATTGTATTAGTGAAAAAGTGTGAGTGTATTGAGTTTTTCGAACTTGCACTTGCATGTGGAAACGGGGGGTAACACTGGACTGGCCAGAACTTTTGTATACCCGAATAAAAATGTTTATATATAATCGTATATTATTTTATGTAATTGCATATAGAAACTTTAGTTCCACATGGCATCATATGATTTTAAGTTGAAGGTTATACACTTTTATATAATCATATATAGGGTATTTTTCTTTAAAGGTTTTTATATGGAGACATGTGTGATTTTATATTATAATATATTGGCCTATATACAATTATATGGGCTACATGTAAGTATATAAAGTAACATGTGAAAGATATAAGTACGAATACGTTTATAATCATTTGGTATGACACTATACATAATAATATAAAACGAGTAAAAAGGTTAAAGTCGGGCATGCCGACTATACAATACCCTACACCAGTCTGGTGTATTGTTTGGATCCGAAATTCGAATGGGTTAAAATGGGGCTTATGTCAAAATTTTCTATAATGTGAGTCAGCGCACCAAATTTCATTAAAATATCTTAATATTTGCGACCTGCAGTTTGTAACCAAGCCAATTTTGGGGGGACCCTTATATGGGCACTAGTTCTAAACATGGACCGATGTTCACCAAAATCAATAGGCTTCGTCCTTGGGCCAACATAGGTCTATGTACCAAATTTCATCAAAATATCTTAATATTTGCGACCTGCAGCGTATAAACAATATAATTTTGGGGGGACCCTTATATGGGCACTAGTTCTAAACATGGACCGATGTTCGCCAAAATCAATAGGCTTCGTCCTTGGGCCAACATAGTTCTATGTACCAAATTTCATCAAAATATCTTAATATTAATACCTGCAGCGTATAAACAGTATAATTTTGGTAGGACCCTTATATGGGCACTAGGTCTAAACATAGACCGATGTTCACCAAAATCAATAGGCTGCGTTATTGGGCCAATGTAGGTCTGTGTACCAAATTTCATCAAAATACCTTAATATTTACGACCTGCAGCGTATAAAGAGTATAATTTTGGTAGGACCCTTATATGGGCACTAGGTCTAAACATGGACCGATGTTCACCAAAATCAATAGGCTGCGTTATTGGGCCAATGTAGGGCTGTGTACCAAATTTCATCAAAATATCTTAATATTTACGACCTGCAGCGTATAAACAGTATAATTTTGGTAGGACCCTTATATGGGCACTAGGTCTAAACATAGACCGATGTTCACCAAAATCAATAGGCTGCGTTATTGGGCTACCAAATTTCATCAAAATATCTTAATATTTACGACCTGCAGCTTATAAACAATATAATTTTGGTAGGACCCTTATATGGGCACTAGGTCTAAACATGGACCGATGTTCAAAAAAATTAAACTTGTTCGTCCTTGGGCCAACATAGGTCTGCGTACCAAATTTCATCAAAATATCTTAATAGTTGCGACCTGTAGAGTGCGCACAAGATTGCATGGACAGACAGACAGACGGACGGGCGGACGGACAGACGGACATCGTTAAATCGAAATAAAAAAAAATTCTGAACCGATCGGTATACTATAAGGTGGGTCTACGACCAATATTTTTTGGTGTTACAAACATCAGCACAAACTTATAATACCCTGACCACATAGTGGTGTAGGGTATAACTATATGTGGAGCCATATAAGAAATACTTTATAATTTTTGTTAGATATGATTATATATGTATGTGGTGCGAATAGTTCGGAGACATAGCCAAAAATTTCCCAAAATATGCTGTATATGAATCGAAAATGTCTTCATACTATGCACTGGACCTAGGAAGAGTGTGAGGACAGTCCCCAAACTAACCAAATGTCTCCATACTGGAGACTGGAGAATAACATATACTTCCATATTTGTCCATATATGAGTGCCATATATGAAATAACATATGCCTCCATATATGTCTGTATATGAAATCTTTTTTCATATATGGAATCACATATACTTCCATATATGTTCATATAAAATCCATATATGTTCATAAAAAATCCATATTTGTTCATATGTGTCCATACATAAACCATATATGAACATGTTCGAACATATATGAGCATTTTTCATTTTATATGGAGGTATATGGCCATATATGATCATATATGAGCATACATGAAGCATATGTGAGTATGTATGGTCATATATGAACATGTACGGTCATATACCCTCAAATTTGGGATCCGAAGATATATGGAAATATATGAGATAATGTATGGTCATACATTGAACTATGCATTGACGTATATGATAATGTATGACTATGCGTGAACATATACTAGTCAATGTATGATCGTGTATGTTCATATATATTTCGATTTTCACATGGGCAGGTCAGATCTAAAATGATGCAATTAGATAAAAACTGATAAAGAGCTGATACAATTTTATCGTGCCATTTTTCGAATCAAATGGTACATGGATAACTCTAAGTTATATATTACTATATAAAGCTCCATATTTTTTTTTTTTTAATGGTGCCATTTAAACAATATATGGTAACTCATCAGCAACTACAATATTAACTGTATTTCAGAAGCTATTAATTGTATTTCAGAAATTTTAAATGTATTTTAGAAATTATGGTATGTATTTCAGAAATTTATTAATTGTATTTTAGAAATAATCAAATCTATTTCAGAACTTGTTGATTATTTATCATAGTTAATAGAGAAAAATTTCAAAATTACATTTCATAATTTCTGAAATACAATTGATAATTTCTGGAATACAGTTTGATAATTTCTGAAACACAGTTGTGAATTTCGAAAATACAATTAATAATTTCTGAAATACAATTGATAAAACTGAAATTCAATTTAATAAAAAAATATAATTTTATAAAAACATTTATAGAAAATAAAATTATAATTTTATAAAAAGAAAATCTTTTTATAAAAAAAAATGCATAGCCGTGAACGGTATCGAACTCGAGACCTTCTGAGTTTAAATCTTATTTTAACAAAATATTATAATTTTTATAAAATCAGTGCTCTGCCAGTGTATTATTTTTTGAACGGTTGTCAATATCTGTCTGGGATTTTATTTAATCCCAAATAAATGGAGATCTTACATAGTACCCAAATATAATGCGGGATTTATCTGTCATTTTTCTGGATAGTTTTAGATGTCAATCCCCAAATATATTGGTGTTTCTAATTCGATCTGCCATTTTAATAATGAAATAAATTGCTAGATCAATTCGATCTGCAATTTATGAAATAAATTAAGATCGTACCAAATCCCCAAATATATAACTGGATTTAATTCGATCTGCAATTTATCGGAAAAGTTAAGATCTTACGCAATCCCGAAATATATTACTGGATCTAATTTTTGATCTGTCATTTTTTGGCTATATTTAGATCTTACTTAATCCCCAAGTATATTGCTGGATCTAATTCGATCTGCCATTCTTCGGATCAAATTAGATCTAAGTTTATCCACAAATATATAACTGTATCTAATTCGATCCGCCATTTTTCGGATCAAATTAGATCTAGGTTTATCCCCAAAGATATCATTGGACCTCCCAATTTTGAGATATAACTTGATCTTTTTTTATCCCCATATATACAATGGGATCTAATACGATATCATTGGATACACCCAATTCTGAGATCTAATTGGATCAGCTAGATATTACAGCAGATCTTAAACAATATCAAATTGGATATGATTAGATATTGCGCGAGATCAATTTTTTTTACTCGGGTACATATGATTGTATATTGCCGCATACGGACCTATATATAACCTGATATAGTTCCATATCTACAATATTTCGTAATTTCTTTAATATATAACTGTATAACGTTCTTTATAAAATCATCTGTAATTATATATCATCCCAAATAAGCAATTTTTTCTAAGTGTGTCCTCAAAATGGAATTTTCTTGCAAAAAGGGGGGGGGGGGGGTTAATTCATTTACTTTTGTCTCCTAGTTTTTCAATTTTTTAATAATTTTTAACATATTTTAAAAGAATAAGCTTGTGACATTCTTAATAATGCAATTTAGGACATTTTTGAATATGCACCTTACACCCAGCATTGGTCGAATATTATGAATTTTTTAACAAAGTTTAATGTTTTTGAATATGAAAAAAAAATCACTGTACTCTGGAATACAAATATATTTTTTATACCCTACACCACTATGTGGTCAGGGTATTATAAGTTTGTGCTGATGTTTGTAACACCAAAAAATATTGGTCGTAGACCCACCTTATAGTATACCGATCGGTTCAGAATTTTTTTTTATTTCGATTTAACGATGTCCGTCCGTCCGTCCGTCTGTCTGTTTGTCCATGCAATCTTGTACGCACTCTACAGGTCGCAAATATTAAGATATTTTGATGAAATTTGGTACGCAGACCTATGTTGGCCCAATAACGCAGCCTATTAATCTTGGTGAACATCGGTCCATGTTTAGAACTAGTGCCCATTTAAGGGTCCCCCCAAAATTGGCTTGGTTACAAACTGCAGGTCGCAAATATTAAGATATTTAAATGAAATTTGGTACGCTGACTCACATTATAGAAAATTTTGACACAAGCCCCATTTTAACCCATTCGAATTTCGGATCCAAACAATACACCAGAGTGGTGTAGGGTATTGTATAGTCGGCATGCCCGACTTTAACCTTTTTACTCGTTTTTAAATACATTTGGAATTTTCTCAAATATATTTGGAGAATTTTGAAATACAAATGGAATTATTTGAAATGCATTTGGACAATTTTGAAATACAGATTTAAAATTTTTAAATACAAATGAATAATTTTGAAATACATTTGGACAATTTTAAAATACAAATGGAATTTTTTTAAATAAAAATAAAATATTTTAAAATATATTTGTATAATTTGAAATGCAATTGGACAAATATCAAAGGTTTTTGGACAATTTTAAATAATATTTGGACAATTTTGAAAGATTTTTGGACAATTTAAAACATTTTTGGATAATTTTGAAACATTTTTAGATAATTTTAGAATATATCTGGACAATTTTAAAACATTTTTGGACAATTCTAAAACGTTTTTGGATAATTTTAAATCATTTTTGGACAATTTTTAAATATATTTGAAATTTTATGAAATAAAACTGAAAATGTAAAAACTAGTTCGCTCTTCTAGTTCAATAGATCTTTGACAATTTCGTTCAATCGTTCACAAAACAATTTTTTCGATCGTTCGTTAGGTAATTTTGAATGGGAAGTAAATTCGTATAGCTCGTCTTTTAGTTAACAAAGATATAAAATATCAGACAATTAAGAATTTTAAGAAAAAAAAAGAAAAATGTTTAGTGCAGAAAATATTTTTAATTAATAAAAAGAAATAGAATTATCCCCGGCCAAAGGTAATAAAATCAACGATTGAACTAGAAGGCGATTAGAAGTGAACTAGGTCTTGCGATAAATTGAGTGACTAGTTCAATTGAACTAGTTCGTTCACGAACGACATAAGTCTATTTTAGATTCATTATTTATTTCAATACTGGTAAGCACATAGGTAGCGATATATTTTTTGATTTTTCGTATGCTGCTATGTAACCAGAACTCATTAGAAATGTAGTAATAAAAGTAACTAGTTACCATTACCAAGTATGTAGTTACACACAGGAAAAAAAATTGCCAACCGAATTGCTAAGCCTATTTTGGTTGCTACAACCAATAAATTCGGTTGGCGAAACCCTATTGGAGTGTGGTTACTAAATATTTTGGATATTACAACTAAAATTCAGTTGTATAAACCGAATTCTGTTGTGATAACCAATATTCAGTTGCAACAACCTATTTTAGTAGATGTAACCGAATTTCAGTTGGAAAATGGCATATTTTTTCTCTGTGTGTACATAACCATATATCTGGTAATGATTTTCCACACTCGGATACTTTATGCATTTTTGTAAATGCAGAGCTTGCGGTATATCTAAAATTTATTTATTTTTTTATTACCAGTTTGTAAAAAAAATAGAAAACATGAAAAAGTAAAAAATTTAGGTACAAAATGATGCCTAATTGGCATATTTAAATATCTTAGTCCGAACGACACATAAATGTTAAAAATTTCGACATGCAATTAATTTAATGAGTTTCTAAAATTTTGGGTCATTGAAATTACCGTTTTTATTTAGGTAATTAGCAGGATAGCATGGTGTAATGTGCGAAGTCGAACAATTTCAAGAAATCCCTCAAAACGTCAGTAAATTTTTTTTATTCTGTTACTACAGAGAGTCGAGGGCCTTCAAGATAATGTATACGTGTATTCTTTGCAGATTCGGTTTATAAAGTTGAACATATTCACCAGTGAATAGATTCAGTTTATTTAATAAAAAACGACTATAGAAATTAAATTAATTCATAACAAAAGAAATCTACCCGAAACAAATATGATTTAATTTAATTCAATATAAGGTCTTTTGTGAATTAATTCATTGAATTTAAATTCAAAATTCACAAACTGAATTAAGGAATGAATTCTACAAAGCTTTGGTCCTTCGTTATTTCTGGAGCGTTTTTTCTGAAAGCGATAGCCTCTTTCCTCCCACTCTTACTCTGCGCTAGCTATATTATATATCTCTATCCAAAAATGGACCTCGGTGGGGCTTTGGACACTCGGAAATTATTAATAAAAATTTTATACTTCATAAAATGGCCCGTATCTCGACAACTGAGGAAAACGGACAAAATATTTGCTCCTTGGAGTGCGCATACATGCCCTTATATGATACGGACTAGGCCCGGGGAGGGTCCCGAGACCCCAAGTTTGAACAAATTTTACGACTGAGTGTAATTGCAAATAAAACTGTAGGTTTACTAATTTTTTATTTAAATTTTAAAACCAACCAATTTTATTTTAAGCCAAAAAACAAGATTAATTTTGTTTAAGTAACAACTCTTTCTGTTCAGCCAACGGACTTATTATTTTGAGTGTAACGAAAAAAATTTAAAAGGTTGCCAAACTAAATTTGTTTAACTAATTAATAACTTAAGCAATGGTTCATGAATTAGTTAAGTTATTATAAAGTTTATTGGTTATTGGCTATGGCAAAAAACCAAATTATGGAGACAACTGATAAGCTTTAAGCTTTTTTCTGGTAAAATCCATTAAAATGGATAAGAAATTTACTAAATATATTTGGGAGAACTAATCTAACGTTATACGTTAAAAGAACTTTTACTTTGTAAGGTCAATATAATAAGTATAATCAACGAGCATAGAATCTGAATTTTCAAAAGACATGCATCCCATTCTCCGTTAACTGACTCTGTCCGATATTTCAATAAGTTTCAAAGGATATGATAGGACAAGGTTTATGGAAAAATTTTAATAAATATTTAAAAATGGTATATGGGAAAATCTAATAAACAGGTCGATTTAAGATTTTAAAAATGAAAAATTTCAAATTAGTGGCACACATTTTTTTTTCTAGATTAACTTATTTAAAATACATTAAAAAGAAGAAATCTCTTCGCGTTAATAAATTTTTTTAAGTGCTGAAAAAGTTATAAACAAAAAATCGCGCACATTTTCGCTAACAAATATTTTTAAATTTTTGGATTTTTCTGGCATGCGACCACACATTTTCAAGTAACCTTTCCGTGCTGAGTCCAAATTTGGTTTTCAAATTTTTCCAACACATCTGGTTTTTGAGCAAATTGAGGTCAAAGTTAACAACTTAACAATTCACAGATGAAATAATTAATGGTAAAAATATGGCTTGTATGATATACATCGAAATTAGTATTGTTTTGTGTAAGTGCTAAAATGATCGGATTATCCGTTTCGTTTCTATATCACTTTTAGCTCCAAAAATCTATGAAAAACTACAAAATTGAACCTAAAATGGCTCTGGATACCAAAATAATAATACGATCCATTTAGCACTTACACACAATAATATTATTACTGATATATACCGATCATGTAGGACTGCAACTATTTATTTCTCAAATTGCGGATGTACCCTTCAAAAAATATAAGATTTTAAGTTCTTCGGGCACAGACATGAAGAGATTATTGTTGTCACATCTTTTTTATTTCTGAAGGCACACTAATCAATTTAACTTCATTTTTTTTTTCGGTTACTTATCAGTTATATGCCAGTATCAAATTTTAGGCTGAAACCGGGGAAACTTTTAAATACAGAAAAAATGTAAAACCGCTACAAGAAACTCGTTATTATAAGTTAAGTGTGCTCCTTTACTTTTTGTGTAAAGTTCAGAAAAATGGCAGTAAGCACAAAATCCTCTCTCTAAATGTAGAAATTGATCCAAAGTACTGGAACGCACAAAATCACTTTTCTAGCCCAAAATCTTATTTAAAAGAAAAAAAAAATTAAAATGCGTATAGATTTTTTAGTCTGAAAAATTTTTGTATATTGGAGAAACTTTTAAACACAGAAAAAATGTAAAACTGCTACAAAAACTCGTTATTTTAAGTTAAGTGTGCTCCTATACTTTTTGTGTAAAGTTCAGTAAAATGAGAGCAAGCACAAAACCCACTCTCTAAATGATGAAATTGCCCAAAAGTACGGGAACGTACAAAATCACTTTTCTAGCCCCAAAACCTTATTTAAAAAAAAAAATAAAATAAATAAAATGCGTATAATTTTAGTCTGAAAAATCGCGCATTTAAAAGTTTTTTTTTACCTTGTTCAGTTGATTTTTATATATAGAAGTTTTATTTTGCGTATTTCCATGCATAATTAAAATTTAATAATTTTGTCACTATGATTTATTTGTTTATTGCACATTGCACTTTTCTGAAGTTAATAGTAAAAAGAGAAACACAAATACACTTTTTTGAGTGCTCTCATTTACCTAATTTTCGAGTATGGGAACGCTTTTTGGTAAGAATGGTTTGCTGCCATATAAAATTTTTCAAAAGTCGCGATTTTAACGTATAGGCCGCTACAGATGAATACATTTTTTTTGTTGAAAAATTTCTTTTTAATTGTTTCTTTAGTAAGCAATATCATTTATTAAGGCCGATTTTGCTTTCAACGATTCAATTGGCTAAAACCTTAAAAACCGTAAAAATCCATATAAAACGCGAACAGTGGTTTTAATATCAAGTTTTATGCACCAGATTTTAAGCCTAAATATGAATACAGACAGGTCCTGTGCCTACATTTCACCACAAAAAATTTATATTGATTGCATTTGAAAATTTTTGTATATAAAAAACTAAATGGAAAACCGCTAAACTTTAAAGAAATTTCACGGAAAATATGTACCTTAAATCGAAAAATAAAGTACGCCATTGTAATCAGAATGTCCAAAATATATAGAATTAATGGTCAGAGCTCTATTAATTTTTAAAAGTGAAGATTATGTCATGCAGTGTTATGTTTATATGTGAGAATTCAAAAAACTTTGTTAAAAACGAGTAAAAAGGTTAAAGTCGGGCATGCCGACTATACAATACCCTACACCAGCTGGTGTATTGTTTGGATCCGAAATTCGAATGGGTTAAAATGGGGCTTGTGTCAAAATTTTCTATAATGTGAGTCAGCGCACCAAATTTCATTAAAATATCTTAATATTTGCGACCTGCAGTTTGTAACCAAGCCAATTTTAGGGGGACCCTTATATGGGCACTAGGTCTAAACAAGGACCGATGTTCACCAAAATCAATAGGCTTCATCCTTGGGCCAACATAGGTCTATGTACCAAATTTCATCAAAATATCGTAATATTTGCGACCTGCAGCGTATAAAGAGTATAATTTTGGTAGGACCCTTATATGGGCACTAGGTCTAAACATGGACCGATGTTCACCAAAATCAATAGGCTGCGTTAATGGGCCAATATAGGTCTGTGTACCAATTTTCATCAAAATATCTTAATATTTGCGACCTGCAGCGTATAAACAGTATAATTTTGGTAGGACCCTTATATGGGCACTAGGTCTAAACATGGACCGATGTTCACCAAAATCAATAGCCTGCGTTATTGGGCCAATATAAGTCTGTGTACCAAATTTCATCAAAATATCTTAATATTTGCGACCTGCAGCGTATAAAAAATATAATTTTGGTGGGACCCTTATATGGGCACTAGGTCTAAACATGGACCGATGTTCATCAAAATCAATACGCTGCGTTATTGGGCCAATATAGGTCTGTGTACCAAATTTCATCAAAATATCTTAATATTTGCGACCTGCAGCGTATAAACAGTATAATTTTGGTAGGACCCTTATATGGGCACTAGGTCTAAACATGGACCGATGTTCACCAAAATCAATAGGCTACGTTATTGGGCTAACATAGGTCTGTGTACCAAATTTCGTCAAAATATCTTAATATTTACGACCTGCAGCGTATAAACAATACAATTTTGGTAGGACCCTTATATGGGCACTAGGTCTAAACAGACGGACGGACGGACAGACGGACATCGTTAAATCGAAATAAAAAAAAATTCTGAGCCGATTGGTATTCTATAAGGTGGGTCTACGACCAATATTTTTTGGTGTTACAAACATCAGCACAAACTTATAATACCCTGACCACATAGTGGTGTAGGGTATAATGACCACATAGTGGTGTAGGCTATAATTAAAGATGGGTTTTTTGAGATATTTGCAAATTAAGGATATTTCCACTACACATTTTATTTTTGCAATTTATTTTGAAAGTAGATTATATCCCAGCAAAATCTTTCATTACCCAATAAGTAGTTTTATAATAAAAATTCATAGCTCCGCACAACTTATTTTTTGGCGTCTAAACTTATTATTTTTGTTTTGTGTGGTCGTTTTTATAAGTAGTCACGCTTACCTGCTCGCTTACTAAAAACTGAAAAGTAAGTAGTTATGAGATTTTGAATAATAAGTGGTTACACAAATGGTTACGAAAATTTGAATTATAAGTGGTTATCCGACTGCTTACTTGATTCTTAAAAATAAGGAGTTACACAAACACTATTAGCGCCAGAAAATACATTCAGAGAAATTAAAGTTTTTGCTAGTGTGTAATTTTAGAACTCGTCATGCCGTTATTAGCAAGTCATTATTTTATATTACAAAATAATGCAAAAGGTAATGATATATCATTATTGGTAAAGCAGACAGCAATGAGGTGTCATTAACAATATTTTTCTGGGATAGGCATTGCTAGGTGAAATTTTATAACTATCGGATAACGCGTTCAAAAGTTGCAATCATTTGAACATCATGTATTTTTCACAAATTTACTGAAAAAAATCAACTTAAAACAGCGATAGAACGCGTACCAAAATTAATTTGGAAAAAGATTTACGAATTTACGTTTAATATCGTGACACTTAGCAGAATGTATGTACAAAGTTTTGTAAAAATCGAAAGGGGTCATGTGCAAAATCTTCCATTTTTGTATCCATTTTTTATGAAATGATACTATTATCAAATACAAAAAAATTTTACTTGCAACATCCCAGCAAAACCTTTCATTACCATGTAATGAGTTTTAGGTATTGAAATCTTAAGTGTTCACTAGTTACCTTTTAATTACTAAACTACTTATTTTAACATGGTGATGTCATTGGAGGAAAGTCATTACACTGATGTTACCTGTAAGTAGTTTATCAGCTGTTCTATAAATAGATGTTGAATATAGATTTAAAAAAGTATAAAAATTTAAAAACCAATAGGAGCTGACACGTATTGATCAGCGTACCCCTCGATTGTCAGGCAAACACTCTAACCATTAGACCACGACATCACCATGATTTTTATTGCTTTAACTTATGTACACATTTATTGTGGCAACTGTTATACATGTCTATTTTTCACAAAACTTGTTGTTATTAAATACTGCTTAATGAACATCAACATTTCTATAAATAGATGTTTAATATAAATTACAAAAAAAAACAACAATGGAAGCTAACACGAGTTGAGCAGCGATCCTCATGTCTGTCAGGCAAAAACGATAACCACTAGGCTACGCCATAGTTATGGTTTTTAATGATTTAGAACATATATTATTGGTTTCAGCTATTGTGAAATAGTAATGTGTGGGGTATAATTATCGGTAACTCATTACATTTAGTTTAAAAGTAATTCAACGGGTAATGAGATATGAGATCTAAGTAATGCATGTAGTAATGACCAGTCATTACCAAGGTTTTGCTGGGATAATAATTACGAATAAGAAAAAAATATTTCTTATGCATAATTATTACAAAGCAATAAAAAAATATAAATTGTTATGAGCAACGATTTTTTTTATATTGCCAGTAATAACACAGTACAACAAAATAAGAAAAAATTTGATGCATATCGTATGTCATTTCTAATAGATTTTGGGACGCAGATCACGAATATGGCCCTAGAATTTTAAAGTTAGCTATAGTTTAAGAAATATTTGCAAAAACGTTTTGTAGGAAAATTAAATTTTTAAATCAACTTTTTGCAAAAAAATATAAAATGGAAGGGTAATAATATTATTTTTTGCAACAATTAATAATTGCACGTTTTGTCAGCTGCGATAATATTCAAATTAAAATTTCGCTTTTTTTCACGATTTCGTTAATAAATAATCTGCGATGAAAGGAATATATAATATTTGAATTTGTACCTTTAGTTAACATCTCATGTTACTTAATTTAGCAAAAAGAATTCGCATTTCCTGTTTTGTTTGTAAGTTAGTATTGACTAAACTTGAAAAAGACTGACTTTTTAATACCTAAAAATTAAGGAGTCTGTGGCAAATCTTAAAATATAAAACCCAGATAAAACCATGCAAAAATATAGAACATATATTTTCTAATCAATTTCAACCAAGTTTTAGACAATTGAAATGCAAATTTCGAAAAAATAACGATTTTAAAATATCCATGTTCAAAAATGTACTTTATTTCTTTTTGCCATAGTAAATTCATATAAAATTTATTTGAAATAAAAAAGATGTAAAATGTGTATTTCAGATTGCATTTTCTGTAAATATTGATGCAGAAGTTGTGATTCTTTTGATAAATAGAATTTAGTGGAATATGAATTTACACCATACGTAAAGATTTTGCAAATCCGATTAAGTGATTTCATTAAATTTGCAAAATAGTAAAATAAGTGAAGTTTTCACTTTAATTGCAATTATATCATTGATCCGTTACCTAATCAAAATAAGTTGATATGTTTCTAATAGCCCAAAGTCTATATTTTCAAACCATATTAAAAATTATTCGTGGTTTAGTCAGGTATATGAATAAATAAGAAATCTTAACAAAATAACTGTCTTTTTGCTAAATGTTAAATTTGCAAATATTTCAAAAACTAGAGCTAATTTTGAAATTTGGTGTTCACATTCATGATATTCATCCTAAAATCTATCATAATTGATATGTCGCATGCCCGATGCATTTTTAGTGTTGTACTGTGTAATTGTGAATCAATTTTTAAAAATATTTCTTAAAACTGAGTAATTTTTTCGGTTCCAAAAATTTTGATAATAATTATTTTGGGTCCTTGATTTTTATCAATTTTAATTTAGTAGGTTTGAGGTTTAAAAAAAAAGTTATAAACACATTAATTTGCAAATCAGACTAGATCTAGTTTCTACCTTTTTTCTATGGACAGGCTTCATCAATGATTTTCTATTAAATTGTATTAATGTTTATATTTTATTGTCAGATTGTCTCTATTTGATAATTTTTTCAACAATCCGTCGACTGTAAGAATCGAACCCATGCACTCCTACATTACAAACGTAACTATACTAGAGTTCGACAGCTTAGCTATCTAACCCATGTAAGGTCTTGCATACAGCGTAGTTAATTCATAGTTTTCTTTGCTATTCAGCTTTCTGTTATTGCTTTTTACTTTCAGAAGTGATCAAACAGACACATACAAACATTCTACTTTAGATTTTTTGTTTATCTTCTAATCTCCTCCGTGTTCCTATTTTTCGCAAATGTTGCCATACTGACGTATGGTTTTTACATTCAAGAGAAGGCAATTTGTGTATATTATAGACGGGCGGCCAACAGGGCATTTTTATAACGTTTTGAAATTTGGTATACCGACTTATATCATCCCAGGGAAGAAGCATATTAATTTTGGTTGAAATCAGTCGATATTTGGACTTAATGCCTATATGAGGTACCCCCCAAAATTGGCTTTTCGCACGCTATAGATCATAACTACGAATATAGTTTAATGAAATTCAGTGCATCAACTTACGGTGTATAAGTATGAAATGAGCGTTTTTTTGTGAAAATAAAACATCAATTTTTAATGGGAAAGTAAAAAAAAATTTATTCAAAGTATTGGCCATTGCTGGCTACACATTTTTCCCATCTTTCAGGCAATTTGTGGATTCCACGCCAATAAAACTTTTCGTCTTTTTAAGCAAACCAATTTGTCACCATATTTTCGATTTCTTCGTATCAAACGAAGTGCCGCTCAGCCAATGCTTGTCCCATCGATGAAAACAAATAGTAGTCGGAAGGAGCCAAGTCTGGTGAATACAGCGGGTGGGGTAACAGCTCCCAGCCTTTGATTGTATCCTGAACCGGTTGCAAAATTACCTTGCCGTGTCTTGTGGCCCATTCTGGTCGTTTTTCGATCAATGTATGGTTATAATTGATCATTTGTTTTCGGTAGCGATCTGTATTAACGGTTTCATCATCTTCATCCAATATTATTTGCAATTCGGCGTCTTCAAACTTTTTTGGTGGTCTTCCACGTTTTTCATTTATCACATCAAAATCGTTATCTCTGAACCGTCGAAACCATCTTTTGCATGTTGCTGCTGATAGAGCATGATCACCATAAGCATTCGATGCGGCTCTGCAGCAATTTTCTTCAAACGAAAATAAAAAATTAATGCTCTCCGCAAATCAAATTTGGTTAGATTATAATTATCTTTTCATTTCTTTAAAAAAAATTTAACCCTTAGTGGCCTGGGGTCAGAAAAGACCCATGGAACTTAGTATTGATTATGAGTACGAGATTGTAAAGCCATTATCAAATTTGTGGGTCATTTTGGATTCCAGGCTAAAGTGGGTTAGTGATATCCAATGAAGTCAGAATTCCATGTATGAATCATTTCGACTATATTAAATGAATAAATGGAATAAAAAACAATTTTTTTTCGAAATTTCGAATTAAGAGTAATACACTTTTTTTCCAAAAGGGGCCATTTTCGTCCAACTTTCGGCACGGGTTAACGTTTTACAAAAAAAAAAAAAAAATCGATTTCTTCCATTTGGGACCATTTCCAATAAAAGTGGGGGGGGGGGGGTGTAATGAACGAAAATCGACAAATCGCTATTTTAAGGGACAGTCTACTATATTGGCCCAAGGAAGAAGCCTATGCATTATGGTTAAAATCGGTCCATGGATATACCAAGTGCCATATAAAGATCAGACAAAAATTGGTTTTTCGCATGCTACAGGTCGCAAATACGAAGATTTTTTTAGTGAAATTTGTTACGTTGACTTACATGGACCCCAAGACCAAAGCCTATTGATTCTAGATGGGATCGGTCCATATTTGAACCTATTGCCCATATGGACTATATTTCCGATTTTCTCTTAAATACATCTAACATTAGATAAAATTTTAATTTCTTACCGTTTTTATAATTTTTTATCATTTTTTAGACCAATTTTGGCACAAGTCCATATCCAGCCATTCGAATTTCAGATCAAAACATTAGTTGGTTTTCAATCAGACTGGTGTATCATATAGGCGGGCATACCAAATATACGATACCCTACACTAGTCTGGTTGTAAGCCAATAGGCTTCATCCTTGGGCTGCTATAAGTCTGTGTACCCAATTATCTAAATATTTGCGAACTTCAGCGTGCGAATGTGCCCATTTTTAGGGGACCTTTATATGGACACTAGATCTAAACACGGACCGATTGCATATAAAATCAATAGGCTTTATTCATGAGCCCATTTGAATTAGTTTACCAAATTTCATTAAAATATCTTCATATTTGCGGCCTGTAGTGTGCAAAGAATATAATTTGGGGGAACCTTTATATAGGCACTAGGTCTAACCATGGACCGATTTTCACCAAAATCCATAGATTTTTTCCTTGTGCCGAAATAATTCAGTATACCAGATTTTGTAAAAATATCTTAATATTTGCGACCTGTATATGGGTAGACAGACAGACGGACGGACAGACGGCAATTAATCGAAACAAAATGTTATTTTGAGTCGATCGGTATACTTAAAGGTGGGTCTAGTTCCAATATTTTTCGGAATTACAAACATCAGCACAAACTTATTATAGCCTGTGCAAGTGCTGGTGAAGTGTATAATTAGTAAAACTCATTATTCAAACTCATAAAGCAATACACTAATAAAAAAAATCCCGTACAAATAAGTCAAAATTGTGCTGTCGCAAATACATGTACTATTTCCTGTTATTTTAGCAGAATTTTTACCTATTTGTACGGGCTTTTTTAGAGAAAATAACAGAAAAATTAGTTCAATTTAATCAGAACGCGTTTAACAGACTTTTGTACTAACTTTTTTTTATGAGTGTACTTACAATATATTTGGAATTTCCGCAAGCTCGAAATCCATTTCAGACCTATCGTTTCAAGGGCAAAGTTGCTTAGAATTCTTTGTAGAATCATTTCCCCCCTACGATTTCTTGTCCCAGAAATAGACCCGCCATATTACACATATTTTACATTAACACTTTTACCATTCCCATATCTGTACTAAAATATTCCCACTTAACAACACACTTTAAGAAAAAAGAATATGAGAACGATATGTTAAAAAATATCCACGGAATTATTTTAAAGTCAACTAAAATACTAATTGATTCAACTAAATATTTGTCTAAAAGCAAATTTTAAATTAAACAAATCTCTAATTGGTTACTTCCTATTAACAATTTTTTCTGTGTATGTATTACGAGTGTAACCGCTATATTCATTGCATGTATTGAATTTGCAATTATATGGTTTGTTGAGAATGCAGGTGTTAATATTTTTTAAATTGGTTATTTTATGATTCAATAAGCCATAAAGTGAAAAATGTTTATTCATAAATATATTTATATCTAGCAAAGTATGAGCATAATACTTGTGTAACAGCATTATTACCTATTTTTTATTTCAAATATAACAACACAGCCACATGGTGTATAGTAATTAACTTATTTTCTGTTAACATAAATTAAAAATTTAATAAAAATTAAGTTCAATTAAGATAATTACATGTAAATGAAATAATTTAAATTGTTTACATTTAATAAAGGATAATAATTTTGTATTTAAAATAGCAGGATCTATGCAAATCGCTTCATCGATTTCAGGAGCGAAATTGTTGTTAGGAGGTTAAGGTTTTTGAATATATTTTTGAGACAACGCAGTCTGGTTAGAATATAACCAAGAGTAAAATTAAAAAACTTATATGGGAAACAACAACAAATGCTTCAATCGAAGCAGAGTAATCTTAACAGAGAGACTGTTAAATCACTCTCTTCTTAATTTGTATCGAAAAATGTTACCATCTGAATTACACATGCCTACAAAAGCTAACATTTTTCGATACAAAATTTCAATCGCTCTTTAGAGCGAGTTGAAAACCGCTATATTAGAGTGAAAAATATTATTTTAAACTCTTATATAAGATAAGCATACAAATTGTTTTTATTATGTTTTGATTTATCATAAATTAGTTTTATTAATAAAATCTTCAAAACAACATTATTGGCCTATGATTAACGACCCAGGAAAATTTTCTGTTCCAAAGAATCGGTTGTGCAATAGCTACCCAGGAAAATTTTCTGTTCCAAAGAATCGGTTGTACAATAGCTGCTTTTCATTCACAACCCCTTCTACTGTCGATTCTAACACCGATTCTTTTTGTTTGAAATTGTCCCAAAAGCAACCCCTTCTATGGCTCCAAAGTGGAACCGGTTGCTCAAGAATCAGTTCTGGAACTAGTTCTGGAACTGATTCTACGTCACCCACACCTTCCATATAGGATCCCAGGAACTGGTTCCGGAACCAGTTCCATGGAATCGGTTGCAGTGGAACCAGTTGTAGAATGGGTGTGGTTGGCTACCGATTGTAAAAAATTTTCCTGGGTACTTTTCATTCACAACCCCTTCTACTGTCGATTCTAACACCGATTCTTTTTGTTTGAAATTGTCCCAAAAGCAACCCCTTCTATGGCTCCAAAGTGTAACCGGTTGCTCTAGAATCGGTGCTGGAACTAGTTCTGGAACTGATTCTACGTCACCCACACCTTCCATATAGGATCCCAGGAACTGGTTCCGGAACCAGTTCCATGGAATCAGTTGCAGTAGAACCCGTTGTAGAATGGGTGTGATTGGCTACCGATTGTAAAAAATTTTCCTGGGGAGTCAATCGATTACTAAGTTTATGTATCACAAATTTTTTTTTTTTTTTTTGGAAGTGGATAGGAAACAAATTAAGGAGTTGCCAGAATAAAACAAAAAAGTACCAAACTGATACTTTACGATTATGCATGACACTTTTAATAAAAGTTTAATAAGGAAAGTGAATAGAAATTGTATACCTTATCCCAAAATTAAGAAGAGTTTATGTATTAGAGTCTTAAAGTTCAAAAAATTCCGTATAGAAATGCTAAAAAGAATGTTGATGCCCAAAAACTCTCAAAATTCTATGTGTTACTATTTTTGATGACACCGTGTTAAGTCTACCAAACCCTATCACAGTCCTTTAGTTTAACCAACTTGATAAATAACAGGAATCTATAATCAGCTTTAATGGATCCCGAAAATTTTTATTTTTATTATATCAAGATCCTATATTCAATACTCTATATCTGCAATTTTGGCCAAAATAAGTCTTTGATGACAATATCATTGTTGATATTATATCCATCTATGATATCAATTTGGAAGCAAAATATCCATTCTCTGCCACTTTTTTGAACATTTTACATTTTCCCATATCTACAAGCAAATTTATTTTTAAATACAGAAGTCTATATCTGAGAATATCTTTTTTTGCAAAGCTTTTGGCAACTAACCACCAAATTTTCTTTTAGGAGATGTATGTAAATTATAGTCCCTAGATTATAAATTTAAGAAAACAGCACTTAAAAAATTACAAAATAATAGTGGGACGCGAAAATAGACTTTATGGTAGAAAAAAATAATTTAAAAACTCAATCGGTGACTAGCATTCTGCAAACGAATATAATGATTTCAAAATTTTCCTTTCTGCAAATTTTGGTGTAGAAATTGGTTTTATAGTCCCAAGATTATAAATTTCAAAAACCACACTTAAAAAATTGCAAAATAATCGCGAAAAAGGGTGAAAAAGTCTTTATGGTACAAAAAATTAATTAAAAAAATTAATCCGCGATTTATTTTGTGCAAACAAATATATTGATGCAAATATTTTGCTTTTTGTAAATATATTTTTTTGCGATTTGCAACTAACCACCAAACTTTATTTTAAGAAATGTGTATTATAGTCCCTAGATAATAAATTTAAAAAAACCGCACATAAAAATTCGCAAAATAATAGCGAAACGCGAAAAAAAGAGTGCAATTTTTTTTGCACTCTACCAGCAAATGTTATTGTATAAACGAGTAAAAAGGTTAAAGTCGGGCATGCCGACTATACAATACCCTACACCAGTCTGGTGTATTGTTTGGATCCGAAATTCGAATGGGTTAAAATGGGGCTTGTGTCCCATTAAAATATCTTAATATTTGCGACCTGCAGTTTGTAACCAAGCCAATTTTGGGGGGACCCTTATATGGGCACTAGTTCTAAACATGGACCGATGTTCACCAAAATCAATAGGCTTCGTCCTTGGACCAACATAGGTCCATGTACCAAATTTCATCAAAATATCTTAATATTTGCGACCTGCAGTTTGTAACCAAGCCAATTTTGGGGGGACCCTTATATGGGCACTAGTTCTAAACATGGACCGATGTTCACCAAAATCAATAGGCTTCGTCCTTGGGCCAACATAGGTCTATGTACCAAATTTCATCAAAATAGCTTAATATTTGCGACCTGCAGCGTATAAAAAATATAATTTTGGGGGACCCTTATATGGGCACTAGTTCTAAACATGGACCGATGTTCACCAAAATCAATAGGCTTCGTCCTTGCGCCAACATAGATCTATGTACCAAATTTCATCAAAATATCATAATATTTGCGACCTGCAGCGTATAAACAGTATAATTTTGGTAGGACCCTTATATGGGCACTAGGTCTAAACATAGACCGATGTTCACCAAAATCAATAGGCTACGTTACTGGGCCAATATAGGTCTGTGTAACAAATTTCATCAAAATATCGTAATATTTGCGACCTGCAGCGTATAAACATTATAATTTTGGTAGGACCCTTATATGGGCACTAGGTCTAAACATGGACCGATGTTCACCAAAATCAATAGGCTGGATTACTGGCCCAATGTAGGTCTGTGTACCAAATTTCATCAAAATATCTTAATATTTACGACCTGCAGCGTATAAACAGTATAATTTTGATAGGACCCTTATATGGGCACTAGGTCTAAACATGGACCGATGTTTACCAAAATCAATAGGCTGCATTATTGGGCCAATATAGGTCTGTGTACCAAATTTCATCAAAATATCTTAATATTTGCGACCTGCAGCGTATAAACATTATAATTTTGGTAGGACCCTTATATGGGCACTAGGTCTAAACATGGACCGATGTTCACCAAAATCAATTTCAAATTTCGTCAAAATATCTTAATATTTACGACCTGCAGCGTATAAACAGTATAATTTTGGTAGGACCCTTATATGGGCACTAGGTCTAAACATGGACCGATGTTCACCAAAATCAATAGGCTGTATTATTGGGCCAATGTAGGTCTGTGTACCAAATTTCATCAAAATATCTTAATATTTACGACCTGCAGCATATAAACAGTATAATTTTGGTAGGACCCTTATATGGGCACTAGGTCTAAACATGGACCGATGTTCAAAAAAATCAAACTTGTTCGTCCTTGGGCCAACATAGGTCTGCGTACCAAATTTCATCAAAATATCTTAATAGTTGCGACCTGTAGAGTGCGCACAAGATTGCATGGACAGACAGACAGACGGACGGACGGACGGACAGACGGACATCGTTAAAAAGAAATTCTGAACCGATCGGTATACTATAAGGTGGGTCTACGACCAATATTTTTTGGTGTTACAAACATCAGCACAAACTTATAATACCCTGACCACATAGTGGTGTAGGGTATAAATATTATTATAGTCCCTAGATTATAAATTTTAAGAAATCACACTTAAAAAATTGCTAAAAAACGGCGGAATGCGAAAAAGGGCAGTAAATTACTTAAAACAGCTAATAAGCGATTGATATTCTGCAAACAAATATATTGGTGTAAAATGTTCCTTTTTGAAAATTACCAATAATGGGTAAAGTAATGTATCGCCATAGGGTTTCACGGATTGTTACTGGTAACTTACTTACAAAAAAATATAAAGAGTAATGGATTACTTGGTTGCAGATAGGGAATGAAAAAGCAATTGGTTTGCTTTTATCCTACATGGCATTTGAATACATTTGAACAAAACAAATATCAACAAATAAAATTTTAATAAAAACGAGTAAAAAGGTTAAAGTCGGGCATGCCGACTATACAATACCCTACACCACTCTGGTGTATTGTTTGGATCCGAAATTCGAATGGGTTAAAATGGGGCTTGTGTCAAAATTTTCTATAATGTGATTCAGCGCACCAAATTTCATTAAAATATCTTAATATTTTCGACCTGCAGTTTGTAACCAAGCCAATTTTGGGGGGACCCTTATATGGGCACTAGTTCTAAACATGGACCGATGTTCACCAAAATCAATAGGCTTCGTCCTTGGGCCAACATAGGTCTATGTACCAAATTTCATCAAAATATCTTAATATTTGCTACCTGCAGCGTATAAACAATATAATTTTGGTGGGACCCTTATATGGGCACTAGGTCTAAACATGGACCGATGTTCACCAAAATCAATAGGCTACGTTATTGGGCCAACATAGGTCTGTGTACCAAATTTCATCAAAATATCTTAATATTTGCGACCTGCAGCGTATAAACAGTATAATTTTGGTAGGACGCTTATATGGGCACTAGTTCTAAACATGGACCGATGTTCACCAAAATCAATAGGCTTCGTCCTTGGGCAACATAGGTCTATGTACCAAATTTCATCAAAATATCTTAATATTTGCGACCTGCAGCGTATAAACAATATAATTTTGGTGGGACCCTTATATGGGCACTAGGTCTAAACATGGACCGATATTCACCAAAATCAATAGGCTTCGTCCTTAGGCCAACATAGGTCTATGTACCAAATTTCATCAAAATATCTTAATATTTGCGACCTGCAGCGTATAAACAGTATAATTTTGGTAGGACCCTTATATGGGCACTAGGTCTAAACATGGACCGATGTTCACCAAAATCAATAGGCTGCGTTATTGGGCCAATATAGGTCTGTGTACCAAATTTCATCAAAATATCTTAATATTTGCGACCTGCAGCGTATAAACAGTATAATTTTGGTAGGACCCTTATATGGGCACTAGGTCTAAACATGGACCGATGTTCACCATAATCAAACTTGTTCATCCTTGGCCCAACATAGGTCTGCGTACTAAATTTCATCAAAATATCTTAATAGTTGCGACCTGTAGAGTGCGCACAAGATTGCATGGACAGACAGACAGACGGACGGACGGACAGACGGACATCGTTAAATCGAAATAAAAAAAATTCTGAACCGATCGGTATACTATAAGGTGGGTCTACGACCAATATTTTTTGGTGTTACAAACATCAGCACAAACTTATAATGCCCTGACCACATAGTGGTGTAGGGTATAAATATTTACAAAATTAAAAAAAAAAAAAATTATCGAAGTAATTAATTTTTAAATTAAAACAATGAATTTTGCAATAGCCATTACTTTATATTTAATTATATCTTAAGAATTAAGGTTCAAAGCAAAAAACAGTAATAATAACAAAAGGATAAAAATAGCATTGTTAAATTTCGTTGATGTTAGTCTAAGTTGAGTTGTTTATAACAAACTCGATTTGCTTTCAACATTCATAAAAGTAGACGATTATCGGAATATTAACCCACTCAAAGGCGAAAGGCACTGATGATGGCTTTGTAGCGAAAGCCGAAAATGCGCATTCTGCCTTGCTGGTCTTATCGAATTTTTTCAATAATTTTTATTCTTTGTAATTTACTTGTAAAAATTGTATTATCTTTCTTTGATTTGAAAATAATTTAAACAGAAAGTCATATTAATTTATGATCTAGAGTCAAACTAAAAAGAACATTCTTAGTACAGTGTTGTTTTTTCAAATGCGTCATATAGACCAAATGAAATTAATATTGTAATTAATATGCATTTTTATTAATTTTTTTTGCTTCAAAATAAGAGATCAACTAAATATTCCCCCATTCAAAATAAAAATTTGTAAATTGGGCAATATTTGTAATATATAAGCTTAAAAAAAATTTTTTACCGATGTTTTAAAATATTGTTTAATTTTGATCATCCTGTGTTTACACTGGGTATTCCTTTATACAATATTCTCTAAGTTTAGCTGCTATGATAGCTTTTATGCAGTTGTAACCGATCGGATTTACTATTTTTCCTCCAAAATACCCCACTGTGACGAAATTTTTACTTTATAAAACAAATACAATATGTTTGCGAATAACCCCATTATAGTTATAAGAGAATCCAAATGCGGGTGTGGTATTTTAAAATGCATAGTGTTCTCTTATATTTTAGCTTTTTGTTAGATTGCAACATGTATGATATTGACTTGCGCTATGTGAACTTAAAAATTTAATATTCTTGAAAATAAACGTATTTTAAAAACTAAACTCAATAGTCATGTATGCAATTAAAATTGTTTAATATTTTTAAATTGAAACCATAAATTACATACCGTCGCTGCTCCTACGAAAATATATATATATCTTCAAACATTATTTTTAGGATACCTAAACAATGTCTTAATGTTGTGCTTGAGCTACACCCAGAAAACAGATTCGGTGCTGACAACCCCATTTGTTGCCAATCGAATGGTTCAGTTGCATCAAATGAATTCTTCCGTTGCGGCTGCCGAATTATTTTTGATAAAATTGAAATTCCGTTGCCTAAGTCAAATTAGTCCTTTCTCAATGAGTTTTCTGTTGCCACAACTGAAAAATCCGGCTACCACAACCGAACCATGCGATTGGCTACAAATGCGGTTCTCAGAACTGAATCTGTTTTCTGGGTGTATGATTTTTGGAACTTATGCTTTAAGAAGTGAGAAGTTTGGAGTTTATTTTTTGTAGGTACATATGTCGAAAAATAATAACTGTCGCAAAATGTTGAAATAGAACTGTTTTGTAGGTCTCCTCATACAAAATTTTGTTATACGCATAGCTATTTTCTTAGAGGCAACGTTGATATATTGAACCAAGATATGACACTACCCAGCACATAGTACCCAGTAAGAGTAGCTTTTTATAAGAAAAATGTTGTTCATATACTATTGAAAATGTAAATCAGACGACAAAGAGATTTTCTTGCGTAAGCAATAAAAATATTTGTGCACAGTGTCCGATTATTTCGTTTTTTACAATAATTTTTTTAACTTCAATTCTATCAATCTTTATTTTTTCAACGGTTCAAATTTTTTCTACAAACTGATGTCGATGGAATTATTGATAAGAAAGTGGTTGGCGCAAATGATATTGTAAATCAAGTAGTGCCATAAGTGTTAGATATTTCGGCAACAAACATAAAGTTTTATCTCATGAAGTGATGTTAAAGAAGTTTGTAAGAATTATGCAAAAAATAACGAAGCCGTTTCTAATAGGATATACCAGAATATATATTTGTGAATTTTTTCTATTTTCTTGGCAAAATTAATGGATATTTTAGCGCATTTTCTTATGAAGAACTAAAAAACTTGAGCGATTCTTTTTTTTCAAATTTTAATTGAATTAGAAAGGTGTAAGTTTTTTATACTCTCTTCTATATATTAACGAAATAATAAAATTTTAATTAAGAAATCTAACGGTGGGTCTCATACTGTAGGTTTAACTTTAACTTAACTAAAAACAAAAGAAAATGTCAAAAAAATGTACACAAAACAACAACAAATTTTGGGTTAACTATTAACTAAAGTTTAAACCTGCAGTATGAGACCCACCGTAAATACCCAGTGTACAAACGGTAATGACATATCATTATTTTTTGGAGTACCAGTAATGACACCCACTTACCTTCTGCATTATTTGAAAACATATAATAATGAGTTACTGATAATGACTTATTTTTATCATTATTTCAAATAGAAAATAAATTTTTAGATTTTTTAAAATTTTTTGAAATCTATTTTTAAACTCAATATTTTTTAACCACTGGTATGGATATATGTAACCACATATTTTTTGATTTTTTGTATGTTGGCGAGTAAGCTTACTTGTGTGCAGCAGGTCAATTATGTTTTTATCTATTAAATATTACATGTCGATATAGCTCAGATGGTAGAGCTGTTGACTGGCAATCTGTAGACCCAGGTTCGATTCCCGCACCAGCAAATTTTATTTAAAAAAAATACAATAAAAAATATTTTTTTTTATATAATTTATTTTTTTGAAAATCTATTTTTAGACTCATTATTTTTGTCAGTACTGGTAAGCACATAGGTAACGATATATTTTTTTATTTTTCGTATGCTGGTGTGTAACGACAACTCATTATTTTTCGCGACATCGCCATATAAAGGTAATATGAAATGTAATAACAAAAGTAACTAGTTACCATTACCAAGTATGTAGTTACATAACCACATATCTGGTAATGATTTTGTACACTGGGTATTTTTTTTTTGGCTTAGTTATGACACGTATATTAATTTCTGTTTTTGAACCATTTGTATTATTGCACTTTGTGATTTTTCTATCAGCTGTTGAATCAAACGTATTTTATTAAATGAAATTTTAAAAACAAAGTTTTAGTTTTATAATATTCGTTAAAACGATCCGCAGTGAAAGTGTAATTTTAGATAAGAACTAGCTTTTAAAACGCTACTTTCGCAAGATTTTTCGGCATCAGCAATAGCTCTTGACTTTAGTGTGCCCGAAAAGTGTTTATATAATACAAAAAGTAAAGGCAAATTAATTAATTGGGGGTTAAAATGTCCGCAAGAATATTTACCATAAAATTCTATTATAGGTATCTGAAAACATCAAAGTTTAAAATTGAGATTCAATGCCAGAAATAAGTCAGAACTTAAAATATGTTTAAGAGTTAATTTCGTGCCAATCTGAAGGCGTCCAATGGAGCACCCATATGTGCAAAAGTGATATTTTCTTACATCCCTACGCATTTTCTGGTAGATTGGGTATAAAAAATAATATCCCCGCGAAAATTGATCCTCTCGGATTAAAACAGGCCAGTCACCCGCGGCTTTTAGCCCTAAAAATGGACTAAAATTACTTCAAAGTTTATTTGCACATACCTCTTAAAGCAAACGTTTTACAGAAAAATACTACATAAGCATATCTACAGGCAATAATGTGGCTAGCATTTTTCTCATACACATTTTTTACGTATCGATAACGCATCATGGTGATTTATGAGGATAAATTCCAAGTGATTTATATGGTTAAACACCAGTTTGGCTTTAACCACCTAAATCACCAAGATGGGTTATCGATACGTCAAAAATGTGTATGAGAAAAATGCTAGGCATATTATTGCCTGTAGATATACTTATTTAGTATTTTTCAGTAAAACCTTTACTTTAAGAGTTATAGCGCAAAAAACTTTGAATTAATTTTAGTCCATTTTTAGGGCTAAAAGCCACGGGTTTTAATACGAAAGGGTCAATTTTTGCGGGGATATTATTTTTTACGCCCAATCTACTGGAAAATGCGTGACTAGGTGAAAAAATAACACTTTTGAGAATTCCATATATTTCATGGGTGCTCTAATGGTCATATTAGATTTTATTTATTGTTTCAAAAAATTGACAATTTTCTTGATTAACAGTACAATTGTTTCGTGGGTATCATTCCACCTCATCAGTTGTCCGCAATAAGAAAATGATTATTGGAATACACAAATCGAGATATTACATAAGGTACAAAAATTCAACGGGACGAGAAATTTGTACTTTTTTATATGAACTGTCCGATTTGCTAAAACCAGCCATGAATCAACACTTTTTGAAAGCAGCATTTTATATAAAAATACTATGTTTGCGAGTTCGTTAAAAGTTCGTTAATAATAATTATAATAACAACGAGATTATCTCAAACAAAATAAATATTTAGCTTAGGACTTAGTCGTGGTATGCTTTGGTTAATAATTATTTTAAATATTTTATTTTTTCTCGGACTGTCATCGATATCATAGGACAAATTATGATCTTAAAATATCTAATTCGATCTGTCAAAATTATCTTATCCGTTTGTATTCAGCAAAATCTTTCATTACCAAATAAGTGGTTATATAATAGAAATTCATAGCTCCGCACAACTTATTTTTTGGTGTCTAAACTCATTATTTTTGTTTGCCGTGTTCGTTTTTATATGTAGTCACGCTTACCCGCTCGCTTACGAAAAAATGAGAAGTAAGTACTTATGATATTTTTAATAATAAGTGGTTACACAACTGCTTACATAAAGTTGAATTATAAGTAGTTATCCGATTGCTTACTTGATTCTTAAAAGGAGTTACACAAATACCATTAGCTTAAAGAAATACATTCACAAAAATTTAAGTTTTTCTAGTTTTGATTTTAGGACTCGTCATAAAAATTTAAATATAAAACATATAAATAAAACTGTAGAAAATTTAACTGTGTAAACAGCACTTATTTAAACTATTACGAGTAAGCTATTATTTTATATTTAAAAACAATTACTACAATAGGGCGTTATGAGGAAGTCATTATTTTATATTATAAAATAATGCAAAAGGCATATCATTTTTGGTAATGCAGATAGTAATGACGTGTCATTACCAATATTTTGCTGGGTATCTTATGTGGATCCAATTTGCGATATTTTGATATCTATTAGAGTCTTTATTTGATATTATTGGGACTTCCAATTTTGTAATCAATTTTTCTCTAATTTAAAACTGTAATATATTTTAGGGATCTAATTGTATATTAATGGATGCCCTAATTTTGAGATGAACTTGGATAAGATTACATGTCGATATATATCAAATGAGATATGATATATTTAATTTTTTTATCTAGTGGGAATAATGTCACTGGGGGTTATATGAATTTTATTGAATTATAAAATGATTTAATAATTAATTTTTAGATTCAGATTTTTTATTTCATAAAAACAAATTTTAAAGCAAAATTAAGTATTTATATTAAACTGCAGTCATATGTTTTTGAGCGTTTGAATAAAATATAAAATATATATTAAATCCAATATGTCATTGAGTTTTCCCTTCCGTCATCTGTTCTTTTTTCTTCTATTCTGTTGGTGATATCAGTTATCCTTTTTGCCTAGGCTTATAACATCTTTATAACAAAATGTTTTTTTCTTACAAAATGTGTTAAAAAGTTTTATTTTTTTGTTAAAGAACAATGTCTCACGCGAAAAATGCAGATGTTGCAAGTTCTTTTTTTTTTAAGCTAACGTGTCTAGAATTTGCAAAAATTTATTTATATACAAGAGTGTGTAAATATATTTATATATTGCGGAGATTTATGACTGTTTTATGTTGTTTTTACAGTAACTATATTTGCACTTGTATATACATACTTTGTTGTTAGTCCTTTTAACCCGCAGATTCTTGAACGATAGACAATATGTCTAACTTTGACAATCAGTTTTTTGCCAGTGCTCAAATTTATAAGTAAAAGAAAAAAAAAAGAACCAAAAAAGCATGTGTCATTCGCCTACACAAGGAAAGTGATAAACAATTTTTGGTGAAGTATATAAATACATTGAAATTAATTAAAATTACAAAGGAAGTCTTGATTAATCCTTAACTATATATTACTTAGAAAATATTTATAAAAATTATGAGCAAAGCTTTACTCAGTCTTAAGAAAAATTCATACATATTAGAGTGTCCCTTAAAAATAGATTTGTCATTACACCCCTGATTAAGTTTTATTGGAAATGGACCCAAATGGAAGAAATCGATTTTTTTTCTGGAAAACGTTAACCCGTGCCGAATGTTGGACGAAAATTGCCCCTTTTGTAAAAAAGTGTATTACTATTAAAATTCCCAAAATTCGAAACTTCGAAAAAAATTACTTTTTATTCCATTTATTCATTTTATATAGTCAAAATGATTGATACATGGAATTTTGACTTCATCGGGTATCATTAACCCACTTTAGCCTGGAATCCAAAATGACCCACGAATTTGATAAAAAAGCAAAAACGTGTTTTTTTAAATTAATTTTAATGATTTTTTAAAATGCCTAATTTGGAGATGTCGATTGCTATTTGTACCACATAATAGTTGATATTAAAGAAAAAAATAAATTGGAAAAATCATAATTCGAATTTGTGTTTGGAGTGACAGCTTTCCAGGACATTTTACAAAAATTGCTCATTTTGTCAAAAATTTTAAAAAATTTTCGAGATGTGGACTCGAAAACTAAGACAATAGGTTTGCTCCAATGAAGTATTAAAACACTCCGATAATACAAAAAAGGTTATGTCCGGGAGAGATCCGGAGGGATACATTTTTATAAAACAGCCAATGTAAAGCAATCTACCCATCCTCTCTTTTTAGTAAACAAATGCATATTTTGCCCAATTGTAATTAGTTTTTAAGGCATTATTGCGAATTCGTTAGCATTAATAGGACAAATTCTAATGCCAGAAAATTTCAGTAGCATTAAATGGTATTAAAATTATGTTGTTAAATTTCAATGCCAATGAAAAAACACCAAGTATGAATTATTTAAATATAAAAGTCCAAATTTTTACATCATTTTGTTTTTGCTACTTAGATCGATCGGTAACGCTGTAATGTTTATATTCCTGTGATAGCTGGTTCGGAAGAGAGCAACAAAAAAGACATAAATACATGTAAAAATAAAAATTTAAAAATAAAGAAAACAGGTAACAAAAGAAAAAAAAAATTTTTTTTAAATTATTTTTTATTTAATGCAAATTTCTCATTGATTCACTAAACTCATTTTTTGGAGACCCTCCAATGAAAAAATAATTGGATTAATGAACAAGTTAAGTTCATTAATACTGAGCACAAAATTCTATCAGTGTTCATTAATTTATGGTACCATTCATTTTATGCAGTCATTTTGAAATTATTAAAAAATATATATAATATTTTTATTATCCCTTTGACACGGGAATTTAAATGGCTGGGAATTTTCCAACCAAACTTCGTGGAAATCTAGATCTATGCAAAAGATATGTTGTTTATTACTTTTATGGCTTTGCAGCACCCCCTAGCGGAGATATTTGGAATTAAAGTTCAAACATTAACATGCTGCCGACCCCGAACGGGTTAAAATTTTTTTAAAATTTTAATTTTATATTTTTTCTATTACTAATCTTTACATAAAATCTTTTGAGTTTTTGAATTTTATTCATCTCACAATTTTTAAGACTAAACTTTAGCATTTTTTCAACTTTTAATTTTTAACACATTCTCAGCAGCGTTGATGATCACAAGACAAAAAGCGCTCTACTGATCTAATGTTGTTTTGAGATTTCACAATCTCAATAAGAACAAAATAATGATCCAATAACAGTAAATGAATAGCGCTTTAGTTAAAATTCAAATCAGTGACGAGTTGATGAAGTCGACGTACATTATAATGTACGCCACTCGCCAAAGGGATATTTTTTAAAATTTTTTAAATTTATTTGTATATGGCTGATATCAAAAAATGTGATAAAAACCGTGTAACCACCTAATTTCTAATGCATGGATTACATTTAAGTTATATATTTCAATATATATCAGCGCATTGTCACCTGTTTTACAAACTTTATAACAATCTGACCAATTTTTGGTGAATACATAAAATTTGTGACCAATTTTATAGGCCAAATGTAAACTCCGTAACAAGTAACTCATAAGGTTTTTTAACTTTAATAGCTTATATTTTAATAACCAATAAAGCTAAACACTAACTGTAAGAATTTTTATGAAGAGGAAAAGTGCCGTTTTTAATAAAAAGTAATACATTTTACAAACTTTTTCGTATATCTTAGATATCACGCCTTCAACTCTGTAACGATTTTTCGTCATAACTTTTGATAAAAATGCATATACCAGAATTTTGGAGTTATCTATTATTTATATTGCGAAAAGTATAAAGTTATTTATACTCAAATGATCGTTGGACTGTAAGTAATCATCCAGTATAACAGACTTGAAGCTTTTCTGCAGTATGTAACATTCTCGAGATGAAAAAGGATGTCTTTAATAAGATTTGAAAAAATGTTGTAAACCCCGTTCCTAATTTTTACACCAAACTATTTAACGAGTAAGAAAAACAATGTCATATTTGGATACACCTTGTAGGCATCATGCGATTTTGTTTCGGAAAAAAATTCTGACAAAGCGTTTCTGAAAGAAAACGAAAAAAGTAACCAAATGTAAACTCCGTAACTGTAAACTCCGTAACTGTAAACTCCGTAACCACAATTGTTTGCATCAGATTTCATTCAAATAAATGTAGATAAATGTTTAAAATATTTTAAAATAACCATAAACAGAGGTGATTCAACTAATAATTTTGCGTCAAATCAAAAAAAGTTATCAGTTTTTTACCCTAAGCTGCTGGAGCGAAAAACGATTGATTTTGCATTTCATTGGTTTTGAATCGATATTTCGAGTCATTACTGACATTAGTTTGACAAATTAAATTTGTTTCACAAAATTTAAGAATTTTTTGGTCGCGAAATGTTAAGTTTTTAATATATGATTTTGTAACTGCACAACCGTTGTTTGGATTTTAAAAAATTTTATATTTTTGAAAAGCATTTAAAAGGACCAAAAATACAAAATTAAAAAAAAAAATTAAAATTTTTTTCGCGGAATGAATTGTATTTTTATTCGCGAAACCGCCAATTTGATCCACACAAATTATATATCATTGGAAAACAAGTTGAAAACTCAAATACGAAAAACTAATAAATTGAAGAAAATTCGTACGCAATTTTTTTTGTCATATCTTTTGCTTGCAGAAATGTAAACTCCGTTACCACAAAAAAATTAAAATTGTGCAAAAAAAGTTATTGCGACAACTTGTAGAAGAGATTTTTTGCAATTAGGTTTATAATGGCTAAACTTACTGATTCCATTAAGAAAAAACCGAAATATTAACACTTTTTGCTTCTCACAAATTTGGCCCAAAAATGTATCACATTTTTTGATTTCACCCATATATAATCAGCCTTACTATCAATATTTTCCAAACGCATATTTTAGTTAAAGTTGACTTTAGTTAAAATATTGGGTGGCAGTATGCCTTGATTTGGTTTATTTTTGAAGCATTCTGATTGGTTAATTTATTTTCAACCAATCAAAATGTTTGAAAATACAAATATATTTATAGGGTTTTCATACACAAAATGAACAAAACCGTATGTTTAAAAATAAATTCGACTTTAAATTTAAAATACTCTTTTATAGTAAGGGCCAATATTTTTATATATTTTTAAAATTTTTAAAATTTATTTATATATAGAACATGTCAAAATTTTCAAATCTTAAAACCGTTTCTAGATATCTTTAGACAATGTTTTAAAGTTAATGTAAATTTAAAGTTACATTCGTAAGAAATGGGTTAATAAAATATTGATGTACCTGCTCGAAGAAAAATTTCATTTGTTTTAAATATTTAAATTTGAAGCAGTCTTTCTATAAATAATATTCTAAGTGTATGAATTTGTTTTTAAATTCGGCCCGAATGTTACTCTATCTGGCTTTCAAACCACATTGAGTGCATCAAAAATTTATCACAATTATAGTCATTATGTTCGCTAGAGAATAATTAAACTTTTTTTAAATGAAAATTATTATTTTTAAAAATATAACCTAAAATGTTAACAAGGGTTATATACGCTGAAAAAAATCGCCCTGCAGTAAACATATTTGCTGGTGATATATATATGTTTGGAAGAACTGTCAAAATATATTTGCCCTGTTTTTAATATAATATGTTTGCCAGCAAATATAATATTTTTGCCTGTTAACATATGTATGTTTGAATCATATGAAATACATCTACTCGCAAATATATAAATGTTTGCAGGCAAAAATATATATGTTTATCATTATTATATTTGCACTCCACAAACATAATAATGATAAAATAAAAATGCAAATATATTTTTGTTTAAGTGGGAAAATATGACTAACATTCAAACATGAAAGTGTTTGCCTGGAGACATACATATTATAACGATAAAAATAAATTAATTGGAAACACACCTCAAACATAAGTATAGTAGTTTATAAACATATATATGTAAATATATCCAACAATCTGTTTTTTCTGCGTGTATGCAGCATAGCGCACTAAAGGGTTAAAAAGTATTAAAATCTGGCCTTAATATGAATGCACCAGGTATACCGGAGGTCCCCAGAATACTTAATTTGAGAAAAGTCTCACTGCAAAGAAACCTATAGTTTTACTGACATATTTGTTGAATTTTGAATTATTAATTTTAAACTGAAATATATTTAATTTTAATAGATTTTATTGTGGACTAACAAACAAACAAAATACACTTTTTTCTTTCTTTTCCCCTAACCGTATACACTGTGGGTATGGAAAATAATTGTTCTTCTGAGCATTGTTAAAAAAATTCACAAACAATTCACTTAAAATTGTTTTCCATTTAAATGTTTTATTTAAATTTAGTTTACATTGATGTTGCCAACTTTTTTTGTGAAAATTTTTTAAAGTTTTGTTTTTAAAATGACTCGTATACGTAAAATATAAATTGTGCTTACACTAATACAGCAATTGTTACACACAGAGTTTATTTACTGACAAACAATGGAAACCTTTGAAAAGAACAATTTCTAATCATTAGAAGGTTGTTGTTCTTTAAGTCATGTAATACAATCAAACAACAAACAAGAAGTAAACATGAGGATGCTGTTGTTGTAGTTTTTTTTTTATATATTAATGAAATTTAAAACTTGCCATAATGTACAAAAGTTAAGAAAATTTGATATTTTTAGTTGAAAGTCCTTGTATAAGGATTCACACTATTTATAACCACTTTATCTCATTCTCTGTTATTTTTTTTTTTACTAAAATTGTAACAAACGGTTATTATACACTAGGCGTTAAAAGTATTTGGCCACAGATATTTTTAATCGTTGTTATTAATCATCGTGTGATTCCTGGAGTGCCCTACCGACCAAAAACTTTTTTTTTAGAGAAAAATGATAAAGAAACTTAGGGTCTGTTTATGTGTTACGAAAATGGAAACGATAGAAATTGACAATTACTTTCATTAAAAATACGAATACAAATTTTCGTTACTTTGCTTTCGTTTAGACGATTTTCGTAATACATAAACTAGGGTTTACACAAATTTTTTTCAAAATCTTCTTGATACATATTCTTTTTTATTGACAATATCTAATTCAAATTTTTTTTTTTTTTATTTTATTGCCCAAATCAAATTTTAAGTAGTACCATTCATGGAATTTAATATTTCAAGCATACTTAGGGACAGGACGGTTGCTGTTTGGACTAGTCATAACTGTTTTATGGAAATACCTTGTTGTCGTTAAAGAATAATGTTTTATCTTTTCCATTGAAAATTTGCTTCGTATATAGGGTATTCAATTAATCGGCTTTTTATTTTATTCGATTAATCGTGCAAATAATTATTCGTGTTTTTTTCTCAACCGGTTAATCGAACAAAATTTTAAATTTAATCGATTAATCGAAAAAAATTTCTGTAAAATAATATACATACACTTGTTGTGTTTTTAATAATTTTATTTAAAAAAAGGAACAAAAATAAATTCAGTAGCTCTCCTGAAATTCATAAAAATAAAAAAAATGTAATAATTAAGTTCAGATTTTGTCATTATTTTCATTTTTTATGTCCCATCTTTCACATATTAAAATTTTATCCAAATCGGGGAGAACCACACCGCAATGAGTTAAAGAAGAATATAAGTCCCCGTACATTAATTTGTATCTCTTTCGTATGCATTGAATACATAAAAAACGTAAATGTAGAGAGAAATTCTGTTGAGAATTGATTTTCCCTCTACGTTTCCATACCTCCATTCCTTTATTTTATTTTATTTTATTTTATTTTATTTTATTTTATTTTATTTTATTTTATTTTATTTTATTTTATTTTATTTTATTTTATTTTATTAATTCAGAGTGCTCACTAAACAAGCTTTATTACATTGAGTATTAATTATAATTAATACCCTAGTAAAAATGATTTTTATATAATCAGATATGATTTTTATATAATCATTTATGATTTTATACAATTATAACTTGTCGAGTATTGTGAAACATATATTTTTATATGATTATATCAAAAGATATTTAATTATATAAAATGATATTAACCAGATCCACCATTTTTCGGATCAAATCATGTATGGGTTAATATAATTATATAAAAAATATATTATTTGATCCGAAAAATGGTGGATCTGGTTAATATCATTTTATATAATTAAATATCTTTTGATATAATCATATAAAAATATATGTTTCACAATACTCGACAAGTTATAATTGTATAAATTCATAAATGATTGTATAAAAATCATATCTGATTATATAAAAATCATTTTTACTAGGGTAATTATAATAATCATTAATTACAATAATTACACTATGGAACATTTTTGGGATTATTGTCTGGGGGGTGAGAAATTCCAAGTCAGGGTGATGGTACTAGGTCAGTATAGTAAAACCCTCAAAGGGTTTGGCGTTCGTATGTGTCATTTTTTTTTATGACGTTTTAAATTTTTTCCTTATCTTGATGTTTTTTCGCTTAGTTGTAACTCGAGAACCACTTGTCCGATTTTGATGAAACAAATTTAGAAAAATTTAGAATTACAATTTCTTTAATCCGTTCATATAACATTTTTCTTTATAATCAACAGTTTTGCCGGTAAAAATAAATTTGTGGAGAAAAAAAAATATTTTTTTGCCTAAAAATTAAAATTTTTTATGAATTTAAAAAAAAAAAAGTTTTAATTTTTAGGCAAAAAAATATTTTTTTTTCTCCACAAATTTATTTTTACCGGCAAAACTGTTGATTATAAAGAAAAATGTTATATGAACGGATTAAAGAAATTGTAATTCTAAATTTTTCTAAATTTGTTTCATCAAAATCGGACAAGTGGTTCTCGAGTTACAACTAATCGAAAAAACATCAAGATAAGGAAAAAATTTAAAAGGTCATAAAAAAATGACACATACGAACGCCAAACCCTTTGAGGGTTTTACTATACTAACCTAGTACCATCACCCTGACTTGGAATTTCTCACCCCCCAGATTGGCTGTTGTACTGTGTTATTAATGCTTTCGTTTAATATCAACTTTTAAAAAGTCGTAAAAAATAATTAGAAATTTATTATAAGTAAACAGATATCACTACTTTACTATACAAATTACAATTACTACTCTGTTAGTAATTTGGAAGATGAAAAAGCAAACTGTGATAATTTTATATTGTTTTTGTTTTTTCTTTGGGATTTAAGATGTTTATTAAGATGTTTATTATTTGAAAACATGAAATTCTCATTGAGTTGAAGCTAACAAATTTTTGTAGAAATTTTAAAAGGTCGTTCTTTAATTATTTTCTTAGGTCAGAATGAAATCCGGATAGGTACAAGCCTACAGCGAATTATTTATCACAATTTTTTAAAAAAGTTTTGAGATTTTAGCGCATTTACTTTAATAAAAAATTTATATTTTTTAAACATTTTTATAATTTTCTACCAATGTCGATTAATCGATTAATCGTGTGAAATTACTCGAATTATTCTTTATTCGAAATTTGGGCCTTTTAAATTATTCGAACAATTTTTGAGAAAAATTTAATACCCTATTCATATACCAAAAGGTTGCGTGTGCAGCAAAACAATATATGTGACGCGCAAAATAGAAAGGGACCTAAGGATAGAAAGGGACCTAAGACCAGGAGCGCATGGAATCGGTCTCATTCGATGCTCAGATGTTGTCCACAAAAAAAAAAAAATTGATTTTTTACCCTTAGGTGCCTTTCTCTAGAGTTTTTTCGGTTTTCTAAAATTATAAAAACCGCGGTTTCAGTTATTTTTCGGTTTTCTTGTGATATTAATACAATTGTTTTAAAATAATTAAATATACAAAAGAATTAAATATTTTAATACGTTTCAGATATTTATTGAAATGCGATTGAAAATTACTAAGTTTCTAGACCTTTACGAGAGAAGAAAAAAAACACGGAAAACCGTTATAAATATAATTTTTGTATTGTTTTGTCGGCAACTAAAGCTGTATTTTCAAGAGTTTAAATTTTAGCAAATTGTTTAGAACAATATAAAGTTAAAATTTCACAAATTTCGGGAACTACGAAATAGTATTTTTTTTAAATACGCTTTGAAAATCTGAACTGAATATATAAAACTCAATATCTCTTAAACTATCTGCCTTTTTGGTGACTTCATTTAACTTATGTTATCCGTAATAACAAAAAATAAAATATTCTTTAAACTAATATTTAATGGAGAAAATGTTCATTACAATTAAATACAAAATTTTGTAAAATAGGAGCTGAGCCCTTTTCGAAATTCAAGATTCAACCAACATTTGCCTGAGCGCTCAGAAATTAGAGATTCTAAAATATGATCATTTTCAGAGTGCTGCAATTTTCGAGTCATAAATGAAACATAATAGACTCGTATTTATGAGTGTATTCGATATTTTTTTTTTAATTTTTCCATTACTCAAAAATAACTCAAAAATTAATCTTAAATGACTCATAATAGCTCAAAAAATTCTAAATTTTCCAATAATGCTCATAATTCAGGGTCTTTTATGAGTCGTAAAAGTACTCTCGGAAAGAGGCTACATCGGTGAAGAAATACTCCCCCAGTCAGAAAAATACAAACGGGAAAGCGGTGGCAAAGCACTTTAACAGGTGGTATAAGTACTGGCAAAAAGTGCTTTCCCATTCCCAAAATAATAACATCATTAGACAAAAGGACCGGCTGTTCAAAAAGCGCCGGAAAAGCACTGGAGGAACAAAATTTTTAAACGTTGGCAAAACGCTGGCAAAACCAATAAATAGGTGGTCTGGAAATATATTTTCCAAAATAAAATTTAAAAAAAGTTCATATGAATTTTTTTTGGTCCTGCCGTGATTTGAACCCAGGCCATCAGATTGGCAGACGATTGCTCTACCCACTGAGCTAACGAGACATATAATATTTAATGGCTAAACACATAAATGAGTGATAATAGCTGGACAACTACTGGCTGTGCCAAAATGCTAGTACTGGCAAACAATCTTTAGTAACTAGTATGCTAGTGTTGGGAGGGTAAAAAAAAAGTTGGTCTTGAAGGAGCTTTCCCACAAAAAAAAAATTGATTTTATAAAACAAAAAAAATTTTAAATTAAAAAAATCCAAAAAAAAATTTTTCCATGCAACCGGATTTGAACTCGGAACCTTCTGACTACAAACATTTTTTAACGAAGCGTCAGCATTTTCATAAAATCATTGGTCTACCAGTGAATTGATTTTTGTACGCCTGGTAGCATTTGCTAGGTAGCACTGGATAACCACTGGTTGCAAACCTTGGCATATCACTCTAAGCCAATTCTTTGCCAGTGGTTTTTTTTATAAACCACCGAAATTTTTGTAAAACAAATACTGGTAAAACGCTTTTTGCCAACGCTGGCAAAGCGTCCCAAATGAGTGTTCTGCCAGTCATTTATTTTTAACACCGTGGTTACCCAGTGGTATGCCAGTGCTTGATTTTTTGTACCACTGGCGATTTCTGACTGGGCCCTCATATAGGTATAATTTCAGAAGGTATTAGGGCTCTTTTATGAGTCTTTTCGGATTCCAATTGCACACTGGGATGCAATCTATTTAATTATTTTAATTGGTTAAAGTCGTTGTTAAAAACCGACTTATTTTTGTCGGTTTTCGGTTTCGATTTTGAGGCTTTAAAAACCGCGGTTTCGGTTTCTAATAAAACCGAACAGCAAACTCTACCTTTCTCTATACGCTGTCACATATAGTGATTGGGAAAACTAGGAGTGTGAAGAATACTTAGTTGGGGCTGGATATCTCCTAACTAGTACTAGATATCGAAAAACGGATTACGGATTTAGAAAGAGCACACATTCATTATAAATAACCAATTCCTAACTCAATTTAGGCAAAAATCGTCTATAGGTCACACCAATTATTAAACGACGCAACGTCTATCTATGTCAGTAAATATACACTCACTATATTTTTTTCCTTAAAATTTGCTGAATACGGGCATGAAAACAATTGAAAATAAGTTAAAAAAAATTACTACCTATTTTTCGTTTAAAATAGTTGTATTTTGTCGCTTATTTAAAAAAAAAGAAGTTAACTTCTTTGCAAATTAACTATTTATTCAATTAAATAATTTTACTGATATACTTTTTAAATAACTATTGTAAAGTGTATATATATTGTAAGTGTACGTAACATTTCATATTTTTGTTTTCTTTCCTTCATTTTAACTTCAAAATTGTGTTTACTTTTTAAACATAGTGTTAAGCTGTGAAAATTCCAGCAGAAATATTAGAACAATAACATAACAAAAGTTAAACCAACAAAGTTTTCTTTATTTTAGTTTTTTTTTTTTAATTTTTTGTTTGTTCTTTAACTTGTTTCCTTTTCCAAGAAGCTTATGATGAAATTTATGCCCAAAACCCACAATACGGTAATGTTTCAACTTTTATTTTGTGCATTTAGTTTTCTATTGTTAGATTTCAAAAAACGCAACAATCTTTAATGCTTTTAAGAGGAATTTATACATTAACAACAATTGAACTTCAAATTTAGCTATATCTAGTTGTATTGGTATTCTGACTATAGTTAAGATAACAAAGCAATTAAAATATTTTAGTCCATCAAGATCGACCATGTTTTACCCTAACTCGTATGATATGTGATTGCGAAATTGGGATATAAGTCTCTCATTTAATCTTGGAGATTTGTAAATAAGTATACTCTTCATAATAAAGGGTTCTTCAATAAGAGCGCTACAAAAGTTTTTTTAAATAAAACAAAAACGGTTTTGGATATCAATGAAATTCTTTATTCCTGTGAAAGTACGTTCGATGCCATTATGTATGGAAATCGATCTCTTTTGCATGGCCACCACGGGCACGCTTGCAGAAGTCCAGACGCTGAACCCAATTTTCGACGGTTTTCAAGCATAAATCGGCCGATATTCGTACGAAGTTCATCAATCGTCGCTGGCTTGTTGGCATAGCCAATAGATTTGACGTAGGCCCACAGGAAATAGTCCAACGGCGTCAAATCGCACGACAAATCCTGTTGGAACCACATGTCCTCCAAGTCCATATCATCCAATTGGGGCCAAAAACATTCGGTTATCATTGAACGGTAGCGATTCCCATTCACAGTAACGTGCCGGTCTTGATCATCACGGAAGAAGTACGGCCCAATGACGCCGCCGGCCCATAAACCGCACCAAACCGTACTTTTTTCGGGATGCAATGATGACTCATGGAGTACGTGTGGATTGCTGTCTGACCAATAACGCATATTTTGTTTATTGACGAAGCCATTCATTATTACGACCATAAATTAGACGTAGCGCTCTTAACGTTGAGGCCACTGACTCCGAATGTCGGTAGTAAATTTTAATAATTTCGACTCGTTGTTGGCTCTTATATCTTTCCATCATGAAATGGCAAACCTTACTGAAGAGAAAGAGCGGCAAGAAATATGGCGTCGTTTGCTGTTCCTGTCTTTCTACTTTTGTAGCGTCCCTGTTGAAGAACCCTTTATAATAGGAACTTCAGCATGGATCAAAAGCAATGTTGCCATAAAAATGTTGTGATAAAAATGCTAGAAAGTGTTAAAAGGTAAAAAAATATGCAAGAAAAAAAATGTTTGTAAGAAATGTTCCAATTTGTTTAAAAAAAAAGTATTTTAGTATCTTTCTACAATTAAATAGAAAATAAGTGACCTACACACAGAACCAAATTTGTTCATAAATAGTATGAACTGGATTCATTGATTTCTGTTCATACTACACCGAAAAAATTCCATAGTCCCACAGTTAAGGAATTCCTTAGTTGATTTAAAAAAATATCGAACAACTATGATAATCGCAAGTAACTAAGGCTTTAGTTACGAGTTACGATATATGTTAGTTGAAGTGAATACTACTAATATTTACATTGAAATTGTCAAGCATTTATTAAACAAAAGAAAACGACGTGTTATTTTTAAAAATATATTTTTGTTTTTATTTTAAGTTGTATAGAAAATTGGTGAATGGTAAGAATTTGTAGTTTTCCTTCTTTTTTACATAGGTATTTATCAATTTTAATATTGCAGATTTTGAAATTCAGTAAATTCATGGACCCTAAGAAGATAGCAAGACAAAAGCCAATGTGTATGTGTGGGCAAGAACGTACGTAACAAAATAAATAAATAAAAGTGACAAATATATAAAAAAAAGTGTTTTAAAGTAAAATTGTTACAAAAATTCGTTATTGTTTCACTTGAAAATTTAGATAAAACATCTAAATCTATGGTTCCTATCAACCATCTTTGATTGGCAGTAGTTGATATTTGCCAAATGTCAATTTGGTTTAGCACATCGTTGTAAGTAGCTACATTTCTAGTTAAACTGCTGATATTTGAAAAAACTTAGTTGACTTCAACTAAATCAATTCAACTATATATTAGTTAGGGGTATTTCACCTATGAGATAGTTGATATTTTCGTTATAAACAACTAAGGAATTTTTAGGGTGTATGTATGAAAAAATTTATACAATTTATGTATCATTCATTGAGTATTTCAGTTTCAAAAAATCAAGTCAGTTTAATTAAAAATGTCAATAAATATTTTTATTTTTTTCTGAGTAAAATAATTTTGTAATAAAATTGGGATTTCTTTATCCGTGGAAATATGAAGGTATGTACAATATTTTCCTTATTTTATCCATTTTTAATACAACGGTATTTTTATTACATATTTTCAGGTAAAAAATATTTCAATGATTTAATAAAATACCATCAAATTGCAATCTTCATCATGATGCATTAACAAAATGTTCGGTTAAGTCTGCGACGATGTTTGAGAAAATAAGCTGCTCCAAAAGTGCACATAAATATAATGCCTATGCCATGATGTTTTTACGATTTTTGTTGTGGTTTATTCTTAAGAATATTTTAATAAAAAAAAAACTTATTAAAAGCGCGATTTCCATAGTGGAAAACAATAATTTGTATTAGAATCCCAGTGTAGAAAATCATTACCAGATATGTGGTTATGTAACTACATACTTGGTAATGGTAACTAGTTACTTTTGTTATTACATTTCTTATTACCTTTATATGGCGATGTCGCGAAAAATAATGAGTTATGGTTACACACCAGCATACGAAAAATCAAAAAATATATCGTTACCTATGTTCTTACCAGAACTGACAAAAATAATGAGTCTAAAAATAGATTTTCAAAAAAAAAAATATATAAAAAAAAATATTTTTTATTGTATTTTTTTTTTTAAATAAAATTTGCTGGTGCGGGAATCAAACCTGGGTCTACAGATTGCCAGTCAACAGCTCTACCATCTGAGCTATATCGACATTTAATATTTATTAGATAAAAACTCAAGTAAGCTTACTCCCAAAATACAAAAAATAAAAAAATATATGGTTACATATATCCTTACCAGTGTTTAAAAAATATTGAGTCTAAAAATTGATTTAAAAAAATTTTCAAAAAAATCTATAAAATTATTTTCTATTTGAAATAATGATAAAAATAAGTCATTATCAATAACTCATTATTATTTGTTTTAAAATAATGCAGAAGGTAAGTGGGTGTCATTACTGGTAGTCCATAAAATAATGATATGTCATTACCGTTTCTACACTGGGAATATAAAATAATTAGTACATAATAGTTATTTCTCTATTAATTCAACGGAGAAATTAAAAAAAAATCCCATGAACTTGTTCAAACAATGTATGAACAAATTCCTACATTGTATGAACAAATTTTGGGAAAAAAATCAATGTCCGATTCATACATAGTATGAAAAAATTCATTCTTGGTATGAACTATTTTTTTCTGTGCAGTTATGCCTTCAGTTCACTTTGTTAACTAAAATTATATAAAAGAATATAAAAACAACTCAAAAGTTCTTGTAACAAAATTCAAAAAGCCATTAATATAAGTTTAAGAAATTAGTTTTTTTACGAGGAAGTGCTGGTAATGTAAAACATTCATTTTCTTTTTCAGTTTTCTACCAAAGTGAAAATTATAAATATACAGTCAACGTAATCTCCTTATTATTCGATTTCCCAACTATTTCACAGAAAATATTTTATCTCAAAAAGTTGCACTCGGATAAACTCTAGTACCTCAAATGTTTTATTTTAAAAATTAAATACTTTGGCGGGTAATATGAATTTCCCATCCGCATTATCTGCACTCGGATAAAAAAGTCAGTAAAAAAAATTGTAAACAGTTTTCAATCACACTTTACTATTTCTGTACTGATTTGTAATAAAAACTGTTTTAGTAATAATTTTTCCTATTCTCTTTTTACAAATTAAAGATTTTTTTTTACTAATTTTCGTTGCTGAATTCAGCAAAACATTTTACTAATTTTTCAAAAACGAGTGCTCAACTTGACAAAAATTTTATTACAAGAATTCGTTAATTTTTTTAGAATTCTTGTTAAGTTTATATTTGTTATTGTTGATATATTCTTTGCTTGCAATTTTATTGTATCTCCAATGCATAAAAAGGTAAGAACTGGAGAACCAATATCAATTTTTACTCCAAATTTCAAGTATAATGAAGTAATTATACATTTTTAAAATCGAAAGGAAAAAAAATATTTTTTTTTATTTTATTTTTTTTCGATTTTACAGTTTGTTTATTTCTTAGTACACTCTTTTGCTAATTTCAGCAGATTAATTTTAAATTGCAATTTACAGCAATTTACTGACATTTAGTAGAGTCGACTAATTATTTATACTAATTTCATTGTACTTAAATTAATGATATTTAGTAACTTCTTTAACTGGTTTTAGCAAATAGAATTGCAGTTTACAATTTTGCTAAAATTTAGTAGCGGCTACTAATTTCTCCTACTAATTTTATTACACTACAAATCAGTAGACATGTGTTGCTAAAATTATCAAAAAATACCGCTGGGCGGAAAACAGTTAAATTTCCCGTAATAATAGCAAAATTTTCAGTAGCCATTACAAACTTTTTTGGTTGAGTGTACTTCAAATTAATTTTATGATTTATAGGGCATGCTCTGTTTCCCGTTTTCAAATTTTTGCATCTTTGGGCTTATCTGCATGAAATTATTTAAAAAAATTATTTGCGGTGAAGTTTAATACTTTTTGTGGTGTTGGTTTACATTGCGTGTATTCACAGTTTAAGTACTAATGTCCTATCAATGTAAAATGAATAATCTAGTACTTAATATTGTACGAACTGTAAGTTCTGCATTGTAAGAATTTTGGTATGATTTAATGAAAAAGTGTGCAGGTGTTACACTTAAAACAAAAATAAAATACACTGCAATTAATAATTAATTTGTTTTTTGTCGACCTTTTTGTTGTAATTTATTAATAAATAGTCAAGTTCGAGGACAGTTTTAAATAAGATTATTCATTTATTTTTATCCTGAATATTTCGCTATCTTCTAAACAGCATCTTCTGGAAATACGAGTAAGATGATGTCCAGAGGATAGCAAAATAATGAGGATAAAAACAAAAGGAATAATGTTATTTTAGACTGACCTCGAGCTTAAATCACGTGTGCCTGAGAAAAATTCTAGCTACTTCATTCCCTGTTAATATGCTCATTTGGTATTTTTCTGCAAAAGCTTTACTTTAAGAGTTGTAGCGCAAAGAAGCTTTGAACCATTCCGTTTTTCCATTTTTATTGCTCAAAGCCGTGGATGACTGGCTTGTTTAATCCGAGAGGACCAATTTTTGTGAGCGCATTCTTTTTTACGCCAAATCTACCGGATAATGCGTGGGGAGGTGAAAAAAAATAATACTTTCCCACATGCCATAACCTTCATGTGTACACTAATGATATAAATATACTGCTGCGTATAAGTAATATTAATTAAATTATCGAATTAATAACACTCATACGTCAGAGCGTGGTTTCTAGTACGATTTTTCCTCAAATTTAAAAACTAAAAAAGAAGATTAAATAAACGACAAGAGTTTTTCATATTTTTTTTTTTCATTTTAACATTTAAAGGAAAGAAAAGTATCGACATTTTACAACTATACAGTAATAAGGCCATCATTATAAATTTGCTCAAGCCGCAGATCTACACCCAGAAAACAGATTCGGTGCTGACAACCCCATTTGTTGCCAATCGAATGGTTCAGTTGCATCAAATGAATTGTTCGGTTGCGGCTACCGAATTATTCTTGACACAACTGAAATTCCGTTGCCACAGTCAAATTAGTCCTGCCTCAATTGATTTTTTATTGCCACAACTGAAAAATTCGGCTACCACAACCGAACCATGCGATTGGCTATAAATGCGATTATCAGAACTGAATCTGTTTTCTGGGTGTATGATTGAAATTTTAGCTTTAAATTCATTAAAGAATCCGAGAACCGTTGGAGGACAGATTTTCCCCAGACATATTTCGAAGGCGAAAGGTCTTTTCAATTTTGCACGTCAATCATCTTTAGGTGAAAATCAACGTTTCCATTAAACGATGCATTAAGATCCCGTGCTATAATTTGCAATACGCTATTAGTTAAATTCTTCTTATGTTGAAGAAGCTCATTTATCAAAATTTTAACTTTAATTAAAATTTGGAACTTTAGTTGACCTAATCCTCTTGAGATTTTAAAGTTGACGGCATTCGTTTTTTTTTAATCTATATTTGAGTTGAAGAAATAATAGTTCTGTTTGTTTAGATTTCTAGTAAAAACTAGTAAACTTAGAAAGCGCTGAAGAATTAACAAAACTGATTTCCTTTTTCAGTGAAATGAAAGAAAATGGTATTAGAAATAATAAATAGAAGCCACTGAGTTATGAGAAAAAAACTAGTAAAAATAGTAAAATCTAGCATGTAAATAAACAGACATATTATATTTTTTGAAACTATATTTGTTTAGTTTAATTTTACGACTTTCAAGGCGTAGTGGCAATTAAAGCATATCGACATTTAAAACATTAATAGCACGGTGTAATAGCACGCGAGTGACTTCATAGAACCTTAACAATACATTTTAATTGTTAACTTTTATATATTTGCATTTAGTGAAAAGAAGAGTTCTTATTTGGGTCATAGTCCAGGAGATTCAATGGGACCAAATTATTTTATTTCCTTCCCTTTTTAAATGGGAACTGTAATTGAAGAATTTTTTTAAAATATGTACGAATAATTAAAAAATATGTAAATAATCGTAAATTAATAAAATACGCGAATAAAATCAACTATTTTGTTTTTTTAGATATAAAAAATTTAATCTATAATAAATTCGTAATTTACAAACAAATGCATTTACAAGGAAATAAACAACATTATATATGGGTCATTCCATCTCAAATCGACCAATGGTTGGGCTCGACCCCTTCGCTTTGGATGAATTTTGGTCAGAACTTTTCTTTCATCATATAACGAAGTTTTGCCAAAGGAAAAAAATTTTGAAATTTTTTGAAATTTTAAATATTGCATAACTTTTGAAAAAAAATTTGTAATTTTTTTCCTTTGGCAAAACTTCGTTATATGATAAAAGAAAAGTTCTGACTAAAATTAATCCAAATCGAAAGGGGTCGAGTCCAACCTTTGGTCAATTTGAGATGGAATGACCCATATACCTTTTTGAAAGTTGTTTTAAAGCACATACTTTCGAAACAGAAAAAGGGCACTTATCGCTCCATTGTAAATAATTTAGAAGTTGTTTTTTTTTTTTAAAGATTTATACATATTTTTGCTGGGATATAAAGAAATTTTACTAAAGTTTTACTGAAAAAAACTAAATTTAAAACTCAAACAAAGTTTACATATGTATATTTAATTGCTTTGTAAAACTATTAAAATAAATATTTTTGTTCATTTATATCATATACTCTACAATATTTGAGAAGACACAGTTTGACAAAATTTAAAAAATACCAACTTCTACATTACCTTCAATACCAACAACCACCAATATATCGAAGAATTAGTCATTTGAATAAAATATCGGCAGCAAAAATCTAGTATCAATTGTGTTTCAATAAAATCGATCACTCTATCCAAAGTATTAGTGTTTTTTAATCAATTTAAATTTTTTTTTTAACTTTAGTAGCTTTAACCATTAACTTCCATTATTTTGGTAATTATAATAATATATTGAGACTACCCAGCAAAAAAATATTGCAAGTACTGCTTTACAAACTACTTTTTTCATACCCAGAAAACAGATTCAGTTCTGATAACCGCATTTGTAGCCAATCGCATGGTTCGGTTATGGTAGCCGAATTTTTCAGTTGTAGCAACAGAAAACAAATTGAGACAGGACTAATTTGACTGTGGCAACGGAACTTCAGTTGTATCAATAATAATTCGGTAGCCGCAACCGAAAAATTCATTTGATGCAACTGAACCATTCGATTGGCAACAAATGGGGTTGTCAGCACCGAATCTGTTTTCTGGGTGCAATGCTTCACAAGTATCCGTTAGTGTATTTTTACTGCTTTTTTAGAAGTTATTCTGAACAACTTCAAAAAATCACTTCTTTCATTGCTTCTAAAGTATCCGTTATTACATTTTTACAGCTTTTTTAGAATTACTTCTGAACCACATCCAAAAAATCACTTAAGTATTGCTTCTAAAGAGTAATTGCTCTAAAAGTGATCGTGGAAAGTGATTTTGGTATCATTTGGCATTTCCAAACAGAGGATCCCGGCTTCGATTCCCGGCGGGATTATTATTATTTTTATTTTTTTAAAAATTTTTTTTATTCTATTAATTTTTTTTATTCTATTGATTTTTTTTTTAATATTTATAATTAACTTGTTTAAATTAAAAATTTTTTTATTTTTAAAAATATCTATATATAAAAAAATGGTGAGAAATTGCTTTTTATGCACCTGTAAAAATAATACTGAAAACATTATTATTAAATTGGAGTGCACCCTTTACCCTTGTTTAATAAGTAGTTTTATTGAAGAGAATTAGGAACAATATCTCGCTTTAACAAAGTGGTGTTTTTATGCCAGTCAACTTTCATAACAAAGAATAGCTCAGCGGTAGAGCGCTAGACTAGCATTCGTGAGGTCGCAAGTTCAATACCCGGCGGCGGCAATAAAAAACGTTTGTAAAATAAAAAAAATATAATTTTAGTTTGCGAAGAATTCTTTTTAACTTTTAATTGGTGAAAAAGAACTTCTTTTGCACTCGTTCAAAAAGTACTGAAAAAATGTTGAAGTGCGAGTACTCCTCTCCTATGACAACTCAATGTTAAAATCAATAGTGTTTATGTTAAAAAATAAGTACATCTTGATCATCAATTGTAGTGCTTTTTCTACTGCTTCGGCATCTCTTTTTTTGCTGGGTATGAACAGAAATTTTACTTATCATAATAAAATTTTGGAATTATATTTTTTTATTTCATACATATGCATATTTAAATTCGAAGTTAGACAACAACTAAATCTAAGTAACTGTGGCGCAAGGGGTAGAGACACAGCCTTTTAGCTTTAGAGATCTGAGATCAAACCTCAGCTAAGGCATTATATATATTTTTTTTAATAATTTTTTTATTGATTCAAATTAAAAGACACATTTGATTTTCTGTTGTTAATATAATTTTATTCAAAAAGAAAATATTTAAATTTTCAACCTGAAGAAATTCAAATTTGAAATTTGAGAAAAAAATTTATATCGGGTTTAGCGTAGAGGAAAAGCAATGTGCTGACAAACGGAAGGTTGCCAGTTCTATCCTAGTTAGCAACATAAAAAATTAAAATTTTTAAATAAATTCTGTGGGACGTGTGATTCTATTTATAGAATTTATAATCCACAAATATTGAAGTAATCTACTAACACAACAAAAATTCAAAAATTGTAAATAAATTTGGGTAATTACAACGCTATTGAAAATAAATGAAAGTGATTGTATCTGGAACTACAAAAATTCGGTTGGAACTACGAATCTGTTTTCTATTTGTTCATGACTATTAGTTTTCAGTTTGAATAAATGTTTCCCGTTCTGTCAAAATTAGTAAAATATAGAACCGCACATAATTTTGAGAATTTACTTCCAAAAAATTTTACAGAAAATTTCTTTTTGGTCAAAAGTCGCTAAAATATGAAATTTTTCATCACTTCATAGAAAACTTTAGAGTTTGCTGTTCGGTTTTAATCGAAACCGAAACCGCGGTTTTTCAAGCCTCAAAGCCGAAACCGAAAACCGACAAAAATAAGTCGGTTTTTAATAAATACTTAAAACAATTAAAATAATTAATTAAATAACATATTATTGAGTCTTGAATTTCGAAAAGGGCTCAGCTCCTATTTTACAAAATTCTGTATTTAATTGTAATGAACAATTTCACCATTCAAAACATTTTATTTCGTAGTCCGCGAAATTTATTGTATGAAATTCTAATCTTATATTGTTTTAAACAAACTGCTAAATTTCAAATTTAAACTCTTTAAATACAGCTTTATTTGCCGAAAAAATAATAAAAATTTTAATTTATAACGGTTTCCGCATTTTTTATTTGCTTTATTGCCTTTATTCGAGTGAGCAATTCAATCGAATTTTAATAAATATATTGAATGTAGGAAAAATATTTAATTTTTATACATATTAAATTATTTTAAAACAATTTTATTAATATCACAAGAAAACCGAAAATAACCGAAACCGCAGTTTTTATAATTTTGAAAAACCGAAACCGCGGTTTTCAATTTTTTCGGTTTTTAGCAAACTCTAGAAAACTTGATGGAATGTGAAAAAAGAAAATATTTTCTTTCAACAATGTTTTACCAACAGACACTGCAATCGTGTGTAAACCTTTAAAAGATCAAACCAAAACGATCCAGTCATTAATATAAGAACCCAATAGCAAATGATGGAACTAACTTTAAAAATAACTAGATTCAAAAAGTTATAAAAGGTGTTTTTGAAGCCCGATAGGACTTTAAATTGTAAAAAATAACACAAAAAATAAAATTTTTACCCAAAAAAAATTTTATTTTCCAAAGATCAATACATGGCATTAACATTTGACAATGATTTCGGGCAAATGGCCACCGCTGCTGTTTTTGACGAAGCGCAATCTGGACGTCCAATTTTGGTCACTTTTTTGAGCATTTCTGGCCGTATGTCACGAACAACACGAACAATTTTGACCTCCAAGGCGTCAGTTGTCTCTGGTTTATCAGCATAAACCAGTGACTTAACGTACGACCCAGAGACTATTAATTATAGAGATAGGAAATCAAAACTTACACTAGTCACCGGTAGAGGGCGCTGAAAATTAGTATTACCTGAGCAACTATTTAGTAACAGTTTAGTATCAGCTGAGCCTATATTTAGAAACTCAGAAACTGCTGAAAACTGCTCAAAATAAGAAAAAAAAAACAAGCGCGGAATATATTCAATCAATAGAATTTGAGATATCCTTTTGTTTTTTTGCATTGTTGTTTGTTATTTTTTAAATTTAAACAAAAAAAGAAAATTGTCAATTTTTTAACAAAGTGCCATCTAGTGACAGCGATATTTTTATAACTTATTTTTTTTGGTGATGCCATACCCCTGGTACGACCTTGGAGGCCAATTGACAGGACACATTTCTTGAAATCTACTTATCGCCAAATTTTGATTTCAATAAGTCGATGTTCGCGATAGCCTTATGGCACGTAGCGTTATTCTGTTAAAACCACATCTCGTCCGGATCAATGTCATCCATATTTTCAAACAAAAAGTCATTGATCATTGCGTGGTAACGATCTCCATTGACAGTAACGTGAATTTCGGCTTAATTTTTGGAAAAATAAGGTCCAATGATGCCACCGTGTAAACTGCACCAAACGGTGAATTTGCTGGATGTAATGGGGCCTGTAGGGTCTGCTGTGGATTGATTTCACTATATATGCGGCAATTTTGTTGACTGACAAACCCGTTAAGCCAAAATTGAGTCTCACCGCTGAACACAAAATATGCGCTTAAAAAATGCGGCTTAAAGAGCCAAATATGAATTAAAAACATAAAAAATATGCATATAAAACGATTATATTTGCAAAAATAAAGCACTTTAAAATATAAAAATATATGCAAGGTAGTTATTTTGCAAATAGACACAGAACTCGAAGCTTTTCCATACCCAGGTAAAAAAAAAATGATATGGAGCCATATGAAGTTATATTTAATTATATATAATCTTTTATGTTATTAGATATAATTATATCCGAAAAATGAGAACATCTTATTGTATCTTATTGTATCGAATTGTATACAATTGTATACAATTTGGTACAATTTGATACAATTTTATGCAATTCGATACAATTGTATCCGAATTTTGTCCTCATCCAATTACATCAAATTATATCTTTTTGTATAAAATTATATAAAATGGTTTAAAAGTGGACATAGTTTGATACAATTATATCTAAAAATTTACCTTATACTTTAGATCATATTATATATGACCATATCTAACAATATATAAAAATTATTTTTTTAAATAAAAAAGATATGCAATATCTGGAGATCAGACCTGGGGCATTTCAATTGCAATTGCAAATAAATGTAATTGAAATTAAAAAAACTGAATTAAATTTCATGTAACTGTAATTGAAAATTTTCAATTACAAGTAATTGTAATTGAAAGTGATTTCAATTACAAATTTCAATAATATTTAGAATTAAGGTGTTTTTTGTTAAAATTTTGTAGAAAAAACTGACTCGGATAGGTTGGATAGGCGTGGATAAGTACCTACTTGTGCTTTTTCTCATTATTTCTTTTCCGAAAAAATTTAATTGTAATTGACATTTTTTCAATTACAATTATATGTAATGTATAATTGAAAATTTTCAATTACAAATTACTTGTAATTGTTTTTTTTTAATTACAATTACAAATAATATGTAATTGTAATTGAATTTTTTTTCAATTACAATTACATGTTATTGTGTAATTGCATGTGTAATTAATTTCCAAATATAATGATTAACCCAAAGGTCTGCTGGAGATCTTAAAATTTCGATAAATCTTCCATTAATTTTATCCAGATTTACCATGACAGTGCATTAAACATGAACAAAATTTTCTTTATTTTTAGGAATTTTAAAATAAAGTTAACAAGACTGAAATATTTAAGTTAATAGGATTATGTTATACAACCAAGATATAAGAAAAATAGTAAAATATTACAAAATAATAAAAATTACTAAAAATATAGGATGCAAAAAATAAACTCACACACGAATCATGCACGGGTTATATATTCTTATTCACGCTCACGCACGAATCAAGTAGGAATTATATTTAATTATTACTCACGATCACGTGTGAATAACGTGACTCACGGACATTTCTAGTCACGCGCCAATCCCTAGTAATTACTAAATCTAAAACTAGTTCAAAATCGTTGTTAACATAGAACCACATATAATATAATACGGTTTTACACATGTGTGCAATATAATAGATACATTAAAATTTTTTCTAATTTTTTTCTCGATGCCTTTATTTTTAAAGATCAAAATAGTGGATAAATTCATCCCAAAATGCGGGGAGATTGTTCAGAAAATGGTGCAGAATATTAGCGTAATGGCCGTTTTTTTATTTTGTAACTTGTTTTAAGTAGGCGTGGCTTTTAATGAAAAAGAAGCGATATCGACCTTCTATCAAATTACATAGTAAAATTTAGCGAGCAATGGTAGGATCTATACAAACTGTATATTTTTGGAAATTCTATATTTCCTTAAATCTTGCATTATCTTTATCTACAAGTAGTCTCCAGACTTAAAATGACAGCGCCTTAAACATGACCAGATTTTTCTTTGTTTCTAGCGATTTTAAAATTGAGTTAACAACACTAAAACTTTAAACTGAATGGCCTGATTCTATACTTACCGCGATATAACAAATCAGACAAACTTTTATTTACGTTGTAGTATAAAGCATTCCGTATTTAAATATGAGTGTTGTTAACTTTATTTTAAAATCGCTACAAACAAGAAAAATTTAGTCATATTTAAGGCACTGTCATTTTAAGTCTAGAGACCATTTGTAGAAAAAAATAATGCAAGACTTAAGGAAATATTGTAGGAATTTCAAAAATATACAGTTTTTACAGAACTGATCAGTACTCGCTAAATTTTACTATGTAAATTGATAGAAGGTCAATATCGCTTATTTTTCATAAAAAACCACGCCTACTTAAAACAAGTGACAAAATACAAAAACAGACGTCACGCTAAACTTCTGCACCATTTTCTGAACAATCTCCTCGCATTTTGGGGTGAATTTATCCACTATTTTGATCTTTAAAAATAAAGGCAACGAGAATAAAATTAGAAAAAATTTGAATGTATCTATTATATTGCACACATGTGTATATGGACCTTATATATTTTTATATAAAATCACTTTGAAATAATTGCTTATGTGGCATGATATATAATTATAGATGATTTTATAAAGAACGTAATATTGTTATTTATTAAAGAAATCATGAAATATTGTAGATATGGAACCATATTAAGTTATATATGGGTTCTTATTCGTCAATATATAATCATATCTAACACAAATTATGAAATATTTCTTATATGGCTCCACATATAGTTTTATAATATTATGTATAGTGTCATACTAAATTATATATAAACGTATATGTAATTATATTTGTAATATGTTACTTATGTACTTATATATAACACATGCAATTATATGTAGGCCAGTATGTAATAATATAAAATCACATATGTCTCCATATTAAAACCTTTGAGGAAAAAATATCTAACATATGTCTATATAAAAGTATATATGCTTGAATTTAAAAGCATATGTGGCCATATGTAACTATAAGTTACTATATGCAATTACATAAAATAATATATGGTTATATCAAAACTTTTTTACTCGGGTAGGTAAATAAGGTTTTAAAAAAATTTTTATTTTTAATAATAAAGAAAAAATTTAAATTTTTATGAAATTGTATCGTATAAATTTTTTTATATTTTTTATAATTTAAAAAATGTTACTAAAAATTAAATATTTGCAAAAATATGCATTAAAAAGCACAAAATATGCATTAAAAAGGCACCAAGTCAAAATATGCAAAAACATGCATTTTTGTCAAAATATGCAACAACAAATCGATGCAATTTTGTTTTGAATTTGATGATTCGGATAAATATTTAGTCTATATTAGCTTTGGACTATCGAGAAGAAACATGCATTTGCATGAAATTCCTTGCGCTAGTTATAAGTAATAAAAAAAAAACAACGAAAGATTCTTTAAAGTAATATTTAATGAAAAAAATGTTTATTACAATTAAATACAAAATTTTGGAAATATCGCAGGCAACATTTTTCTGAGCGCTCAGAAATTATAACTTGTAAAAGACTCTAAAATATGATAATTTTCAGAGTACTCAAATATTGGGGTCATAAATGAAACATAATAGACTCGTATTTAAGAGTGTACTAAACATTTTTCATTACTAAAAATTATTCGTAATGGCTCAGAAAATTCTAAATATTCCAATAATGCTCATAATTCTGAATCTTTTATGAGTCATAAATGTGCGCTCGGAAAGAGTCTTTATCGGTGAGGAAATATACCCTCATATAGCTATAATTTGAAAAGGTCTTAGGGCTCTTTTATGAGCCTTTCCGGATTCTAATTGTACACTGGGATGAAATTTAATGAAATTATTCTAACTGTTTAAAGTATGTATTAAAAAACGACTTATTTTTATCAGTTTTCCATTTCGGGTTTGAGGCTTGAAAACCGTGAATTCGGATTCGATTAAACTCAAACAGCAAACTCTATATATTATCGTATAAAGCACCATATTAATTGTTTTAAAGGCCCGCTAAAAAATTGGTGTACATTATTTTTATCTTTTCTATAACATACCAGAATATCATTAACATCAGAGGGAATCCATTGGGATAACTTCCTTGTACGTTTTTAAATATTTAAGCCATTCTTAAATATATATCAACACTTTTTTGTTTGAGTTAAACAAACACTTTCATATTGAGAAACCTTTTAAATCTTTTCAACACAACTAAAATCTCGTATATAGTGTACCCTAGAGTGCCTCGTTTTGCTACTTTTCTTTAGAATCGATGTGTAATAAGGGCAAAATTTGTGGACACCCATTAGCATAACAGGCCTAATTTTTTTTAAATCGATTTAGATCTTCTGTTACTATTTGAGCTCCAAAGTTTCGGACTTTTGTAAAAAATAGTCAATTTTAGCAAAACCGGCCCATTAAACTTTTATGGGCAATTAAAACTAATTTTGTTTTAAAGGAAGTCCAGACCTTTTGGGTAGATCATATTGCTTCTTCAACAAACAATGTCACTATTACAATTAAACCAATAAACTGTAAATTTCTTTTTTATGTTTTTTCTATGTGTCCTCAATTAGGAAGAAATGGTAGTTCTTTAAAATCTGTAACTCTGTTTTTTGAATAACGAGTTATTTCAGAAATTTTGAAATTTTTGCGCTTTCAGCCTCAATGTAATTGAAAATTTATTATTCGAATTTTATCTCTTTCATTATGTTATTTGAAGCCGATTTATATTTATATATTGTTAATAAGTTATTATTGCAATTAAAATTGTGTTAAATTATAAATTTAATTATGTTAATGTACAATTGTTCGATGTGTTTTAAGAGACTTTTAGTCCTATTTGCACTAAAATAAAATAAATAAATAAAAATAAATATAACTGATAAACAAATAAAAAAAAAAACTGAGGTTAAATTGATATAAAGAAGATGTGACAATAATTATCTCTTAATGTCTGTGCGAGAAGAAATTAAAATTTTGTATTTTTTTGCGATATATTTCAATAATACTATTATCGTACTATTGTTTTGGTATCCAGAGCCATTTTAGATTCAATTTTTTAATGAAGATATTTATCACTCAAGACATATTTGACCCCACAATTCTTTAAATCGTGGATGTGCTATTCAAATTTGTGCTTCAATTTTGGGGGAACTTTATATGGGCACTAGGTCCAAACATAGATCAAAATCAATACACTTCGTCCTTGAGCCGATATAAATCGATCTGCCAAATTTCATCAAAATTTCTTAATTTTGTAGCGTAGCGTGCGCATAAAAATACATGGACAGGCAGACGGACGGACGGAAAGAATTAAAAATGACACTGCTTAAAATGATTGCAAAATTTGTATCATCTTTTTTATTAATTTTGCCTTTAATTTGCTCAAAAACCAGATGTGTTGGAAAAATGTGGAAATCAAATTCGGAATTAGCACGAAAAGATTACTAGAAAACGTGTGGTCGCATCCCCGAAAAATCTACAAGGGGGTTATTTTGTAAAACCCCCTGCGTTGTTTTCCATATAGATTGCTTTTGTAACAATAAAAATATACACACAAATCAACGCAACGCAAGGCGTTGCGGTTTACACAATACCCCACCAGATTTAATATTTATTAGCGAAAATGTTTGCCATTTTTAAATGAATTAAATGTGATAAAATCCCAAAACTTATTTGGCAAATTGTGAAAAATAATATGTTCAGGCATGTCTCTGACCGAATTTCATTCTTGACTACGGAAATCGTCTCGGGACGTCACACAGTGCTTTGATCCCATATAACGATTGGATAAAAATAGAAGCAGCGGATAGAGAGTTTTCAAATTTGGCACACTGACGTAGAACGCTTTAGTTAAGAAAAATTTTAATTTTTAGAAATATCGGGCCAAGAACACGCCCACCTCCCATAGGTCCTGAAATTTAAAAATATTATATTAGCTAAATAAATGGATGTAAAATTACAAAAGGTATCCATTGAGATGCACAATAAAACTGGAAACGTTTATGTCAATTTTTATTAAAATCGAAGTAAGGACTCTTAGTTCTGCCATATATCCTTTATTTTAAAATCTTTATAGAACATGCAAAAATTAAAAATTTAGCACGTGAATTGATATAAGGTCTAACCATATTTGTGCCAAATTTCGGTAAAATCAATTCATTAATAAAACGAGTAAAAAGGTTAAAGTCGGGCATGCCGACTATACAATACCCTACACCAGTCCGGTTAAAAGCAAACTAATGTTTAGATCCGAAATTCGAATGGGTTAAAATGGGACGTGTGTCAAAATTTTATATAATGTGAGTCAGCGAACCAAATTTCATTAAAATATCTTAATATTTGCGACCTACAGTTTGTAACCAAGCCAATTTTGGGGGGACCCTCATATGGGCACTAGGTCTAAACCTGGACCGGTGTTAACCAAAATCAATAGGCTTCATCCTTGGGTCGACATAAGTCGGTGTATCAAGTTTCATAAAAATATCTTAATATTTGCGACCTGTAGAGTGCGCACAAGAATGCATGGACAGACAGACGGACAGACGGACATCGTTAAATCGAAATAAAAAAAAATTCTGAGTCGATCGGTATACTGTAAGGTGGGTCTGGGACCATTATTTTTTGGTGTTACAAACATCAACACAAACTTATAATACCCTGACCACATAGTGGTGTAGGGTATAAAAATGCATTTCACTAAAAATGGGTTTTAAACGCTTAAAATTATTTTTCTAAAACAAAAAAAAATTAACGAGTAAAAAGGTTAAAGTCGGGCATGCCGACTATACAGTACCCTACACCAGTCTGGTTAAAAGCCAACTAATGTTTGGATCAGAAATTCGAATGGGTTAAAATGGGGCTTGTGTCAAAATTTTTTATAATGTGAGTCAGCGCACCAAATTTCATTAAAATATCTTAATATTTGTGACCTGCAGTTTGTAATCAAGCCAATTTTGGGGGGACCCTTATATGGGCACTAGGTCTAAACATGAACCGATGTTCACCAAAATCAATAGGCTTCGTCCTTGGGCCAACATAGGTCTGTGTACCAAATTTCATCAAAATATCTTAATATTTGCGACCTGCAGCGTATAAACAATATAATTTTGGGGGGACCCTTATATGGGCACTAGGTCTAAACATGGACCGGTGTTATATATCAGCCCAAGGACGAAGCCTACTGATTTTGGTGAACATCGGTCCATGTTTAGACCTAGTGCCCATATAAGGGTCCCCCCAAAATTGGCTTGATTACAAACTGCAGGTCGCAAATATTAAGATATTTTAATGAAATTTGGTGCGCTGACTCACATTATAGAAAATTTTGACACAAGCCCCATTTTAACCCATTCGAATTTCGGATCCAAACATTAGTTGGCTTTTAACCAGACTGGTGTAGGGTATTGTATAGTCGGCATGCCCGACTTTAACCTTTTTAGTCGTTTTTCACATTTGTTGGAGTTACTTTCTTATCTTTAAAAAAAATCCTTCTTTACTCACAGTTTGAGACAAAAAAATTATTTTTTTTGATTTTTGTCTGGGACGAAGCATAGTGCGACGTTTTAGAATTTCTAGAAATATTTATTAGGTTAAATTACAAACTCAATGAGAATTTCTTGTTCTCGTCTAGGAGCGTCATTTAGCATTTAAAATATCAAAGAAAAAACAAAAACAACAAAAAAAATTTAACACAATTTGCTTTGTCATCTTTCAAAATACTACTCTGTTGTTTTGACAGATCTAGCAATGTAGTGACATCTATTTATGTATAACCAATAAATGAAAATCGTATGTTTTCTATAATTGGCAGTTACGTTTAAATTTGCACAAGCACTTGCATATTCGTTATTTAAAATTTATTTTTATCGGGATAAACAATAATTTGCGGTTTTTATTTATAACTTTCTCAGCACTGAAATAAATTGATACACTCGAAAAGATCATAATAAGTATGACATGTAGAACTATAATATGATAATATTAGGATCACTTGGGAATAATAATGTGATAACTTAAGGATATTATGTATATTAAAAAATGTAGGAGTATGAATGTCACAAATATTTCATAATGTGATTATCGCAATCAAATATGATACACCACAAATGTGCTGTTCATTCTTACATACTGTCGGGCTGCATGCAAAATATGCAAAACCCTTAAATTAAAAAAAAAAAATCTCACATGTGGATTTTCGGAATTTATTACTCAACTATGTATCGCAGTTTTAATTTAATATAAAATTAAATTTTATTAGCATTACAATCTAAAATTCTATAGCTTAAGCAAAAGATTTAGGCTAGTTCGGAAAGCAAAAAAAAAAATGTTTGTTAGTGGATTGCTAACATATACAATTGTCAGCTTTTTAGATTTCTTACAAAAATATCCGAGCAAACAAATAAAAAAACGTCCCACCCTAGTATATACTCGTGTATACATATGTGTAGTAGTATTTACTAGCGTCAAGGATTTTATCATTCATTAACTTTAGTAGTAGTCGTAAAATCGTGCTTTATAAAAAAGTAGGATGCTAAATAACACACCAATACATTTTGTAATACTCATTCATCAAAAGTCCTTAACAATTTCGAGAGCAATTAAACTCATCAATTAGATTGACGTTATTGTACATATTCGCATTCATTCATTTACACATTCTCTCTTTTTTTTAACTTTTCCATACAAAATATTTCTTATGTTAGTAACTCTGAATTTGAACAATAAACCTCATACTTATATGTGGTATGTGGTATATTTCACATTATTATGTGTTTGTAGTAGTATATAAATAAGGGGTGTTCTTCTATGGCATTTAATATTATTTTGTTTATTGTGAAAATTTATTTTTAGTGGTTCGAATGAGACAAAATTTTTCCTTTCTGTAATAAATACAACTGGAATGAAAATTTGTGAAAACTGGTTGCAAATAAGTCCGAAAATAAATGAAAATTTCGGAATTTGATTAGCTGTGATAAAAAACAGCTAAAATTTATATCGTGATATTTGTGTCAAACATGAAAAATCTTATATTCACAAAAAACAAAAAAATATATATAAAATATAATTGATAAAAATATATAGGTAAACAGTAAAGTTAAGTTTAGTTAAATAAACAAATTCATCTTAATGTTAAGAAAAAATTCAATGCCCTATTTGTGCCTACCTATCAATCATTAATTTTTAGGAAAACCTCGAACCATGTAAATCAGCGGTAAATAAATTATGCATGAGAAGAATTATTTTTTTTTTACTTATGCCTATTATGTTAATTTTTGGATAGAAATGTCAATGTTGGTTAAAAAGCTTTCTTTGTGGAACATCCCTATTGTAAACACTCGTTTACTTAATTTAGTACACACATACTATCTTATTTATATGTATATACAAGTATACACCACACTATTAATTTCTTTTATGTATTGTAAATGTCTTTATATCATCCATGTTCATGTTTGACTACTTCCGCTTGAACATTTGACTAACATCATCGTCGTGCAGGGAATTGTTCTTATAATGGAACCTTTCGAAAGCGTTTATCTTCGTATTAAAAAAATATTTTATAGCCACCATATTTGAAAATAAAATATCTCCCTATATTGAACTAATTTTCTGAGAACACTACTGTCCGCTATTAAAAGACTTTACGGTACTACTTCAGTAGAACTTTATACAAACACAAGTGTATGTTTGCGTTCTTTTTATTTAATGTTTTTTTTTGCCTTTTGTTTGAAGTTAATTCTATTCTATAACGTTGACATATTTAAAATTCTCCTTTTGTAAGATTAAGCTTCAAAACAAAACAAAAAGGAAAAAAACGGAAAAAGCACAAATCCATATGAACATTATACTCATCCATTTATTCGTTTAGTCATATGTATAGAAAAGATCATACAAACAATTTGACACAGATTGATTTACTCTAAGGCCTGCGCCTAAATTATACTGAAAATGGGGTGACCAGATAAAATTAAACACACATGTCTGCTACCAGCATCACGATTTTTCTCTATGATTTTTTTTAAAACTATTTCTTTTTATTTGTCTGTCTATCCACTGCTGTCACTTTGGCTTTACGTTGGTTAGTGAGTTTCTTGCGACTTGACAGTTCATTGCAACTAGGGAATGCATCCCGGGATTCCCGGGAAATTAAGCATTTTTCAGTGCCCGCATTCCCGGGAACATGGACCGGGAATCCCGGGATTTCAAAAAATGCAACTTAAAATAATAAAGTTAATTATTTCAAATTTTCTTATGCAAAATTTTCCAACGTTTTGAAAATAGTAAAAATTTTACATTAGACTTGTTCCTTTACTTACTAAAATTTGCTACTTTTACATACAACTGGAAAACTTCAAAAAGTAAACAAAATTTTCAAATTGTAGTAAAATTGATTGTAAGATTGTTGAGTAAATGAACGCATTGATTAATTTGTGTACTTGATCGAACATTTTAAGTGCCTATTGGGGGCTCTTAAAACAGGCATTAAAGGAACTAAAAACATATATTTTTTAAGAAAACCACCAGTTCAATTTTGCTGCGCACTTAGTCTATACAGAATTAAAGAAAAATTGTCCATTCATTTTTAAAAATGTTTGAGAAAGTTAAAATTTCTTTCCATAATTTTAAACAACTTTTCCAATTTACTAAAATTATTTTTTATATTAATTTTTTTATATGTACACGCTGAAAAAAATCGCCCTACAGGAAACATATTTGCTGGTGATATATATATGTTTGGAAGAACTGTTAAAATATATTTGCCGTGTTTTTAATAGAATATATTTGCCAGCAAATATAATATTTTTGCCTGTAAACATATGTATGTTTGAATCATATGAAATACATCTACTCGCAAATATATAAATGTTTGCAGGCAAACATATATACAATGAAATTCTTTATTCCTGTGAAAGTACGTTCGATGCCATTATGTATGGATATCGATCTCTTTTGCATGGCCACCACGTTTTCAAGCATAAATCGGCCGATACTGCTGCAATTTCACGTTTGATATTCGTACGAAGTTTATCTATCGTCGCTGGCTTCAATTGTTGATCTGCTAGGATGATTATGACGACCATAAATTGGACGTAGCGCTCTTAACGTTGAAGCCACTGACTCCGAATTTCGGTAGTAAATTTTAATAATTTCGACTAGTTGTTGGCTCGTATATCTTTCCATCATGAAATGGCAAACCTTACTGAAGAGAAATGTCAAAAGAGCGGCAAGAAATATGGCGTCATTTGCTGTCCCTGTCTTTCTACTTTTGTAGCGTCCCTGTTGAACAACCCTTTATATAATTAGACTTACATTTTTAATATAAAATTAATTCTTTTCCACTATAAAAATGCCAAGAAAAACCACTCACGGCCTGAGCTTTTTCACGATCCTGAAAATTTGAAGTCTTAAGGTATTTTCTTTATAAAATTTTTTAAATAATTATAAAATATGTTTTTATTTACTTCCCTTGAGGGATCCCAGGATCTCGGGAATTCAAAATAAATTTCCCGCTTTCCCGGGAAATTGAAAAGTGCGGGATTTTGCATTCCCTAATTGCAACTAATGCAAGAAACTCACCACACAGAAAATAACAGTGCTGCCAGATGTTACCTACGCAAGTGTAGTTGACTTCTTAGGGTTCAACCACACAGAGACTATTAATTGTAGAGATAGGAAATCAAAACTTACACTACTTATCGGTAGAGGCGCTGATATTTAGTATCACTTGATTAACTATTTAGTAACACTTTAGTATTAGCTGAGCCTATATTTAAAAACTCAAAAATTGCCGAAAACTGCGCAAAATAAGAAAAAATCAAGCGCAAAATATGTTCACATAATTCAATTTGAGAATTACTTTTTTTAGTTTTGCTTTTTTGTTTGTTATTATTTCAATTTAAATAAAAAAAAAGAAAATTGTCAATTTTTTGAACAAAGTGCCATCTAGTGATAACAATGTCATTATAACTTTTGTTTTTGGTGATGCCATACCCCTGCAACCACACTTGCACAGCGTGAACAGTTTTTTTTATTGTTTATATGAATGGTTGGTGATTTATTTATTTTAAATCAAAGAAAAATATATTTTTGTCATTTTTTAAATATCGCCGATATATCTTCCAACAGATAAAAGGAATACACTCAAATATATTTTCCATAACCGATTGAGGTTTATTTAAAAAGTAATAGGTAAAGTTTGTTTTCAATTGAAAAATCAATTAAAATACACTGAAACATATTGTTTAACTTTTTTTGTTTGTCAATAAAAAACAAACTACTAAAAAATATGTATCGTCTGTAGGATTTGTTATTTTCACCCAGCAAACAAATATGATCATTAATGACTCAGAAACGAGCTCCAAACACATAAACATTTTTTTACTTTTTCCTATGAAAGTGGTCCGTCCAAAAGAGCACCCTGTGTACTCAGAAATGACTCAGAAAAAAGAACGTATAAAATCGAAATTTTCTTCATAAATTTCAATAATTTTGGAATCTTCTTTGAGTCCGAAAAATTAACCCTCGTTTTGAGACAGCTTTTTGGATTGTAGCGACAACTTTTTGGATTGTTTTCTGAGGGTTCATATTTTATACCAAAAAAAGAGTATTTCCAAAAAACAATAATCATTTCTATGAGCCATTTAAAAATCTTATTTACGAGCGCTCCGAAATTGCTGGCTGGGCAGTCAAATATTTTTTTTTTAGATTTCTATTTTTAGAAAAAATAATTAAAATAATTTCGTTGTTTTCTGTTTTAAAACAAAAAACTAAAATATTTTCGCTTTTCTTTTTTGTTAAAATAGTTTGTTTATATAGAAAATTATTTCAATTCAAATTACAATAAATTCTTTACTCATACACATAAACATAGCCAATAAATATATGAACGCATGCATGTTGCGTATGGTGTAGTGTTTTGAAAATTAAACAAAAAAATAAACTTTTAAATATGAAAAAACAAACCACAAAATCGTCTTTTTTTACGTTTTGTCAGTTAAAAATTTGTGATTGTTTTAATAGACTTTTCAATTATTTTTATTTCTTTTATGGATTGTTTAAAGAATGTTTGAAAATAAATAACAACATGGTTTGCATATAATGAAAAGCCAGTAGTCCTTTTTTTCGTTGTGTTTTCAATTTATTTAATATGTATTTTAGGTTGTTTTTAAGGACAAAATATTGTGAGTGTACATATTCAAAATACTACTTTGATTTTCTTCAAAATGATAAATGATTGCCGTAATATCTTCTTAGTGATACATCTTCCAAATGCTTATTGGCAGTATTTAAAAATAAAATGTTCTGATTGATTAATTTTTGAGAGGTTGATCAATAATACTGAACGTGTATTCATGGTTTAAGGCTACTTTTAAAATAGTTATTTATGCCCAATGTAATTTATTCTTTTAAAGCGTATTTCGTCTAAACCTAAACATAAGTGACCTGACTAAATCTAGTGCCAGATCTGTTCATATCTAAAGTGATCTGGAAAACTGGGTGATTTTGATGAGCAGATCTGGCGAGATTTAGCATCAGATATGGTACCAGATCTTATCCACTTAAGCTGACACTTTTTAAGATATCGATATTTATCACTGGTCTATCGTTAACTGAAAATATTTGCTCAAAAATTTAAAACATTATTACTTAAAATAGAACGCTGAAAATTGGTGTGGAAGTTTCTTTGAATACGTACCAAAATATATCAAAATATTAACGAAATTGAAGACAGTGGGGCCAAAAACTCGGTGATTTGGTATGGAATGCCCCATATATTTAAGGCAGGTCATTTTCAGTGTAGTTAAAGCGTGGCGCTTAAAATCTCAAAAAAGATTGTGAAAATACATGAGTTAATCTAAAAACGTTTTAACATTTGTTAGGAACTCTTTGTAATATTTAGATTTTTGTAAAATAAGTTTTTATCTTTGAAAATGTATATTTATTTGTGAAAATTTTCAATACAAATTAATGAATGTAATATTTAAATCAATTATTAAATCAATTACCCATAAGTGATTACTTTCTAGGTATAGTAAATTATTTCTATCAGTAAATGATTAATTTGTGTTTTAATATAATGTACACACAAATTATTTTGAAGGAAAAATTAACTAAAAATACAATTTAAAACGAATAAAATTCAGATAAAAACCGGTTTACTCACATTTTCATTTAATTTAACAATTTTTTTATTTGTTTTTGACCATCAATAATTGACTATCAAGACTGTAAAATCAACCCAGTGTAGAAACGGTAATGACATATCATTATTTTTTGGAGTCCCAGTAATGACACCCACTTACCTTCTGCATTATTTTAAAAAATATAATAATGAGTTACTGATAATGACTTATTTTTATCATTATTTCATATAGAAAATAATTTTTTAGATTTTTTTGAAAATTTTTTGAAATCTATTTTTAGACTCAATATTTTTTAAACACTGGTAAGGATATATGTAACCACATATTTTTTGATTTTTTGTATGTTGGCGAGTAAGCTTACTTGTGTGCAGCAGGTCAATTATGTTTTTATCTATTAAATATTACATGTCGATATAGCTCAGATGGTAGAGCTGTTGACTGGCAATCTGTAGACCCAGGTTCGATTCCCGCACCAGCAAATTTTATTAAAAAAAAAAAAAAAATACAATAAAAAATATTTTTTTTTATATAATTAATTTTTTTGAAAATCTATTTTTAGACTCATTATTTTTGTCAGTACTGGTAAGCACATAGGTAACGATATATTTTTTTATTTTTCGTATGCTGGTGTGTAACGACAACTCATTATTTTTCGCGACATCGCCATATAAAGGTAATAAGAAATGTAATAACAAAAGTAAGTAGTTACCATTACCAAGTATGTAGTTACATAACCATATATCTGGTAATGATTTTCTACACTGGGAATTTAAAGTTAATTTATTTTTACTATAAAAATAACAATCAAAATGGTGCTAAATTTATATATGATTTTATTAAAAACTTAAAAAAAAAAACAAATTGGGTAACTGTATTATTGTTTTTTTATTTCAAACAACTTTTACTACAAAATACCTTTTTTTGGTTCATTTTTTTAGTTTTATTTTAAAACAATAAAAATTGACTAGAACATTTGACTGTTACAAAATATCCGTATTTTTATTTAGTTAAATTTTTAAATAACTTGTGAAGAAAGTTAAAAATTATTTTTCTTCTACGAACAACTGTTATTATTTTTAAAAACAACTCAACCGAAAAACTTCAGAAACAAATAAAAAAAGTGACTGTATTTATTTTGTGAGTGCAAAAATAATGATCTTACATTGCTTGGTAATCTATAATTAATTAATGTTTTTGCCTGGTTACTTGCCGATGTCTGTTTTTTTTGTTGGATGAGATTTTGCTGGGTTATGTTAGATGGTGCGGTGAAACGAAAGTCGAATAAATTCAAAAGAAAAAATAATTAATTCTCGGTTCTCACATCTAAGCAGTTCGAATGCCCCAACCGAATTCATTCGTCATGACCGAATTCGGTTGCCATTCGGTCGTGGCAGCCAAAATAGGGAGTTAATTCCGTTGTGATAACTGGATTCGGTGGGACAGGTCGAATAACGAAGTTCCTGCAACCAAATCAATTCGATTGCAAAAGTTGTTCTCATAACAACCGAATTGTTATGAGAGTGTACAATAGCCCGTAACACCTTACAGGCAAAAAAAAAGTGCACGGTACAGCTTCGAATATAAAGTTTTTTTGAAAAGCAACTTCAAAAATTTTTTTTTACCGAACGTAGGGTCGCCTTTTTGAATTTTTCTTTATAGCTTCGGCATTTACAGTCGGATGTTAAAGTGTGGTAGATCGATTTTTTTGCCTCGAGGAAACCAGTGCTTTGCTATAAACAAAAAAAATGGTTTTATCGAAAAATTTCCTTAGCCAAAGTTTAATGATTTAATTTTCTGACATTAGGGTGGTAGGAACTGAGATCTGGTGGGGAAATACTAGAACGGAATAGTTAAGGTCAATGGCCCTTAGAGCAGAACATTGGTCCCGTCGAGACAAAAACAGTGATGTATCATACTTTAAGATCCGATTGTAAATGCCACAGATATAAAGAAAAATTTAAAAAGGCCACCCTACGTTCGGGAAATTTTTTTTTTAAACCTCCTTACAAAAATACTTTAGATTCAACCGTGTACGGCGAACTTTTGTTTTTATGGTACGGTCTAGTGTACAACCTGTTTTATGGAAAAGAGAAGTTTGATGGGTATTTTATTAAAATTGTATGGCAACTCAATGCTTGATATATGGTATGCATGAATTTATAAAGTCTATTTGCTTTAAATAAATTATCCAAGATTAGTATGGTAATTTAATATTAGCAACTAATAGCTATGGGTGGTCATACAAATTTATTCCAGTAGTGACAAATGGGCATAAATTCTTTTTGGAGCTCAAACAGTTTAATTATAACACAGCTCGATATAAGATAACTGATTGACATATTTCAAGATAATGATTTTAAATTGTGGTACATAAAAACAACAAAATCAAATGAAAAGGACTGATATTAGGTAAAAGTTTAACATGTAGGGAAGACCGAACGATGTGACACATAATTTTGGAGTTGGTTAATATTTCTAAATATTATCTGTGCTTATAAATTTTGGCTGATGTAGCTTCAAAAGAATAAAGATTTAAAAAAATTAAAAATTTTTCTCATTTTAAATTACACAACTCAACAGTTTAATTTTTTCTTTCATCACCTTAAAATATTTAAAATTAAAAAAAACTAAATTAAAAGTTACGATGAAAATTGGTTTCTTCAGCCATTCCCAGCAGAAAAAAAGGAGATGCCGAAGCATTAGAAAAAGCGCTACAATCGATGGATTTTAATATTGAGTTGTCATAGGAGAGGAGTACTTCCACTTTAAATTTTTTCAGTTCTTTTTGAACGTGTGTAAAAGAAGCTCTTTTTCACCAATTGAAAGTTTAAAAAAATCTTTGCAAAAAAAACTATTTTTTTATTTTACAAAAGTTTTTTTACTGCCGACACCGGGTAACTTGCGACCTCATAATTGCTTGTGTAGCTCTCTACCGCTGATCTATTCTCTGATATGAAAGTTGACTAGCATAAAAACACCACTTTGTCATCGTGACATATTGTGCTTTATGCTCTTCAATAAAAGTGATTTTTAAACAAGTCCAAAAGGGGCACTGCAATTCAATTTGTTTTCAGTACTATTTTCATAAGCGCATAAAAAGCTATTTTTCATAAGTTTTATTTCAAAAACTATTACTATATCCTATTCACTTAGTGCTATAGGATATTATAATTTTCAAGGCAGCGACTTTCATGCAAATGAATGTTTGTTATCATTAATCCGAAAATGATTTTGACCAAATACTTTTCCGAATCAAAGAATTTGCAACAAAATGGTATCGATTTGTTGTTGCATATTTTTCCATATTTTGTTATAAATGCATGTTTTTGCATATTTTGCTTTTAAGTGCATATTTGTTTTTGCATATTTTATGATTTTTATTGATATTTTTGCATATTTTTCAATAAATTGCATATTTTTTTAAACTAAAAAAAAGATTTAATGAAAAATAAAGAAAATGAAGAATTTGCAAACCTTAACGCAATACTTAATAGAAGGAAGACATCAAGTTGTCATCTACTTAGACATTTATATTGTATTTAATTTTTAACCAAACGCTCCTGAGTCATAAATATTATTTTTAAAAATCGATAAATTCAAAGTGCATTTTTGGATCTTTAGTGCATATTTTTTTGATCTTTAGTGCATATTTTTTTGTTTTTAGAGCATATTTCCATTTAAGTGCATAATTTGCATTTTTAACTGCATATTTTAAGCCTATATTTTCACTTTTTCACTTTTTAATTATATATAACGTAATAACACGAAAAATGTTGTCTCAAAAATTCAGTCATTTTGCACAGCAGTGTATGGCTGATTAAGCTAAGTGGCCCACCACAACTCTAGCAATCTGGGTTCGAATCCTGCCGGCGGTATTTTTTTTTTTTAATTAATAAATAGTTTTCTTATACATAAATATTTTTTAAAATTTTTTTATCTAATTTTTTTTTTTATTTTTATTAAAAGTTTTAAATGTAAATGTAAACTCCGTTACTGTAAACTCCGTAACCAAAATTGTTTGCATCAGATTGCATTGAAAAAAATGTAGGTAAATGTTACAAATATTTTAAAATAACCATAAACAGAAGTGATTCAACAAATATTTATGCGTCAAAAGATGATTAAACTAATAATTTTGCGGCAAATCAAAAAAAGTTATCAGTTTTTTACCCTAAATTGCTGGAGCGAAAAACGATTTATTTTGCATTTGATTGGTGTGTAATCGATATCTCGAGCCATTACTGACATTAGTTTGACAAATTAAATTTGTTTCAAACATTTTTTGATCGCGAAATGTTCTGTTTTTAATATAGTAATTTAATATATTTTGTAACTTCGCAACCGCTGCACATTGGGGCCAAATGAATGAAAAGTGGCGATTAATTCAAAATATGAACTTTAAAATTCATGATCCTGTTTGGTACCGGGTGAAAGTGTATAAAATTCTGCATCATTTATACTTTTAAGTTGTTTGCTTTAGTTGAAGTGAGCACTTAAAGTTGAATAATTGTTATTTTTTTTGTGCATATTGAAAAAAAGTGAAAATTTTGATATTTCAATTGATAATTTTTTCTATTAATACTTCTAAAAGTTAAATTTTTATAATGGAACCGTCAACTTAAGGTAGTTTACTATATAGTACATGTTTTTTTGTTTAAATAAATGTTTTAAAAATATTAAATGTTAATAAAATAAAATTAGCCCAAAATGGGCTATTTTTGATTTATATATGGAGTTTCAACAACTTTGTTCGTGAGCTTGCGTAAAATCGTCTATATAGTGTTATAATATCAGATCTCAACTAATAAACCCCAAAATATTTTTTTGCGATTTTTTGCGATTTTTGAGTTATGCTTGTTTTTGTGAAATAACTCAAGATGCTAAAAATCCACAAATATGAAAAAAAAAACAAAACAAAACATCAAGTTGTTTTTACTTTGTTTTGTCATTATTTTCGTTATAGTAGTTGTTATTGTAGCTAAAAAAATGTGTTGTTAATTAGAGATGGGGGCGTGAGTAACTTTAATTCACGCATGCTCACGTGATTACGTATGTTGGGTTTATTTACTATGAATAAAACTAATTAAATTATTTTACATGTGTTTATGATATTTCAATGAATTTTACTTAAACATTTGTTAATTTTAAATTATTAGAAAAATGTATATGGCACAAGTGCACTATTTTGAAAAATTGAAGGAGGTCACGCTCCCATCCCTATTTATTATTGTCATTTATTTGAGTCCTACATAATAACTGTTGGTCATATACATGCATCATACGAGTAAAGTTTTAATTTTGTTTTAAGCTGGTGATATCAATCTACTAATATAATGATAATACATTTTTAAGAATTTCTATCCATCCGTAGGGTATTATTGATTCGGTACTGACACGTTTATTTATTGTTTTAGCTGTCAATGTTTTGTGATGTGATGTTACATATTTAAAGTGTTGTGAAAGTGTAAATTATTCGGTACAGGGTTAAAGGAATTACTTTTTGCAAATTTTAAACGAATAGAAATCTTATTAATTTTAGGAACATGTCCCAAAACAATTTTCATTCCTCGTCATGAGTTGCATAATTTTATGAGGAGTGCAGAACTTAAATCACTTCAGGATAAATTTAAACTTTTGAGATGGGAAGTAATAAAACGTGTCGACCCTTCGGATATGGTAGATTTTATGACAAGGTTTCATAATTTTTGCTCTAGCTATGAGATTCGGTGGCAAAAATGTCATAGAAAGAATGAAATTTTTGTAAAAAATAATAAGAATTGGCTGGATGCCTCAATCTCATTCAGTCCACCACCAGAACCACAACAAAAAAGAGGTCGCAATGATCTCTCATTTGAAGAGTGCAAAGAAAAAACAAAAGTTAAGAAATGTAAAGACATAAGAGATCTTTGCCTGTTTTGGCTTACGCCACACAAATGAGCTTGAGAGCTGCTGGAAAAATAGATGAGTCGAAAATTGTTAAGGAAATAATATCATCTCCAACAAAAGCCAAAAAATACCGAAAAAGTATAGAACAGGTACCACCACAGCAGTTAACTCCGGATGAAGCTCTGTCCGTTTTGGTAAAAGCGAAGCTAAGTCGCCACCAATATAATGTTATTAGAAAGGTTGCACCTGAGAAATTTCCATCATATAAATTGGTCCAAAGAGCTAAGAAAAAATGTTACCCAAAGGGAGAACAAATGAAAATTTCTGAAACATCAGCGCAAGTTAGCCTACAAGGAATATTGGATCATACCACTGAACGCCTTTTGTCGGTTAAAAATGCAGATTTAAATTCGTTAGACAACGAAGAAATCGAAAAAATTACTTTATACACTAAGTGGGGCTTTGACGGAAGTTCAGGGCATAGTTCTTACAAACAAGCCTTTCATGACAGTAATGCATCTGATTCTTCTGTATTTATTACGTCAATTGTACCATTAAAATTAGTTTGTAAAAACAAAATCATTTGGCATAATCCTCGACCATCTTCAACTAGGTTTTGCAGGCCATTAAAAATTGAATTTATGAAAGAAACGGTCAACAGTATTAAAACAGAAAGAGAAAGAGTGGAGACAGAAAAAAATGCTCTTATCGATACAGTAATATCAGTTGGAGAAAGAAAGATAAAAGTGAACCACAAACTAATTCTCGTTATGATTGACGGTAAAGTGTGTAACGCGATTACAGACACAAAGTCCACACAAAAGTGCTACATATGTGGCGCTACCAGCAAGGAGTTCAACAATATTGAACAAATGATTTCTAGAGATTCCAACGTAGACTTCATGGAGTTCGGTTTGTCTGTCCTACATGGCTGGAAAGATTTTTTGAATGTCTTATTCACTTGGCATATAAACTTCCAATTCAAAAATGGCAGGCAAGAACTGACGAAGAAAAAAAAATTATTGCTGAAACTAAAAGTCGTATTCAACGCGAATTTAAAAAGAGAACGGGATTGATCATTGATCAACCAAAACCTGGTTTTGGTAACTCTAATGACGGGAATACTGCAAGACGTTTTTTTAAGAATGCAGAAGTATCTGCTGAAATTACTAATATTGATTTAGAGTTGATCAAAAATATGCACACAATATTAATTGTAGTTTCTAGTGGTATTGAGGTCAACATTGAAAAATTTACAAACTTCGCTAATAACACTGCCAGGCTATTTGTGAAAAAATATCCATGGTACTATATGCCTCCTACTCTTCACAAATATTTTATTCATGGGCCTGAAATTATATCATTATCGCCATTGCCAATTGGTCAGCTAACCGAAGAGTCTCAGGAAGCCAGAAATAAAGATTTTAAAAGTTATAGGGAGAATTTTGCCCGTAAATGCAGTCGAGAAAAAACAATGGAAGATATCTTTAATAGATTTCTCTTAAGTTCAGATCCGTTTATAACAAGCATGAACAATAGTTCTAAAAAGAAAAAAGAGCTAATGCCAAAATCTGCATTGGAGTTGCTTGTACTTCCCAGCAATCAAAATAGCAATGATGAAGATGGAGATGAAGATGGAGATGAAGATGGAGATGAAGATGAAGATGGAGATGAAGATTAAGATTATTGTAACGAATTAATTTATGATTATGAAATTGAATGTGAAGTAAATACTAACATTGAAGGTAATAATGATTATAATAAAATATTGTTGTTTTCAAAAAGAAAAAAAAAATAGAATAACCGAATTTAATTAAATTTTTTTTAAATAGTGTGTTTATGGTTATTTATCAATAAAAAAACAATTAGATTTTCAAATGTTTCATTTTTGAGCAAAATTTTAAAATTTCGAGAAAAAAGGTAATTTAAAAATTTTCTAATAGAAATACATATAAAATATTTATTCCTTATTATTTTTAAAAATATTACTTATTTTTCTTAAAGTACATTTAGTATGCTTTAATTTGCAATTTAATTGAATAATTTATAGCGCACCGTTCCAAAGTTACAGCAAAAAATGTGAAAAAAGAGGATTTTTTACAGAACACAAAATGGCCCATAAAGGGTTAAAAAATGTGTTTTTTCACTCTGTTTTTTTTTTTAAATGTTGGTTTTTTATGTATTTATAAATATCCATTAATAAAAAATATTTTTTTTTTAAATTACGACTTCTATGAATTAATCGCCACTTTTCATGCATTTGGCCCCACTGTGCGCTGATTGGATTTTAAAAAATTATATTTTTGAAAAGCATTTAAAAGGCCCAAAAATACCAAATTGAAAAAAAAAATTTATCGGAATAAATTGTATTTTTATTCGCGAAATCGCCAGTTTGATAAACACAACTTGTATATTATTGAAAAGAACTTTGAAAACCAAAATACGAAAAAGTAATAAATTGAAGAAAATTCGTACGCAATTTTTTTTCTAATATCTTTTGCTTCCGTTATCACAAAAAAATTTTAATTCCCAATCAAAAAAATATTATATTTAGCATATGTAGTCATATCTCATTTGATATAGATCGACATTTAATATTATCCAAGTTCATCTCAAAATTGGGGTATCCAGTAATAACCAATCAGATCCCTCAAATATATTACAGGATTAAATTAGATCCAAATAAATCTGAAAATTGGGAGATCCAATAATACAAAATTGAGATCCTGATAGATCCCAAAATATCCTATGGTATTAATTTAGATCCAATTAGATACAAACGAATAAACTAATTTTGGCAGATCGAATTGGATAATTTGAGATCAAAATTTATCCTATGATATATTTGGAATTATTTAAATTTTAATAAAATTTAAAATATAACTCACTCAGCCACACACTGATATACAAAATAACTGACTACATGAGACGACATTGTTCGTATTACTGAGTTATATACTTAGAAAAAATATATTAATAACATCCTTGCAAAAAAACAAAAACTAAAAATCTTAAATTTTATTGGTGAAGAAAATAAAAAAAAATGTTTGTTGCAAGTTCTAGGCACCGATTTACATGGCTCAAAAGTCTAAATATCAAATGTCTGTATTTTCGAAATTAATAATGGGATAAGAACAATATACATATTGTTGAAAACGTAATATAAATAATTTGCAACCCAATCTAAGACCGATTTCATACTCCTACCTTACTTATTAAAAAATTCTTTTGATGCGGTCTGTATGATTATTATTATTTTTTTCTACAAGATTTGATCTCTGCTAGAGAGGATTTAAGCTATTTCTATAATAATTTCATTTTTCTAATATTTGCGTGGTTGGGGAGCCACTTATGTAGTACTTATAAATACCCAGTCAGAAATCGCCAGTGGTACAAAAAATCAAGCACTGGCATACCACTGGGTAACCACGGTGTTAAAAATAAATGACTGGCAGAACACTCATTTGGGACGCTTTGCCAGCGTTTGAAATAAGCGTTTTACCAATATTTGTTTTACAAAAATTTCGGTGGTTTATAAAAAAAACCACTGGCAAAGAATTGGCTTAGAGTGATATACCAAGGTTTGCAACCAGTGGTTATCCAGTGCTACCTAGTCAATGCTACCAGGCGTACAAAAATCAATTCACTGGTAGACCAATGATTTTATAAAAATGCTGACGCTTCGTTAAAAAATGTTTGTAGTCAGAAGGTTCCGAGTTCAAATCCGGTTGCAAGCAAACATTTTTTTTGGATTTTTTTTAATTTAAATTTTTTTTTTGTTTTACAAAATCAATTTTTTTGTTTGTGGGAAAGCTCCTTCAAGACCAACTTTTTTTTTGTCCTCCCAACACTGGCATACTAGTTACAAAAAATTGTTTGCCAGTATTAACATTTTGGCACAGCCAGTAGTTGTCCAGCTATTATCACTCATTTATGTGTTTAGCCATTAAATATTATATGTCTCGTTAGCTCAGTGGGTTGAGCAATTGTCTGCCAATCTGATGGCCTGGGTTCAAATCACGGCAGGACCAAAAAAATACATATGAACTTTTTTTAAATTTTATTTTGGAAAATATATTTCCAGACCACCTATTAATTGGTTTTGCCAGCGTTTTGCCAACGTTTAAAAATTTTGTTCCTCCAGTGCTTTTCCGACGCTTTTTGAACAGCCGGTCCTTTTGTCTAATGATGTTATCATTTTGGGAATGGGAAAGCACTTTTTGCCAGTACTTGTACCACCTGCTAAAGTGCTTTGCCACCGCTTTCCCGTTTGTATTTTTCTGACTGGGTACATATTTTTTTGTAAAGTAGTTTTAAGCCACATTGTATCTTAACATAATTTTATTTTATACACAGAAAAAACAGTAGGCACCAACAATGGGAATTTGTAAAAGCAATCACATTTTCTTTTAAATTCAAATTTTATTCCCAACAATTTTTTTGTTTGAAATATTTGTAACTAGTTTGTAAATTGTTATCTTTTATATAAAAATTGTTTAAAAATAAAAATTCAAAGTTACAAAAAATAAAAGAAATTTTTTTTGGATTTACAACTTTTTTTGTTGGTGCCTTTTTAAAAAGTTTTTTTTTTTGTATTTACAAATTTGGTATGAGAAAGGTGTTTAAAAATTTAATTATAATTTTGTAAATTCGTTCTGTGTAGTTGACATTTTACGTATAGTTTACATGTATAATTGGCCTTTAAGGCTTCCAATGTATTGTAATAATAATAAATAAAAAAATAAAATAAAAAAATAAATGTCTTTTAAATAAGGTATGACATGCATAAGCTTAACAATCCTTTGGAAAAAATACTCTTATCCAACACTTTTTTACAAGTTGTTTTGTGGGTATTAAAAAAAGTAGGAGTAAAAAATAAGAATATTGCCAAAATTGTGTGTAGAAATATTACAAAAAAAATCATTTTCGCTCTGGAAGAACTCAAATTCAGAACTTTAACGAAATTATTGTATATAACGATATCTAATTATACATTTAAAATACTATTAATTGAAAACATAATTTGCAGATGGTGGTCTCAGAAAATGGTTTAACCTTTTAAGATCTGTCAAAAATTTTTACAAGTAAATTAAATTGCGTAAAAAAGTAAAAAAAAATATTTTTTTTGTGCCCAAGCTGTGATTTGATAGTAGGGACTCTCCGGTAATATCAAGTAACAATTTAATAAAAATCTGATAAAAGTTATTCTGTAAATTTCCTAGTGTGAAAAGTGAGAATAATAATTTTTATCAAGTGTAAACAATTTTTTTGTTATTCATTTAAAGTGATATTTTTCCGAAAATTATTAAAGGTGTTATTCTGCAAATTTCCTAGTGGGGCGTTTTCGGCCAAAAGTACAAAAGTTAACCCCATATGGATCATTTTACATAAAATAATTATTCTTATCCAGCTGAGATTTTTGTTTTTATCAATTTAATGGCTTTACAATCTCGTAGTGATAATTAATATTAAGTTTCATGGGTCTTTTCTGACCTCAGGCCACTAAGGGTTAAATTTTTGTTAAACAAATGTAAAGAAAATTACAGTCTAACCAAATTTAAGTAATATTTTTCCGAAAACTATGTAAAATTTAAAATTTTTTTAATAATTGACAAAATAAGCAATTTTTGTAAAATGTCCTGGAAAGCAGTCGCTCCAAACACAAACTCGAATTATCATTTTTCCAATTTATTTTTTTTTTCTTTAATATCAACTATTAGGTGCAACTAGCAATCGACATCTCCAAATTAGGCTTTTTAAAAAATCTTGAAAATTAATTTAAAAAAACACGTTTTTGAATTTTTATCAAACATTTTGGATTCCAGGTTTGAGTGGGTTAATGATATCCGATGAAGCCAAAATTCCAAGTCTGAATCATTTTGACTATACTAAATGAATAAATGAAACAAAATACTAAATTTTTCAAAATTTATAATTTTGGGAATTTTTATAAATAATACACTTTTTTCCAAAATGGGCCATTTTCGACCGCAACACGGCACGGGTTAACGTTTTCCAAAAAAAAATCGATTTTGTTAATTTGGGACAATTTGTAAAAAAATTGGGGGGTATGCGTGTCGAAATTCGACCAAACACTTTATAAGGGACGCCCTAGTGACTATATATAATTATATATTAAACACATAGAAAATATTACTGACTTGGGACCATATATAATCACATCTCAAGTTATATTCCCGAGTAAAAAAGTTTTGATATAATCATATATTATTTTATGTAATTACATATAGTAACTTATAGTTAGATATGGCCACATATGCTTTTAAATTGAAGCATATAGACTTTTATATAGTCCTATATTAAATATTTTTTTCTCAAAGGTTTTAATATTGAGACATATGTGATTTTATATTATTTCATACTGGCCTACATATAAGTGTATGTGCTATATATAAGTACACAATGTAATATATAAAAGATATAATTAGATATACGTTTATATATAATTTAGTATGACACTATACATAATAATATAAAACTATATATGGAGCCATTTAAGAAATATTATATAATAGGTGTTATATATGGTTATATATTGACGCATAAGAACCCATATATAACTTAGTATGGTTTCATATCTACAATATTTCATGATTTCTTTTATATATAACGATATAACGTTCTTTATAAAATCATTTTTAATTATATATCATCCCACATTAGCAATTTTTTCAAAGTGATTTTATATAAAAATATATGTATAAGGTCCTTTTAAAATCGTATTGTATTAAATGTGGTTCCATATAAAAAAATGATTTTGAACTAGTTTTAGATTTAGTAATTACTAGGGATTGGCGCATGACACGATCGTGAGTGAAGTTATTCACAAGTGATCGTGAGTAATAATTACTTTACCAAAGTAATTCGCCCGTGAGCGTGAGAATATATAATTCGTACGTGAGCGTGAGTAAGAATATATAACCCGTGCATGATTCGTGTGTGAGTTTATTTTTTGCATCATATGTTTTTAGTAATTTTTACTGTTTTGCGTGAGAATTTTCTGATTGTGAGTAAATTTTTAATATACTCATGTCTGCGTGAGTAAGACACGAAATACTCGTGCGTGAGTAATTTGTTTTTGTTTAGGAGCGTGAGTCAAAATGGATAACGCGCCCATAAAATTAACAATACTGAAGCTTTTATATGGAATTCTCTATACTATAACGCACACTTGACTGATCTCTTAAAGCTTGGTTGTATATCACAATCCTATTAAGTTAAAAATTTCAGTGTTGTTAACCTTATTTTAAAATTACTAAAAACAAAGAAAAATTTGTTCATGTTTAATGCACTGTCATGGTAAATCTGGATAAAAGTAATGGAAGATTTATCGAAATTATAGGATATCCAGTAGACCTGGGGTTAATCATTACATTTTGTAAATAATTACACATTCATTTACACAATAACATGTAATTGTAATTGAAAAAAACTCAATTACAATTACAAATTATTTGTAATTGTAATTCAAAAAAGAACAATTACAAGTAATTTGTAATTTGAAAAATGTCAATTACATTTTTTGGGAAAATAAATAATGACAAAAAGCACAAGTTAGGGGTAAGCCCAACATGACGTATTCTTTTTATACGCATCCATCCTTGCCTATGCAACCTATCCCAGTCAGATTTTTCTACAAAATTTTAACAAAAAACACTTTTTAATTCTAAATGTAATTGAAATCACTTTCAATTACAATTACTAGTAATTTGTAATCGAAAATTTTCAATTACAATTACTTGTAATTTCAATTACAAATTACAAGTAATTGTAATTGAAATCCCTCAGGTCTGATCTCCAGATATTGTATATCTTTTTTATTTAAAAATATAATTTTGTATATTGTTAGATATGGTCATATATATTATGGTAAAAATATAGGGTTAATATTTAGGTATAATTGTATCAAACTATGTCCACTTTTATAACATTTTATATAATTTTATACAAAAAGATATTATTTTATGAAATTGGATGAGGACAAAATTCGGATACAATTGTATCATATTGTATCGAATTGTATCAAATTGTACCAAATTGTATACAATTGTATACAATTCGATACAATATGATACAATAAGACGTTCTCATTTTTCGGATATAATTATATCTAATTACATAGAAGATTATATATAATTAAATATAACTTTATATGGCTCCATATCATTTTTTTTTTACTTGGGTTGTTAATCTTTCACCACCCGAGTAAAAAAGTTTTGATATAATCATATATTATTTTATGTAATTGCATATAGTAACTTATAGTTACATATGGCCACATATGCTTTTAAATTCAAGCAGATATACTTTTATATAGTCATATGTTAGATATTTTTTCCTCAAAGGTTTTAATATGGGGACATATGTGATTTTATATTATTACATATTGGCCTACATATATATGTATGTGCTATATATAAGTACATAAAGTAACATATAAAAGACATAATTACATGTACGTTTATATATAATTTAGTATGACACTATACATAATAAACCGGTGAAAAATGTCCATATATGAATATTTATGGTTCAACCATATATGTATGGATCCGAAAAATGAGGTAACACTTAAGTATATGTTCATATATGGACATATATGAACATATACATTTATTAAATATATGCGAATACATGCGAACGTTGCTGTCCTTTATTATTAAGTTGTACGATAGATATAAATTTTTGTATGACATTCAAATTAGGCGCTACATATGTTCCTTTTTTTATTCATGGCATTAAATATAATTCCATATTTATCCAAATATGAGTTCCTTTTACATATATGGAGAAATGTATTCTTCGAAATATGTTCATATACAACTCCCTTTTGCATAAATTGAATAACATATACTTTCATATTTGTCCATATATGAGTGCCATTTCCATATATGAAATAACAGATGCTTCCATATATGTTTGTATATGAAATTTTTTACATATATGGAATCACATATACTTCCATATATGTTCATATAAAATCCATATATGTTCATAAAAAATCCATATTTGTTTATATGTGTCCATACATAAACCATATATGAACATGTTTGAGCGTATATGACCATTTTTCACCGGGTAGGCAATTTTTTCAAAGTGATTTTATATGAAATTATATAAGGTCCATATAAAACCGTATTGTATTATATTTGGTTCCATGTTATCAATGATTTTGAACTAATTTTAGATTTAGTAATTACTAGGGATTGGCGCGTGACACGAAATGTTCGTAAGTATAATTTATATTATAATAATTACTATACTTAAGTGATTCGTGCGTGAGCGTGAGTAAGAATAACCCGTGATTGATTCGTGTGTGAGTTTATTTTTTGCATCATATGTTTTTAGTAATTTTTACTGTTTTGCGTGAGAATTTTCTGATTGTAAGTTTAATAAGAAAGTTAATATAATCATGTGTGCTGAGTAAAAAACGAAATGCTCTTGCGTGAGTAATTTGTTTTTTTTTTTTGGTTTTTTTTGAGCATGAGTCAAAAATGGCTTACGCCTGCACCCATAACATTAACAACACTGAAGCTTTAATACGAAATTCTCTATACTATAACGTATACTTGACTGATTTCTTATATCTTGGTTGTATATAGGGTTTATGTCCCGGGAATTCCCGGGACGGTATTCCCGGGAATCCCGCCCTTTTTTCCATCCCGCAATCCCGGGAATTTAGTGCGGGATTTCCCGGGATTTTTTTTATTCTTCTACAGAAGTTTTAGCCAGTATATTAAAATTTTAGAAGCTTTATTTCAATTAAAAACATTGATTGTGTTAAAAATAATTTAAATAAAAAATATTTAAAATTAAAAAATAATATAAAAAAATATTATTTATTCCGAATTTTTTGGGTTTAGTTACACCGAAAACAAATTTTATTAGACATTCTCAAGTTTAAATACCAACAAAAATACTCATACCTCGGAAATTTTATATTTTTTAATGATATTTTTTAATATTTTTTAATGATGGTCTTTGTTCAGCTCCAAATACCTCCAAAAAAAAACTCGGCATTAAAATTAAAAAAAAAATTATAATATTTTCGTATTTTCAATTGGTGTAAGTGTTTTGAGTTTTTATTACCTACTTCAAATAATTTCATTTAAATTTCAATTGCTATTACCTTATTTCAGTTGTATTTTTCAAATTTTATGTTTTTGTTAAATTAAATATTGTTGTTATATTTTTAGTATTGTTTGGCTTTAGGTCATAAATTTTTAAAAAATAAAATATTTTGTATTTTATTTTTTAATTTTCCTCTGGGATATTTAAAAAATACAATATATTTTTGAATGGGACTGAGTTGAAAACTTCTCGTTGCACTTAAAGCTTACTATTATTTTTAAAATAATGCATCAGATGCTTTTTCAAACTATTTTGGATTTTTTATATGTTAATTAAAAAAAAAAATGCAACAATGAAAATTAAATAATATTTTTTTAAGTAGTTGTGCAATAAAAAATTTCTATTCAAAAAATACCAATTAAAGTTATAAAACTATTTAATAATATTTTAATGTCTATTTTTATAAAAAGATTTAGACGATTTGCCTAAAAATTTGTGTGAAAAATACTCACTTTTAAACTTTTTAATAAAAATAGACGAATACTTCTGAAAATCTGCATAGAAACAAAATATCTAGAAATAGAAATTTTTGGATTCCATATTTAATCAAAAAATCGATCTTAGTTCTGATTCTAAAGCTGGTCCGATACAAATTTGCACCCATTCATAGGCGTACCTAGACCATTTTTCTGGGGTGGGCAAGCGACCCATTAATTTTCTGCTGTTTATTTGCCCATTCTCACACTATTAATCCTAAAAAACACTTTCGGCATTATGGTTACAATTTTTTCACACAAAAAAAAAAAATTTTAAAATGATTCCTTGCCTTCTAATAAAATTTTCATAATTTTCAAAATTAAATAATCCTGGTAGCTTATCCTATCAAAATCGCCATATTTTTATACAAAACTCTGAATAGTGCATTTACTTTTCTGAAGGAAACCTCGCACAAGGAATGTATTAAAAGCTATATTCTCAGATTATTATGAAATTTAGATATTTAATAGAGAAAAGAAATCTAAGATCAACCTGTTTAATTCGTCCACCTCGGACGAACCCTATCTAACCCCATATTCTGACCACTTAAATTACCGAGGTGGACAAAAATAGTGAGATGTTCATCTTACAATTTTTGTTTCTACAAAATATTGAAATTTCATTAAAAAATCATAGTAGTGTTTAGTTTGAAGTAACTTCCTTGATATAAACTAAATATTCGTTTAGAAAACTATGAAATCTAAGATATTTAACTCACCAAAATAGATTCTGCGTTATTTTTCTATTATTGAACAACTTTGCGGTTCTAATAATTTTTCTAAAAGAAAAACTCTTATAGTCAATTTTATAATCAGAACTAAGATAGATTTGTTTCTTAAATATTTCTTAGGTAAGAATTTTTCGAACAACATTTCTTATTTAAGAAATATTTAAAATAAAAATCGATCTTAGTTCTGACTATAGAACTGACTGACCCTTAGATTTCAACAAATTATCTGCCTAGGAAACCAGTTGACATTTTCCCAAACCAAAAACACAGGATTAATTGATATTAAAAAAAGTAATATTGTGATACTTTACGCCATCAAAATCATAGATAAAAGAATTGTAGGTAGATTTTTAGCCCACCCCAGACCGGCCTAAGTCCGCCAATGCACCCATTAACAATTCCATTATATCCTGAAAGAATCTATGATTCAATTTGTTTAACCGTTTAAACCGCGAATTAATATTTAATTAATGTATTTGTAAGAGTTGTTTCAAAATTAAGATGGCCTTCCGTACAAATATATTACCTGTATATTAGTTCGCTATTAAACTGTTAAACGAATTGATCTCGAAAAAGTGGAAGATATGGATAATTTATATTAAGCCCTTATTTCAGAATATATTAAGTAGATTTTCTCATGACTGCAACCAAAAGATGAACTTTGTCGTAAGTTTTTTTGATAGATATCGAGTTTTTCAAGTAAACATACGTCGGATATATTCATTTTCTAACGAGCTGGAATTCCCGGGATCCCGGGAATTTCAGAAAAAATCCCGCTGTCCCGGGAAATGAAAAAGTCCGGGAAAAGAAAAACCCTAGTTGTATATCATAATCCTATTAACTTTAAAATTTCAGTGTTGTTAACTTTATTTTAAAATTACTAAATTAAAAGAAATTTTTTTCATGTTTATTGCACTGTCATGATAAATCTGGATAAAAGTAATGGAAGATTTATCGAAATTATAAGATCTCCAGCAGGCCTGGGATTAATCATTACATTTTGTAATTAATTACACATGTAATTATACAATTACATGTAATTGTAAATTAAAAAAAAAAACTCATCTATAATTACATATTCGGCCTTATTACGAGTGTCGTAGTCGTAGTCGAAACTAAGTCGAATTTGCTGAAAATTCACTAAAAGCGCAACTTTTGAACATTTTTTCAATTGGATTTACCATATATAGCACTCAGATTTAAAAAAATCCAGCATCAGAGTTGCATTTCTTTATAATTTCCATTATATACAAAATCATTTTATATGGAGTCGAAAATTTCGACTACAAATTCGACACTCATAATCAGGCCGATTATTTGTAATTGCAATTCAAAAAAGAACAATTACAATTACAAGTAATTGAAAATTTTTTTTTATTTAAAAAAATTATATTTGTATGTATATTGTTAGATATGGTCCTATATAATATGATAAAAAGTATAAGGTTAATATTTAAATATAATTGTATCAAACTATGTCCACTTTTATAACATTTTATATAATTTTATACAAAAAGATATAATTTGATGTAATTTTGATTTGATGATGCATAAAATTGTATCAAATTGTACCAAATTGTATACAATTGTATACAATTCGATACAATATGATACAATAAGACTTTCTCATTTTTCGGATATAATTATATCTAATTACATAAAAGATTATATATAATTAAATATAACTTCATATGGCTCCATATCATTTTTTTTTACTTGGGCATATATGGAATAATATGTAATTATATCTTATAGCATTGAATATAATATATAATCATATATAAAAATATTTTACATCATACAACCAACAAATTTTTATAAGAGGGCATACATTTTTATATCTCAAAATATATGGCTCATATTCCACCATAAGTGATCATTTATTATGTTATATATGATAAGCCCAGCAAAATCTTTCATTACCAAATAAGTGGTTATATAATAGCAATGCATAGCTCCGCACAACTTATTTTTTTTTATTTGGTCGTTTTTATAAGTAGTCACGCTTACCCGCTCGCTTACGAAAAAATGGGAAATAAGTAGTTATGAGATTTTGAATAATAAGTGGTTACACACATGCTTACAAAAAGTTGAATTATAAGTGGTTATCCGATTGCTTACTTGATTCTTAAAAATAAGGAGATAAGCAAATACTATTATCTTAAGGAAATACATTCAGAAAAATTTTTCTCTAGTGTGTAATTTTAGGACTCGTCATAAAAATTTAAACATAAAACATATGTACATATAATAAATAAAAATGTATAAAATTTAACTGTGTAAAAAGTACTTATTTAAACTATTACGAGTAAGTCATTATTTTATATTTAGAAACAATGAATACAATAGGCCGTTATTAGGAGGTCATTATTTTATATTATAAAATAATGAAGAAATTCGAATGGGTTAAAATGGGACTTGTGTCAAAATTTTCTATAATGTGAGTCAGCGAACCAAATTTCATCAAAATATCTTAATATTTGCGACCTGCGGCGTATAAACAATATAATTTTGGGGGACCCTTATATGGGCACTAGGTCTAAACAGGGACCGCTGTTAACCAAAAGCAATAGGCTTCGTCCTTGGGCGAACATAAGGCGGTGTACCAAGTTTCATCAAAATATCTTAATATTTGCGACCTGTAGAGTGCGCACAAAAATGCATGGACAGACAGACAGACGGACGGAGGGACGGACGGATGGACATCGTTAAATCGAAATAAAAAAAAATTCTGAGCCGATCGGTATACTATAAGGTGGGTCTAGGACCAATATTTTTTGGTGTTACAAACATCAGCACAAACTTATAATACCCTGACCACCTAGTGGTGTAGGGTATAAAAACCGAAATATTAAAACTTTTTTCTTCTCACAAATTTGGCCCAAAAACTTATCACATTTTTTTATTTAACCCATATATGCTAGACAACATTTTTGTTTTTTTTTTTGGTCGGATTTATAATTTAATATGCGTGAAAGGTTTCACCGAGAAGTTAGCAACCGTTAAGAGCGTGATCGGTGTATTATTGCAGCTGTTGTCTTATGTTAGTTTATGCAAGTTTTACCTAGAACAATATAAGTTTAGGGGTAACAATCCTAGTCAAAACGGGCACTTTAATGAAAATAATATTGCATAGCTGGACGAAAAAGAAGGGAAAGTCGTAGTAAATTATCTGAAACTAAAAATGACAATGTAAAGAATGCGCAGTGTGTAATGTAAATAATGCAAGGAATATAATGTAAATATTGTAATCAATATAAAGCATATAGAGTAAATAATATAAAGTATATAATGCGAACAATGTAAATAATTCCAAAATCTAAAGCAACTTATTAGACTTGGGCTTAATCGTACTTTTTATGACTACAAAAAAGAACGAAAAGAACGAATAATGGTGAACGATGTCATATCGTTCAATGAACTGAACCGTTCAAATGAACTAGTTCGTTCATGAACGACACAACTCTACAACTTTTATTCTTTTTTAACTATTTTTGTGACTATGAGTTCTTGGATAGAACACAGCATTGTACAAAATTTATTTGATAGTGACACTACTGAGTCAATACGACACATACAAATAAAAATAAATTTTTCGTTGAAACAAAAAACTTAAAATATATTTTAAAAAAGTGTAGGTACAATATTAGCAGTACATTCTTTAAATTTTTTATGTTATTTACATTAAACATTTTACATTTTCTTTGTATTCTTTGAATCGTGCACAGATGTGTTAGAACGACAAATGGCAAAAAAGTTTTCTCGAACCGTATAGTTTTTTTTACATGATAGTAATATCAAGAGGGCGATAGCAATATAAAATCTCAATACATTTTTTATTAAAAATTTTCTGTATATATCTCTCTTTTTAGAATTTTCTGCTTTCTCTTTTGTGCACACAGAAAATAAATCAGTTGGAAATCCACTAGAATGATTTTATCACCTCAATATAATTTTAATTTCAATTAAAAAATATCAATTGTATTAGTAAAAGGTCTGAGTTAATAAAAGAAAATTGGAAATTTATACTAAATATTGATTATTTTCGCAACAATAATCGGCATTCACAACCAATTTGGAGTTAAAGGAAATATTTTAAGTTAATTCGATAGTTCCAATTGCTTTAAAAATTTAAATTAGTTCGCCTGTCGCCTTTACCTTGCCGTTGCTATTAAAAATTGGTTATAACAACCAAATTGCAATAAACATTTTTTAATAAGTCTTTACTAACAATTTCGTATCATATGTTGGTCATATTAACCAAATATTTTCAGTTATGACGCCCAAAACAACAAAAATAAAAATGTTGCAACAACTTCGGTGATCACAACTAATAAAAAGTAAAATTAGGACCGAATCAACTTTTTACAAATAAAAATATTGAAAATAGAAACAATTTCGGTAATTGAAACCGATATATCGGTCAGTAAAGGAAATTGAAAATATCAAAAAAAAAAAATAAACAATTTAAAAAATTATTTCAAAACGTTTAAAAAACAAAAAAAAATGTATACAAAAAATATTAAAAAAAACAAATATCTCTTTAGAAAAACGTGTAAGTCCGCACAATGTAATCGATTTCGTGTACTTCACATTGTGTGTACTTACGATATGGGATACTTGTGTATAACAATTGTATATGAAACTAAAAACATTCGAAATTTTTCAAAAATTTTGTCTAACTTACATGCTGATATACTTGTGTGTACTTACGAAGTATATTAGCTTGTGGGCCATTACAATGCGGCCATACCCTGGGTAAAGTAAGCCAGCTTGTGTGTAGGGGTTGAAAGTACTCGGAGATACTTGTGTGTACTTACTAGAATCCCCGAGTGCTTCAATTCAATAAAAAATAAATCAAATTCAATGTGGCACTCAGAGGACTTTAAAGAATTATGAGGTAAATGACTTTTTAAGATAAACTTTTGATAAACTTTTTTTCTTATCCGTTCTTTTATGGGTAGGTGCAAATTCATCACCTAAATATATAAATCAAGAGACAAAGCCACATATAAATTTTTTAGCTTGTGAATCAGTACAAAACTACGTAATTTTTTCTCAGATATCTTATAAATTAAAGCATTTGGATATATTTCAGCAACTTTATTTACAGAAAAGGTTTTTTTTAAGGTTGTTTAGGAAGTCTCGACATAAATGAAAATTAAAAAAAACAAAATTTTTACTTTTTTTTATTTTCTTAGGAATGTTTTAATAAATTCGGTTGAATGTGCCAAAAATGTATATAAATTCGAACGGGGTAACCAAATAAATTCGAAAAATTTCCCAAATTTGGACACCGGTACAAAATTATTCGAGAGTGTCAACCGTATAATGTGATAGTAACTATCAAAATTCGGTTGGCGTCAAATTCGGTTGGCGTAACAAATCTGTTTTCTGTGTGTGTTTTATTAAAATTTCTGCATTTCATTTTTCTCATTTTTTCTATCGGCCAAAGCGACTGTTTTCTATTTGGGTATAATCTGTGGTTTGCATTATATACTAATAGAAAAAGCCTATAAGAAATTTGGTTAAAATTATGAGTACTAAAAATTATTTAAACAGCAAAATAAAACAGTTTAATATACAGAGTTTTAGTTATGTTTGAGTTAAATTTGATATTAGAAAATAACAACTTAACCTAATACACAAAAAACTTTGCTAAATAATTAGTAGACTAAGAAATCATAACAAAATTTTAAAATTTCAAAGTTTTTTTCGATTTCTTTTAATGCATAAAAATCATACATTGGAATTTTTCATTACCATTGAAATTTCATTACCATTAGTTCATACTAATGACAATGAAAAAAATTTCATTACCATTTAATGGTAATGAAATATTTTTCATTAGAAAACTCATTACTAATGGTAATGAAATTACACTAATGTATAAAAAAAATAATTACAATTGATTATTTGCTAACAAAAAACTTCAGGCAATTGAAAACGAACAACGGGTTTGGCCAGGGTAGTTATAAAACATAATTTTTTAAGGAGGATCCATTCCATTCCTTTAAAGTTTACCTGGATACAAATAATAATGGAATGGAAAGTAATATTTAATTTCAAATGATCATGAGCCTGAATGAGCATATTCCATCTACGATTTCAGCGAGTTTTACTCCATTTTTACGTTTTTCTGTCAATGGCAATTATTTTTTTTAATTTATTCGTTATCAGTGGTAATGAAATTTGAAATCATTGTCATTAATCAATGAAATTAAATTTTAGAATCATTACCATTAATTAAAAAAATGGTAATGAAAATAATTTCACTACAATTGATATCAATGCAATGGTAATGAAATCATCAATTAATTAGTTTAGCCTTCTGAAATCAGCAGTTTACTATTTTTTTAGCAAATATTTCTGCTGATATTAGCAGGATTGACTACTATTTGCATCCAATTAAATTTAATTTAAAAAAAAATAACACAAATTTAGTAGATATAACAGTTTGTTGTTTCTATTTATACCCTACACCACTGCGTGGAGAGGGTATTATAAGTTTGTAACACCAAAAAATATTAGTCCTAGACCCACCTTTTAGTATACCGATCGGCTCAGAATTTTTTTTTATTTCTATTTAACGATGTCCGTCTGTCAGTCCATTCGTCCGTTCATTCTTCCATCCGTTCGTCCGTCCGTCTGTCTGTCTGTCTGTCTGTCTGTCTGTCTGTCTGTCCATGCATTCTTTTGCGCACTCTACAAAAAAACACGTTCCACAAAATTTATTTCAAAATTAAAATTTTTTTTGTCGCTAACTGGGATCGAACGCCCGTCCCTCCGCTTGTCAGCCCATTGCTTTCCCACTAAGCTAAGCTCTATTTCAATTTTTTTAGTCAAATTTCAAATTTGAATTTCTTCAGGTTTGAATATTTTGTCTATAAATAAAATTATATCAACAACAGAAAATCAGTTGTGTCTTTTAATTTGAATAAAAAAAAATTAAAAAAAATTTATATCGCGGACTGGTATTGAACCGGCGACCTTCCGTTTGTCAGCCCATTGCTTTTCCTCTAGGATAAACTCGACATAAATTTTTTTTTGTCAAATTTCAAATTTGAATTTCTTCAGGTTGAAAATTTGATTATTTTGTTTTTGAATAAAATTATATTCACAACAGAAAATCAATTGTGTCTTTCAATTTGAATCAATAAAAAAATTATTAAAAAAAAAGTAATGCCTTGGTTGAGGTTTGAACTCAAATCTCGAAGGCTAAAATGCTGTGTCTCTACCTCCTGCGCCACAGATACTTACGTTTAGTTGTTGTCTAACTTAGAATTTAAACACGCATATGTATGAAACGAAAAAATATGATAGATTCCAAAATTGTATTATGATAAATAAAATTTCACACACACACATATAGTGGAAGTGCCTTCAGTATGCCCCCGATTGACCAGTCACGGGATAGGTCCTTTGATGGCAGTTGACTCGTTTTTTGCGTTGGCCATAATTAAATTAAAAAAACAATTAAAAATTAGAAAATTACCTCAAAAACTCTGATAATATAAATGAAAATTTTAAAAATTCCCCTTAAGTTAAAAAGAAAATTAAATGAAATACCAATTGTTAAAACTAGAACAGGTTTAACATTAAAAAAACGTTAAAAATACAAAACTTGAAATTTTTTAGCAAAAAATTATAAAAATTTAAAATAAGAGCTAAAATAAGCAAATCGTAAAAAAATTAAGTTCAAAATAAAAAAAAGAGTAAAATAAATAAAAAAATATTTTAAAAAATATTCAGCGAATTTTATTTTTTATTCCGGTATTTGTCAAGTTTTTTAAAAGCAACAGTGAAAGTAACGAATCAGAAAATACTTTGAAAATTAATTCATTCTCTTTGGTTCATATTTGTACTAATTTAGTAATATGCCTTCGGTTGACCGGTCACGGGATAGGTCCCTGGAGGGCAATTGACTCTTCATTCCCATAGGGTGGTTAAAGCTACTAAAGTTAAAAAAAAAATTTAAATTGATTGGAAAAACTAATACTTTGGATAGAGTGATCGATTTTATTGAAACACAACTGGTACTAAATTGTTGCTGCCGATATTTTATTCAAATGACTAAATCTTCGATAAATTGGTGGTTGTTGGTATTGAAGGTAATGTGGAAGTTAGTAATTTTTTAATATTGGTTAGAAAAGCCAATATTTTGGATAATATGACAGTGTTTTGGTTCATCATTTTTTGTTCACAAATAAATATAAATTTCCTGATGATGAATTTTAAATAACTGCAATTGAAATTATTGAATGATGAAAATATTTCGTTGGTTCCGATAAAATTCCAATCAATTTATTTTCTGTGTGCATGTACATATTTCATAATTTGTATTGCTTAAATTAAATTCTTTAGATTGTTTTTATTATTTTTTACATTATCATTTTTAACATCATTTTCTACCACTTTCTCTTATTTTATCATTTGACTGTGTGGTATTGCTATCGTTGTACTGTTCGATGTCCAGTCCAACTTGAGTTGCCACTCCTTAACTTATAGTCTTCTTGGTTTTACCATCAAAGCAATATTCCCTTCAAGTTCAAATGAATTATGCTAAAATATGTATGGAAAACTAGAAAAAAACATCGCTAGCAACTGGGTTTGTAATTGTGTTTTGTGAGTTGGTGAGTTAGTACACAACAGCAGTTTGCAAAATTTCGTAAAACACAAACTAAAGTCAGTCACTTGACTCCACGCTATGAAAACTTGAGCTTAATTAATTATAGTGTTTATGTTTATTTGTTTATTTTTGAACATTTGTGTGTGTATAATGATGTGAATGTAGTTATATTTTTATACAAAGGCTACACTGTTTCCCATTTTATTTTAAAAGTTTTAGTTTTTCTAAAATCTATGTCGATAATTGTTTCTTGCCAATTGTGTGGTGAGGCATCATTATACCCTACACCACTATGTGGTCAGGGTATTATAAGTTTGTGCTGATGTTTGTAACACCAAAAAATATTGGTCGTAGACCCACCTTATAGTATGCCGATCGGTTCAGAATTTTTTTTTATTTCGATTTAACGATGTCCGTCTGTCCGTCCGTCCGTCTGTCTGTCTGTCTGTCCATGCAATCTTGTGCGCACTCTACAGGTCGCAAATATTAAGATATGTTGATGAAATTTGGTACACTCAAAAAATTGTATGAACTAAAATTAAGGTTTCACTTTACTAAAACAATGTATATGAGTTATTAATAAAAATAAGTTAAATTTCTTTCCAATAAGTAAAATTGCTTTCAAATAATGCAAATTTTATTTGATTTTAGTTTATCCAAAATTCGTATTAACTCAAAAATAATAAAACATTTTCCTTAAATTTATTTTCTTGAATTAGGTTAAAATTTCTTAAAACTGTTGAAAAATGTATGTATTTTTAGTTAATAATCTTAAATGTGAAGAATTTGGTTGAACTAAAAATTACGAAATTTAAAATTGTATGAAAAACTAAATTCAAATAATGAACTTCCTTAAATTTAGTTTAAACATTTTAACTTCTTTAAACCAAGTATAAACTTCTTAAATTCTAGTAAAGATTTTCTTTCACATTCCTGAAAATATTTTATAACCTATGGAATTCTTATTTGGTTTGTAGTTTGTATTATATAAGTATTTTAGTGTTGTGAAGAAAATTTAAGCAATAAATTTTACTCAAATTTTTATTAAAGTATTAAAGTTATGTTCGTTAATACTTTCATAAAAAAAATATATGAAATTGATTACTTAGATTTTTGGTAGTGAAACTAAAATACTTATATATTTGAATATTTATACCTAATGAGAATTAAAAATTAATAAATAATACCTGCAGTTTTTTCCATGTTTTTTTTTGGATTTTCTTACTTAATACGAGCATAACATATGAACTAAAAATAAGTTTATTCTGCGTTAGCACAAGTTCAAAGTATCTTTAAATTTAAGAACAATTGACTTGATTTTAAGACATGTTTACTAAATTTAAAAACAAGTTTATACTAAATTTAAGTAAAATACATATTAATTTTAGTAAAAATTTCAGAAAAATTAAAACAGTATTTACTAAATTTCAGAAAAAATTTACTTAATTTAAGTTAATTGTTTTAACTTGTTTTTAAGAAAATTGTGTACTCGATTTAAGTTAAAATTTCCTTGGAGCCAAATCATTCCCAAATTTCTTTAAATTTAGTTCAAATGACCTAGTATTTGGGAAACAATTTTTTCGGTGTACACAAACCTATGTTAGCCCAAGGACGAACAAGTTTGATTTTGGTGAACATCGGTCCGTGTTTAGACCTAGTGCCCATATAAGGGTCCTACCAAAATTATACTGTTTATACGCTGCAGGTCGCAAATATTAAGATATTTTGATGAAATTTAGTACACAGACCTATATTGGCCCAATAACGCAGCCTATTGATTTTGGTGAACATCGGTCCATGTTTAGACCTAGTGCCCATATAAGGGTCCTACCAAAATTATACTTTTTATACGCTGCAGGTCGCAAATATTAAGATATTTTGATGAAATTTGGTACACAGACCTATATTGGCCCAATAACGCAGCCTATTGGTTTTGGTGAACATCGGTCCATGTTTAGACCTAGTGCCCATGTAAGGGTCCTACCAAAATTATACTGTTTATACGCTGCAGGTCGCAAATATTAAGATATTTTGATGAAATTTAGTACACAGACCTATGTTGGCCCAGTAACGCAGCCTATTGATTTTGGTGAAAATCGGTCCATATTTAGACCTAGTGCCCATATAAGGGTCCCACCAAAATTATACTCTTTATACGCTGCAGGTCGCAAATATTAAGATATATTGATGAAATTTGGTACATAAACCTATGTTGGCCCAAGGACGAAGCCTATTGATTTTGGTGAACATCGGTCCATGTTTAGAACTAGTGCCCATATAAGGGTCCCCCCAAAATTGGCTTGGTTACAAACTGCAGGTCGCAAATATTAAGATATTTTAATGAAATTTGGTGCGCTGACTCACATTATAGAAAATTTTGACACAAGCCCCATTTTAACCCATTCGAATTTCGGATCCAAACAATACACCAGAGTGGTGTAGGGTATTGTATAGTCGGCATGCCCGACTTTAACCTTTTTACTCGTTTTGTATTAAATTTGCAAATGCGCTATTGAAACATTAACACAATACCTGCTAGTTTGGAACAGCAAAAAAGTATACCACAAAATTAATAGCTTTTCAATAACATACAATCTTAATGCTTAAAAAATGGTTTTAATAGCACAACAAAAACGAATCCACCTACAGAAGTACATTTTTACGATACACATACTCGTTAATGTTGAATTGAGGCAATATACAGCTGGTATTGTGGGATATGCATTGTAACACAAAGTAGTGTAGAAGCTTAAAATTAACAACTGACAATTCTAATTGATGTAATTGGAAATTTTTTGATGTTGTTTGTTTCTTCATTCATAAACTACATTATTTTACAAGGCATGTCTATTTACATTATGCTATTAAATCTTTCTATTTTAAGCAGTGGGATGGTATTTTTTTGCTGACATATTAATTACAATAAACACACTATATATTCTGGAAAAATAAATAACCAGGAAACCACAAATATAAGCTGAATTTGGGCGGCATGCCTATCAATGCTATCTCAAACAATATTGACAGTAGAAAGCTGGAATACGTTGAAAAAATGTCAAAATCGTTCTGGATAACACTGCTAGGCAGTCACACAAACACAGCCATAATCTACAAAAAATTTTTTTTATGCCAATAAGAAATATTTAAAAATCGGAAAATTAAAACGAGTAACAAAGTTAAAGTCAGGCATGCCGACAATATGATACCTTAACTGGTCTGGTTGAAAGCCAGCTAATGTTTGGATCCAAAATGGGTTAAAATGGACTTTTCTCAAATTTTTTTTATAAAATGACAAAAAATTAGAAAAATGATAAGAAATTTTGATTTAATCTAATGTTAGGTGTATTTAAGGGAAAATCGAAAATATGGTGCACACACACATAATAATCCATGTATAAAAATACGAAATAAATAGCAAAACAACAAAAAGTTTCATAAAATAAACCATAATTCTTATATTTCAACAAAGCTCTTGTCATTTTGATATTTTTTCGTATTTTTATGCATAGATTATTGTCAGTGGATGGCCCATAAGCCCAAATGTAAATCGATTCTATCTAGAATCAATAAGCTTTGTTCCTGGGCCCATGTGAATCGACGTACCAAATTCCATTTAACAATTTTCGTATATGCGACCTGTAGCGTGCTAATAATTAAATTTTTGTGTGGCCTTTATATGGCCGCTAAGACTAACCATTGACCGATTTTAACCACAGTCAAGAGGTTTCAATCTTGGGCCGACATAAGTCGGCGTATCAAATCTGATCACAATATCTTAGTATTTGCCAGCGAATATGCCCAAACATGGAGAGGACGAATATCCTTAACGGCTTCGACATCTTTTAAAATTTCATTTCTAAAATTTTGGAGAGTTGCTGGGGATTTTAATATTCACAACTCTGCTTACTTTCGCCATTCCAGTCATATTAATTGAAAACTTTGTTTCCTCGACGATAACGTCGATGCCGCGGCGAAAATGGTCGAATATATTATATTGCCTAGAATAAAATCTTTCAATCTTTCGAAAAAAAATTTCGGCTAAACCAAAAGGTAAATGTTAGTTTAAACAGACTTCTTAAACGGCAGTCAGATCCAGAGAGATAGTGCTCAATAACCCAGTGTAGAAACGGTAATGACATATCATTATTTTTTGGAACACCAGTAATGACACCGACTTACCTTCTGCATTATTTTAAAACATATAATAATGAGTTACTGATAATGACTTATTTTTATCATAATTTCAAACAGAAGATAATTTTCTAGATTTTTTTAAAATTTTTTGAAATCTACTTTTAGAATCAATATTTTTTGAACACTGGTAAGGATATATGTAACTACATATTTTTTGTATGTTGGCGAGTAAGCTTACTTGTGTGCAGCAGGTCAATTGTGTTTTTATCTATTAAATATTACATGTCGATATAGCTTAGATGGTAGAGCTACTGACTGGCAATCTGTAGAACCAGGTTCGATTCCCACACCAGCAAATTTTATTTAAAAAAAATACAATAAAAAATATTTTTTTATATAATTTATTTTTTTTTTTGAAAATCTATTTTAAGACTCATTATTTTCGTCAGTACTGGTAAACACATAGGTAACGATATATTTTTTGATTTTTCGTATGCTGGTGCGTAACAATAACTCATTAATTTTCGCGACATCGCCATATAAAGGTTGGCGAGATAGAAAAAACGCCAATACTGATCTGCTTCCCATAGTTCTTAAAATATTTTGTGCGAGTAGCGTCTTAGTACTAAATTTCTTTCTGCTCCTGCGGGTAGTAAAAGCTTTTGGTCTTTTGTTAAAAGTGCAATAATGCTAGTTCAGCAGACCCAACTATTATAAAGGATGACCAAATATTGACTGAACCTGTTCATATAGCCTTTTAGATGAGATCGAATAATTTCCTCAATACGATTACTGCCGGAAAGCGATCAACCATTGCCCGAGCTTGAAAGAGTACCGAGTACTATGCCTAAGATATTCTTTCGAGCAGTTAAAAGGGAAATAAAATGTAAATAATTCATCGGGCCGGATGATATACGAACACTGGTGCTGAAATGGTGCTCTTGGACGCTATGTCGTCCATTGGCAAGCCTTTTTAGAATTTCGTACCATGCGGGAGTTTTCCCTTCGTACTGGAAGGTTGAAAATTGTCCAAGCAGTCCCTAACAAGAGCGCGGCTAATAGCCCTGAAAATTACAGCCCAATCGGCGCGCTCTCTAAGGCGATGCGGAGTAATTACCACACTATCTCCTTAGAGTCTTAGCGACCGAGAGTATGGCTTCCGTAGAAATCGTTCTATGGGCGACCTGTTAACGTTCCTCTTGGATCATTGGAATCGGTCCATCCACCGTTTTGGTGAGAGCAAAGTGGTTGCTGGATATTTCGTATATGACACGGGGCAATTGTATCAAAGTTTAGTGCTTTTGATGTGGGTAATGACTTCGCTCGTTTTATTTCGAGCACTATTCGTATTGTTGTAGATGGATTCTCATCCGATGAGTTTCAGCTGAATTCAGAGTTATCCCAGAGTTCTGTTCTTTCTCCTTCCCTATTTCTTATCTATCTCAATGATCTTCTTGGTCAGACTTCCAACCTTTGTCATTCATTTTCTTTCCATCGTACGCCAAACCTGGAAGACTAGGGGCAAAAGAAAGTTATGAATAACATACTAAATCGTGACCTTTCTACAATCTCTGAGTGCGGTCGTGCGAATAAGGTCTACTCTAATGTACGCAAGACCCAATGTTATATGTTAACCCATAGGGCTATGGAGTTAGTGATGTGATGTCGATATTAATGAATCAGATACTTTTGATGTTCTGGGCATGAAAATTCAGTGTGATATCCGTTGGAATAAGAACATTTTTCAGTTGTCGAAAGAAGCATTCAAGTGTCGAGGTTTTCTATGTCGGTGCAAGAAGTACTTCACTGCATTCGATTTACTCAATAATTGTACCACTTATTTTCGACCGAAGATGGAATACAACTCACATATATGGGCAGGAACTTTGAAGTCTATTTTGGAGCTTCTGGATTGTGTACAAAGGAGGGCGTCGGCGCTTATAACTTTTAGTAAGGTATCCATCCCTATTGACTAATTGGAACATCGTCGGAATGTATTTTGTGTAACTCTCTTCTATCGATATTACCGTGGAAAGTATTCTGCTGAGATAAGTGAGCTTATCCCCAGAGCCCAAGTTTCTAATCATAATACTCGGTTTTCAAGTAGAGCACATCCTTTTGTAGTCGATTTTCCAGTGGATCTTACTATATGCGAACTGTAGCGTGATAATGCACACATTTTTGGGGACTTTTATACGGGAACTAGGTCTAAACATGGACCGATTTCAAATTAAGTCAAAACGATTTGCCCATGAGTGCATACATATAAGTCAGTGTAACAAATTTCATTAAAATATCTTCCTATTTGTGACCGGCAGCGTACAAAAAAAAGAATTTTGTGGGAACCTTTCTATGGGCACATAATCACTAGATTTCAGCCTTCGGCTGATATAAGTCGGTTTACTAAATGTAATCAAAATACCTTAATATTTGCGACCCGTACAAAAATGCATGGGTAGACAGACAGACGAACAGACATCGTTAAATCGAACCAAAAATTGAATCTGTCTTGATCGGTATACTAAACGACTGGTCTAGGTCTAATATTTGTTGATGTTACAATTATCAGTTCAAACTTATTATAACCTATCCACGTAGCAATGTAGGTTATAAAAATATGCTCTTAAAAACAAATTTTTCTTTAAAAATCCATGATCAAATGATTTTCCTAAGTGTTGATTTTCTTAAATAAAAAATATTTATTAATGAACTTGAATTAAAATGCACTCACCCGTCCAACTCTATAGCAAACCCTAGAAAATATAAAAAACATCATGCAATATATTGAAATAAGTTTCATAATGTGATCTTAGAGTTAGAGAAAACGAGAAATTTGTTATGATATTTTATTTATTTTTTGTTTTTCAATTATTTTGAATTAACACAAAATAAATGAATCTGTGTTTTTGTGTCATCATATAAAACTACTAATGGACTATATTAAAAATTCATCCCTGTTGATTTTGAAAAATCCCCAGCGAAACATCGGATTGTAATGAAAATGTAGAGTCACGGGAAAATTTCTTACAAACGGTTGCCAACCACATCAATTCTGCAACTGGTTCCACTTAAACCGATTCTATGGAACTGGTTCGGGAACCGGAACACAGATCCTATATGGAAGCTGATACTGACGTAGAATCAGTTCTATAACTAATTCCAAAACTGGAGCTACAGAAGTGGTTGCTTTTGGGACAATTCCATACAAAAATCATGGGTGTTGGAATTGATAGCAGAAGGGGTTGTAAATGAAAAATAGTTATTCGGCAACCGATTCTTTGGAATAGAAAATTTTCCTGGGGTCTTTTTATTTAAATTTCAACATTAATGGCCTGTGTTAAGGAATATCTACATAAAACGCAGAAAAAGGAAAAAAATAGTTGAATACCAAAAATTAAAAAAAAAAAACAGGAAATTGTTCTTTTTTTAAGTAGGTTTGAGGTTAAGAAGAAGAATAAACATTTTTTCAAAGTTATAGACACATTATTAATTTGCAAATCAGACTAGATGTAGTTTCTGCCTTTTTTATGGACAGGCTTCATCGGTGATTTTCCATTAAATTGTATTATTGTTTACATTTTATTGCCAGATTGTCTCTGTATGATAATTTACTCTCAGAAGTGATCAAACAGACATACAAACACTTTAGATTTTTTGTTTATCTTCTTATCTCTTCTTTGTCACCTTTTTCACAAATGTTGCCACACTGACGTATGGTTTTTACGTACAAGTGCAGGCAATTTGTGTATATTGGAGACGGATTGGCAGTAGGGCATTTTTATTTTTCTAGTAAAGTGTTGTTTTTTCAAACGCGTCATATAGACCAAATGCAATTAATATTGTAATTAATATGCATTTTTATTAATTTTAATTAATTAATTAATTAAGTATGTAGGTTTAAGGTTAAGAAGAAGAATAAACATTTTTTCAAAGTTATAGACACACTATTAATTTGCAAATCAGACTAGAACTAGTTTCTGCCTTTTGTTATGGACAGGCTTCATCAGTGATTTTCCAAAAAAAAAAAATGTACAGAAATATGCTCAAAAATAAGATTTTTTTGAAAAACATGATCTTAATATCAAAATATGCAAAAATATGTCGTTGAGGGCAAAATATGCTCTAGAAAATCAGTACCATAATTCATCACAGGAAAAAATATGATACACCACATTTCTGGTTGCCCTGATAATAACAATGATGGTGTAATTAATAAAACATTTCAAATAACAAATTTAACAATTTCGGTGTTTAGATTTAAGTTACCTTTAATAACTTTGGAAATGGTATTGTAAAATGAAAACATTTGAAAGGAAATGTATAAAAAGAAAAACAATTGCAAATAAAAACTTTGCTACAATTTGATACCATTAGACATACATTTATTGTTGTTGTTGTTGGTGTTATGTAGTGGAATAGTGTAGACAAAAATATATATATATTGTTTATATTTTAATATCATTGTTAAATGTTTTATCTTTGAAAACATTTGTTCAAATAAATGGCAACTAAAATAAAGAAGTTACGAAAAATGTATGCGTTTTATAGTTATTTTGTGGTTTTTGAAATTAGCACTAATGAATATTTTAAATTAACAAAAATATTACTCAATTAGGTTTTGTAAAGAATGTATACTATAACAATGTGATTTTAAATTTTCTTAAAAGAAGAAACTCGGGTAACCTGGAGCACTACATTTGAGGCTATTCATACCCCAGAATAACTCCTTTTCCAGTTAAATTCGTATTATATACATTCTTAAAAAAAAATAATGGGCAAACATAAAAGAATAGATTAACGCAGCTATTTTTGGCAATATGGCGGATAGAAAATTAATCAAATGAAAAAATTTAAGCAAACTTCAATAGTCTAAAAAGATTCATATATTCTAAAAAATATTAAAAAACGATTAAAAAATTTACAAGTTGGACATGCCCACCACATGATACCTTGCACCAGTGTGGTTGGAAAACAACCCTAACAGAAAACTCTTTAAAAAATTTAGTTAAAATTACTAAAAATTAGATAAAAATTACCTTGCTGAAAAAAAAAACTGCCGCAATTAGTAAATTATTTTGCCACATATTAGTAAAATAAGAACAGCAAAAATAAAATTGTTAAATATACAGAATTTTCGTTATAATTAAGTGAATTGTTTGTTAATAGAAAATAACAACTTAAACTGCTAAAATCACCAAAAAAATTTGCTAAGTATTTAGTAGGCTAAAAAACAACAAGAAAATTTTAAATTTTCAAAGCATATTTTTTTAATGCAAATAAAAATTGAGATTTACTAATTTGGTAACAATTATTCTTGCTGATTTTAGCAGGATAGACTGCTATTTGCATTCAACTAAATTTAACTTAAAAATAATAAAAGTTTTGTAGATATAACAGTTTGTTTTTGATATTTTTAATCTACTAATATTTAGCAAAATTTTGCTCTATATATAAATTCTGTAAATTGAACAGTTTTATTTTTACTGAATATTTAGAAAGAAAAAAAATCTGCTAATTTCAAGAGTTTTTTCTGCAATATAATTTTTAACTAATTTTTAGTAGCTGTGGAGTTAAATATAGGAAGTTAATCGCTATAATGAAATAATTGTTTAAAAAAATACCATTTTTTGCATTTCTACACTCAAAATAATAAGTCTGTTGGCTGAACAGAAAAATTTGTTACTTTAACAAAATTTATTCTTGCTTTTTGGCCTAAAATAAAATTTGTTGATTTTAACAAATTTTGGCATCTGGCATTGGTATCTCTTTTTTTTTGGTTTTTGGTAAGGTTTGTCACTCAAAACATCATTAAAGTAACTGACTGTGGTTTATTTTCAAAATTATCTGTACATAAGTCTTAAATGATTATACAGTTAAAATATAAAACGAGTAAAAAGGTTAAAGTCGGGCATGCCGACTATACAATACCCTACACCAGTCTGGTTAAAAGCCAACTAATGTTTGGATCCGAATGGGTTAAAATGGAACTTGTGTCAAAATTTTCTATAAAATTATAAAAGAAGAGAAAATCGTAAATATAGCCCATATGGGCGATAGGTCCAAATATGGACCGATTCTATCTAGAATCTATGGGCTTTGTTTTCGGGACCTTGTGAGTCAGCAAACCAAATTTCATTAAAATATCTTAATATTTGCGACCTGCAACGTGTAACCAAGCCAATTTTGGGGGGACCCTTATATGGGCACTAGGCCTAAACATGGACCGGTGTTAACCAAAATTAATAGGATTCGTCCTTGGGCCGACGTAGGTGGGTGTACCAAATTTCATCAAAATATCTTAATATTTGCGACCTGCAGCGTATCAAAAATATAATTTTTGGGGGACCCTTATATGGGCACTAGGTCTAAACATGGACCGATGTTAATCAAAATCAATAGGATTCGTCCTTGGGCCGACATAAGTTGGTGTACCAAATTTCATCAAATGTTAATATTTGCCACCTGTAGAGAGCGCACAAAAATGCATTGACAGACAGACGGAGGGACGGACGGACATCGTTAAATCGAAATAAAAAAAAATTCTGAGCCGATCGGTATATTATAAGGTGGGTCTACGACCAATATTTTTTGGTGTTACAAACATCAGCACAAACTTATAATACACTCTCCACGTAGTGGTGTAGGGTATAAATATGTATTTTTCTACTTTTTTTGTATTTTATTTAAATAACAAATTACATAAAAATCAGGCACCTAAAATTTATGATCAGGCACCTGACATCATGCTACTGGATTACAGTTTTTAATGCAACAGATGGCGCTGATGACTGTTTTCTTGAAGGAAATGACGCATCCCAATATTTTGAAACTTTTACTGGTGTAAAGCAAGGTTGTATTCTCTCCCCAATGCTGTTTACTCTATATCTAAATGATCTTCACGAGTACTTGGGAGGTGGTCTGATGACTTAAATGTGCGTTTGCTTCTATATGCTGATGATATTGTTTTACTATCAGATAGTATAGAAACTATACAAGATATGGTGAATAAATTGGAAAATTATTGCTGCAAATGGAATATGTAAGTAAATATGCTTAAGTCAGAACTAATGGTATTTAGAACTGGAGGCAGACTGTCAACGAGAGAAAATTTAATGTACAAAAATGAACCTATAAGAATAGTGAATGAGTATTCTTATTTAGGAATCATTTTGACACATAAAATGAGTTTTAGAAAACACATTGAAAAAAGAAATATATCTTCAAAGAAGAGCATAAACGCAACATGGAAATGTTTCTTAAATAAACCAAATATTACACTAAGAGCAGTCTGTCGTTCCATACAGTCGTATGCGGTGCAAGTTTGGGGTTACGGGTTGTTTGAAGAGGTAGATAAACTACAGCGCTACTTTTTGAATTACCTCATAAATTATCCTTGATTGCATTGCGAGACAATATTTTTTAGACGAACGAGATTATTGATATGGGCGTTGATTTGGGAGTTGCATTGGAAGGAGAAAATATCTCGGCACAAGAGTTCCTTCGATGTGGAACTACTTTGCTTCAAGAATTAAGATAAAAAAATATACTTGCAAATGAACTACCAAGCACAAAACAGTAGATCACGATATTATAAATACTTAGACCATAACATAGGTGTGCATTAGAGCGTACCACCTTACAGGCAAAAAAAAAAGTGCGCCGTACACCCTCCAATATGAAGTATTTTTGCAAGGAGGTTACAAACAAAATTTTTTTATTCTTTTGCCGAACGTAGGGGTCGCCATTTTACATTTTTCGTGATATCTTTGGTATTTACAGTCGGATCTTAAAGTATGATACATCGATGTTTTTCTCTCGAGGAGACCAGTGTTTGCTCTAAGAACATTTTGACCTCAAGTATCCCGTTCTAGTAGTTACCCACCAGATCTCATTTGCTACCACCCTAATGTACAACCATAATGTCAGAAAACTAAAGATCGCAAAAAATCAGTAAACTTTTGCTAAGGAAGTTTTTTGCTAAACCCAGTATAAATTTTTGTATATATTGGTTGCCGAACGTAGGGGTCACCTTTTTAAATTTTTTTTAATTGGATTTTTACTAAAGGGTTCTTCAACAGGGACGCTACAAAAGTAGAAAGACAGGGACAGCACATATTTCTTGCCGCTCTTTTGACATTTCTCTTCAGTACGGTTTGCCATTTCATGATGGAAAGATATACGAGCCAACAAAGAGTCGAAATTATTAAAATTTACTACCGACATTCGGAGTCAGTGTCCTCAACGTTAAAAGCGCTACGTCCAATTTATGGTCGTCAAAATGAATGGCTTCGTCAATAAACAAAATATGCGTTATTGGTCAGAGAGCAATCCACACGTACTCCATGAGTCATCATTGCATTCCGAAAAAATTACGGTTTGGTGCGGTTTATGGGCCGGCGGCGTCATTGGGCCGTACTTCTTCCGTGATGATCAAGACCGGCACGTTACTGTGAATGGGAATCTCAGTAACGTGCCGGTCATGGGCCATGCAAAAGAGATCGATTTCCATACATAATGGCATCGAACGTACTTTCACAGGAATAAAGAATTTCATTGATTATTTTATTTAAAAAAACTTTTGCAGCGCTCTTATTGAAGAACCCTTTATATAGCAAAACACTGGTCTCCTCGAGGCAAAAAAATCGATATATCACACTTTAAAATCCGATTGCTATAACAAAAAATTAAAAAAGGCGACCCCTAAGGTCGGCAAAAAAAAAAAATTTTTTTTTGAAATCGCCTTCCAAAAATACATCATATTGGAGGGTGTACGGCGAACTTTTTTTTTTAAAGTACGGTCTAGTGTGCATTATATAGAAAATTCGAAAAATATAAGGCAAATTACGACTATTTTCAAAGCACGATGCGATTTATTGCCAATAAATTATAAAAATTTTAACACCACTGAAAACAAAACATGTACGTTGTGTAATACAGCTGAATATTAAAATTTACAACACTCTATGGCAGTATGCACCATTTTTAGAGAATTCAGAAACAGATATTTTGGCAAAGATAAACTTAGTAAAAACGAACTCGTAAATATTCTAAACGGTCAAATTTTAAAAGGGGCCCTACGGGGAATGTGGGGTCAATTGCCCTACAGGGACCTATCCCGTGACCGGTCAACCGAAGGCATATTACTAAATTAGTACAAATATGATCCGATTAACATTTTGATTAATATTAATCAAAATGTTTGTTTAAATTTAAAAATATATTTTATGTTATATGTATAATTTATAATATTTGATAAATTAATTTTCATAATGTAAGTTCTAATGTTTTGGTGAAATATTCTTGTACTTATGCTATATATTTTTTTATCAATAAATAGAAAAAATCCCCAGAAAAAGTCGACAAAAATCGACGAAACGTCGGGAAAAATTGTATTAAATGAATTTTTAATTACATGATTGACCTTTAGGCCTTATTAGCTAAAAGTTAAACCTAAAATTATATATTTTTTCTGTTCAAATAAAAAAAATGGAAAAGAAAAAAATAGCAAAGAAAACAACATTAACACACACACAAATATAGTGGAAGTACCTTGAATATGCCCCCGATTAACCGGTCATGGGATAGATCCTTTAATGGCAGTTGACTAGTTTTTTAAGTTGGTCATAATTAAATTAAAAAAAGCAATTAAAATTTAGAAACTTACCTCAAAAAGTCTGATAATATAAATAAAATTTTAAAAAATTCCCCCTAAGTAAAAAGAAAATTAAATGAAATACCAATTGTTAAAACCAAAACAGCTTTAACATTAAATAACGTTGAAAATACAATACTTAAAATTTCTTAGCAAAAAATTATGGAAATTTAAAATAAGACCTAAAATAAGCAAATGGTAAAAAAAATAAAGTTCAAAATAAATAAAAGAGTGAAATAAATTAAAAAAAATATTTTTAAAAATATACCGCGAATTTTGTTTTTTATTTCGGTATCGGTCAAGTTTTTTAAAAGCAACAGTGAAAGTATCGAATCAGAAAATACTTAGAAAATTAATTCATTCTCTTTGGTTCATATTTGTACTAATTTAGTAATATGCCTTCGGTTGACCGGTCACGGGATAGGTCCTTGGAGGTCAATTGACTCTTTATTCCCCGTAGGGTGTGTATCAATATCACAAAAACTTTTCTAAATATAGTCGCTAAAGGTCAAAATTTAAAAATTTTTTAAGGTTTTTTTAAAAAAAAGAAAATTCAAATATAAGACGAAGTCCGATTTTAAATATCAAAGCCAATTTAATAAATATTGTCATATATTGTATAGCTGTGTAATTTTTAGAATGTCTCATTTTTAAAATTTATAAATTTAAAATGAGCATGAACCTGAGCGAGCATTTTATAAAACATTGGAAAAGTAGTGAAATAGTAAACGTTGCAAGGTTCAACCGTCTTCCCTACAGTTTAAAAGACTAAGGGAGTATTTTTCTAAAACACTTCGGTGAAGTGTTGCGCTATTTCTATAGAAATTGTTTTTGTTACAAAAACAATTTGTATTGAAAGTTCCCTTCACTTCTCTCAAGTGTTCTACGCAATTAGGTACTAAATTTAAAAGCACGCAATAGTCTAGTTAAAATGTTTTAGTTTACATTAATTCATATAGAGCTGAAATTTAATGCAAGTTTTGAGTATACTGGTAAAAATAAATTATCAAAAGTGCCCACCAATCCCACATCTGCTAAAAAATGTATTCCATGTCAAAGGTCAAAAATATGTTTGTTGTTTTTTTTTTTAATTTTTCTCGTATACGGTAAGTTTTATCGTAAAATTAGGTCATGCAATTGTCTATAAAAATTTGCCCCTTAACTCGAATAAATTTTTAGGAAATGTGGGATCAGTGGGGACTTTTGATATTTTATTCGTAATAGTGTATTTAACAGTGAATTTTGACTGGACTAAAATTTGTATTTACTTACACATGGAAAGATTTGTATGACGGTTCGTATATTTAATTAAACACAAATATCTATGTATAAGTTTCAAATTACCAATACGAAATCTTTTAAGCTAAACAAATCCTTAGTAATTTATTTTCAATTTTTTATAGTTTTTTTTTAATTGTTTTTGGGTGCTAACCAAAATATATTTGAATAACACAGTGGATACTTCCAATTTATATACTTACATGCACATATAAGACAACTACAATTAAAGGAACTTAAGCCATATAATCACATCCTTGGAACAATATAAAAAAAAATACTAAATAAAATAATGATATGGTATCATTTTGTTGGCATGTAACAATCTAAATTTGTTAATGTCCTTAAAAAAGAATTATAAGTATGTGGTAAATATTAAAAAATGTATATCGTCGACCGGTCGGCAAAATGTCACATGTGTTTTTTAATAGATTTTCAGGAGAGCGAAAAAACTGTTACAAAATCTTCTTTTAAGATATTTTATTGGCATCATATGCCCTACTGATGATTTTACTAAATGAGGTCGTAAATCATTAAGGCATATCTCTATATATAAAAGAATAACGTGACTGACTGACTGACTGACTCAACATCGCCCAGCCCAAACCGCTGAAGCTAGGAAGTTGAAATTTGGTATGTAGGTTCCTCTTTCGGCGTAGACGTCCACTAAGACGGGATTTTTGGAAATTCCTACCGGAACGGGCAAAAAGAGTAAAAGTCTCCCCCTTGGCGGCCTGCCAAAACCCCTTTGGCTAGAAAGCTGAAATTTAAGATATGTGTTCCTTGGAGTATGGGCTAACTTTTCTGGAAAGTACTTTCTGGAATTTTGGACAGGGACGTTGTAAAAATGGGGGAAAAGGCCCCCCTTGACGGCCTGCCCAAACCGCTGGAGGTAGGAAGTTGAAATTTGGTATAAAGGTTCCTCCACTATCGTAGACATCCACCAAGACGGGAGTTTTGGAAATTTTTACAGGGACGGGCAAAAAGGGGAAAAAGTCTCCCCCTTGACGGCCTGCTCAAACTGCTGGAGCTATGAAGTTGAAATTTGGTATGTAGGTTCCTCGACCGGTGTAGACGTCCGTTGAGACGGCATTTTTGGAAATTCTTATCGGGAGGGGCAAAAAGGGGACAAAAAAAGTACCTTTTTCCAAAAAAGTACCTTTTTCCAAAAAAGTACCTTTTCCCAAAAAAAGTACCTTTTCCCAAAAAAAGTACCTTTTCCCAAAAAAAGTACCTTTTTCCAAAAAAAGTACCTTTTTCCAAAAAAAAGTACCTTTTTACAAAAAAGTACCTTTTCCCGAAAAAAGTACCTTTTTCCAAAAAAAAGTACCTTTTTCCAAAAAAAGTACCTTTTTCAAAAAAAAGTACCTTTTTCCAAAAAAAATTCCTTTTTCCAAAAAAAGTACCTTTTGCCAAAAAAAGGACCTTTTTCCAAAAAAAAAGTACCTTTTTCCAAAAAAAGTACCTTTTTTCAAAAAAAGTACCTTTTTCCAAAAAAAGTACCTTTTCCCGAAAAAAGTACCTTTTTCCAAAAAAAGTACCTTTTTCCAAAAAAAGTACCTTTTTCCAAAAAAAGTACCTTTTTCAAAAAAAAATTCCTTTTTCCAAAAAAGTACCTTTTTCCAAAAAAAGTACCTTTTTCCAAAAAAGTACCTTTTTTAAAAAAAGTACCTTTTTCCAAAAAATGTACCTTTTTCTAAAAAAATGTACTTTTTCCAAAAAAAAAGTACCTTTTCCAAAAAAAGTACCTTTTCCAAAAAAAGTACCTTTTTCCAAAAAAAAGTACCTTTTTTAAAAAAAAGGACCTTTTTCCAAAAAAAGTACCTTTTTCCAAAAAAAGTACCTTTTTCAAAAAAAAGTACCTTTTCCAAAAAAAAGTACATTTTCCAAAAAAAAGTACCTTTTTCTAAAAAAATTTTGCTTTTCCCAAAAAACATACATTTTTTCAAAAAAATACCTTTTTCAAAAAAAGTACCTTTTCCAAAAAAAAAGTACCTTTTCCCAAAAAAAAGTAACTTTTTCTAAAAAAATTTTCCTTTTCCAAAAGAAGTACCTTTTCCAAAAAAAGTACCTTTTTCCAAAAAACATACATTTTTCCAAAAAAAAAACACCTTATTAAAAAAAAAATACCTTTTCCAAAAAAAATACCTTTTCCAAAAAAAGTACCTTTTCCCGAAAAAAGTACCTTTTTCCAAAAAAAGTACCTTTTTCCCCAAAAAGTTCATTTTTCCAAAAAAAAAGTACCTTTTTCCAAAAAAAATTCCTTTTTCCAAAAAGTACCCTTTTCCAAAAAAAGTACATTTTTCCAAAAAAAAGTACCTTTTTTAAAAAAAGTACCTTTTTCCAAAAAATGTACCTTTTTCTAAAAAAATTAACCTTTTCCAAAAAAAAGTACCTTTTCCAAAAAAAATACCTTTTCCCAAAAAACATACATTTTTCCAAAAAAAATACCTTTTTCAAAAAAAAGTACCTTTTCCAAGAAAAATTACCTTTTCCCAAAAAAAGTACCTTTTTCTAAAAAAAATTTCCTTTTACCAAAAAACATACATTTTTTCAAAAAAATACCATTTTCAAAAAAAGTACCTTTTCCAAAAAAAAGTACCTTCTCCCAAAAAAAAGTATCTTTTTCTAAAAAAATTTTCCTTTTCCAAAAGAAGTACCTTTTCCAAAAAAAGTACCTTTTTTCAAAAAACATACATTTTTCCAAAAAAAACACCTTATTAAAAAAAAATACCTTATCCAAAAAAAGTACAAATAAAGTACTTTGTAAAAACAAAGTATCTTTTTCCAAAAAATTTCGTTTTTCAAAAAAGTACCATTTAAAATAATATATAATTTAAAAAAAAATACTTTTTTCCCTCCCCCACGGATATCTCCACTAAAACAAGGTTTCTTGATATTCGGCATAGACGTGCGCTAAGACGGGATTTTTGGAAATTCCTACCGGAACGGGCAAAAGTCTCCACATACACAGTCTCACAAATTGGAAAAGTGCCTGCCCAAACCACTGGAGGTAAGAAGTTGAAATTTGGTATAAAGGTTCCTCCACTGTAGTAGACATCGACTAAGTTTGTATTTTTGGAATTCCCTACAGGATATCCCAAAAGGAAACTCGGTATGTAAGTTCCTCCTTCTGTGTAGGCGTCCGCTTAGACGGAATTTTTGAAATTCCTATCGGGAGGGGAAATAAGGTAAAAGTCTCCTCCTGACGGCTTGCCCAATCCCTTTTGGCCAACCTAAAATTTTAAATATGTATTCCTTGGAGTAGGACTAACTCACCGGCAACGTAATTTTTCTATTTTGGAACAGCAACATAGTAAAAATGGTGGTTGAAAGGGAAAAATGTCCCCAATAACGGCCTGCCCAAACCGCTTAGGCAATGCAGTTGAAATTTGGTATGAATGTTCCTCATCCATCGCAGATAGCCGCGAAGATGGAATTTTTGTAAATTCCTAAAGGGAGGGGCAAAAAGAAGAAAAGCCTCACCTTGGGGGCCGGTAAAAACACCTTCGGCTAGAAACCTGAAGATTAAAATGTGGGTCCCTGGAGTGAGGGCTAACTTATTAGAATGATACTTTTTTGAATTTTGGACAGGTTCGTTATAAAATGGGGGCTCAAAAAGGGAAAGTTGCCCCTTAACGACCTGTCCAAACTGCTGCAACTAGGAAGCTGAAATTCGGTACTTAGGTTCCTCTTCCAGCCTAATTCCAACCGGGAGGGACAAAAAAAGAAAAAGTGTCCCCCTTGCTCAAACTGCTGGAACTAGGAAGCTGAAATTCCCTGTCGATGGATTTTCGGAAATTCCTACCGAGAGGGGCACAAATAGTAAAAGTTGGCTATAAACCTGAAATGTAAAACATATGTTACTTGGAGTATGGGCTTTTTGGACCGGGAAGGTGCTTTTTGGACAGGGACATTGCAAAAATGGGGATTAATGAAGCGAAAAGTGCAGCTTAAAGGCCTGCGCAAACCGCTGGAGGTAGGAAGTTGAAATTTGGTATTAAAGTTCCTCCTCTATTGTAGACATCTGCTGAGATGAGATTTTTGGAAATTTCTACAGGTAGGGTCAAAAACAGGAAAAGTCTCCCCCTTAACGGCCTGGCCAAACTGCTGGAACAAGGGATCTTAAATTCGGTATTTGGGTTCCTTCTCCAACGTTGACGTCCCCTAAGATGGTATTTTTGGAAATTCATACCGGGAGGGGTAAAAAGGGAAAAAATTTCCCCCTTGACGGCCTGGCCAAACTGCTGGATATAGAGACCTAAAATTATGTATGTAGTAGGTTCCTCCTCCAACGCAGACGTCCTCTAAGACGGAATTTTTGGAAATTCCTACCGGGAGGGGTAAAAACGGAATAATTCTCCCCCTTGGTGGCCTAACCGAACCCTTCGGCTAGAAACCTGTAATATATAATATGTTTTCCTTGGAGTATGGGCTAACTTATCGACAAGGCATTTCTAGGACTTTGGACAGGAACGTGGTAAAAATGGTGGTACAAAAGGGGAAAATTGCCCCCCCCCCCCCTTAACGTCTGCGTCTTTAGCTAGAAACCTAAAACTTAAAGAACAAGTGTATATGAAACACTAAAATTAAGAAACTAAATAGGAAACGAGTGGAATGAAACACTACACAAGTGGAATGAAATGGATATAAACGTTGAACGAGTAGAATTGAAATTATAGAGAATGCAAATGGATTGGAAGAGGGAATCACCTGTTCAAACACTATCCACGGAATATGAAACTTATGTAGCATTGAAACTTAAAGCTCAATTAGACGTGCCATAACCATAACCATATAAAACAGCTGATCAAACCAATATTATAGGCTACAATGTATTCGATTATAGGTGACATGCCATAACGCCATAACCGTAACCGTAGATACCAATTGAATTTTGGTTGTCTGCAATAGCGTTATGGTTACGGCTATGGCATTATGGCACGTCTAATTCAACCTTTACTCTCCAAAAAGTTATACAAATTTTCTAAAAGAGAAAAAACCTTAGAAAAGGAATGGAACTTATATATTTCGATATTTAAACTTCATGTAACGAAGCACCGGTGGAAGAAACCGACGCAGTAAATTTTCCAACTGAATTTGTGAATTTACTTGAATTGCCAGGTCTACCTTTACATAAACTGGAATTAAAAAAAAAAAACTTTAAGACACGCTAACAACGTAGCGGGCTTTGCCCGCTATTTTTAATATTATAAAATGCTATCCAACCCTGCTTTACGTTATTTATTTTCATTCAAAACACAAATGAACAAAACTACTTACGGGTCTATCTACCTAAGTTCGCACTTTACCAAATTATCTTAACATACACACGTATATTGCAATTTATTATGGATTCATTACTAACAATCCACTTTCATGAGAAAAAGTGATCAAATATTTATTTATTTTAAACCCATTGTTGTGCAGAATTATTTATTTGTGGTGGCTGTGGTGGTGAAGGCTTTAAATAAAAAAACTTTAAATAAAAAAACCAATTTAATAAAAATTGTGGGGGGCGCAGCCCCCCTCAACCTTTAAGGCACGCTAACAACGTAGCGGGCTGCGCCCGCTAGTTAAGGCATATAATGCCAATAAAATATCTTAAAAGTAGATTTTGTAACAGTTTTTTCGCTCTCTTGAAAATCTATTAAAAAACACATGTGACATTTTGCAGGGCGGTCGACGATATGGATATTTCCATAAATATATTTACATGTGTTACTTGCAAACAACTGTTTGATGTTTTAAATACTGTAGGGGATTTATTTAAAGAGATAAATAAAAAAAATGAATATTAGATTTAAAAGTGTCAATGTACCACTAAAGTTTTATAAATTCCTATTCAAGTTATACATTTTAATATATATAACTTTAAGTTTTATGGTCAAAAACAAAAGGAATAAATTTGTTCTAAGAATTTTCTAAACTAAGCTCGTTTTTGAAAAATCTACTTGTAGATGTCCAGTTGCCTATAGTAGCTACATGATTCATATTTTTGGTTTTCACAAAATTTACGCATAATTTTAAGTACAGAAAAGCTTTCGGGCTGATTTCGTGTTACCGTGATAAGGTAAGGAAACGGATGTAATATATAATATCATAAACACAATTGAGCATAAGATAAATTTGATTCGACCCAACCGATTATAATTTTTTTTAAATTGTTAGAGCACAATTTATATGCATACATTATTTTATTTAAATACAAACAATATTTTGCCAAAACTTTTATCATTTCCATAGTAACATATGGTGGCATTTAGCCAAAATGAAAATAATTTCGAAAAAAAAACTCTTAACAATAAACATTTAATGCACTCCTTTTGGCACTTGATATAGTATTTCTTCCAAAAATTTGACAAATACTTAAATGCATCTATCCTCATTTGGCTGTTTTAGTTTCTTGTATTATATAAAATGAGTGAAATTCTAATTAACATCATTTGCATAACTCAAACTGGTAATAATAACAACAAGTTTGTTACCAACTAAATTTTTGTTATTGCTGCTGTTGTTATTGCAAAACAACCAGAGGCAAAATTTCTAACAATTTATGTAATGAGATTTTGTGTGTTACTGAGTTTCATCATGAAGACAAACAAAACGAGTAAAAAGGCTAAAGTCGGGCATGCCGACTATACAATACCCTACACCAGTCTGGTTAAAAGCCAACTAATGTTTGGATCCGAAATTCGAATGGGTTAAAATGGGACTTGTGTCAAAATTTTCTATAAAATAATAAAAGATGAGATAATCGTAAATAAAGCCCATATGGGCGATAGGACCAAATATGGACCGATTCTATATAAAATATATCGGCTTTGTTCTCGGGACCATGTCAGTCAGCGAACCAAATTTCATTAAAATATCTTAATATTTGCGTACCAAATTTCATCAAAATATCTTAATATTTGCGACCTGCAGCGTATAAACAATATAATTTTGGGGGGACCCTATATGGGCACTAGGTCTAAACATGGACCGATGTTAACCAAAATCAATATGCTTCGTCCTTGGGCCGACATAAGTCGGTGTACCATTTCATCAAAATATCTTAATATTTGCGACCTGTAGAGTGCGCACAAGAATGTATGGACAGACAGACGGACGGACGGACAGACGGACATCGTTAAATCGAAATAAAATGTGATTCTGAGTCGATCGGTATACTATAAGGTGGGTCCAGGTCCAATATTTTTTAGTGTTACAAACATCAGCACAAACATGTAATACCTTGACCACGTAGTGGTGTAGGGTGTAATTACTGCCCATTTGAAAACAGAAATAATATGGCGTTATAAAATATGTACATTAGAGAGGGCCGATTTGTATGGACAAAAATTTTTTGATATTGTGCCATCAATTTTTCGATAGCCTTTGGTATGAGGAAAAAAAGTTCGACCACGACATATCAAAAAAATCATTTTCTAAGCGTCCAAATTTAAATTTTTTACAATTTTGTAATAAATGCTGAAACAACTAATAAAGTTGTAAACAATATAACATTACAACCTTTCCAGAAAGGTGTTACTTATGAAAATCGGATAAAAAATGTGGCAACTAGAGGTTAAAGTATATAAGTAAAATTATTTTCTGCTGGATGATGATAATGAAATGATGATGTTGATGAAAACAAGCGGAAAATAATTTTACTTATATAATTTTACCTCTAGTTACCACATTTTTTATCGGATTTTTATAAGTAATACCTTTCTGGAAAGGTTGTAATGTTATATTGTTTACGACTTCCTTACATGTTTCAAAAAGCCACCGCAAGATAGCGCTAATCTAGCATTTGTTCGAAAATTGTAAAAACTTAAAATTTGGACGCCTCGAAATTGATTTTGCTGATATTTTATAGTGGAACTTTTTTTCCTCATGCCAGAAGCTATCGAAAAATCGATGGCACAATATCGATTGCTAAATCGACCCACCCTAATGTACATATGTATATTAAAAATGTTATTATATGAGTTGCGTCTAAGGGTACCCGGTCCCTAATGGGTACACAAATAAGCGAGTTAACTTATGATATCTGATTGTGCTAGTTTGTTGCTATTTGCACACAGAAAATAAATTGTTTGGAATTCTAGCGGAACCAGCGAAAATTTTTCGTTATTCAATAATTTTAATTGCAGTTAAGTACTTATCAACAGATAACACAATGCAACAGCCATTCTGGGGTGTGAAAAATTCCAAGTCAGGGTAAAAGTACTAGTCCTGTATAGTAAAACCTCCAAAGGGTTTTACTCCGGCCAAACAATTTTTTATGACCTTTTATATTTTTCCTTATTTTGGTATTGGTTTGCTTATTTGTTCAGCTATCTGTAATTTTTAGAGAAGTATTTGTAACCCTCGCATAGGACAATCGTAATTAATATTGGAATTAATTACTAAAGAATTGTTTTCTAAAGCTCATTTACAGGAAGAAGAAAAAGAATATATTTTTATTGAATCTTTTATTTAACAGTTTTGTTTCACCCAAAGCAAAGACTATTAATTATAGAGATAGGAAATCAAAACTTACACTACTCACCGGTAGAGGGCGCTGAAATTCAGTGTTACCTGAGCAACTATTTAGTATCAGCTGAGCCTATATTTTAAAACTCAAAAACTGCTGAAAACTGCCCAAAATAAGGAAAAAACAAGCGCGGAATATATTCAAATAATCAAAATTTGAGACATCCGTTTGTTTTTTTGCTTTGTTGTTTCTTATTATTTAAATTTAAATAAAAAAAGAAAATTGTCAATTTTTTGAACAAAGTGCCATCTAGTGACTACAATATTTTTATAACTTATTTTTCTGGTGATGCCATACCCCTGACCCAAAGACTCGTCAATATTTATTTTATGTGTCAATTGATCAAAGTAATTTTTAATTGTTAATTTATCTCAATATGAAAAAAAATTTTGTATGCCATGACCGGGAATCGAACCGGCTACCCTCTGTACAGGTTATGGTAGGTAAATGAAATGGAGAACGAATGAGATTGGAACACGAACGAAATAGAATCAAACTGGTAAGGAAATTCTTATTAGTGTTATCTTAGTGTTTTACTTTCTGTTTATTCCTGGGGATCGATCTTGGACCCACCTCATGTGAATCATAGGAGCGTAAACCATTTTACTCTATATCCCTTAGTTTTCGAGATACAATTCATTTTTTAAAAGGGCGAATTTTTAAAATGGTCTGTATCTCGAAAACTAAGAAAGATAGCGCAAAACGGAATCTTGTAGAGATTCCATTGGATCCATTTCTATAAAACAGTTATAGGGTGACATATTTAATTTTTATTTTATTAATTTTTATTTATAATACAAAATTAACCCACTCCTACAATGGATTGGAAAATCGGTGAAAATCGGAACGATATGAAATGGAACGGGGAACGAAGGAAATTTGAACACTTGATGCAGGGGACGAATACAATAATTACCACATAAAAATTTCCTAAAACATGGAAAGTGGCAAGGGTAATACCTATTCCGAAAGTCCGTAATCCTAGATCTGTGTCAGATTTCCGTCCGATTAGTATTCTACCTATACACTCACAAAATAAATACAGTCACTTTTTGTTAGTTGTTTCTGAAGTTTTTCCGTTGAGTTGTTTTTAAAAATAACACTATGCGACAGTCAAAATCGGGATGGGATGAAACCAACGGGAAATGTTATATCGGTCAAAAATAAGTTATACGTGTCCCGGCGTTTCGCTGGGTCACCCCTAGGAATCGAGATATATCTTTTTTTGACATAACTCGAGAACCACTAGTCCGATTTTGCTCAAACAATTTTAAAAAAATTAAAAATTACAATTCCTTTAATCTGTTCATATAACGTTTTTCTATATACTCAACAGTTTTGCCGGTAAAAATAAATGTTTGTTACCGCTACCATAAAAATCAATAACCTTTTGTTTATTACTTTTTTTTAATATTTTAGGCAAAAAATATTTTTTTCTTCATACATTTATTTTTACCGGCAAAACTGTTGAGTATATAGAAAAACGTTATATGAACAGATTAAAGGAATTGTAATTTTTAATTTTTTTAAAATTGTTTGAGCAAAATCGCACTAGTGGTTCTCGAGTTATGTCAAAAAAAAGACCACCAAAGGTCAAATCGATATATCTCGATTCCTAGGGGTGACCCAGCGAAACGCCGGGACACGTATAACTTCTTTTTTACCGATATAACTTTCCCCGGTAGTTTGAACCCTTCCCGATCACTGATGCCTACCATTTGTCTCACAGTGTAATAACAGTTGTTCGTAAAAGAAAAATGATTTTTAACTTTTTTCACAAGTTATTTAAAAATTTAACTAAATAAAAATACGGATGTTTTGTAACAGTCAAATATTCTAGTCAATTTTTATTGTTTTAAAATAAAACTAAAAAAATGAATCAAAAAAAGTTATTTTGTAGTAAAAGTTGTTTGAAATAAAAAAACAATAATACAGTTATCCAATTTGTTTTTGTTTTTTAATTTTTTAGTAAAATCAAATATAAATTTAGTTATTCGCACCATTTTGGTTGTTATTTTTATAGTAAAAATAAATTAACTTTAAGTTAATTTTACAGTCTCTGATAGTCAATTATTGATGGTCAAAAACAAATAAAAAAAATTGTTAAATTAAATGAAAATGTGAGTAGACCGATTTTTAACTGAATTTTATTCGTTTTAAGTTGTATTTATAGTTAATTTTACCTTCAAAATAATTTGTGTGTATGTTCAAAAATGTTTGAGTATATATTAAGGTCCCAGGTGGTAGAATATTTCTCAAGTTGTTACATGATAAGTAGGTATCAGTCTGGATTCAGAGTAGGTACATCGGCGGTTTTGTTAAGTGTCACTGATGATATTTGGCATAACTATCATAAGGCAACGTTCTCTCTGCTAATATTTTTAGAATTTTCGAAAGCGTTTGACTCCGTCTGTCACAATCTGTTAGTGAATAAATTGTTTTATAAATTTAAGTTTTCCGCATCGGCTTGTCGTCGTTTGCACTCCTTTATGAATAGTCGGGAGCAGTTTCCCTCTTCTTGTAATGTTTCTTCATCCTTGCTTAGTTTACATAGGGGGATACCGCAAGGTTCCATTTTGGGGCCTATATTATTTATGGTGTATATTGACGATTTACTGAATGTATAAGCGTGGGTACGATCCATATATATGCAGATGACATTGGTGCTTTCACATTATCTGTGAATGAGAACCTTCAGCGAATAGGTGAATGGTGCCCATTAAACTATATTGTGTTAAAACCGGGTAAATCTAAGGCCATGTTCTTCTCCAACCATTTAGTCGATTTACTATTTGGCAGTTCGAGGGTTGAATACGTAAATCAATTCAGAGCTTTAGGGTTTTACATAGATAATAACTTAAAGTTTGATAACACTGCTCTACAAAAAAAAGGTGAATGTTATTGCAGTGGTTTTAGTATAACTAGGGGCTGCTGATTTCGAATCTGCAACCAGTTTATTCAAATTGGCTCTAGGTTTCGCGCAATTCGCGATTTAAATTTTTTAGTCGATTTTGTCAAAAAAAAATCTATAATTTAGTAACTATAGCTTCGGAAAGAAAACGCTTTACATAGTTTAAGCTTAATTCCGTGGACAAACCTTTTGCTCCATTCGGATATTAACAGACTTCGATAATACAAATAGGCCAGCTCCCGGAGAGATCCCGAGAGATCCATTTTAATACAACAGCCAATGTAAAGCTATCTAATCATCCCCTTTTTTTTTAGTAAACAAAAGCTTTTTTTGCTCAATTGTTATTAGTTTTTAAGGCATTATTGCGATTTCATTAGCATTAATAGGAAAAATTCTAATGCCATAAAATTTCAGTATAGAACAATTCCATATGAAAACGATCAAAATTGGCAAATTTTTGGACGACCCCTCTCCGATTTTAAAATAAATAGTCTCAATCGATTGCCCAGCAAAAAATAATGTACCTACATATTTTTTTTTTTTTTATAGTGACTGGTTTAGTGGTGGTGCACACCACTGTCATGTGACAAAATTGAAGAATTCTTCATAAGGGACCTCATTGAAAGTTGTTTTAAAAAAAAACTACTAAAGCGATCGCATGAAAATTTCCCATTTCCCTTTTTTCCCATGAAAATTAAATTTTCCCATGAAAATTAAATTTTCCGATTTTCCACAGAAGCTCCTAAATTTTCCGGCTAATTTTTTTTTTTGGATTCCTCATAATTTTTGCTTTAAAAATCAGCAATAAAAAAATGGGCCCCGACTTCTTGTTTGGACAGGAGAGGAGCATTTAAAAGACCACCTTGTTCTCATTGTTTTTATATTTTTTATAATTGAATTATTTGTAATTATTTAACATTCTTTTATTTTATTATTAAAAATACATTTTAAAAATTATTTTACAGTTAAAAATACATTTATGAAGAAAAAATCAATTTTTTTTAAGAGCCCCAAGTTGAGTGTGTAGTGAATATGGTCTGCCTGCCTTCACTAGATCGGCCATAAATCCATGGATAATAGCAGCAGTGGCATGTAATAGCACACCAAACCCGACTGAGGCTACAGGTCATAAAATGTTTTGTAAATTTTTTAAATTACCAGGTAATAAATATTTCGCCTAAAATGACACGTGCAGAAACAAGTCATAAAACACAGATTTTCCATAAATATGGCGAAATATTTATTACCTGATAATTTAAAAAATTTACAAAACATTTTATGACCTGTGGTCGGCTTATTGGCAGTAACCAATTAAGTCCCTCTTTAAAAAACATTTTATGACCAGTAGTTCACGCAAATTTTACTATTAAAGAAAAGCAAATATCGCTTATTTTTTTTTACCTATTTTTTACCAAAAAATAAATATAAATACTTCACACACTCTGAGTCAAATTTTAGTTGAATACTAAACGTGAAAGTGTTAAAGTGTTTTTTTTGTAAAGTAAAGAGTGAAGCTGTAAAGACAATTTAAAGTAAAATGAATAAATTTTGCTGCAATCCGTTTAACAAGAGTGGACATCGTTCGAAAAAGATAAAAGTATTAAAATTAACTAATGTTTCGGAGCGATACATGAATGAATTAAATATACAATACGGTGAAGAAGCAGAATTCATTTGCCCCAAGTGTAAAATCGATTTGTCTCAACAAGCAAATGCATTGAAACAAATGCAACCACAATCCGAGAGTGAAATGACAATTGAACAAAATGTTTCATCTGATAGTGAGGCAGACATTCCGATGGTCAATATGTCTTTGAGTCCTTTGAATGAGGCTATTACCACTTTAGGTGAATCGCCTATTACAAAAAGAAAGTTGCGAAGTGAAAAATACAGGAAAGAGAAAAAAGGCAAGGTTATGAGTGCAATCGCGACAATATTTGATGAAGGCTCTGATAACGAATGCAGTCAAGCAGATGACGTTGATGACGGCAAACAAATGATTGAGCAGTTGAAAAGAAAATTCAATTTAGCGACCACTTTTCCGGAGAAATATCTCATTTTATCTGTGCTGCCTCAATCATGGTCTATACGCAAGATTTCTGAACAGTTTCAAACATCTTTTTACATCGCGAGAAGAAGCAAAGAATTAGTTCGACAGAAGGGCATATTGGCGACTCCCACCAAGAAATTTGGCTCAAGGACCCAGAGCAGGTAAAGCAGATTCCGGAATTCATCGAGGAATTCGGATTCAAGTTGAATGAACTGAAGGCGCACCATTTCATATCCGAGATGCAATCGAAATTTCTAAAGGAAAGTAAGGAGAAATTAGCCCAAAATGAATTCATTGTGATAAGCGACTTTGCCGAGAATTACACTTTTCTCGTTCAGGATGAAATTCAGGCTTATCACTGGGCAAACGACAGGTATGTAGGTACATTATTTTTTGCTGGGCAATCGATTGAGACTATTTATTTTAGAATCGGAGAAGGGTCGTCCAAAAGGTGATCGCTTTCATATGGAATTGCTCTATAATTAAATGTCAATGAATTTTTTTTTGCATTAGCATTAGCCAACTTATGCTAATGAAATTTCAATGCCAATGAAAAAATTCCAAATATGTGTTTGACATATTAAATTGTTTCATTCAAAAAAACATCTAAATGATTATGTATGCATTTGACGATAGATGTTTTATCCCAATAAAATGATATATCTTTAATAAGATTTAATGTATAATATAATGATAAATATGTGTTTGATATTTTATGAAACGTTAATACATGTTAAAATACAATTTCCGCCTTAAGAGATTATTGTCAGGAAGCCAGATAATGAAAATGACATTAAAATTGTTGAGATCTTATTTTTTTCCTGTATGAAACGATTGTTTAAACATATAAAGGACGGTAATTTTATGTAAATTAAAAATCAAAGAGAGTTGTTTTTAATTAATAAAGAATATCTAAAAAAAAACAAATTATGTAATCTATATGCATTTTTTAGACATAAGGCTGGTACAGGCTGAGGCTAAAGTAACTATATGATTTGTTTTTTAAATAAATATTGAATGAAATGAAAAAAATCAAAAATTTAATGATAAAAATAAAGTTTATTTTTTGTTACTTTTTTACATTTATTATGAAAAATAATGTCAGTTAACTGAGAACCGTTTTCTCTAACGCAAAAATGTGCTCTTTGAGTGTTTCTTGTCTTATACGATTATCGACTACATCTAGATAATATTCAAAACTTTAATTTCTTCTTGAATGTTGTCCTTTGGTTGCTGCATAATTTGGGGCTTATTCACATAAACTTTGTCTTTGAGATAGCCCCACAAGAAAAAGGCGATCGTGGTGGCCATCTCAAATCGCCGTTTTTATAAATTATCCGATTTGGAAATTGTTGTCTCATTAACTTCATGCTTGCACGGGTAGTATGGGGTGTTGCACCATCTTGTTGAAACCGTATGTTGGCGTTTGGTGGCAATTGCGGAAATAAATCATTTTGAAGCACTACTTTGTAACTTTCTCCATTTATTGTTTGACTTACACCTTGATCGTTTCAAAAAAAAAAAAAATGGATAACCACAAATTGTCAGTAATTCCCAAAGTGCATGCAGTACTTCACCATATATTGGTATTTTGTACTAAAACAGACACTGTATTAGGACCATGGAGTTAACAGGCTTCCGAATCTGTTCACTCAGACTTCAAGATGGTTTGGCACAGGTCTAAACAAACAACTTATGATACACATAACGCAGAATGGCTACAAAGAGCAGTTTCTGAGTATAATTCGATTGATATTTAAAGTTTATTATATGTACTGTATAAATATTTTAAATAAAATAAAAAAAAATGGAAAGAAATAAAAAAAATATTTACCCGGTGAAAAATGTTCATATACGCTCAAACATGTTCATATATGGTTTATGTATGGACACATATGAACAAATATGGATTTTTTATGAACATATATGGATTTTATATGAACATATATGGAAGTATATGTAATTCCATCTGTTATTTCATATATGGAAATGGCACTCATATATGGACAAATATGAAAGTATATGTTATTCAATTTATGCAAAAGGGACTTGTATATGAACATATTTCGAAGAATACATTTTTCCATATATGTAAAAGGATAAATATGGAATTATATTTAACGCCATGAATAAAAAAAGGAACATATGTAGCGCCTAATTTGAATGTCATACATAAATTTATATCTATCGTACAACCTTATAATAAAGGACAGCAACGTTCGCATGTATTCGCATATATTTAATAAATGTATATGTTCATATATGTCCATATATGAACATATATGTCCATATATGAACATATACTTAGGTGTTACCTCATTTTTCTGATCCATACATATATGGTTGAATCATAAATGTTCATATATGGACATTTTTCACCGGGTATGTATCAATTTAATAAATTTTAATGGGGGATTTAGTAATTGGTTTAATTTGAGATTAGGTAGACAATTTCATGCAGTTTTCATCACTGAAGCATATTTTCGGTCCTACAAAAATTTTAAACTGTGTTTATTTATTTGAAAATAGCTGGCTTTTAAGCCCTATGCCTACTTTTAGTGCAGTATTATTTTTTTTTCAGTTGTCATTTTTCGATTTCTCCAGGGGTGCCAAATTTGTTTTCATAAAAAACTTGAAATTGCCATAACTTTTGATTTCGTAGCGCGATTTTTTTAAGAATAATTTTTTGAAGGAAAACTAACGTACTTTACTTTGTGTTTGTATTTTTTGTCAAATATTTATTTTAGCAGTTGTTGTTTTCAAGAGTTTTCCAAGGGCCCCCAATTTTTTTAAACAAAAAACTTTAAATGGTCTTAGCTTTTATATTCGTCTACAGATTTTTTTTAAAAATGCTTTTGCGTCCACATGTCAGTATTTACGTCATCATCTGGATTACTTCAGCAGACAATTGGCCACCGAATCTGATGAACAAGGCGAACGCTATCATCAACTTTGAAATGGGGTAACGCTATGAGTTATTTTTTTTTTTCAAATTCATTTTAATAAAACAAAAAATCGCAGATACTTTAAACTTTATTTTTCCTTAATTGTTCTCAATAATTTCCATAAAATCTATACTTTTTTATAGTTACAACTCGTACAACCCGAGTAAAGATTAATGTCTTTTCAAAGGGTTTTTTTTTTAAACAATAGACGGATTTTTATGAAATTTGGCAGAAAGAATATATTTGGTATTGGTAGCAAAGCTTATAAAGTTTGAACAATATATATTGAAGTTGTGGTGCGTCTTCACTCAAATTCGCATTTTCTCGTAAGTAACAGCACAAAAATAATAAAAATTTTATAATTTTTGGTGTGAAATAACTGGAGTACCGTTTAAAATTTTAGCTTTAAATTTTGAGTTAGATAAAGTAGTTGCAGATTTTGACAAAAACGCACGTTTTTGCATATTTTGACTTAAATGCATTTTTGATGCTTATTTTGTACTTTTTAATGCATATTTAGGAATATTTTTAATTTTTAGTAGCATTTTTTAATTTGGAAAAAAATAAAAAAAATTGCTATGTAAATTTTCATATTTTGATTCAATCAAACAAATTTTTTTTTTTTTATTATTATTTGTAAAATAAACATTCTTAAAAACTTGATTGATATGGAAAGCTACAAGTTCTATGTCTATTTGCAAAATAGCTTTCATATGTTTTATTTAAATTGCGTTATTTTTGCAAAAATAGTCGTTTTTAGTGCATACTTTTATGTTTTTAATACATGTTTGCCTTTTTTAGCCGCATTTTTTAGGCTTCTATTTTCGATTTTAAGTGCATGGAATTCCTTGCCCTACACATACATATGTATATTGAATGTATTATAATCTCTGTTAGATGTTAACTCAGAGTTTTTAATGAATTTATCGCGTGTTATAACCATTTTGTTATTAATTACAATTATACCAGCATGAACAATTTTAAGGTAACCATTCTTTTAAGAGTAAACGTCCAAATATGGGCCGATCCTATCTAGAAACAATAGTCTTTGTCCTTGGGACCATGTGAGTAAGCGAAGCACATTTCATTGAAATATTTTAAAATATTTAGGAAAATGATGAACTATTTTTGAGTACATAAACTATTTCGTTTTTACTCACATTTAGAAATTTTTATTTGCTTTAAGAAAATCTTCCTAAATTTTAGTAAAATATTACTTAAATAGACGAAAATTTTTTAACTATTTTGAAGATAATTTTTCCCATCTCTGGCCATACCTGGGACTAGGTTATCATAATCCAAGAGAGACAAAAATTTGTATCGGAATATTTGTGGATCTTAGAAATGAACCTAGAGTATAATATTGTAAGTTTTTGAAAAAAAAATTTTATTTTTTACGATTTTCATAATATATCTCATTTTAACCCTACAATGGTCTGAGGAAATTGCAATTACTGAAATATTTTCCAAACGGTTTTGGATGTTTATACATTATCGGAAGATAATTCAGTCTCGATTATGATTCTATTTACATTTTCCAAAAATACAGTTATCTAAGACCCAGTATTTTCAAAAAAATGCCAAAAAAGTGATTTTTTCGCCTTGCAAATCGTATTTCAAATTTCAGGGCCGATGCGGCACGTGTTCCCATTATATGATCACCTTAATTTTTTGTATGCTGTATTTCTATACCCAAAGGCACATTTCTAGGGGGGGGGGGGGGGGCCTTAAATATCAAGTTCAAACATAAGGCCACCCTAATATACATACACTAGGACAACAAATGATACTTAGGGACAGGGTTTTGGCTATAACTCAGAGACGAATCGAGATACTACCTTAAATTTTTCACACAAATGTAGAAGAGAGTTTAACAATAATCATATATTTTTTTTAAGAACTTTAAAAATGCGCATTTCGAGCAATGGGAATTTGAACTCAAGACCCCAAGAAATGACCTTTGACCCTTCCATGAAAAAAATCGATATGCATAACATTTTAAAGGGTACATTCTTACCTAATAAATAGTACCGAAATGAATTTTATACCTTACATAGTTTTTAAGTTAATGTCGATTTTGTAATCATACTTTAGTCAATATTTACCGTTTTTTCCAATATTCGTAATGTCATATTTCCAGGGTTGGCAGGCAATACCGCTAAAATACCGTTATCGATTCAAAACCCTTTCAACTGCCTATCGTTACCCCTAAAATACCGTTACCGATATAACCGAAATACCGTTATCCTTAAAATACCGTTACCGAAATAATTGAAATACCGTTATCCTTAAAATACCGTTACCGAAATAAATGAAATAGCGATACCCTTAAAATACCGTTACCGAAATAACTGAAATACCGTTACCCTTAAAAAACCGTTACTGTTATTTTTAATTTTCTACTTTTGGTAATTGCACGTGGTTATTGAGTATTTATCGTACATTAAGTTGGTAAATGGGTTCTGTTTTTAATCTCGTTTGTTTTTTGTAAAAAAGATTGCGGGATGCACCAAAATAACTGACTACCGTTACCCTTAAAACACCGTTACCGAAATAACTACAATACCTTTATCCTTAAAATACCGTTACCGAAATAATCAAAAAACCGTTATCCTTAAAATACCGTTATCGAAATAACTGAAAAACCGTTATCCTTAAAATACCGATACCGAAATAATGAAATAGCGTTACCCTTAAAATACCGTTACCAAAACAATCTAAAACAGCGTTACCCTTACCGATAACCACATCGTTTCGGTTACCACCCATGCATATTTCGGAAACCGAATAGTTCCGGGCAACAAAATTTTTGCATCGTTGAACTCTTGTAGTGTACCACAGTTATGGCGAATTTCACTCAAATCGGAGATGGTAAATCCGAATGGTATGTTGAGTTGGTATGTTTTCACCCATATGTTACTTGATTGTTAAATTTATTTCAATTAAATAGCCAACAAACACATTTGTTGAAATTCAAACATATTTTAGTAATCGATGTTGTCATATCAACAATCAAGTTTGTTGAATTTTAAAGCAAAATTCAGCAATCGAATTTGTTGGTCTTTCTTTACCTTTTAATTAAAAACCCGCACTTGAATAAACAAATGAATGTTTTTCAAAATTTCAATAATAAGTAATTTTATTTTAATGAAAGCCTAAACTTAAAATAATAAGTCAGTAGAAAAACTGTCAAACGGGTTTAAAATCGATTTGACTAATTTTTAACAATTTTTAGCTGAATCACTGATTTAACCCTTTCGACCCCAAAGTTGCCTACAAGCAACTTCTTTTTTATGTGCCTATAACTCCCGTTATATTTTTAATAACGATTTTTTTCCTCAGTAACAGTTAAAAAAATCTTAACCCGTTCGGATCCGGTAGCATATTAATGTTTGAACTTTAATTCCAAATATATCGGTTAGGGGGTGCTCCAAAGCCATTAAAGTAATAAAAAATATTTATTTGGTATAGATCTACATTTACGCGAAGTTTGGTCGGAAAATTTCCAGCCATTTAAAGTTGGGGTCGAAAGGGTTAACTAAAGATTTTAGTTATCTTCATTTCACAATAAAAATCCTCAGTATTTTAACTAATTTTGAGTGTTAATTTTCAAAACTATTTATAAATAATTTTTAAGAACCCATTCGTTAAATTTTACAAAATTTGTTGTTAAAATATAATATTTTCATGTTTCTGTTATTGCCCGGTAGATGGCGCTACCAATGTATCCGAAGTTTTAAAGATGGCGCTATTTCTTTGCCTCCCAATTATTTTAAATGAAATCTGATGTTTTCAGAAGAAAAAAAAAATTATGTAATACATAGTACAGTAAATTTTTAGTACAGTAAAATATTTTTTTTGGTCGTTTTCAATCTAAATTTAATTACAAAAGCCTCTAAAAGTGAACATAATTTGTTAATGCAATATGACATATCGTCGCACTATGCTTCGTCTCATGGAAAAAAATCAAAAAAAAATTTGTCTCAAATTGTGATTAAAGAAGGATTTTTTTAGTATAAGAAAGTAACTCAAACAAATGTGAAAAAAAATATTTGGTGTGACTGCTTTTGCCGCAAAGAGAGGGCGCTAAACTCAGATAATTTTGTGCAAAAATTACTTAACAGAAAAATGGGTTTTAATTGTTAAACGAAAATAATTCTCAAAAATACATTTTTTTAAAAACTTGTTCGAAGATTTATTTTTTAATTACTTCAATATATTTGTAGTTAAACTAAAATACGGATTTTAGTATTCTCTATATATAAAAGAATAACGTGACTGACTGACTGACTGACTCAACATCGCCCAACCCAAACCGCTGAAGCTAGGAGGTTGAAATTTGGTATGTAGGTTCCTCTTTCGGCGTCGACGTCCACTAAGACGGGATTTTTGGAAATTCCTACCGGAACGGGCAAAAAGAGGAAAAGTCTCCCCCTTGGCGGCCTGCCAAAACCCCTTTGGCTAGAAAGCTGAAATTTAAGATATGTGTTCCTTGGAGTATGGGCTAACTTTTCTGGAAAGTACTTTCTGGAATTTTGGACAGGGACGTTGTAAAAATGGGGGAAAAGGCCCCCCTTGACGGCCTGCCCAAACCGCTGGAGGTAGGAAGTTGAAATTTGGTATAAAGGTTCCTCCACTATCGTAGACATCCACCAAGACGGGAGTTTTGGAAATTTTTACAGGGACGGGCAAAAAGGGGAAAAAGTCTCCCCCTTGACGGCCTGCTCAAACTGCTGGAGCTATGAAGTTGAAATTTGGTATGTAGGTTCCTCGACCGGTGTAGACGTCCGTTGAGACGGCATTTTTGGAAATTCTTATCGGGAGGGGCAAAAAGGGGACAAAAAAAGTACCTTTTTCCAAAAAAGTACCTTTTCCCAAAAAAAGTACCTTTTCCCAAAAAAAGTACCTTTTTCCAAAAAAAAGTACGTTTTTCCAAAAAAAAGTACCTTTTTACAAAAAAGTATCTTTTTCCGAAAAAAGTACCTTTTTCCGAAAAAAGTACCTTTTTCCAAAAAAAAGTACCTTTTTCCAAAAAAAGTACCTTTTTCAAAAAAAAGTACCTTTTTCCAAAAAAAATTCCTTTTTCCAAAAAAAGTACCTTTTGCCAAAAAAAGGACCTTTTTCCAAAAAAAAGTACCTTTTTCCAAAAAAAGTACCTTTTTCCAAAAAAAGTACCTTTTTTCAAAAAAGTACCTTTTTCAAAAAAAAGTACTTTTTTCCAAAAAAAGTACTTTTTTCCAAAAAAGTACCTTTTTTAAAAAAAGTACCTTTTTCCAAAAAATGTACCTTTTTCTAAAAAAATGTACTTTTTCCAAAAAAAAAGTACCTTTTCCAAAAAAAAGTACCTTTTCCAAAAAAAGTAATTTTTTCCAAAAAAAAGTACCTTTTTCAAAAAAAAATACCCTTTTCCAAAAAAAGTACCTTTTTCAAAAAAAAGTACCTTTTCCAAAAAAAAGTACCTTTTCCAAAAAAAAGTACCTTTTTCTAAAAAAATTTTCCTTTTCCCAAAAAACATACATTTTTTCAAAAAAATACCTTTTTCAAAAAAAGTACCTTTTCCAAAAAAAAGTACCTTTTTCCAAAAAAAATTCCTTTTTCCAAAAAAGTACCTTTTTCTAAAAAAATTAACCTTTTCCAAAAAAAAAGTACCTTTTCCAAAAAAAGTACCTTTTCCCAAAAAACATACATTTTTCCAAAAAAAAATACCTTTTTCAAAAAAAAGTACCTTTTCCAAGAAAAAGTACCTTTTCCCAAAAAAAGTACCTTTTTCTAAAAAAATTTTCCTTTTCCCAAAAAACATACATTTTTTCAAAAAAATACCTTTTTCAAAAAAAGTACCTTTTCCAAAAAAAAGTACCTTCTCCCAAAAAAAAGTACCTTTTTCTAAAAAAATGTTCCTTTTCCAAAAGAAGTACCTTTACCAAAAAAAGTACCTTTTTTCAAAAAACATACATTTTTCCAAAAAAACACCTTATTAAAAAAAAATACCTTATCCAAAAAAAGTACAAATAAAGTACTTTGTAAAAACAAAGTATCTTTTTCCAAAAAATTTCGTTTTTCCAAAAAGTACCATTTAAAATAGTATATAATTTCAAAAAAACTACTTTTCTTCCTCCACCCACGGATATCTCCACTAAAACAAGGTTTCTTGATATTCGGCATAGACGTGCGCTAAGACGGGATTTTTGGAAATTCCTACCGGAACGGGCAAAAAGGGGAAAAGTCTCCACATAAACAGTCTCACAAATTGGAAAAGTGCCTGCCCAAACCACTGGAGGTAAGAAGTTGAAATTTGGTATAAAGGTTCCTCCACTGTAGTAGACATCGACTAAGTTTGTATTTTTGGAATTCCCTACAGGATATCCCAAAAGGAAACTCGGTATGTGAGTTCCTCCTTCTGTGTAGGCGTCCGCTTAGACGGAATTTTTGAAATTCCTATCGGGAGGGGAAATAAGGTAAAAAGTCTCCTCCTGACGGCTTGCCCAATCCCTTTTGGCCAACCTAAAATTTTAAATATGTATTCCTTGGAGTAGGACTAACTCACCGGCAACGTAATTTTTCTATTTTGGAACAGCAACATAGTAAAAATGGTGGTTGAAAGGGAAAAATGTCCCCAATAACGGCCTGCCCAAACCGCTTAGGCAATGCAGTTGAAATTTGGTATGAATGTTCCTCATCCATCGCAGATAGCCGCGAAGATGGAATTTTTGTAAAGGGAGGGGCAAAAAGAAGAAAAGCCTCACCTTGGGGGCCGGTAAAAACCCCTTCGGTTAGAAACCTGAAGATTAAAATGTGGGTCCCTGGAGTGAGGGCTAACTTATTAGAAAGATGCTTTTTTGAATTTTGGACAGGGTCGTTATAAAATGGGGGCTCAAAAAGGGAAAGTTACCCCTTAACGACCTGTCCAAACTGCTGCAACTAGGAAGCTGAAATTCGGTACTTAGGTTCCTCTTCCAGCCTAATTCCAACCGGGAGGGACAAAAAAAGAAAAAGTGTCCCCCTTGACAGCCTGCTCAAACTGCTGGAACTAGGAAGCTGAAATTCCCTGTCGATGGATTTTCGGAAATTCCTACCGAGAGGGGCACAAATAGTAAAAGTTGGCTTTAAACCTGAAATGTAAAACATATGTTACTTGGAGTATGGGCTTTTTGGACCGGGAAGGTGCTTTTTGGACAGGGACATTGCAAAAATGGGGATTAATAAAGCGAAAAGTGCCGCTTAAAGGCCTGCCCAAACCGCTGGAGGTAGGAAGTTGAAATTTGGTATTAAAGTTCCTCCTCTATTGTAGACATCCGCTAAGATGAGATTTTTGGAAATTTCTACAGGTAGGGTCAAAAACAGGAAAAGTCTCCCCCTTAACGGCCTGGCCAAACTGCTGGAACAAGGGAGCTTAAATTCGGTATTTGGGTTCCTTCTCCAACGTTGACGTCCCCTAAGATGGTATTTTTGGAAATTCATACCGGGAGGGGTAAAAAGGGAAAAAACTTCCCCCTTGACGGCCTGGCCAAACTGCTGGATATAGAGACCTAAAATTATGTATGTAGTAGGTTCCTCCTCCAACGCAGACGTCCTCTAATACGGAATTTTTGGAAATTCCTACCGGGAGGGGTAAAAACGGAATAATTCTCCCCCTTGATGGCCTAACCGAACCCTTCGGCTAGAAACCTGTAATATATAATATGTTTTCCTTGGAGTATGGGCTAACTTATCGACAAGGCATTTCTAGGACTTTGGACAGGAACGTGGTAAAAATGGTGGTTCAAAAGGGGAAAATAACACCCCCCCCCCCCTTAACGTCGGCGTCTTTAGCTAGAAACCTAAAACTTAAAGAACAAGTGTATACGAAACACTAAAATTAAGAAACTAAATAGGAAACGAGTGGAATGAAACACTACACAAGTGGAATGAAATGGATATAAACGTTGAACGAGTAGAATTGAAATTATAGAGAATGCAAATGGATTGGAAGAGGGAATTACCTGTTCAAACACTATCCACGGAATATGAAACTTATGTAGCATTGAAACTTACTCTCCAAAAAGTTAAACAAATTTTCTAAAAGAGAAAAAACCTTAGAAAAGGAATTGAACTTATATATTCCGATATTTAAACTTCATGTAACGAAGCACCGGTGGAAGAAACCGACGCAGTAAATTTTCCAACTGAATTTGTGAATTTACTTGAATTGCCAGGTCTACCTTTACATAAACTGGAATTAAAAAAAAACTTTAAGACACGCTAACAACGTAGCGGGCTTTGCCCGCTATTTTTAATATTATAAAATGCTATCCAACCCTGCTTTACGTTATTTATTTTCATTCAAAACACAAATGAACAAAACTACTTACGGGTCTATCTACCTAAGTTCGCACTTTACCAAATTATCTTAACATACACACGTATATTGCAATTTATTATGGATTCATTACTAACAATCCACTTTCATGAGAAAAAGAGATCAAATATTTATTTATAACCCATTGTTGTGCAGAATTATTTATTTGTGGTGGCTGGGTGAAGGCTTTAAATAAAAAAACGAATTTAATAAAAATTGTGGGGGGCGCAGCCCCCCGGGGGGGAGGGCACAGCCCCCCCCCCCCTCAGCCTTTAAGGCACGCTAACAATTATAAAACAATTATTTTTTATTGCTCCGAAAAACACATTTTTTTTTTTTTTGTTGAAAATCCAAAAATTACTTAAGTTTGATGGAGCATAAAAAAAATTATATAAAACTAGATATTTTTTTTTTCCTTTTTTTGTAAGCTTATACTGTTTTATAATAGACCATTAAAAAATTGGTTACTATTTTTTACCACAAATTAAAAAAAAATGGATTTTTTGAAATGCCTAAATTTATGATTTTTACACAAATTTCACGCATTTAAAAGTGTTTAGTATTCATACCATGTGAACCTTCCATTTTTGGTATAGGATGTGTTGAGCGGACTTTTATAAAACACTACGAGGAACATTTTTGTGCAACATTCTAACCCTCCAACTCTTCAATGAAAGTAATTTTATTGGCCCCTTTTAGAAATGACAAAAAAGCCCAGTAAGCGTCTTTTAGAAAAATCATTTTTAGCGTTTGAAACCCATTTTTGTGAAAGGCATTTTTTTTTATTAATACATCGATTTTACCCAAATTTTGAAATAAAGGATATATGGCAGGACTAAGACTCCTTGCCTCGATTTTGATAAAAATTGACACAAACGTTTCCAGTTTTATGTGCATCTCAATGTAATTTTACGTCCACTTATGTAGCTAATATTATATTTTTAAATTTCAGGACCTACGGGAGGTGGCCGTGTCCTTGGCCCGATATTTCCAAAAACTAAAATTTTTCTTAACTAAGGGGTTCTATGTCAGTATACCAAATTTCAAAACCCTGTCTCCACTCCTTCTATTTTTGTCCAATCGTTATGATCAAAGCACTGTTCGTCGTTGAGAACTCAAAAGAAAGTAACATCACTTTTTTTAATTTTACAGGAGAAGTGAAAACGTTATAAAATTAAAAATATTTCAGATATAAAAACAAATTATTGAATATGGGCTAAACACAACAATTTTTAGACTTGGTCACAGAAGTCTAAAAATTAGTAGAGGCATGTAGTTTAACGTAATGAATCAGAGTCAAACAAAAAACGATTTTGGTTTGTTTGATGATACGTACTTTTGGATTTTAGACGACGATATATACAAATTTTGGACCTTTTTCTTTCCAAATTGCCTTTTTGATAGGGCACGGAATCAAGCTTAAACTGTGTGAAGCGTTTTCTTTATCATTTATTTGAAAAAAAGTTCTTTTAAATTATTTTAAAAAATTTCTTATAATCAAAGTTTTTTCAATTATATAAAGTGCTTAACATTTACCGATTTTCCTAATGAAAAAGGCCTCTAGTTCTGAAAATTCTTTCCCAACAAAAAGTCCAGAAACTGCAACTTTTTCTTTAGCGACATGTGCTCAAACCGTTTTTGTGTACGAAAAATATTTTAAAATCTAAAGATTTTTTAATAGAGAAAAAGTGGCGAGAAATTGATGAATTTTCTAAAGGATTAAGAAAAAAATATAAAAAATTCCCAAACATCTTTACCTAATGGGAAACTAATAAATTCTGAAAATTTTTTGCAAAGAAAAACGGTCAGACTCTTGTGAGTTTTTTTCTAGATTGTGGTGACTTTTTCATGCAAAAGATCCTCACATTCTAAGGGGTTTTTCCAACTCAAAAATCCGAACATTTTGAGGACCACAAACTCTAAATACGTTTCTAAAAAAACTGTGAGATTATGAGAACTTTCGTCCCAAAGATTATAAGAAATTTTCCCTATTGAAAAAACCAACAGGCTAAACGTTTGCCCAATCTAAAACATTTCTATGGAGAAAGTCCTCAAAATCTGAGCTAGTTTCCAAAGGAAATCTCCTCTGAATCTTAATAGAAAAAAGGTCCCCGGATCTAAAGTTTGTCTCATAAAAAATAACGTATGCCTTATAAAGGGTTCTTCAACAGGGACGCTACAAAAGTAGAAAGACACGGACAGCAAACGACGCAATATTTCTTGCCGCTCTTTTGACATTTCTCTTCAGTAATGTTTGCCATTTCATGATGGAAAGATATACGAGCCAACAACGAGTCGAAATTATTAAAATTTACTACCGAAATTCGGAGTCAGTGGCCTCAACGTTAAGAGCGCTACGTCCAATTTATGGTCGTCATAATGAATGGCTTCGTCAATAAACAAACTATGCGTTATTGGTCAGACAGCAATCCACAGGTACTCCATGAGTCATCATTGCATCCCGAAAAAATTACGGTTTGGTGCGGTTTATGGGCCGGCGGCGTCATTGGGCCGTAATTCTTCCGTGATGATCAAGACCGGCACGTTACTGTGAATGGGAATCGCTACCGTTCAATGATAACCAAATATTTTTGGCCCCAATTGGATGATATGGACTTGGAGGACATGTGGTTCCAACAGGACGGCGCCACAAGCCACACAGCGAATGTCACAATCAATTTATTGCAAACCAAGTTTGGAGAACGTGTTATCTCACGAAATGGTCCAGTCGATTGGCCGCCTCGGTCGTGCGATTTGATGCCGTTGGACTATTTCCTGTGGGGCTACGTCAAATCTATGGTCTATGCCAACAAGCCAGCGACGATTGATGAAGTTCGTACGAATATCGGCCGATTTATGCTTGAAAACCGTTGAAAATTGGGTTCAGCGTCTGGACTTCTGCAAGCGTGCCGTGGTGGCCATGCAAAAGAGATCGATTTCCATAGATAATGGCATTGAACGTACTTTCACAGGAATAAAGAATTTCATTGATATCCAAAACCGTTTTTGTTTTATTTAAAAAATTTTTGTAGCGCTCTTATTGAAGAACCCTTTACTTTTCCCCTATCACATAACCGAATTTAATTAAGAACGGGGTGAACACATAGGCATAGTTCTCATGTTAGGATATTTATTCTATATACATAACATACATACACTCAAACAAAAAAGTTTGTAATGGCTACTGAAAATTTTGCTGTTATTACGGGAAATTTAACTGTTTTGAGGCCAGCGGTATTTTTTGCTAATTTTAGCAACACATGTCTGCTGATCTGTAGTACAATAAAATTTGTAGAAAAAATTAGTAGCCGCTACTAAATGTTAGTAAAATTTATGTAAAATGCAATTCAAAACCGATTTACTAAAATCAGTTAAAAAATTTACTAAATATCATAATTTTAGTACAATGAAATTAGTATAAATAATTAGTTGCAGCTACTAAATTTCAGTAAATTACAGTAAACTGTAATTTAAAATCAGTCTGCTGAAATTAGCAAAAAATTGTACTAAAAAATAAAAAAAAACTGTGAAATCTAAAAAAAAATTTTTTTTTTTCTTTCGATTGTAACAAGCGTATAATTACTTCATCGTACTTGAAATTTGGAGTCAAAATTGCAAACGGTTCTCCAGTTATTGCCGTTTTATGCATTGGAGATGCAATAAAATTTTCTGGGTGTTATTTCTAAACTAAGAATATATCAATAGTAACAAATATAAACTAAACAAGAATTGTAAAAATAAAAAAAAAATATATTTTTAAATTAGTATATTTTTGTGCTAAATTTAGCACTCGGTTTTGAAAAATTAGTAAAAGGTTTTTTTGAAATCAGCAGCGAAAATTAGTAAAAAAATCCGTAATTTGTAATAAGAGAATAGCAAAAATGATTACTAAAAATAAAAATTGTACTAATAATCAGTATAAAAATAGTATAGTGCGAATGGAAACTGTTTACAAATTTTTTTACAAACTTTTTTATCTGAGTGTACAAGTATACTTATATTGTTATGAAATTGGATTAGTCTAGTATAGAAAATTTTGAAATTTTAAAAGATGAATATCCGGAAAAGGGGATTTGCTAATCCCGTCAATCTGACAGTACCTACTATACTCATAGAAATATATCTGTAAAAATAGAATAAAAAGCAACTAAAAATCAGCTAAAAATGACGTTGCAGAAAAACTGTTAAATTAGCAGTTTCTTATTTTGCTAAATACTAGTAAAATAAGAACAGCAAAAATAAAACTGCTAAATTTAAAGAATTTTAGTTATACTTAGGTTAAATTTTAGTCAATTGAAAATGACAAATTGTGCTGTAAAATTTGCAGAAAATTTTGCTAAATATTAGTAGACTAAAAATAGAAAAAAACAAACTGTTATAACTACAAATTTTTTTTTTATACAAAATTTTGTTGAATGCAAATGGCAATCTATCCTGTTAAATTAAAATTATTTTAAATTAAAAAAAACTTCGAAGATTTTAAATTCCTTTGTGATTTTTTAGTCTACTAATTATTTAGCAAAAATTTTTGCTGATTAACGGGTTAATTTGTTATTTGCTATTAACAAAAATTTAACCTACATATATACGAGTATAACTAAAATTCTGTATATTTAATAGTTATTATCTTACTTATATATGGCAATAATAATCTGCTAATTTAGCAGTTTTTTTCTGCAGCATAAATTTTAACTAATTTTTGGTCGTTCTAACTAATTCTGTTGCAGACTTCTTTCTATAAATGTACATTTAATAAACTTAATTTAAATGTTAAGTGGTTGGGGCTATGCTATGAATAACACAAGTGTTACAATTTTAGTGCCACTGGAATTTTCTAGTATGTTCTACAACCACGGCCGTTACACCATATAAGGTAGCCACTTAGGGCATTAGCGTTTGTGTAGTCAATTGCATATTAGCCTTGTATAACGAGTTGCGCACTAGCTTTTGTATAGTTTTGTGTGTTGTACTGTTGTATGTAAAGTAATAAAATGTTAAATAAATAAGCTCAATATCAAACAAAAGAGTATGTGGTTACTTTGATTGCAATAGAACCCCCAGCAAAACCTTCTATTAATGTAAGCAAAACCTTCTGTAATGACTTTGGTAAGAAGAAATAAGGGTAGGTAACTTCTTACTTTATTTATTTATTTATATGTTATTCTGGAGTTACCTGTTACCTCTAGGTTACAAAAACCTTAAAATAATACGTCTTTTTCTTAAAATTTCATCTTGTTTCATATTGACTATTAAATTAAAAATTACGTAATTTTAACAAAAAATTTTGGAAAAATTTTTTTTATAATTTTTGGTTATAAAAATAAGCATTTTGTAATGAAGGGAGTAAGCTCTTACTTTTCTATTACTGGACCTACTATTTTAACAAGGGCATGTCCATCGATGTAACTACTTATCTAGTAACATGTTATTCTGAACTTACAGGTAAGGAGTTTCTAAAAAAATGTTGTTTAAGTTTGAATTTTTTAAACCAAATATCAATTTTAAATTCACTGGTTTTTAGCAAAAAAATTTAATTTCTAAAGCAAACACTTTTTTTAAACATAACCTGTTTAAAATTTTTTTATACTACAATCGGTTTAACGTAGATTTGCTTTAAATACTTAACGTTGATAGGCATAAGACAAAATACAGCTAATATATATATTATAACATTTGGTATGGTCACCTTATAATCGCATGTTAACCGTGTGAAAAGTCACTACTTTTTTTATAATAGCATTGTAATTGTTTAAATTATACATGCATAAGTATGAACTAAAAGAAAAATTGAACAAGTTCATGCTATAATAGCATGTAATGCTAATATATATGTCACTCTCCATGCAAGTATATCAATTAATGTACTCCACAGCAATGAAAAATAATCCAGACATGTTAACACTTTGTATGACATAAATTAAAAGGTATTAATTATAATTGTAAATTTAAACAAACTTACATACTCGTATTAATAAACACTAATAGAATTTGTGTGGACATTCGACAAGTGCACTTAAGTCGACTTAGGAAAAATTTACACGATTTTTTGTAAATAAAACTTTTGAATAGTTACAAATATTTCCGTTCTATCTCCATATTTGTACACCTAATACCCTAAAATCATCTTATTTCAAAATTTTATTAATTTCTGTTTAATATAAAGTTCATTTCATTTATGGTATTAGGTGTTTTCCATTCAACTATTTTCCATGTAAAAAAAAACTAAATTTTAAAAAGAAGCATAAATTGCAACATTTTTATACAGGTTTAAATAGCGCTAAATGGGTTCTTTAGGTCTCCTTAACCCTAGAAGTGCATCGCTATTTTTCACGCTATTTGTAAAGCACGGTAGATGTTAGTCGAATCGATTAACCATGCACTTCTAGGGTTAAAGTTTGTGTTTTTGAAATAAGTGGTTTTGTCAAAAGTCCACAGATTTATATTTATCATTCCATGTGGGGTTTTTTTATTAAGAAACTGGTATGTTGCCATATGGCTTCACCATGCATTTAATGGTTAAAATTGCACAAGGACTTGTCATATATTTATATACTTTATAGTTTCTGCGATCAATATATCGATACCAAATGCAACGAAAGTTTCATTTCACAGTTAATACATCCCTTAGACCTGCTAAATTATGTATAAATAAACTGAGTTTAGTGTTTAACACCAGTTATGAATGTCGAATTTATACGGAAATATCTGTGGTTAACGTTTAATCTTGGTTATGTTGGAAATAAGATACTCGCCTTTAAAAGATGATACAATTTTCATAAGTAAATTACAAAGAATAAAAATTTTTATTCTTTGTAATTCAAATTCTATCTATGGCCTTGCAACTCTCTCAATATTTTTTATTTGAAAAAATATTATGCGGCTTGGAACAGGAACGAACTCCGACTGGTTAATCAGGGTTGGAGAAGGCTCGCTTAATCGGGCTCTTATACCAAAAAATGTTAGATCCCTCTTACATATTTAAAAATGTAAGCAACTAAAAAATAGCTTCCTCTTTGGCTCGTTAAAAAAAATTAAAATTAAATATTTAGATATTAGCAAATATTAGCACAAATTGTGAAAAAAAACCATTTTCAAAAAGCGAAATTTTTGAAACAATATATTCGTTTGCAGAATGTCGATCGCTGATTACCTCTTTTAATTCATTTTCTGTACCATAAAGCCTTTTTTCGAATTCCGCCGTTATTTTGCAACTTTTTAAGTGCCGTTTTTTTAAATATATAACCTAGGGATTAAATTTTTGTACCATAAAGTCTTTTTTCAAATTCCGCTATTATTTTGCAATTCTTTACGGGCGTTTTTTTTTAATTTATAATATAGGGGCTATAATACACATTTCATACAACAAAATTTGGTGGCTAGTTGCAAAAAAAAAATCGCGAAAAATAAAATTTGCAAAAAGGAAAATTTTTGCATCATTATATTTGTTTGCAAAATCTAAATCGCTGATTACGTTTCCTAATTAATTTTTTGTACCATAAAGCCTTTTTTCGCTTTCCGCGATTATTTTGCAATTTTTTAAGTGTGGTTTTTTTAAATTTATAATCTAGGGTCTATAGTACCAATTTTATACACAAAAGTATAACAGCTTAGTTTGCAAAAAAAAAATCGCGAAAAAAATATTTGCAAAAAGGAAAATTTTTGCGTCATTGTATTCATTTGCAGATTGATAATCGCTGATTGAATTTTTTAATTATTTTTTTCTACCACAAAGTCTTTTTTTGCGTTCCTCTATTATTTTGCAATTTTTTAAGTGCGGTTTTTTAAATTTATAATCTACTGAGTATAATGCCCATTTCATAAAACAAAGTTTGGTAGTTAGTTGCAAAAAAAGAACATTTTGTCATCGTTTGCAGAATGTAAATCTTTTATTTAATTTGAACCCCAAAGTCTTTTTTCGCATTCCGATATTATTTTGCAATTTCTTACGTATGGTTTTTTAAAATTCATAATCTAGGGCTATAATACTGTTCAAATAGTAAAATTAAGGTGCAATTCTTGTTTTTTTTAAATTATTATTTTCCATCCCTGATTACAAACGATGTTTTGAGTCATACAAAGAGCGCACATAATGACCCTGCAAACATTTAAAAGATACCTTCCAAGAAGATATTAAAGCGACATCTTCAATTTGTCATTTGAATGAAAATAATCAAGTAGTATTTACTTTGAAATTGTCTTCCTTTTATCACTTGGAAGATAATTCGGCGATATTTGGAAAAAAATAATTCAAAAATTGTATCTTTTGTCATAACTTTTTATGACATTATTGCGGCAATATCACCTCTGTATCATTTGGAAGATAAAGCAAATTTGTTTGAAATCTTTTATCAATTTGGAAAAAATTAAAACTAAATTTGTACAAAAACAATCAAAAGATATATAGGAAATAAACTCGTGAAAAGTTAAGATTAATTGCGCGGGAAATATCGGCTAAGATGAAATCAAAATAATTTATAAGTTGGTCAATGGATTATGTTTGCAGATATTGTTTTTCAGGCTTAAATTTAATAATGAAAAAATTAAATCGTTTTTTTATTGTACCGGGAGTTTATTTAGCGATATCCCTTTAATCTTCCATATGAGTTATTGCTTTCATATTACCTGGAAGTATTGTTTTAGTGTAACAGTTGTTTCCGACGGAGGAAACTTCCGGAATACGAAATTGATATTGCCGGCAATAAATATTTTCTTCCTGGCGATATGTTCAGAGAATCTTCTTCGTATTGCCATGTTTGCTGGGTGATATTGGTTTGAGTATGTTCCTGTTCCAAGGCACATAATAGAACAAATGCTTTCTTCGTGATAGAGAGTCCCCCAATCTCTTTATTATGTATACTCTTTGATTCTATCAAAAATTTTTATTCTTTGTAATTTATTTGTGAAATTTGTATCATCTTTCTTTAATTTGAAAAATAAGTTAAACAGAAAGTGATATTAATTTATGATCTAGAGTCAAGCTAAAAAACATTCAAATTTATTAGGTTTAAGGTTAAGAAGAAGAATAAACCTTTTCTTAACAAATTTGCAAATCAGACTAGATCCAGTTTCTGCCTTTTTTATGGACAGGCTTCATCAGTGATTTTCCATTAAATTGTATTAGTGTTTATATTTTTATTGTCAGATTGTCTCTATATGAATACTTTCAGAAGTCATCAAACAGAAATATACAAACATTCTACTTTAGATTTCTTTGTTTATCTTCTTATTTCCTCCGTGTCACCTTTTCGCAAATGTTGCCATATTGATGTATGGTTTTTACCTACAAGTGCAGGTAATTTGTGTATATTGGAGACGGACTGCCAACAGTTCATTTACCAGAATAAAAGATTTTCTCATACATCTTAAAAAACACATGACACGAAGCAAAATATAATTTAAATAATATACATTTAAATGTTCCACTGGGAATTAAAGGAATAAATATATATATATACATTTAAATGTAACGGTTCGTTGTAATTCAAAAATCTGTGATTATCATACACAGAGTTGAATATAACCAGCTGAGATACCTCAAGATTTAAGGTTCAAAGCAAAAAGAGTAATAATAACAACGTATAAAAATAACATTGTTAGATTTCCTTGATGTTAGTCTAAGTAGAGTTGTTGTTAACATATTCGATTTGCTTTCAACTGTCACATAAGTAGAAGATCATCAATTACACTATGCGACAGTCAAAATCGGGATGGGATGAAACCAACGGGAAATGTTATATCGGTCAAAAACAAGTTATACATGTCCCGGCGTTTCGCTGGGTCACCCCTATGAATCGAGATATATCTTTTTTTGACATAACTCGAGAACCACTAGTCCGATTCTGCTCAAACAATTTAAAAAAAATTAAAAATTACAATTCCTTTAATCTGTGCATATAACGTTTTTCCTTATACTCAACAGTTTTGCCGGTAAAAATAAATGTTTGTTACCGCTACCATAAAAATCAATAAACTTTTGGTTATTACTTTTTTTAATATTTTAGGCAAAAAATATTTTTTTCTTCATACATTTATTTTTACCAGCAAAACTGTTGAGTATATAGAAAAACGTTATATGAATAGATTAAAGGAATTGTAATTTTTAATTTTTTTAAAATTGTTTGAGCAAAATCGGAGTAGTGGTTCTCGAGTTATGTCAAAAAAAAAGACCACCAAAGGTCAAATCGATATATCTCGATTCCTAGGGTTGACCCAGCGAAACGCCGGGACACGTATAACTTCTTTTTTTTTCGATATAACTTTCCCCGGTAGTTTGAACCCTTCCCGATCACTGACCCCTACCATTTGTCTGACAGTGTTATTAACCCATTTAAGGCAAACGACACTGATGATGGCTTTGTAGCGAAAGCCGAAAATTAGTATTCTATCTTGCGAATTCTTTCAAAAATTTTTATTCTTTGTAATTTACTTGTGAAAATTGTATCATCTTTCTTTAATTTGAAAAATAATTTAAACAGAAAGTGATATTAATTTATGATCTAGAGTCAAACTAAAAAACATTCATTTACCAGAATAAAATATAAACTAGAAATTCCCTCATTCATTACTAATAAAATTTTAAATCTAAAATCATTATTTAATTTGATTGCTAAAGATAGTATGTTGTTTCGATTTCTCGTGAAAAAACTATAATACTCCATGCGAAAAAAATTATTTTTCACTATAATGAGTTTCATGCGAAAAGTGTTTTCAAGCAAATTTAATAAGACTTTTATTTTCTTATGAAAATTTTATATTTTGTGCTTATTGTGATTGTGTCTTTCTAATAAAATGAACAAATTTTCGTTTATAGAATTTAAATTAACTTTTGAGACCTTTAAAGTTCGAGTGAAATTTTTTCACGTGAAAAATTTACCATTTACTTCAAGAACGACTTAATAAATTATGTTGCCAAATCTATTTATTAATTCATGTCAATTGTCATTAGAACAGGCAACACAAATTTTAATATAATTCAAATTAAAATCCCAAGTATAAATAAGATTTATAGTTAATTTAAAAATTTTAATCAAAAAATCGATGTTAATTCGCATATGATATACTGGTTGATTTAACTATATTTGTTTTCTCATAATTCATTTGGATCCTTATTTATGTTTTTGATTTGGTTCAATTATTTGTTACCATAACAATATACACTCAGTTATGTAAACCAATGGCTACCGTACAACCTAATGTACAAAAACAAGTAAGTATGTTAAATGCACTCAGATAAAAAAGTTAGTAAAAAAATTTGTAAACAGTTTCCAATCGAACTTTACTATTTTTATACGGATTTTCAGTACAATTTTTTTAGTAATCACTTTTGCTATTCTCTAATTACAAATTACGGATTTTTCACTAATTTTCGTTGCTGATTTCAGCAAAACATTTTACTAATTTTTCAAAACCGAGTGCTAAATTTAGCAGAAAAATATACTAATTTAAAAAATTTTATTTACAAGAATTCGATGATTTTTTACAATTCTTCTTTAGTTTATATTTGATTTATTCTTAGTTTGAAAATAACACTCAGAAAATTTTATTGTATCTCCAATGCATGAAAAGCTAATAACTGAAGAACCGTTTGCAATTTGCGCTTGTTGCAATCGAAAGAAAAAAAGTTTTTTTTTTATTATTTTTTTTTATTTTACACTTTGTTTATTGTTTAGTACACTTTTTTGCTAATTTCAGCAGATTGATTTTAAATTACAGTTTACAACAATTTAGTGAAATTTAGTTGCTGCAACTAATTATTTATACTAATTTCACTGTACTAAAATTATTATTGATCTGTAGTACAACAAAATTAGTAGTCGCCACTAAATTTTAGCAAAATTTTTGTAAACTGCAATTCAAAATCGATTTGCTAAAATCAGTTAAAAACTTACTAAATATCAATAATTTTAGTACAAAGAAATTAGTATAAATAATTAGTTGCAGCTACTAAATTTTTGTAAATTGTAATTTAAAATCAATCGGCTGAAATTAGCAAAAAAGTGTACTGAAAAATAAAAAAAACTGTAAAATCTAAAAAAAAATTATAAAAAAAAACTTTTTTTCTTTCGATTGAACAAACGTATAATTACTTCATCGTACTTGAAATTTGGAGTCAAAACTGCAAACGGTTCTCCAGTTATTACCTTTTTATGCATTGGAGATACAATAAAGTTTTCTGAGTGTTATTTCCAAACCAAGAATATATTAATAGTAACAAATATAAACTAAACAAGAATTGTAAAAATCAAAAAAAAAAATTTTTAAATAGTATATATTTCTTTCTGCTAAATATAGCACTCGGTTTTGAAAAATTAGTTTAATGTTTTGCTGAAATCAACAGCAAGAATTAGTAAAAAATCCGTAATTTGTAATAAGAGAAAAGCAAAAATAATTACTAAAAAAATTGTACTAAAGATCGGTATAAAAATAATAAAGTGCGATTGGAAACTATTTACAAATTTTTTTAATAACTTTTTTATCTAATTGTAGATGTGTGATTTTTTTTATATAAATATGACTCTAATGTTTTTTAATGTCTTAGAATTAACAAATTTTTTTTAAATGTAAAATTTTTCTACGGTAAAAAGTCAAAAAATATGAGAAGGTTTTTCGGAAAAATTTATGAATTTGAGAATTTTCATATCAAAAAATCTGAGGGCCGATATTATAAGTAGTAAACACTTAAATAAAACCAAATACTAAAGTGAAATTTTTTACGAGATTTTAAGGTGTTTTTGAGCATTACTTACGGTTGAAATGGTGATCCTAAGACCATGAAACTTAAAAAATTAATTAAGAAGTTAACTTAAGAGATTTTAATAGTAGTGCACTCATATTTCAAAAAAAATAAAAACTTTTGTTCTATCTTTAAAATATAAGAGCCAGTTCTAAAGCACGATTGTTTTCTTAAATATTTCTTAAGTAATTTCGTTTGAGATCGATCTTTGTTCTGACAATAAAACTGCCCCTAAATATTAACCCCTTAATTCATAAATGCTTTCAATATGGTTAATATTTCTTGAAGACTACAAATTTCGTGCAACTCTTTTTATACTACAGGTCGCACATACTCAGATATTTTGATGACATTTGAGATACCGCTTGTTTTGTTTAAAATTGCAGCATGTTTAGACCTAATGCCAATATAAAGATCCCGCCAAAATTAGCTTTTTCGTAAGCTACAGGTCCCAAGTACGAAGATATTTTATTGAAATTTGGTACGGTGACTCATATTTACCCAAGAAAAAAGTCTATTTATTTATTATAAAAAGGATCCGTCCATCGCCAAATTGGCTATATTTTCGGTTTTCTCTTGCCGTTATTTTACTTTTTTTTTTAGAATTTTAAAGACAAATTTTGTCACAAGCCCATTTCAACCAATTCCAAAGATTAGTTGGCTTTTAACCAGACTGATATAGGGGATCATATAGTCGGCATTCCCGACTTTAATTTTTTTAGTCGTTTTTGTCTTGACAACGCTTTTCAGCCTTAAAAACACACATACAAGTCAGATAAAAATTAAATTAAAATAAACAAAAATTGTAGACGAATAAGTAAGTGTTAAAATAAATTATGACATTGAGTTGAGTGTATCGAATGAATCGTATTTGCAATATCTACTCCGTGGTATATATGTATGTCATCATGGTACGCAATCATCAGTTATTTATATCAATTTTATAAGAACGCATAATAGAGATTTAGGGATATGATTGTGTGGGTGTGGTATGTGGAAATTATGGCTTTTGCCAACTATGTTGCACATCACCGAATTAATGTAGGGCGGGATTTCGGCTATTTTCAATGTTGCTGATAGTTTCAATTTCAGCCACTACTTCTCGAAGCGCTATTTTGACCTATGTATTTTAATATTTGACGAACAAATCTATATTTTATGCCCACTTTTTACTCCCTAGGGATGTGATTGGGCCGTTAAAAAATATACCTATTCACTAATTTCCTATTCCACCAAATATCAGTGAAATCGGTGACCCCGGAAATAACTTTCTTGGTAGTATTTTTCTGCTCGTTATTATTATTAATCCAATCGGGGAAATTCCGAGACTGACCTTTACTACTTCATATAAAGCTTTTCTTTAATATTCATGGCAATTTAAAATTATTTACTGGGTAATGTAATTTTCTACTACGTGGCTCGTTAAACATTTTGTTTATTTTACTGTCATTTTCTATTAATATTGGCTAAAGTGGTTTTTGTTTGTATTTAAGATGACGAACTTAAGAAATCAAATTGTAATATTACACTTACTTAAGTATCTTCCGCCTAAATGTGCTTTTTTTGAATAGGAAAAATATAAAAAATATCTTCTTATTCATTGATGCTTTGGTCTGCTATTACTATTTTTATTTTCATATACTTATATTTATTTTGATATGTATTTATCTTGTTAATATCCCAGCAAAAAAATTGTTAATTATTAGCTTCACCCAGAAAACAGCCTTAGTGCTAACAACCGTATTTGTGGCCAATCGAATGGTTCGGTTGTGGTAGCCGAGATTTTCAGTTCTCACAACAAAAACCCAAATAAGACAGGACTAGTTTCACAGTCACAATGGTATTTCAGTTGTATCAAGAATAATTCGGTAGTCGCAACCGAAAAATTCACTTGATCTAACTGAACCATTCGATTGGCAACAAATTGTGTTGCCAGCACCGAATTTATTTTCTGGGTGTTCTGAAGACGAATCAAGAAATACAATAGCACAGAGAAAACAGATTCGTGCTTACAACCGAATTTGTTGCCAATCGAATGGTTCGGTTGCCGTAACCGAATTTTTCAGTTGAGACAACTGAATATCAATGAAGTGAATAGTCATTTGATAATGGCAACCGAATTTCTATTGCCTCAACAATAATTCGGTAGTCACAACTGAAAAATTTTGTTATCACAACCGAAGCATTCGATTGGCAATAAATTCGGTTGTAAGCACGAATCTGTTTTCTGGGTGAGTCAAACAATTTCGGTTTTTGGTATAATTAAAAAAAAATTGGTATAATTAAAATTGTTGGTTTAGTGTTGTTATTTCAGAAGATATGGCGATTTCCGCTTTTCGGAAATTACAAAATTTTAAAATAAACAATGTTTAGTAAACATCAATAAATGTTGACGAAATTTGTTTTGCTTACTACTAACTCTGAGTATATATACTAGGCGTGTTCGTTTACTTACTACAAGTTACTACTTTTACTACAGCTGGAAAAATTCAATACAAAAAGTAAACAAAACTTTCCAATTGTGGTAAAAGTAGTAAGAATTTCGAGTAAACGAACACACTGACTATAATCTGTTCGCTAGTTTCTCAGTTACAGAGATATTTTTAATGCGTATTCTGACGTTATCCTGTGAGCCCTGTACCCCGTTTCTGTATCTAATGCGAGAAGTTTTCGCATCGATAAATGCATGGTCACCCTGCATTATACAGGCTGATTAAAGACGTGATAAAATGGACTGCAGTTTTTGTTGTAATTCGTTCAGATAATGTAACTTTAAGAACTGTTGACACATGTTGTTTTGTAAAACACCTCATTAAATTAGAAATAACTTACTATGCAACGTATTAGTAAATGAATTGGTTTCATATATATTTTATTGTCTGCGACTCACCCTATATAAAGCAGAGCATGGTTGAATTTCACATGTTTTTTCCGCAAACTTTTTCGATGCGAGAAATACAGAAACAGGGTGCTGAATACAAAATTGTAACTTATTTTATATGTAGAGACTCTAAACTAGCTTAGTTATTATCGGTAATACAGCTCTATAAAATAAGACAACATTTATAAGTCGCGCAACTTTGCAGTGGATAATTGGAGGGTGCTGATTTCGAATCTGCTACCAAATTTATTAAAATTGGCTCCAGATTTTGCACAATACAAGATTTAACTTTTTTCCATGTTTCAACCGATTATTTTAATAAAAATTTATAATTCACTAACTATAGCTCCAAGAAGAAAACCCTTTACACAGTTCAAGATTAATTCCATTTCCTATTTTTCAAAATACACTCATAGAAATAAATCTGTAAAAATAGCAGAAAAAGTAACTAAAATTTAGTTAAAAATTATGCTGTAGAAGAAACTGTTAAATTAGCAGATTTTTTTGCTAAATATAAGTAAAACGAGTAAAAAGGTTAAAGTCGGGCATGCCGACTATACAATACCCTACACCAGTCTGGTTAAAAGCCAACTAATGTTAGGATCCGAAATTCGAATGGGTTAAAATGAGGCTTGTGTCAAAATGTTATATAATGTGAGTCAGCGCACCAAATTTCATTAAAATATCTTAATATTTGCGACCTGCAGTTTGTAACCAAGCCAATTTTGGGGGGACCCTTATATGGGCACTAGTTCTAAACATGGACCGATGTTCACCAAAATTAATAGGCTTCGTCCTTGGGCCAACATAGGTCTATGTACCAAATTTCATCAAAATATCTTAATATTTGCGACCTGCAGCGTATAAAGAGTATAATTTTGGTAGGACCCTTATAGGGCCACTAGGTCTAAACATGGACCGATGTTCACCAAAATCAATTATTGGGACAATGTAGGTCTGTGTACCAAATTTCATCAAAATATCTTAATATTTGCGACCTGCAGAAATTTGGTACACAGACCTATGTTAGCCAAAGAACGAAGCCTATTAATTTTGGCGAATATCGGTCCATGTTTAGACCTAGTGCCCATATAAGGGTCCTACCAAAATTATACTGTTTATACGCTGCAGGTCGCAAATATTAAGATATTTTGATGAAATTTGGTACACCGACCTATGTCAGCGCAAGGATGAAGCCTATTGATTTTGGTTAATACCGGTCCATGTTTAGACCCAGTGCCCATATAAGGGTCCCCCCAAAATTATATTGTTTACACGCTGCAGGTCGCAAATATTAAGATATTTTGATGAAATTTGGTACACAGAGCTATGTTGGCCCAAGGACGAAGCCTATTGATTTTGGTGAACATCGGTCCATGTTTAGACCTAGTGCCCATATAAGGGTCCCCCCAAAATTGGCTTGGTTACAAACTGCAGGTCGCAAATATTAAGATATTTTAATGAAATTTGGTGCGCTGACTCATATTATAGAAAATTTTGACACAAGCCCCATTTTAACCCATTCGAATTTCGGATCCAAACATTAGTTGGCTTTTACCCAGACTGGTGTAGGGTATTCTATAATCGGCATGCCCGACTTTAATCTTTTTACTGGTTTTGCATTATTTTGGTAATTATAATAATATTTCGAGAATAGGAACAGGAATTGAAATTAAAAAACACAGTTGAGTTTCTGTTAATATAATTTTATGTTTGTTTTTTTCGAACTTTATATAAATATTCCATACAAATTTAAATATTTATAAAAATTTTAAGTAGGTATAAATTTACCCCTCAATTCATAAATGCTTTGTAAAGTTATAGAAGGTTTACAAAACGTCATTTTCATACAAAATTTGTTCAATAAACCTCCTATAATTTTACAAAGCGTTTATGAATTTAGGGGTTAGATTCTTACGGTGGGTCTCATACTGCAGGTTTACACTTTAGTTAATAGTTAACCCAAAAATTTGTTGTTGTTTTGTGTACATTTTTTGCCATTTTCTTTTGTTTATAGTTAAGTTAAAGTTAAACCTACAGTATGAGACCCACCGTTAGAAATTAGGCATTTATAAATATGCTGCCAAGTCTTAAAATATTTTGGCTTTTCTCTTTTAAATAAAAACAAAAATACTTGTCATGAAAATATTTTAAATTTTGGCTTTTTATTTGATAAAATATCAAAAACAATAAATGCTAACAAATGAATTATGTGTTTATTTCTAAAGGAAATAAACAGAAGGGAACACAATACAATTGCTCTATTGCGCGTTCCGAAAAAGTGCATGTACGAAAACAGCTTTCGTACAAAGGCAGCCCAAATGCTTAAATTTCATTCGTTTACAAAAAATAAAAGTCACGTAAGTACCCAATCAGAAATCGCCAGTGGTACAAAGAATAAAGCACAACAATTGGTACAACTACAGTTTGCTAAACACCGAAAAATTTGAAAACCGCGGTTTCGGTTTTCTAAAATTATATAAACCGCGGTTTCGGTTATTTTTCGGTTTTCTTGTGATATTAATACAATTGTTTTAAATTAATTAAATATATATAAGAATTAAATATTTTAACACGTTTAAAATATTTATTGAAATTCGATTGAATTTCTCACTCGAATATAGACAATTACTCCATTTCTAGACCTTTTCGAGAGAAGAAAAAAACACGGAAAACCGTTATAAATAAATTTTTTTATTCTTTTGTCGGCAACTATAGCTGTTTTTTCAAGAGTTTAAATTTTTGCAAATTGTTTAAAACAATATAAAGTTAAAATTTTATAAATTTCGTGGACTACGAAATAGTACTTTTTTTAAAATCCGAACTGACTTTTTGTTGACTTAAGTTATGTTATCCGTAATAACAAAAAAACAAAAAATTCTTTAAACTAATATTTAATGAAGAAAATGTTCATTACAATTAAATACAAAATTTTGTAAAATAGGAGCTGAGCCCTTTTCGAAATTCATGATTCAATAATATCGCAGCCAACATTTTTCTGAGCGCTCAAAAATTATGACTCGTACGAGACTCTAAAATATGATCATTTTCAGAGTGCTGAAATTTTCGAGTCATAAATGAAACATAAAGGAGTCGTATTTATGAGTGTATTCGACATTTTTTTTTTTAAATTATACCCTACACCACTGTGTGGTCATTATACCCTACACCACTGTGTGGTCAGGGTATTATAAGTTTGTGCTGATGTTTGTAACACCAAAAAATAATGGTCGTAGACCCACCTTATAGTATACCGATCGGTTCAGAATTTTTTTTTATTTCGATTTAACGATGTCCGTCTGTCCGTCCGTCCGTCCGTCTGTCTGTCTGTCTGTCTGTCCATGCAATCTTGTGCGCACTCTACAGGTCGCAACTATTAAGATATTTTGATGAAATTTGGTACGCAGACCTATGTTGGCCCAAGGACGAACAAGTTTGATTTTGGTGAACATCGGTCCATGTTTAGACCTAGTGCCCATATAAGGGTCCTACCAAAATTATATTGTTTATACGCTGCAGGTCGTAAATATTAAGATATTTAGACAAAATTTGGTACACAGACCTATGTTAGCCCAATAACGCAGCCTATTGATTTTGGTGAATATCGGTCCATGTTTAGACCTAGTGCCCATATAAGGGTCCTACCAAAATTATACTTTTTATACGCTGCAGGTCGTAAATATTAAGATATTTTGATGAAATTTGGTGCACAAACCTATATTGGCCCAATAACGCAGCCTATTGATTTTGGTGAACATCGGTCCATGTTTAGACCTAGTGCCCATATAAGGGTCCTACCAAAATTATACTGTTTATACGCTGCAGGTCGTAAATATTAAGATATTTTGATGAAATTTGGTACATAAACCTATGTTGGCCCAAGGACGAAGCCTATTGATTTTGGTGAACATCGGTCCATGTTTAGAACTAGTGCCCATATAAGGGTCCCCCCAAAATTGGCTTGGTTACAAACTGCAGGTCGCAAATATTAAGATATTTTAACGAAATTTGGTGCGCTGACTCACATTATAGAAAATTTTGACATAAGCCCAATTTTAACCCATTCGAATTTCGGATCCAAACAATACACCAGACTGGTGTAGGGTATTGTATAGTCGGCATGCCCGACTTTAACCTTTTTACTCGTTTTTTCATTACTTCTAAATAACTTAAAAATTAATCTTAAATGAATCATAATAGCCCAGAAAATTCTAAATTTTTCAATAATGCTCATAATTCAGGGTATTTCATGAGTCGTAAAAGTGCACTCGGAAAGAGGCTTCATCGGTGAAGAAATACTTCCTCATATAGCTATAATTTCAGAAGGTCTTAGGGCTATTTTATGAGTCTTTTCGGATTCTAATTTGACACTGGAATGCAATCTAGTTAATTATTTTAATTGGTTAAAGTCTTTGTTAAAAACCGACTTATTTTTGTCGGTTTTCGGTTTTGAGGCTTGAAAAACCGCGGTTTCGGTTTCGATTAAAACCGAACACCAAACTCTGGGTACAACAACCAATTCACTGGTAGAGCAATGATTTTATAAAAATGCTGACGCAACGTTAAAAAAGGTTTGTAGTCACAAGGTTCCGAGTTCAAATCCGGTTGCAAGTAAAAAACTTTTTTTTCTTTTTTTTTAATTTAAAAATTTTTTTGTTCCATAAAATAAATTTTTTTCTCCTTTAAGACCAACTTTATTTGCTCTCACAACGCCAGTGCTAGCATTTTAGCATGCCAGTAGTTGTCCAGTTATTATCACTCATTTATCTGTTTAGCCATCAAGTATTATACGTCTCGTTAGCTCAGTGAGTCAGACCCAAAAAATACATATGAACTTTTTTTAAATTTTATTATGGAAAATATATTTCCAGACCTCCTATTTACTGGTTTTGCCAGCATTTTGCCAACGTTCAAAAATTTTGTTTCTCCAATGCTTTTCCGGCACTTTTTGAACAGCCGGTCCTTTTGTCTAGTGATGTTATCCTTTTGGGAATGGAAAAGCACTTTTTGCCAGTACTTGTACCACCTGTTAAAGTGCTTTACCATCGTTTTCCCATTTTTATTTTTCTGACTGGATAGGGATAGTCGTTTTTTTTTACACGGAGTTATAGATATAGATATAAAATTAAAAAAAAAAACAAACCTTTTGTTCATAAACAAAATATTCAAATTTCCAAAATGGAAAAATTCAAATTTGAAATTTCGAACTAAAAAAATTTGAATGGAGTTTTACCCAGAGGGTCATGTGTTGCCTTAACTGCGATATACCAGGTTGGGAGGAGACGGGAAGTCATCTTCTCTGTGATTTCCCGGCGCTACAGGGCATTTCATATAGGACTTTGGGCGATCTTCTACTGGACGACCTCTCGGCGATTTCGGGAGTACGCTTAATCCTACGGGTTGGGCCTATTTTTACTTTAGATTAGCTCTTAAAAAAATATATTTGTGTTTGAAAATTATGATCCCGGGGTTCTTGGTCCGATTTTTCTAAATTTTGGGCCATTTTTTTATCCGGGTTGTTTGTTATTCCCCCAGTCAGCGTTGCGTTAAAAATACTCAACATCGGTGCAGCGGTTCAAAAGGTGAGAGCAAAAATGTGAGGACACTTCGAAATTTTCTATACAAAATCGTATATTTTATTGGTTTGTTAAATGGTTGTAAAATGTATTGAACTTCCCAACAAACAAATCGTACTGTTAACCTACCGTTTTCGGTCCGTCATAAATGGATTCAACTCCCTTTACGTGCCGTTTTCCGGATCCGTATACGGACCAGAAAACGGATATTATGGAACATCGAAACTGATTCGAATCCGTTGAAAGTCCGTCAATGACGGACCGTTGCGTCGTGTAAAAAACGGACAAGTCCGTTGAACGTCCGTCAATGACGGAACATTTACGGACCGTTATATCGTGTATAAACGGAGTGACTCCGGACCAAAAGCAGACTTCTACATCTATCTAAATTGACTAATTTTGAGTAATAATTTTTTGCTTTTTAATATATTTATTAATAACGATATTATTAAAATTTACACTATATTTAGTACATCAGTTTACCTCTCAGTTTACCTCTTTATATAGTGCATCAATTCCCGATAGACACCCATAATAAAACCGATAATCCACATGCAAAAAAAAATAAATAAATTAGTTATGGTTTAATTTATTGTATTTACGATGGAGTTTTGCATACGACTAAAATTCGCAAACTTTAGATCTGTTCCACGTCGTTACTGCGGGTTCCCAAATTACTCGAAACAACAACAATTTACACACAATTTTGGAAAAATTGGGTAGCCATCTTGAAGTTATTTAATCGATGATGTGTGGGACCTATTCCATCTACCGCCACTAATTATCGCCAGAAAAGCATTTTTTCTAAACTAAATGTAAATGTGCCATAAAAGCCGGATTCATGATTCCGTACGTGGCGAAGAGTCCGTAAAAATATTTCTTGGGTTTCTATTGAAATAAAAAAGGTGTATGGAGATTTTTTGGGTGTCTTCTCATTTTCAATCACAACTTTTGCACCGCCAGACCGATTTTGATTATTTTTAATACGAAGCTTCTGTTATGGTAATTATCTCTTATGTAGTTATCACCTCCCTAATACTATTTATTAAGTACTGTATGGCAATAATGTAGTTATTAATAAGAGTAACGAGTATTTATACAAAATAACCATAATTACTACTTATATACAACTACAATTAAAATAATACGTCAGTAGACAAAATCTGTCAAACCGGTTTCAAATCGATTTGACTAATTTTGAACGAATTTTGAGTGTTAATTTTCAAAATTATTTAAAACTAATTTTTACCATGCTGGTGCCTTGGACCCTCGGAAATTTTTAATCAAAATTTTCCACTTCATAAAATGGCCCATATCTTTAAATCTAAGCGAGATAGAGCAAAACGGAAAAAACGTTTGCTCCACAGGAGTGCCCTTAAATGCCCTCACATGATATGGTCTAGGCCCGGGGAGGGTCCCGAGACCCTAAATTCGGATAAATTCTACTACTCAGTATAATTACTGATAAAACTGTAGTTTTACAAATTTTTTAATTAAATTTAGATTTGTTAAATTTAACAAAACAATTGTTAAAATAAACAAATTTTATTTTAAGCCAAAAAACACGAAGTAACAAATTTTCCTGTCTAGCCAATAGACGTATTATTCTGAGTGTAGGTATATTTCATCATATTTTTATATTGTTCTCATTGTTAATAAAGGTGTCATAAATCTAAGACCTACTTAAATATCCTCTCATTAATATTTATAATAGCTTCTTGGTAGAATAGCAAATAACCTTACTAAAAAATTATCGTAAAGAAATTAAAAAATCGCATGACCTGGGGTACTTGGGCCAATAAGTTTCTGATTCAAATACATATATTTTTTAAGAGCTAACCTAGAAAAATTGGTACCACTACGGGATTCAGCCTACCCGAATAAGTTTTACCCACTGGTTGCCCGGCTTGTCAAAAAAAAAATGTCTCCGATTCGTGCACAGTGTTATTAGTTTGAAGAATGTAAATCGGTGATTAAGTTATATATTTAGTTTTTTGAAACACAAAGCCTTTTTTCGCATTGCACTAGAGTTGTGTCGTTCATGAACGAACTAGTTCATTTGAATGGTTCAGTTCATTTAACGATATGACATCGTTCATCATTATTCGTTCTTTTCGTTCAATCGTTCATTTGTTCTTTTTTAGTCATTTGTATCTCTTTCTTATTAATATTTTTAAAGCAATAAATGTTTTTCTTAATAGTTTCAAATTTTTATTAAAATTTAAATTCTCTGATACTAAATACTGCATTAAATTAAACATGTAACATGTAGTGCACCAATAAATTGTCAAACGAAGGACACAGTTCACGACACAGCTCATGACAAGAAAGAACGACTGAACGATTTGAACGAACTAGTTCAATGAATTGTGTTGAACGATATGACCGAGTCACCAAAAAGAACCATTATTTTGGAATTTTTTAAGTGTGATTTTTAAAAATTCATAATCTAGGGACTATATTACTGTTGGATATAGTGTAATTAAATTGTCAATCTTGATTTTTATAATAACTAAATTATTTTAGTTTCAAAACGCTTAATTAAGTGAAGCTGCTCGATTTAGGAAGCTCTAAAAAATTTCAGTTTTGTCTACGATCCTTTTCAATATTATAAGTTATTAAGTTTTTTTTTTAGCTGCGAGTATTTTTAATTTGAGAAGCTTATTTATTTTTGGCTTTTGAGCTTTTATAAAAATGTATATGGGTGATATCAAAAACCGTGTAACCACCTAATTTCAAATACCTGCATTACATTTGAGTTACATATTTCGATATATATCAGCGCATTGTCACCTGTTTTACAAAATTTATAACAATTTGACCAATTTTTGGTTAATACATAAAATTTGTGACCAATTTTATAGGTCAAATGTAAACTCCGTAACAAGTAACTCATAAGGTTTTTTAAATTTAATAGCTTATATTTTAATAACCAATAAAGCTAAACACTAACTGTAAGAATTTTTATGAAGAGGAAAATTGCCGTTTTTAATAAAAATTAATACGTTTTACAAACTTTTTCGTATATCTTAGCTATCACGACTTCAACTCTGTAACGATTTTTCGTCAAAATTTTTGATAAAAATGCATATATGTACCAGAATTTTGGAGTTATTTATTATTTATATTGCGAAAAGTATAATGTTATTTATACTCAAATGATCGTTGGACTGTAAGTAATCATCCAGTATAACAGACTTGAAGCTTTTCTGCAGCATGTAACATTCTCGAGTTGAAAAAGGATGTCTTTAATAAGATTTGAAAAAATTTTGTAAACTCCGTTCCTAATTTTTACACCAAACTATTTAACGAGTAAGAAAAACAATGTCATATTTGGATTCACCTTGTAGGCATCATGCGATTTTGTTTCGGAAAAAAAAAATCTGACAAAGCGTTTCTGAAAGAAAACGAAAAAAGTAACCAAATGTAAACTCCGTAACCACAATTGTTTGCATCAGATTTCATTCAAATAAATCCAGATGAATGTTTAAAATATTTTAAAATAACCATAAACAGAGGTGATTCAACTAATATTTATGTGTCAAAAGACGATTCAACTAATAATTTTGCGTCAAAACAAAAAAAAGTTATCAGTTTTTTACCCTAAGCTGCTGGAGCGAAAAACGATTGATTTTGCATTTCATTGGTTTTGAATCGATATTTCGAGTCATTACTGACATTAGTTTGACAAATTAAATTTGTTTCACACAATTTAAGAATTTTTTGATCGCGAAATGTTATGTTTTTAATATATTATTTTGTAACTGCGCAACCGATGTTTGGATTTTAAAAAATTTTATATTTTTGAAAAGCATTTAAAAGGACCAAATATACAAAATTAAAACAAAAAAAAAAAAAATTTTCGCGGAATGAATTGTATTTTTATTCGCGAAACCGCCAATTTGATCAACACAAATTATATATCATTGGAAAGCAAGTTGAAAACCCAAATACGAAAAACTAAAAACATTAAGAAAATTCGTACGCAATTTTTTTTTGTTATGTCTTTTGCTTGCAGAAATGTAAACTCCATTACAACAAAAAAAATTAAAATTGTGCAAAAAAAGTTATTGCGACAACTTGTAGAAGAGATTTTTTGCAATTAGGTTTATAATGACTAAACTTACTGATTCCATTAAGAAAAAACCGAAATATTAACACTTTTTGCTTCTAACAAATTTGGCCCAAAAATTTATCACATTTTTTGATTTCACCCATATACTATTGGCGCGCTTGAGAGCATATTCCCATCCCTGATTATAATTTCTTTGGCCAAATACGTTATTCATTTTATATATCAGAATTTTTAATAAACAATCAATTGTACTTAGTCAATTGTATTTAATTTTTCTTTATATTAGTGTATCTAATTTTATTACCGTTTTTTCTTATGCAAAATATTGCATTACCATTAAGTGCTAATGAATTTTTTTTTATTTTCATTGGTGGCAACTAATCAAATTTCAATGGTAATGAAAATCACCCTGATATGTTACAGGATAATATAAAGCTTTGCTGGGATGCTTATATTATATTCCCTATTACTTTTGTTGTTCTTTGTGCATTAACAAGGAAGTTTCCTCCCCGTTGTAGTTGAGTTGTAAACAACAAAATATTATATAGTTAAAAGAGAAAAACAGTTGCTATGGCATTTCTTTAAGGACTTTTTTTAAATACATATTGTCAATTCTTATTTATAGTATTATTTGAAAAATAATTTTATTTTGATTTAATATTTTTCATATAGAAAACGTAGTATAAAGTTAAAATGTTATTGCTTTATATATATTTACATGTTATAAAGCAAAAAGATTTGCTTTAAAATTGATTTATATAAAAATGCTGTATATCATGTACTACAAAGAGTGAAATAAATCTTGCAATTAACATAAGTCAACCATTTGAATATGACAAGTGTATGAGTAACAAGATTTCGAATTGAATGATGAAAATGTGTTGATATATTAGTGACCTTATAATTAACAATCTTGCAGAATGTTCTGGTGATCTAAATGAGGCATTTACGGAAAAATCATACAAAAACGAGTAAAAAAGTTAAAGTCGGACATGCCGACTATATAATACCCTACACCAGTCTGGTTAAAAGCCAACTAATGTGTGGATCCGAAATTCGAATGGGTTAAAATGGGACTTGTGTTAAAATTTCCTATAAAATGATAAAAGAAGCAAGAATCGTAAATATAGCCCATATTAGTAAACTAATAATAGCACAAATAAACTGTTATATCCACAAAAATTTTGTTAGTTTGAAGCTAAATTTAGGTAAATAAAAATATCAGTCCATCAACAGGTTTTGCCAAAAATAATAAAGTACTGATTTCAGAAGACTAGATTTTTATTTGCATTAAAAAAAATCGAAAAACCTTTTTTTAGTCTCCTGAATATTTAGCAACTTTTTTTACTGGTTTTAGCAGTGTAAGTTGTTATTATCCGGTAACTGAAATTTAACCAAAATTCAGTATGTTTAACAATTATGCTTACCGAAATTTAGCAAAAACCATCTGCTAATTTCAGCAGTTTTTTTTAGCAAGGTCATTTTGAACAAATTTGTAGTAGTTTTACTTCTTTCTATTAGTACAATAAAAAATGATTTTCACTTGCAGTACTTTTTTTAATGTAATGGAAATAAAATTCATTGCACTTTTTTAATTGTAATGAAATGAACAATAAAAGTCATTACTTTACTTAAAGCGGATTATGTATGTTTGATTTTTTCCATAAATTTATTAATTTTCATAAAAAATATTGTGGTTAAGAAGCATTTATGCGGCATTTTATAACTTCAGCCCTCAAAAATTAAGCAAGGAATCGGCAGACCATAAATTCAAAATAAAAGATACGAAAAAAGAAAAAAAATTTTATCTTTGCATAAAAGTAATGGTGATTAAAATCTATTTCTAATTTTGTAATGGAAATTAAAATTAATTTTATTAGAATTGCATGAATGTATTTGAAATTAAAACAAATTTCATTGCAACTACTTTAATGTAATGGAAATGAAAAAATAATTCATTACAAATAATTTTTTTCATAACGTACTACCTCTATTCCGAAAAAGGTTAACATTTCTATTGATTATTTTGTTCCAAAATAATGTTAACATTTTACTAAGCAAAGTGTTTTTATTCAAATAAAAGAAAATAAGTTAAAATAACAGTTCATGTGCCACTATTGTGGTAGAAAAAATAATATCGTATTGTAATAAAATTAATGAACAATATTTTGACGAGCTGTTGCTAATGTCTCTTCGCTGCATTTAATAGAAACCAGTAAAAGGCCATGTCGGCGAAGACTTTCTTTACCCATACGTCGAATTTTGTAACTATTACCATCTTTGTTAAGCATTATATATTCCATATATGTTTTTTTATATTAAAAATACGTTTTCTAATTTATCTGAATGCTGTTAATTTTTTTACACAAAGTCAAAGAATTATTTTAATTCTAATTTTCAACTTTGACATCGAATTAAAAATAAATTTAAAAAAAAATTGAAAGGCTATCTATAAATTCAGAATCACTGATATGTCCTAACAGCTACCCAAAAAAATTAGCTTTTTTAAAAAACCTCCATAATCCCAGCAAAAATATAGAAATGTTAACCTCATTTCCGAACGGAGGTAGTATATGAAATTGTAATGAAAATGCATAACGATCATTACAAAACAATTAATTACTCCCAACTGTGTGTACAAGTTTTCGTTGACAGATTATAATTATAGCAACTTTGAAGCAAATTGACATTATTGTTGTTGCTATAAGTTTAAAATTTTGTGCATACTAAAATGTTGAAATATTTTTGAATGCCTTTGAAATCAGTTTCAGAACATGAAAGCATTTGTAAGGAGCTCTTTATTAGAGATTGTATTCGCAAACAAATAGAAATTTAAAAGAACTTTCAATTTCTGTTTGAAAATATAATCTAAAAATAATTTCAATTTTAAATATGAAAATGAAAGAAAATGTTACTGGAATTAGTAAGCACACTAATGTGAAGTTTTTTTACAGTTTTTTTTTTGGGAATTTTTTGACAGTATAGAGAAAGGAATAAAACATAACACATCGATGGTCATAAGCTGTCCTCACTCAGCTGAAAATTTAATTCCACCTTATTGAAGTGATTTGGCAATTCTAAATCTAGTGCTTATTTCTTGATGAGTTATAAGTTGTTAATATTTATTTTTATGAAATAAAAACAGCTCTCGCATACCATGCGTAACAAATGTGACCTTTGACCTTTCAAATAATAGAAGTGTTATAAATACACTCATAAAAAAAAAAGCCCGTACAAATAGTTCAAAATTCTGCTAAAATCAGAATTTTTAATGAAGTTGAGAATTAGTTCAAATACGGATGAAAGTAATTGTTATGCTAAATGGGATTTACAAAAATATTAGCTCAATCCTAAATCTTAAGGAAAAATAACAGAAAAAATCACTTGAAAAATTTATCCCAAAATAACTTTGCAGAGGGAATTATATTTCAATATGATCTTTATGAAAGCCTAACTTAAATTATCTCTTTTTACTATTACTGCCGCTATAAAAAATTAAAAAAAAGTTTTTTTCAGACAAAACATCGCATAGGTACTCTGTACCAGACCTGTAAAAATACACAACGTTCAAATAGTACACTCACACTATTTTATCGTTAAAAGCAACCTAAAATAAATATTAAATTAATTGACAACACAATTAAAAAAGAACTACTAATTTCTCATTATATTCAACCCATTTAGCTATATATTTTCAAAAATTTTTTAAACAACCCATAAAAAAAATAAAAATAATTGAAAAGTCTGTTAAAACAATCTTCAATTTTTAACTGACAAAACGTTAGAAAAAACGGATTTTGTAGTTTGTTTTTTCATACTTGAAAGATTTTTGTTGTTGTTTGAATTTTCAAAACACTACACACACGTTCATATTTTTATTGGATATGTTTCTGTGTATAAGTAAATAATTTCTCGTAAATTGAGTGAAATAATTTTGTATATAAACAAACTATTTTAACAAAATAGAAAACCGAAAATATTTAAATTTTTTGTTTTAAAACAGAACACAACGAAATTATTTAAATTATTTTTTCTAAAAATAGAAAACTTAAAATAAAACATTTGACTGAAAATATCAACCCCTACAGACGATACATATTTTTTTGTAGTTTGCTTTTTATTGACTAATAAAAAAACTTAAACAATATGTTTTCATGTGTTTTCATGTGTTTTAATCAGGGACTTAACAGTTATAACTTTTATTCAAAAAAGTGATTGTTTTACAATTATTTCTTGTTTGAGTATTTTTAATTTTCTGTTTATTTGCTCTGTTTGATTTTTATTTTTAATTCAAACAAAAACAATTCAAACACGATTTTTATTTTTTCAAAAATAATAAAAGTTATTTTGTGATTTTTTTTCTTTATCAAAAAATAACAATTAAGAATATAAATCAAAAGCCATAGAACCAATGACTTCACCAATTATAATATCCTGATGATGTCAACTAGTGTTAATAAAAGATTGAACAGTGATTTAAAGTGAGTAAATATGTATATTTCAGCAACTTCCGGCATTCAATTTAGGTCAATTTTTAATTTTTATTTTATTATCAAATAAAAAAGTTAGTGCTTAATTTTTTCAAAAAAATCATTCTGTAACTTTTATAAAAAGTTTTAAAATAAAAATCAAAAAACAACAGAAATTTATAGAGTAAAATATAAAAATTGAAAAAATTAAAATCTTTGCCAAACTTTGTGATTTTTCTGTGCAATATGATTTAGAAAATATAGTGCATTATTGAAATATTATAATGAAATAAATTTGGGTGGTGACTTTTTTAGAAATATAACAGTTATTTTGGGTCTCTGGTTTTAATTGATTTTTGAATTGAAAACAAACTTTACCTATTACTTTTCAAATAAACCTAAATCTGTTATAGAAAATATATTGTGAGTGTATTTGTTCAATAAATTAGATAGTTAGTTAAGTTAGACATGAAATTTGTAAAAATCTTGTATACACAAAAATAGGCTTTTCTTATTTAGAAGTACATACATATATTATGTGTGCGATTAAAATTTTCTGCTTAAGAACCGTAAGTTGTTTTTCACGTGGAAAAATTTCACTCGAACTTTAAGTGCCTCAAATTGCAATTTAATTTAAACAAATTAACACTTTTTTTTTAATTTTATAACAAAGGCACAATCAAAATAAATACAAATGTCACTTTTTCCCAAGAAAAATAATGGTCTTGTACATTAAATTTGCGTGAAAACAAACCCTACCAAATTTTCACGTGAAACTGATTGCCGTGAAAAATCATTTTTTTATATGGAGTATAACAGTTTTTCACGTGAAACTTAAGCACCGTTGTTTCGATTTCACGTGAAAAAACTGTTATACTCCATATAAAAAAAATAATTTTTATCACATGAAAATTGTGTAGAGTTTGTTTTCACGCAAATTTAATGTACAAGGCTATTATTTTTCTTGGGAAAAAGTGACATTTTGTGTTTATTGTGATTGTGTCTTTGTTATAAAATTAAAAAAAATTGTCCATTCTTATAAACTAAATTGCAATTTGAAGCCTTTACAGTTCGATGCTATCTAGAATCAATAAGATTTGTCCTTGGACCATGTGAGTCAGCGAACAAAATTTCATTGAAATATCTTTCATCAAAATATCTAAATATTTGAGATCTGAAGAGTGCGCACAAAAATGAATGGACAGACGGACGGACGGACATCGATAAATCGAAAGAAAAGTGATTTTGAGCCGATCGGTATACTAGAAGGTGGGTCTAGGTCCAATATTTTTTGGTGTTACAAACATCAGCACAAACTTATTATACCCTTTCCACGTTGTGGTGTAGAGTATAATGAAATAACTTCCAACAAAATTTTTTTGAAAATTATTACTTTGCAAATTTTTTCATAATGCAATAACTCGCAACAGATAATTATGCAATAATTCCAAGTGCGTTAAAACTCATTTCATAATGAAATACATCCCAATTTTTATGGAAAATTTTTGGGAGTTATTTCATTTTTTGTTTTTGGACTTGAAGTATTTCATTTGCGAGTTATTTTATGACACAAAAAATATGTAAGTGCAAAAAAGAAAGAATCAAAATCCACTCTACGGAGTGAAATACTATTGCGAATACAGCTTTATTCTATATCTTTTTAAATTACACTCTGCAATAACTAAGCTTTGTTTGGTTAGGGCCTCAACCAAAACAAATGGAAGTAAAAATACCCAGTCAGAAAAAATTCCAAGGGGAAAGCGATGGCAATGGACCGGCTGTTCAAAAAGCGCTTGAAAAGCACCAATAAATAGGGGTCTACAAAAAATTATCCGAAATAAAATTTAAAAAATGTATATGTATTTCTTTTGGTTCTGCTGAGATTTAAACCCAAGATGTCAGAACCGCTGGATAAGTACTGGTTAAGCAAAAATGTCAGAGGTGGCGAAATTTCTTTTGGCACTGATGCACAGTGCTTTGATCCCATATAACGATTGGACAAAAATAGAAGGTGTAGAGACAGAATTTTGAAATTTGGTACACTGGCAGAGAACCCCTTAATTAAGAAAAATTTTAATTTTTGGAAATATCGGGCCAAGGACACTCCCACCTCCCATAGGTCCTGAAATTTAATAATATTATATTAGCTTCATAAATGGACTTAAAATTACAAAACTTATATACTGAGATACACATAAAACTGGAAACGTTTTTGCCAATTTTTATCAAAATCGAAGCAAGGACTCTTAGTCATGTATATATCCTTTATCTTAAAATCTTCATAAAACCTGCAAAAACCTTATCCGTCCAGTGTAGAAAATCATTACCAGATATGTGGTTATGTAATTACATACTTGGTAATGGTAACTAGTTACTTTTGTTATTACATTTCTTATTAGCTTTATATGGCGATGTCGCGAAAAATAATGAGTTATGGTTACAAACCAGCATACGAAAAATCAAAAAATATATCGTTACCTATGTGCTTACCAGTACTGACAAAAATAATGAGTCTAAAAATAGATTTTCTAAAAAATAAATTATATAAAAAAAAATATTTTTTATTGTATTTTTTTTTAAATAAAATTTGCTGGTGCGGGAATCGAACCTGGGTCTACAGATTGCCAGTCAACAGCTCTACCATCTGAGCTATATCGACATGTAATATTTAATAGATAAAAACACAATTGACCTGCTGCACACAAGTAAGCTTACTCGCCAACATACAAAAAATCATAAAATATGTGGTTACATATATCCTTACCAGTGTTTAAAAAATATTGAGTCTAAAAATAGATTTCAAAAAATTTTCAAAAAAATCTAGAAAATTATTTTCTATTTGAAATAATGATAAAAATAAGTCATTATCAGTAACTCATTATTATATGTTTTAAAATAATGCATAATGTAAGTGGGAGTCATTACTGGTAGTCCAAAAAATAATGATATGTCATTACCGTTTCTACACTGGGCGATTGCCATGAAATTTAGCACGTGAATTGATATTAGGTTAGGCCATATTTGTGGCAAATTTGGGTGAAATCAATTCATTAGTAAAAAAAAGCATGCCTCATAAAAAATGCGATTTAAATTGCATAAAATTATTTTTCCAAAATCAGCTGCTTTTAAAAATCCTTTATGAGCCAAAAAATTTCACGCAAGAAACAGAGGAATAACAGAAGGAATATGAAGAAAATTAACAGCGAATGAGATAAAATGAAGAAATTCGGGAAAACAAAAAAATAATAAAATCGTTTTTACAACAAAAAAACAAAAGTTAATAGCAAAAACAAATATTTAAATTAATTAATTATTATTTATTTCCTTATTAAAGTTGTTTTTGTTTTATTCAGTAATCGCAAAAAAAAATATTAACTTTTCACTTTTCTTTTGTTTTTCTCATTCTTCACTGAAATTAACAGACCAGACCATCCATACAAATAATTGAGCACGAGTTAACATAATTTCTTGGGAAGAAAACTCTTTCCTTTAAATCCTCTTTGCTACTACTACTAACATTCCATTAAATTCAACTTACATTTGCTTCTGTTTTTGACTGCTAATAAAATGAACCACAAATTAGTCAAAACAACTAACACAATTTATTTACATACATTTTATTTAGTTTATTTTTTTTTTCTTTAGCAAAACGACTGCATAAAATTAATGATACGAATTTTCAGTATCTTATATATTAGGGCTTTTTTTAATCACTGGATTTATTTTTGGATTTATTTTCTTTTGTTAAAAAATCTATATTTTGTTTTTTAATTTTAAAAATTTTAAATTTTTATCAAAATCTAATACATATTCCCTAATATAATGTGAAAGAAAATCATAAAATTTTGTAAAAATGCGAACACAGGAATTGAATTAAGCTAAATCCAAAACGGATTTATATATTTATATATTATATAGATTTAGCTAAATTTTATTCCAGAAATTGCATTTTCGCAAAATTTTAATTTTTTCTTCCACAGTATATTAGCAAATAACTGTTAGATTTGGATAAAAATATTAAATTTGGAAAATTAGAAAACAAAATGTGGATTTTTGAACAAAATAAAATAAATCCAGTGATTAAAAAAACGAATGTAGTTAAAGTTTGCATTTCTTATACAAATGTATGTTGTTTTCATTTAAGATAACAAAACTGAAATACTACTTGTATACCTAACAAATTCTGACTGCAGAATTTACCTGAGTGTACACTTATCATATGTTTGAAAGTTATAAAAACTATATGTTGTTATATATAGAAAATAATAGGCGTTTCCATGGCATAAATAATTTCTTGAAATTCGCGATTTCAAAAAAAGAATCCAGCAACACTCAGGGGATGCCCCCAACTAACGCAGTGCATTGTGTTGGTATTAGGAAAATAGGTCATGGGGAGGATGAAAGAGGGAGTAGTGGTTGTGAATTTTTGATTTAAATTTCTCTACATTGTAAGTAACAAGCAGTTTAACTTTTGCGGGGAGTTTATTCCACATACAGCTGCACTAAGTGCAGTCCGACAGATCAGTAACAAATGGTTGTATTTAGTCCAAAATATTTTCAATTTACCGACTTTGTAGAATTGGGGTGTCAAAATTATATGTCGTTATATGTAGAAAAAGAAAATATTTTTACATTGCCTAAATAAGTTTTTGTACTTCGCGATTTCGAAAATTCAATTTCTGCCATGAATCGTATAAATCTGGCGCAGCCTACTGGTCGAATTTATTAAAAAATATTTTGAGTACATGCATTATGCAGGATTATTTGGCCACCCGTATATCAAATATAATTTAACTAAGGAAAAAAAGTACTTACCTATTAAATCGACTTAAACCTTTTAAGATTTGTTTTCAACTTGTAGTTTGTTTTCTTTTTTTATTTTTCTATTTCTGTCTCGTTGTTGGTGTAAAAATTTACAATATGAATTATTGGTAGTCCATGTCATCTGTATCTAACCATTTAATATACACTTAAAAAAGATTTTCAAAATCGACAATAAATAGTTCTGTTTAAAATGGTAGATGCACAAAACGTGCTTCAAATGCAATTTTCAGGATTATTGTTTAGTGTTGTTTTGTGATTTATACATTTGTTGTTTGCAAACTAAAGGTAACAATAAATGATTGTGATATGAATACTGATCGACGAAATAGCAAAATATTAGAAAAATTATATTTTTTGGTTTTGTTATATTTGATAAGCGTAGAATTCTTTTCAATTTCAACAGCATATACAAGGGAACTCTGCTGCGAGGTTCCTCTAGATTTCGATGAAATTTAGATATATGGTAGAGGAGAAAAAAGCGAGAAGTTTTTGAAATATATAGTCAAAATTTTCTGAAATCGGTTGCCAACCAAACAAATTATGCAACTGGTTACACTAGAACCGATTCCATTTAACTAGTTCTGACGGAAAATTAGTTCTAGAACTGATTCTAGACCACGAGGTTGCTTTTAATAAAATTTCAAACAGTAATCAGATGTGCTAGAATTGATAGCAGAAGGAGTTAGAAAGGAAAAGTAGCTATTCTGCCACCGATTCTTTCTAGGTAGTTAGAGGCAGCAGAAATTTTCTTCCACTTTACTCAATTTATAATAGTTTTGGAGATATTGAAAATTTTTAAAAATCAGTAGATGAAGGAAAAACGCCATCTTTAGCACCTTCGGTACATTTGTGGTGCAATCTACCGGCTTATATTTAATAACTTTTTTTGCAATTGCATAATAAAAATAATAAATAATAATAACAATAAATATAATAATAATAAATATAATAATAATAAATATAATAATAATAAATATAATAATAATAAATATAATAACAATAAATTTTGTAAACTTTAACAATGAGTTATGAGTAGGGCAAGGAATTCCATGCATATGCATGTTATTCCTCGATAGTCCAAAACTAATATGGACTTAACATTTATCCGACTCATCAAATTTAGAACAAACTGGCATCGATTTGTAGTTGCATATTTTGACATAAATGCATGTTTTTGCATATTTTGTGCTTTTTAATGCATATTTTTCATTTTTAGTAGCATTTTTTATTGTGCAAAAAAAATATAAAAAATTGATACGTTTTCATATTTTGATTCAATCAAAATAAACATTTTTAAAACTTTATTGACCTATGGGAAATCTTCGAGTTCTATGTCTGTTTGCAAAATAACTAACTTAAATATATTTTTAAGTTTTAAAGTGCATTATTTTTGCAAAAATTATAGTTTTTAGTGCATATTTCTTATATTGTTAGTGCATATTTTTCTTTTTTAACCGCATATTTTAGGCGCATATTTTTCATTTTTAAGTGCATGAAATTCCTTGCCCTAGTTATGAGTAATAAATAATTTTGAAAATATATGCTAAGAATTATTTAAAGCAGTAAAAATTTTTAATATTGGGTTTTATGATTTTCTCTGGCAAAATTTTTCTTAAATAAATAATTTGAAATGTTGAAATTTTTAATTGTCCGTTTGGCAGACTTTTTACTGGTGTATTATTTTAGGTTTAATGATCAATACATTCAATCCCAGATATTACCCTTACATAGCTACAGGGTAAAAACACACACCGATTAGCACCACTTTTGATAGAGTCGTCATAGGAACAGTACAAAATTATGTAAAAAATTTTCAATTATCTTCAGAATTGGTAAATGTAGTTTGATAACAATTGTCGTTCATTTTATAGAGGCAGATGTACAAAATGACGGCCATCGCTGAATTGACCCAGAAAGCAATTGTTCTATAAGCCCAAGAAACATTTTTACGGACTCTCCGGCACATACGGAATCATGAATCCGGCTTTTATGGCACATTAACGTTCCGTAATATACGTATCCGTCAAAGCTTGTACGTATACGGAACATTAACGGACCGTGTAATCGGATTTTCGAATACAATACGTTTTAACTCCGTTTTGGTGAATCCGTTTCCATACCGTAAAAAATGGACCTAATTGATTTTAATTTGTGTTCAAAATAAAAAGAATTAAATTATTTTAAAAAATGAATCTCAACCCTTCAGTCGGTAAAAAAGTATTTTTGTGGCGAGAAACAGTCGCTATGGCGGGAATAGATCCAACACATCATCAATCAAATAACTTCAAGTCGCATACATACATTAGATGGTAAGATTTATGAAATTTAGTGCATGTTTCACAATGGTTTTCGTAAGATGGTTTTTTTTTTGTAACAAAAGCTCTTTTCCACGTACATTAACGCGTCTACCCAATTTTTCCAAAAAGCGTTGCCATCGTCAAAATTATGCGTAAATTTTTGTTGTTTCGATTGGGAACCCGCCGTAACGACGTGGAAGAAACCTAAAGTGTGCGAATTTGAATCGTATACAAAACACCATTGTAAATACCATTAGTTAAACTGTAGCGGTGACAGAGTTGCACAGAAGTGCACGTCTGCTGTACCAGGTTGATACTTCAACTTTCCAATAGCAATCAGCTGTTGATTGTTATTGTTTAGAAAGTGGGTGAATAAACATAAAATAAATGAGGGTAGAATGGGGTGAATGACAATAAATTAAAATGGAATGAAGGACAAGGAGATTGGGTTTTTTAAATAACCGCCAAGTGCTGATTTTTCTGTTCGCCTGGTATCAGAGCCAGAAGAACATGAATATTTGGCCAGGAATCTAAGGGTTTAATGGCCGAATGCGATTCATGGTCAAATATTTCGGCGGTTATTGACCTGAGGGTGCCATCTTTGTGTTTATGGATAATATTTTGTTTTAATTATGAAGGAAAATATTAACAGAAAAGATGGAGGATTAAAAAGAAATGGTATTGTAAGATATAGGGCCAAATAGAGAGTAGAATGGAAGATACACAGAAAAAGATAGATATAGGCAGCTAACTTTAAGAATTAGGGGCGGTGCTAAACAAGTTTGGCTGAATTTGTTTAGAACAGCGGCTTGGCACAAAGTTAATTGTCGCGGTAAAGTCATTACTGCTTGAATATTGGATGGAAGCACTGGCTGCTGGAGAATTTTCCTGTCGTTTTTGGATAGAGTTTTTTGTTGGGCAAACGAACTTGTGTGCCAAGCCGCTGGACACCGCTTAGGTAGCTACTGCCGTGGAAAGGGTGAGTGGAACCATATTTTTTTAGTAAATTTGTGTATTATTGATACGTTTGGTAGGAAAAAGAAACGCCATTTTTTGTGTACATGCGGAAGAAGGGCTACAACCCATCAACTGCCAAGGAAACAAGGGCGGGTTGTAGTCCACAACTTTATTTATTTTGCTGTACAACATTCCGGATTTATTTTCCTATACAACATCCTGCCTCATTTGTTTTGGAAAACGTTATCTCCTTTTCAACATTTTTTATCTTTGGGTCAGTCGTTATATTTTTGGTTCCTCAACATTTTGCCGGGATGGCCGCGTAAAACCAACTTAACATAACAACCTAACTTGTGGCAATATACCAGAGGAATAGTAGTGTCGGTGAGTCCGAAAAATGAATTGAAAATTAATTGTTAGAAAAAGTGAAAAAACACAATATCCGGCAGTATAATATTAAGCGGTGTTAGTTTTTTTTTTTAAATAAGGAATTAGAAAATTTTGAAAAATTTTAATTGAAAAAGAAAGATAAAAAAAAAAGTTAGAAAAAAAATTTTGAAAGAAATTAATTAAAAAAGAAAAAACCTAAAGTTATAAAAAAAAGCAGTAATTATCCAAAGTTTTATTTAGTTTAGTGTTCAAATTTTTGTAGTGTTAAGTGTTTATTGTGAGCCCGGAAATTTTTTGATAAAATACCCTTGTTTGGAGTTAGATAAATAACGCGAGTGTACGGGAAATTTTATCCGTAAGGAAAAACATATACTAGAGAGCTCTCTCGTGTAGGAAAACGTGTTTTTGTGTTAGAAAAATATACCAGAAATTTGGTGAGGGTATCCAAGAAAATTATTTTTGGGAGAATAGGTCAGGGTTTTTTGTATTGTAGTTGTTAGGAAAATTATATACCATTTTTTTTATTATTATTAATTAGATTTAAGAATAGTTTTTTTTGTACTTACTTTTGCAATCGTTATTCTTTGCATAGAATTTTTATCCGCCATTTTTATTAAATCCGTTTTTGTATATACTTACGGTTTCTTTTCGTTACTCCATTTTAAAAATCATAAATAATTTAAATAAAACAAGATTCCATTTTTATATTGTAAATTTAAATTCTAACATGTTTTTATTTAGCTGACGTCGAGTAAGATGATGTCTGGTTAAGAATTTCGGTGAGTGTGCTAATGTAAGTATGTAGGGTGACCAGTGACTGTGTTATTTGTGGGATAGCCTATTAGAGTTAGGATTAGGTTATCAAGGCAGGGTGGGCAACTAGGGGGACATATTTCATCTCTTGTCCCTAGTAAAATCTATTAGTATTAGTTAAATATTGCTTGTATTAATTTCTGTCAGTGTTAGGTTAGCGTAATTTGTAAATTTTGTGGGTTTTTTTTTGGTTTGTGGGACTTGTTCCAAAGTGCCCATCGTTAGGTGTCATTATGGTTTTTTTTTATCATGTTTTTTTTTGTATATAAAGTTTTATATACAAAGTTTATTTTTGAGATTTTTAGTATGGTTTTTTTTTTGTTTGAGTTTTGTTAGTTTTTTTGTTAGAAATTTTATTGTTCTGCCCTCTTCCCAGATGATCGGTCGATCCCCCCCTGACGTCCCTGAGCTAGGCGGTCAGTATGGGTCATTCTGGGAAGCTTTGGTCAAGGGTTTTGCAACAAAACCATAGCTAATTTATTTTTCCCTTTCATGTAGTTGATCGATTTTATTATGGGTCCTTATCGTATATTGATTCGCCGGGTAGAGCTAAACTGAGATGTACTAATATATAGTGTAAATGTAAATAATCAATATCGTAATTAATAAATTTTTAAAAAAGCATAAAAATTACTACTCAACATTAGTAAACATTTTGTCAATTTAGGTAGATATACAAGTCCAGAGTCACACCGTTTATACATGACATAACGGTCCGTAAACGGTCCGTCATTGACGGACTTTCAACGGACTTGTCCGTGTTTTACACGACATAACGGTCCGTCTTTGACGGACTTTCAACGGACTTGTCCGTTTTTCACACGACACAACGGTCCGTAAACGGTCCGTTATTGACGGATTTTCAACAGATTCGAATCAGTTTCGATGTTCCTTAAGTCCCGTTTTCTGGTCCGTATACGGATCCAGAAAACGGTACGTAAACAGAGTTGGATTCCGTTTATGACGGACCGAAAACGGTACATAAACGGAACGAATTGTTTGTTAAGAGGTATTGTAAAAGCCAACAACACAATCTTAATATACCCTTTACCACAGATTAGTTTAGCGTATAATAAATTCATCAGGTTAACCAAGTTTCAATGTTTACCAGTGTTGTATTATACGTTTTCATACGCAACTAGTGATTGATGAAAATAGTAAAATCAAAGTAAGTTAAATTAAAATTGATTCAATTAAAATAAATATCTATTTTATTTTAAAATCAACAGAACTATTTATTTACATTTTGTACTGTACTAAAAATATTATATAGGTACACACAGAGAAAAAAATATAGTTGTAACCCAATAAACATTTGGAAGATATATCTTCCAAACGATATTACGGAAATATCATTAATTTATCACTTTGAAGATAATCAAAGTAGTATTTTGAACATATCTTCCTTTTATCAGTTGTAAGAAATATCGGCGATATCAAAAAAAAAATGTCAACAATTCATTTGTCATTTAATAAAAAAGGCAATATTTCATATAAAAAATTTTAAAAAATTTAAAAACTAATAATTTTTGGATAACGTACAAGATACAAGATTGCAAATTTAAATTTTAACGAAATTTAAAATTCTATGTTTTGCAGAAAATAATGGATGGCAACACGAATTTTAATACACGGAAGTCGAATAGATGGGTTAATTTATTCAAAATGAGTGTAATGTAAGATAAATAATTATAATTATATGTAAATTTGACATGTATTCGTTGTTAATAAAAAATTATATATAATTATTTGTATCATTAGGGTCGTTTTCTAGCGATATCTTCATTTTATCTTTCAGAAGATATATCTACGATATTTGAATCCCTTTTTTATCTTCTATACGCAAATAAAGCAATATCGCCTATTTATCTTCCAGAAGAATTGCTGTTGTATTGCGTGGAAGTATTGCTTTCGGGACACGTTTGCTACCACATGGGGAATCTTCTGCAATACGAAGATGATTGTTGCCGCAATAAAATTTTTCTTCCAGGCAATACGATTGGAGAATCATATTCGTCTTGACATGTTTAGTGGGAATATGCTAAAAATCTATGTTTTCTACACTTAAAATAATACGTCAGTAGAAAAATCTGTCAAACAGGTTTTAAATCGATTAGACTAATTTTTAACAAATTTTTAGTTAAACACTCATTTAAGCAAAGATTTTTTATTATCTTCATTTATCACAATACTACTTACTTTAACTAATTTTTTTGTTAAAGCCTAATTTTTATCTGTGTCATTATCTTTAAACATTTTGTGTAAATTAGTTATGTCTGCTCAAACATACACTTAAATTTTTAATTGTTTTTATGTTTATTGTCAGATTGTCTATATATGATAATTTTTAACCGTGGGATTCTAAAACATGTCCCCACATTACAAACGTAACTAACTCAAGAGCGACGACAGCTTAATGCGGGTTTCCGCATACACCGTAATCGGCGCCGAAAACGAAAACTGAAAAACGTTGTTGTTCGTCACCGTTTCGTTTCTATTTCGTTTCGGATGGGACCGTTGCGGCACAAAACACAAACTGAAACGAAATTAGTGCGATCTATTTCTTTAGTTGTCATTTTGAAGTGCATAAGATCATGCAAACTATGAAAATACAAAGTGTTATTGAAACTCAAGAAACAAAATTATTATAAATTAACTACACTCATAGAAATAAATCTGTAAAATCAGAAAATTTTAGTAAACTAAAAATAAAAAAAAAATAAACTCATATATCTACAAAATTTTTGCTATTTTTAAGCTAAATTTAGTTAAATGAAAATATTCTGCTAAAATCAACAAAAATATTTGCTAAAAAAATTGTAAACTGCTGTTTTTAATAGGCTCGATTTTTAATTGAAATAAAAAAATAACTTCGAACATTTTTTTAATTTTTTCTTAATTTTTTAGGCTACTAAGTATTCAGCAAAAATTTTATTTTTTTTAAACTAAATTTTTTACATACTTTTTTCTTGTTTTCGGTGCAAAGAGCTAGCACCGAAAAAAAACCTACTTGAAGTTGTTTTCGTTTCGTTGCCATTTCATTAGTTTTTCGTTGCTGATCGGCGCTGTTACGTTCCTAATTTTCGGCGCCGATTTCGGCAACGAACTTTTTTTCGGCGCAAGTGTATGGAATTTCGTTTTCAGCGCCAATTACGGTGTATGCGGAAACCCACCTTTAGCCATCTCACCCAAGTAATTCCTTGAATGCAATGTAACTAATTCATTGTTTTCTTTCCTATTCAGCTTTCTGCTGCTATTGCCTTTACTCAAAAGTTATCAAACACAGATACATACAAACATTCTCCATTCGATTGTTTTAATCCTGTTTCGGTTGTCACAATCCCATTTCGGTTGCAGCAACTGAATGATTTGGTTGGCACCAAATTCGTTTGGGACAACAATAGAGTTTGCTAAAAACCGAAAAATTTGAAAACCGCGGTTTCGGTTTTTAAAAATTATGAAAACCGCGGTTTCGGTTATTTTTCGGTTTTCTTGTGGCATTAATGGAATTGTTTTAAAATAATTAAATATGTATAAAAATTAAATACGTATTTTAAGCAGGGACGTAACAGTTATAACTTTTATTCAAAAAAGTGATTGTTTTACAATTATTTCCTGTTTGAGTATTTTTAATTTTCTGTTTATTTGCTCTGTTTGATTTATATTTTTAATTCAAACAAAAACAATCCAAACACGATTTTTATTTTTTCAAAAATAATAAAAGTTATTTTGTGATTTTTTTTCTTTATCAAAAAATAACAATTAAGAATATAAATCAAAAGCCATGGAACCAATGACTTCACCAATTATAATATCCTGATGATGTCAACTAGTGTTAATAAAAGATTGAACAGTGATTTAAAGTGAGTAAATATGTATATTCCAGCAACTTCCGGCATTCAATTTAGGTCAATTTTTAATTTTTATTTTATTATCAAATAAAAAAGTTAGTGCTTAATTTTTTCAAAAAAATCATTCTGTAACTTTTATAAAAAGTTTTAAAATAAAAATCAAAAAACAACAGAAATTTATAGAGTAAAATATAAAAATTTAAAAAATTAAAATCTTTGCCAAACTTTGTGATTTTTTTGTGCAATATGATTTATAAAATATAGTGCATTTTTGAAATATTATAATTAAATAAATTTGGGTGGTGACTTTTTTAGAAATATAACAGTTATTTTGGGTCTCTGATTTTAAGTCGTTCAAGATATTTATTAAAATTCTATTAAATTTCTCACTCAAATAAAGGCAATAACGCCATTTCAAGACCTTTGTGGGAGAAGAAAAAAAAAAGACGCGGAAGCTCGTTATAAATTAAATTTTTGTATTCTTTTGTAGGCAACTAAAGCTGTATTTTTCAAGAGTTTAAATTTAAATTTTAGCAATTTGGTTGAAAAAACATAAAGGAAAAATTTTAAAAATTTTGTGGACTACGCTTTGAAAAATACGCTGTGAAAATCTGAATTGAATATATAAAACTCAACATCTCAAACCACTTGACATTTTGGTGTATTTTTTTCTAAAATTATAAGACTCAGTTTGTGTTATCCGTAATAACAAAAAAAAAATCTTTAAAGTAATATTTAATGTAGAAAATGGAATTTCGTAAAATAGGAGCTGAGCCATTTTCGAAATTCAATAATATCCCAGCTAACGTTTTTCTGAGAGCTCAGAAATTATGACTGAAAAAAGACTCTAAAATATGATCAATTTCAGGGTGTTCAAACTTTGGGTATATTCAAAATGTTTAAAAAATGTTTTCATTGCTCACAAATGTCTCAAAAATAATTCATAAATGACTCATAATGGCTCAGAAAATTCAAAATTTTCTACTAATGCTCATAATTTGGAGTCTTTTGTGAGACATAAAAGTTCGCTCGGAAAGACGCTTCATCAGTGAAGAAATACACCGTCATGTAGCTATGATTTAATAAGGTCTAAGGACTGCTATGAGTCTTTTCGGATGCTAATTGTACACTGGAATGCAATTTAATTAATTATTTTAAGTGGTTAAAGTATTTATTAAAAACCGACTTATTTTTGTCGGTTTTCGGTTTCGGTTTTAAGGCTTGAAAAACCGCGGTTTCGGTTTCGAATAAAACCGAACAGCAAACTCTAGACAACAAATTCAAACTCATGCAGAAAAAATATTGTTGCAACACATTTTAATTTTCTGACGGATTTTAATTGTGAGAAATTATGAATTAAAATGTGTGATTTTTTAAATCTTGTTACGTCGGAAGTTGCTCTGCTAGTGTCTGTATCGTATCGATTTACTCTAGTAACCCAATAAACAATTTCGCTTGAATTCAAGTCCTGTATTTCAGTTTAAAACAGGCCTTATTAGTACTTTAATTCAGTTTATAAAAACGCGATATATCTGCTTTTTCGAACTTTATGTTTATCCGTAATACACAGTTTTTGCCAGAATTATAAATATATTTGAAAATCCATTTTATTTCCACGGAGTTTTATGTTTTATGCGGATACTTAGTCTTAGCTTTTTGTGGCTTACTTAAATATTATAAGATTAATATATGTGAATTGGACCTTTAACCCTGTATACATCCCTATACAAAACCACCTAAAATTCTGTTGTTTCGTGTTATGCCATAAACAAGTAATCATATTTCAGCATGTTTTATACACCGGTATCAAGGGATACCTTACCCAAGATACGCTTTATGGCCAAGCGGCCATAAAGTGTCTCTGGACGAGATGGTGAGCCATTAGCTATTGACACACATAAGCTATTACAGATGAACTAGCTGCGCGTGGAATGATGCTTCACGATGGGGAGATCTATAACACGCGAAGCAAACCGCTCACGGTAGGCAAGCGGCAGGTTAAGCGACACTACACTCAAAAAAATAAAAAAATTAGTAAATGGTCTTGTATATCAAGTGTACTAGTTTTCAGCTATTTTTTTTTTTTTTTTTCTGAAATTCCGTATTTAGCAAAATTTTTAATTATATTTTTTTTTTAGAATTAAACCAATTTTGAACTAGTGATTTACTAATTTATTTTGCTACAAAAATTGTGCTGATAACCGCATTTATAGCGTGGACGACAATCAGATAGACAAGATGTAGATGTCGCAGCTTGTCTGGATGCAGTACAGACAACAGAAATGATAATTAAAAAAACACAACTCTACACAATTTCCATATTTAAATGTTCAGCAAACAAATTAACTAAAGTAAAATTTCGCTACAAATTTTTTGAGTTTTTTTTTTCAGTCTATTAATATTCAGCAAAAAGTTTAGTGATTTTAGCAAGGATTTTTTTCATTGGGAATATAATGATCATAATATGATCGTTGTGTGTTCATAATGGTGACTTATGATTTCATTTGATTATCCAATATATGCAATAAGTGTATTTGGCAGTAAAATACAATAGCTAAGAATTTGTTAAGAATTAGTCAAATTGATTTGAAACCCGTTTGACAGATTTTTAATGACGTATTATTTTAAGTGTACAGGTCTTGTTTGGTTATTACATTTACCTCAATTTTCACAATATTTAGCTAGCTACTAACTGGGTCTTTAAAACTTACATAGTTGTTTTTGCTTACCACATTAACTCTGAATATAACTGTTACCTAAATTTTAACTGGACATTTAGCAGTCTGTAAAATACGTGTACAATGAACATTAGGGTAGAGATTATTTCTTAACCTACGATTTAAGGCCGTGTTAATTTTGATTTTTTCTGGAAAATGCTTAATTAAAGGTTTTTATATCGATTTTCATGTCATTTGGGGTTATTTTGACCCCATGTGACTATAAGGGTTAATTTCAAATTTACTATGTATAAAATTTGGTGTTAACAGAGTTATTTGGACGACTTTCAAAAAATTCCGCAAGAAACAACACATTGTTTTGATACACATACTTCCCAGAAAAATCGAAAAATTTCAAAAATTTCACTTCTGACCTTTATCGGAGTTTTACAAAATTTTCGAAAAACAATCTCTTGTATCAGAATTAAAAGAAATCGGAAGCGATTTTGTTACTGCTAGCTAAAAACACAAAAATTAATACTATTATCTAAATTATTATAAAATTTTCAAATTTAATAGACATCTATGCGTTGACCACTTTCCTTTATATTTAGTTGGACAAAATTTTAAAATACTCAAATCTAGAGTATTGTAAATTTAAAAAATTACATCTTTGGCCATACCTGGAACTAGGTTATCATAACCTAAGAATGACAAAAATTTACATCTAAATATTTGTGGACCATAGAAATAAAACTAGAGTATAACATTCTAAATTTTTTAAAAAAATATTTTATTTTTTACGATTTTCATAATTTATCCCATTTTAACCCTATAATAGTCTGAGGAAATTGCAATTACTTAAATATTTTTTAACCGATTTTGGATTTTTATACATTACCAGAACGGTAATTCAGTCTATTGTAGATTATGATTCTATTTACATTTTCCAAAAATACAGATATTTTAGAGCCAGTATTTTCAAAAAATGGCAGAGTGATTTTTTTCGCCTTTTAAATCGTATTTCAAACTTCAGGGGCGATGCGTAGCGTGTTCCCGTTATACGATCACTTTAATTTTTGCATGATGTATTTTTATACCCAAAGGCACATTTCTAGGGGAGGGGGGGCGGGCGCGTTACAGGACACCATTTTGTTCGTCCATATAGCGAAAGTCCACCTTAATGAACATAAGAAAATAATATATCAAGTATCAGGGCGTTAGGAACTTTGGAATGACCATAATTAGGTTTTGATTTCTATAAAAATTAAAAAAAGATTTACTAAACTTGGGATTTAATTTTTCAGCGATTTTGAAGAGTGACTCCTAAATATGAAATTTAAAGCAGGTGATAGTTATAGAACTTTTAGCCTCATTTTCACAATGACCATTTAACTGGGATTTTAACTGACACATTAATTGTTGTTTTCAATATAAAATTTGAATCTTACATACTGCTTAAATTTTAAACGCACCTTCGGGTCTTACCCCAAAATTCATAAACGCTTTGTGAAATTATAGGAGGTTTATTGAACAAATTTTGTATGAAAATGACATTTTGTGAACCTGCTATAACTTTACAAAGCATTTATGAATTGAGGGGTTAGTGTATTAACTAAATTTTGGAATATTCAATTTTGTCTCCTTTTTTACACAAATTGAAAAAAAAATCTTAAATTCATTTAACAAAAATTAATTTACTAAATGAGTTATTATTATAATTTGTTAATACATTGTTAAATAATGAAATATATTAATTAAACAAAACTTCATCTAAATTTTCAGCAAAATTTTTATCATCAAATTTATAAACCAAATATTTATCGGGTAATTTTGTATTGGCATCATTTCCATACACCAGTATAACAGTTTCACTAGATTTCAGTATTTTTCTAGATTTCAAATATATTAAACCATATATAAATCCTTTAGTGATAAATTCAGCATAATTGCAGTTGACGCAAAATGCACGAAATTGTAAAAATACTATATTGTGGTACATTGAGATATAATCACTCAAAGATTTCGTAGATGTTACAAAAATTATGGGAACTTTAGGGCGAAAATGTGATAATTTTATGACCATATTGGGCATGGAAGAACAAACCAATATAGCTTTAGCCTGCGCTTCAAATAAGGCAGCTACACAAGAACGTGCTATAGAATCACTTCCCGTATGTGATAAATCACAGTATGGCTGTAGAGATAAATCAAATTCTGGTATTTTATCAGAGATGGCATTTTGTAAAAAGTAAAAGAAAAATGAATTTTTTGAATTCTGGCATGTAAATATATACTTATCGGGATAGTAAAAAATCTCTGGTATATTAAAAGGTTGTACAAATAGTTGACGTTCATTAATTAGCAATGGATTTAAAATTATGGGTTTTTTCATTTCAAACATCTTTTTAATCGAATTAACAGCTGCTGTTGATAAGGATAATATATTTGGTTGTGAAATTGGAAGATTATAATTAAAACATGAATCTGATTGTTGGAAATTTGAGAGTTCTATTAGAAAACCATCATAACGTTCTGCTATCCAGTCAAATTCATGAGCATCACCTTTTATTTGATTCAATACTATGCGGGTACAAATGCGTATATTTTCACATTGCAGTAAGCGTAATGTTTCATTAAGATCATCCAAATATTGTTGAGTACCGGGTATGTAGGAAACTAATACATTGATTCCCACCTCACGAGCAAATGTTATATCTTCAAGTTCTTCAACTGATATAAGAGTCCTATTGCATCTACCGGGAAAACGTACAGGAAGTCGGGAACGTAAAATACCTGGTTCCATTACTAAACACCTCAATTCATCCGCTGATATTTCCAATATAGAAAGTTGTATTGCTGGTCCCATCAAAATGAAATCACCCAATTTACAATCTTCGATTAAAAATCGAGCATTGACATAGACTTTATGTTGATTTCCTTGTAAAGAAAATATACGTTTAGTGGTTAATGTGATTTGATCATCTTTTTCCAATTTTATATAGTCAATAGATGTCTCCAACATGCCAGTGTATTGTTGTCTTGGACTTAACATTGCAAATAGCGTTGCAACTATGGGAAAACCGTATTCTCGTGAAATTTTGAATTCATTTTCATGTAATCGAAAAATAAGTTGCTGATTTTCCAGTTTTGTTCCCTTAAAAAGATCAATCATATAACATCTTATACCTGAGCGTAAATAATTGTTTAAAATGCAACTGCTGTCTTTGGGAGAAATTTCAATACATTTTTTATTTGCATTTATGCAAAATTCTTGATTTTCATTCAGAATCTGATATCCCTTGAAAAACCCCAACCAAGCATCATCAGATAATTCATTGCAGTGCTCTACCACTGCATACTCTTCTTCCTCCTCTTTGTCGTCACTTGTATTAAAACCATGTATACTTTTTTCGTCATTAATATTATCGGCTGGAGTATAATATGAGGGATTAGATTTTTGATTATCAATATCTGCTGTCTGCTTAACTGACTCTGCCAGTGTTTGGCTAAATATTTCTTCTTGCTGCAACTGGGCCAGCATTTCACGTGCATGATTTAATCTTTCTAAATCTTCTGCTAATTCTGTACAGTGTAGTTTTGCACACAATTGTTCTATGATTTTTTGTACCTTCGGATTTTTCTTTTCTTGAATTTTGTCCATTATTTGAAAATCAAAAGTATAAAATAAATATTTAAAAAAAATGTAATGACTCATACACGTTCTGTATTATTGATCAATGTTTTTTAAAATCAACCAATCAGAATAAATTATTTAGGCCCTCTGAGAGGTGGCTAAATAAATTCTAAACTAAATACAAATTGACAAAAGGGGTTAAAATTTCTTTGAAAATTTGTTGAAAACTTTTAAAATTTCAAAGAAATTTGGAAACCTGAATTTAGTTTAGACTTTATTTAGTTAGTTCGCACCCACCCTTAATACTACATTTATACCTCAGCAAAAACTATCTGGGGGCAAATTACCGCAGTCGTGATCGAGTGTTAAGACTGCGGGAATCTGGCCCCTGGTTTTTGGCTCTTTTAGTGTTTATCTTGACAAAACGCATACAAAAAAACAAGCAAAACCCAGTTTTGTATAAAAATTAGGCAGTTTTTGCTCAAGTTTTTGCTTTAAATAATAAACCCAATTATTTAAAGCCCAATTTACACTATAACCAAAAGCTAATAGTTTTAAAAACTTTTAGTTTTTTCTTCATAATCTATATGGAATTTGACAAGTATATGCAAAAAGTTTTCAAGAACTGCTTGTTTTTGGTTAGGTGTAAATGTAGTATAAGTGTAAATTTAATATTATACTGAATTTAGACCGAGCAAAAACCAGGTGGTTTTTGTACAAAACTAAATTACGAAAGACCAGTCATTTACACTGGTTAGTTGGTTTTTCTTTTTCACATCACTTTTTTATTAAATACTATTCTTTATGTTTTTATTGTTAAACTAAATTAAAAAAATTATTAACACATTTAAAATCGATAACAACACACTATTTTAAACTGAAACCGAAATATTTAAAAAAAAAATTATAAAATATGTTTTTGACACTTGTTTTACTTCTATATTCGTTGTAAAAGGGTGTATCGAAAATTACTTATAAAATAAACCTGATGTATCAAAAATGTAAATTTCAGATATTTTTACTTGGTTTTTGGCAAAAACCAGGTAGAATCTTTTTTCAGTTTGTATGAAAAATATATGAAAAAACCAAATTAATTTTGTAGTTTTTGGCTCAAAAACTAAAAAATGGCCAAAAGTTTTTGCCCAGTCTAAATATACTATTAAAAATAAAATGTTCTGAATGTTTAATTTTTGAAAACTTAATCAATAATAAGCTTGCTCTTTTAGTTACTATAAGTTACTACTTTTACTACAGCTAGAAAAATTCAATACGAAAAGTAAACAAAACTTTAACGACAAAATTCGGTAGTTAAGTTGTCAGTTTACTACGAAAACTTGTCAAGTTAACAACCGAATTTTGTCGTTAAAAAGTTACAGAATTGCCCCTCAGTTGTAGTTAAAGTACACTCAACCAAAATATCTGTAATGGCTACTGAAAATTTTACTGTTATTACGGAAAATTTAACTGTTACCAGCTGTATTTTTTACTAATTTTAGCAACACATGTCTGCTGATCTGTAGTACAACAAAATTAGTAGTCGCTACTAAATTTTAGCAAAATTGTTATAAACTGCAATTCAAAATCGATTTGCTAAAATCAGTTAAAAAACTTACTAAATATCAATAATTTTAGTACAATGAAATTATTATAAATTAGTTGCAGCTACTAAATTCCAGTAAATTGTTGTAAACTGTAATTTAAAATCAATATGCTGAAATTAGCAAAAATGTGGACTAAAAAATAAACAAACTGTAAAACATAAAAAAAAAAATTATAAAAATACTTTTTTTCTTTCGATTGTAACAACCGTATAATTACTTCATCGTACTTGAAATTTGGAGTCAAAATTGCAGACGGTTCTCCAGTTATTACACTCAGAAAAAAAAGTTTGTAAAAAAATTTGTAAACAGTTTCCAATCGGAAACGGTCCGGCATTGACTGACTTTCCGTCCGTTTTTTATATGACATAATGGTCCGTAAACGGTCCGTCATTGACGGACTTTAAACGGACTTGACCGTTTTTAACACGACATAACGGTCCGTAAACGGTTCATCATTGAGGGATTTTCAACGGATTCGAATCAGTTTCGATGTTCCTTATGTTCCGTTTTCTGGATCCGTACATATACGGAGTTGGATTCCGTTTATGACGGACCGAAAACGGTGCGTAAACGGAACGAATTGTTTGTTGGGCAGTGTAAATGACTTGGCTTTTGGAATTTAGTTTTGTACAAAAACCAGCTGGTTATTTCTCAGTCTAAATTCAGTATAAGAAAAAGCTCTCAGAACCTCAAGGGTTTACCTTAGCAAAAATTCTACAAAATCTAAGGGTTTATCCATAAAAAAGAAACCTCAGAACCTAAGGTTTTCCTAAAGAAAGTCTAAAAAATGTCTTCGGAAGCTGATGGTATTTCTATGGGAGAAATGCCTCAGAATCTGCGGGGTTTTCTATAGGAAAAATGCTTGAAAATATCAAGGATTTTGTGTAGGAAAAATGCCTCAGAATCTGAGGGTTTTCTATAGGAAAAACACATCAGAAACTCTGGATTTATGCGTAGGAAAATGCCTCAGAATCTGATAATTTTTCTACAGGAAAAGTGCCTTAGAATCTGAGGGTTTTTCTGTTTTTCATAATCTGAAGGTTTTATAGAAGAAATACCTCAGTATATGATGGTTTTTCTATAGGAAAAATGCTTCAGATTATGAGGGTACCCAAAAACAATTCGTTCCGTTTACGCACAGTTTTCGGTACGTCATAAACGGAATCCAACTCCGTTTACTTACCGTTTTCTGGATTCGTATACCGACCAGAAATCGGAACTTAAGAAACATCGAAACTGATTCGAATCCGTTGAAAGTCCGTCAATGGCGGACCGTTTACGGCCCGTTATGTCATGTAAAAAACGGACTAGTCCGTTGAAAGTCCTTCAAAGCCGGACCGTTTCCGGACCGCTATATCGTGTGAATAACGGAGTGACTCCGATTTTACGGACTTGTATACCTAACTAAATTGACCAATTATAAACATTAATATCTTACATGTTTTTCAATAAATTTATTAAATAACTTTTGAAATTTATTAAAACTTTTTTTTACAGCCGGTGCAGTTAGCTCCATTAACCAGCCTTAAAATGTGCAATATTGAACCATAACGAAATCCAGCATCTATCTACAAGCAAAAGAAAAAATTTTTTAATTGTGGTTTAATTGAATGTATTCACGATTGGAGTTTTTCATACGATGCAAATTTTGCAGACTTTTTTACTAAAACTACCCTACGGGAAATTTTAACAAACTGTCACCGAACTGGCCCCTTTACATGAAATAGACTGGTCACTTTTACATGGCGTTGTCATAGGAGGGGGAAATTGACCCCTTGTGACATGTCACAAGACAAATCCCAGGACAGGTCCCTGAACTTTGTTTTTTATGAGAGTTCAGTAACATGTCCTAGGATTTGTCTTGTGACATGTCACAAGGGGTCAATTTCCCCCTCCTATGACAACGCCATGTAAAAGTGACCAGTCTATTTCATGTAAAGGGGCCAGTTCGGTGACAGTTTGTTAAAATTTCCCGTAGGGTACTTAAGCGGCGTTTACATATACCGTAAGTCATAGAACCTGTCAAAAAAGGGATTTAGATAGCTAAAATACTATAGTATAAACACATTATAACTGATAAGTACAGAAAATCCGATTCTAATGTAAAACCCGCTTTTTGCATTCGGTTACACGAACCATCGTGAAAAAAGTCATAAAATTTCATAAACACTTACTATTTCATGATTCCACGTGATTTAAAGCAATGTGGTTATTGCCGCAAGTTGCCAAGACAGAATGCTCACTTTTGCGACATCCAGAAACTTTTTAACCGACTTTATCGCGCAACACGTATGAAATTTTTTAAATAATTCCATTTGGTCGACAAAAAATTCACGAATAATTAAAAAAAGACAACACCGTTAGCTACGGAGTTCAAACTGATGAAAATTGGTGAAGTCCGTATTTAACGGTGCGGAAACGGATACGCCAAAACGGATTCAAAACGTATTTTTTTTTTGTTGGACCAACACTCAGGGGATGTCCCCTATTAACGCAGTACATTGTGTTGGTATTAGGAAAATAGGTTATGAGGAGGAGGAAAGAGGGAGTAGTGTTTGTGAATATTTGATTTGAATTTCTCTACATTGTAAGTAACAGGGAAGACTTCTGCGGGGAGTTTATTCCACATACGGCTGGTGCGACTGATAAACGAATTCTCTCTGTAATGCGTTGTGCGATCCACTGAACAATCGACTACAAACGGATGTGCTCTACTTGATAGGCGAGTATTACGAATAAAAACTCGGGCTCTGGGGATAAGTTCACTTATCTCAGCAGAACACTTCCCATGGTAATATCGATAGAACAGAGTCACACAACCCACATTCCGACGATGCTCCAATGAGTCAATAGAGCTGGATACTCTACTGTCATTAATAAGCGCCGACGCCCTCCCTTGCACACGGTCCAGAAGCTCCAAAATAGACTTCGAAGCTCCTGCCCATATATGGGAGTTGTATTCCATTTTCGGTCGGATATAGGTGGTATAAATATTGAGTAAATCGGATGGAGTGCAGTACTTTGAATCTTCATGCCCAGAACATCAAGAGTATTCGATTCCTCAATATCGATATCACCCATGTTTACAGATGGCAGTGTTGACCCCACAGCCCTATGGGTCAACATACAACATTTGGTCTTGCGTGCATTAAAGTCGACCTTATTCACACGACCCCACTCTGAGATTGTAGAAAGGTCACGATTGAGTGTGTTATTCATAACACTGTGAGACAAATGGTAGGGGTCAGTGATCGGGAAGGGTTCAAACTACCGGGGAAAGTTATATCGGTAAAAAAGAAGTTATACGTGTCCCGGCGTTTCGCTGGGTCACCCCTAGGAATCGAAATATATCGATTTGACCTTTGGTGGTCTTTTTTTTGACATAACTCGAGAGCCACTAGTCCGATTTTGCTCAAACAATTTTAAAAAAATTAAAAATTAAAATTCCTTTTATCTGTTCATATAACGTTTTTCTATATACTCAACAGTTTTGCCGGTAAAAATAAATGTATGAAGAAAAAAATATTTTTTGCCTAAAATATTAAAAAAAAGTAATAAACAAAAGGTCATTGATTTTTATGGTAGCGGTAACAAACATTTATTTTTACCTGCAAAACTGTTGAGTATATAGAAAAACGATATATGAACAGATTAAAGGAATTATAATTTTTAATTTTTTTAAAATTGTTTGAGCAAAATCGGACTAGTGGTTCTCGAGTTATGTCAAAAAAAAGATTTATCTCGATTCGTAGGAGTGACCCAGCGAAACGCCGGGACACGTATAACTTGTTTTTGACCGATATAACATTTCCCGTTGGTTTCATCCCATCCCGATTTTGACTGTCGCATAGTGTAATTTGCCTTTTGCCCCCAATCTCCTGAAGCCTTGGCCTACTATTGAAGGAAAATGAATGACAAATGTTGCTGTCATCTGCAAAAGAGTAGATAGGGTTGAAAGTTTGACCAAGAAGGTCGTTGAGAAAGATAGGAAATAGGGAAGGAGAAAGAACAGAACCCTGCGGTACCCCTGTATTGTATTCGAAAATCCGAAAGCACCGTCCGTTATTGTTCCGTATATGTACAAGCTTTGAAGATTACGTGTTTTACGGACAGTTTACGTGCCGTAAAAGCCGGATTGATGATTCCGTATATGCCAGAGAGTCCATAAAAATGTTTCTTGGGCATTCTATAGGAAAAACGCCTAAGCATCTGAGGGTTTTTCTGTAGGAAAAATGCCTCAGAATTCGGCGGTTTTTCTAAGAGAAAAATGGCTGAGAATATGAGAGTTTTTCTATAGGGACAATGCCTTAGGATCTGGGGGTTTTTTATGGAAGAAATGTTGCCAAATCTGAGGGTTTTTCTTAGGGGAAATGCCTTAGCATCTGAGTGTTTTTCTGTAGGAAAAATGCATAAGAATCTGGGAGTTTTCTATACACTCAGAGAATTATGCTGTTAAAATTAACTGCAGTTGCGGTTAAAAAATTTAACCCCAATTGCAGTTATTTTTAAATGCAATTGTAGTAAAAATACCTGCAATATCAGTTAATTTTAGTGTACACTTTTTAACTGCAATTGCAGTTAATTTTACCGACATAATTCTCTTAGTGTAGGAAAAATTACACAGAATCCTGCAAATAAGTACAAATAAAGAAAATTGTCAATTTTCGTGATATTTAGCATTAAAAATCGTCAATCTGCCATGAGCGCATGCAAGAGAATGTTCTGTAAAACATTCATTTAGCCCTCTAGTGTGGACCCACCGTTCATCACTCATTTTTAATTCGTGAACCAATTCGTTCTTAAAATTTTGCGACTTTTGCCCATTGATTAAGATTCTTATCCCTAAATACATAAACGCTTCGTAAAATTATAGGTGGCTTATTGAACAAATTTTGTACGAAAATGACATTTTGTAAACCTGCTATAACTTTACAGCATTTATGAATTGAGAGGTTAGAATTTTTATGTATTAATGGCACTTTTCTAAGAAACAATCATCATATTCAGATATATTTTTCGTGCAGAGAATTCCTCTAATTATGAAGACTTTCTACAGAAAAGCTTTCTCGAGTGTTTACGACTAACTTTCAAGAAAAAATATCCCTGTATCTCTGTTGGTTCTAATTTCTTAATAAATGTAATCCACAATTAGAAATTATATGAAATTTACTGAAGGTAAACTTTAACGGTGGGTCACATACTGAAGGTTTAAGATGGTTTAAGAGTTAACTAATAGTTAGGGTGGGTGCGAACTGGCTAAACTAATTCTAAACTAAATTCAGGTTTACAAGTTCTTTTGAAATAAGAAAATTTTTTTAAACAATTTTCAAATAAATTTTTAACGCTTTTGTCAATTTGAATTTAGTTTGTTATTGTTGTTTTGTGTACAATTTTTTGACATTTGCTTTTGTTTAATAGTTAAGATAAAGGTAACCCTACAGTATGATACACACCGTAAATAAATTAAATAAAGTCAACTGGGAAATCTGTGTTATGCAAAACAAATTAGGATTTTGTTTCGGTGTACCCTCTACTCTGGAATTTTGTTAACTGGGTAAATTAAACTGTCATTTCTTAAAATTCATATTACAAAAAAATTAAAGACAAATATGCAAAGCTCCAAAACAACCATTTCAACATCATTTTTTGACAATCTTTGGCCTCTAATATTGGAAGAAAATGTTTGTAATATAGAAAGTAAAAACACTAAAGAGTTTTTTATACCACAACGCAAATTTGACCATATATGGGCTCACTCCTTATTGGCAAGCAAAAATTTTCAAAATTATGAAAAACCAATTAAATTAAAATGTGAGAAAGATGAAGATAAATCTTCCGAGGAAGGCAAGCAAAATTCTAATGGAGAATTACTGCAAATGCCATATAAAACACCAGTGCCAGCAATATTACCATTAGACCAACAACTAGCTCTCATACAAAACGATGTTGAAATACGCCAAAAATTAGCCAACGATTTTGCTAATCGAAAATTTCCCTGGTATATACAACGTCCTTCATATGAATATAATTTTACCATTACGGAAGAGATGAAGAAACAATTTAAAGAACAATTAGAATATGAAATTTTACATAATATTCAACTTTTTGAGTGTCATGTTATGATCATTGATTTAGCACAATTTGTAGGACTAAAATACCTAGAACGTTGGCACAAATTTTCACCCTATGTATCAATTATTATCGTTGTACACGATCCTGATGTTTTTCGACAATTAAAAAACTTTGGGAATTCTTTTCTACCCGTTCAATTTGAGGAAAATCTTGACAATACTTGGCAAGTGGAATTAAACCGTTCAATGAAAATAGGTGTAAATCATGCTAAACGATTTAATATTTTCAATGATAGAGCTAAAGCATTTGCCTTTGTCTTTTCAAATAATCGTGGTATTTGTGTTTGGGATAATTTTAAAATTTTAAGAAAATCTTGAAAATGTTTTTATATAAAATTAACTGTTGGATGATTTAAATTTGTTAATAAAATTGTTCTTAATATTTAGCGGTATCCATGGTCTTTTGAAGAAGAATTTTTTCCGAATATCATATAGATTACACAGTACAACAAAATAAGAAAAATTTTATGCATCGGGATTGCGACATATCATTTCTAGTAGACTTTGGGACGCAGATCACGAATATGGCATTAGAATTTTAAAGTTAGCTATAGTTTAAGAAATATTTGCAAAAACATTTTTGTAGGAAAATTAAATTCTTTGATAAACTTTTTTCAAAAATATATAATAAAAAGTAATAACGCTATTTTTTAACATTTTAAAATGATGAAATATGCCCTTTAATTTGATATATTGCACGTTTTGACAGCTGCGATAATATTCCTTATATATGCATTTAAAATTTAAATTTCTCTTTTTTCACGATTTCGTTAATAAATAACCTGCGATAAAAGGAATATCTAATATTTTAACTTATACCATTACCCAGCAAAAAATTTTTAGTATTTTGGAAGCAGTAAAAATACGAAGCGCTTAAAAACGCGCTACAAATTCTGCTTTATAGAGTTGCGCCACTTTATGCGTATACAATACACAAAAAATTTTGCAATTTGATTGTATACCCTGCAGAACTGCCTTAAACGAAGCAAATCGTAAGCAAGTTATTTAAAAAATTATAGTGCTACGCAGGTTGTAAGAGAGTAAAATAAAATGTAAGTTATCCAAAGATTAATGCGCACGAAATCTGAGTCATCTCAATCGTGTTTTACCCTTCTTTAGTAAAGTTTAATATATAGACGCCACATGAGCATGAGTCAGTTTGCATTTTGAAGTCGGCAAATGAATGCATTTATTTTCATAAGAAGTCGCGTTTAAATGCGCTCAATGAAAATCATGAATTTACTGCATCTTTTCAGCAGCAATTCATGCACTTTTCCAAAAAAAAGTGCATGAATTTATTTGCGGTTAAATGCACTTACTAAAAACATGAATTTACTGCAATTTTTCAGCAGCGAATAATGCGCTTTTTCTCACAAAACAACGTGCTTCCAAGCGGGCCCTTTGTATGGAAAAATCATGCCTTCCGTAAGCAGCTTTGTAAGGGATTAATTTTATTTATTCCCTTACAAAGCTGCATCCAGCGAAGCAGGTTTTTTGCTGGGTAGTAAACATCCCATGTTACTTAATTCATCAAACAAAATTCGCATTTTCTGTTTTAATTTTAAGTTAATATTGACCAAAGCTGAAAAAGACTGATCTTTTTAATACCTTAAAATTAAGGAGACTGTGAAAAATATTAAAACGTGAAAACGAGATAAAACCATTCAGAAATATGAAACATATATTTTTTAATCAATTTCAACAAAGTTTTAGATAATTGAAGTGCAAATTTTGAAAAAATTACGATTTTAAAATATGCATGTTCAAAAATGTACTTTATTTCCTTTTTCCATAGTAAATTCATATAAAATTTATTTGAAATAAAAAAGATGTAAAATGTGTATTTCAGATTGAATTTCCTACAAATGTTGATGCAGAAGTTGTGATTCTTTTGATAAAAAGAATTTTGTGGAATATGAATTTACGTCATATGTAAAGATTTTCCAAATCCGAGTAAGGGATTTTACTAGATTTGCAAAATAGGAAAATAGGTGAAGTTTTCACTTTAAGAGTATAAGCACAATGCAAAGGTCCCCGTTTTTTTTCATACAATTTGACAATTAAAATCGTGCAACGATTTCCGTGAGAGATAAAACTTATTTTATTTTCTCAACGGAATTTCTTATTCTCCTGTTTTTACTCTCAGATTATTTTACTAATGTTGCCAGATTTTCAGACAATTTCAATCACAGTGCAAGTATAGTACGATTACATGGTTGATTTTGTCATGCACACGCATTAGTAATATCAAAGGATTTAACGTTATACATTTAGAAAATATATAAAAAACACTAGTAACACAATAAAATCTTCACAGAATTTAATTCTAACTAATGTCAAACAGCAACAATTCGTTGGAATGTGGCAAGAAGAAAAATATAAAATATAACCAACTTGACTTTCTATGTGTTCTGTGTTGTAAAAGTAAGATTCCGTTTCCGTTGCTATTATGTTCATTTTTTTTCCGTCACGATTTAAGATTCCTTTTACATTTGTATTGTGCTTATTCTCTAATTGCAATTATATCCTAGATCCTTTACCTAATCAAAATAAGTTGATAGCCCAAAGTCTATATTTTTAAACCATATTAAAAATTATCCGTGGTTTAGTCAGGTATATAAATAAATAAAAATTTTTAACAAAAAAATGTCTTTTTGCTAAAAGTTAAATTTGCAAATTTTGAAATTTGGGGTTCACATTCGTGATATTCATCCTAAAATCTATCAGAATTGATATGTCGCATGCCCGATGCATTTTTAGTGTTGTACTCTGTTATTCACGTGAGTCGTGAAAAATTTCAATTACATGTAATTGTAATTGAAAAATATCAGTTAAAATTGCATTTAATTGGAAAAAGAGATAATACCAAAAGCGCTATTTAGGGATCAACCCAACTGAAGTATTCTTGTTATGCTGGGCCTATCCCACCTCTACCAACCAATTTCTATATGAAAAAATTGAACAAGAGAATTTTATAATTCCAAAAATTTTTAATCGAAAATTTGCAATTACAATTGCAAGTAAATTATTGTAATTGAGTTTTTAAATAAACTCAATTACAATTACCGGCAATTGTAATTGCAAATTTTCAATTACACTTACAATATTTTATCGTTAAAAATAACCTAAAATACATATTAAATTAATTGAAAACACTATTAAAAAAAGGACAACTGATTTTTCATTATATTCATACCACTTTGCTATTTATTTTCAAACATTGTTTAAACAATCCATAAAAGAAAAAAAAAATGAAAAGTCTGTTAAAACAATCATCAATTTTTAACTGACAAAACGTAAAAAAAACGATTTTGTGGTTTGTTTTTTCATATTCGAAAGTTTTTTTTTTTTGTTTCAATTTTCAAAACACTACACACTTAACACACACGTTCTTTGTTTATTTCATTTCTCTTTAATTTAATTTTCTTTCGTTTTAAATTCAAAGCAATTTTGTTTTGTTCCAACACCAGACACGATTCGAACCAACGACCTTTGGTTTAGAAGTTCATCGCCTTACCCCTTGAGCCAAACTATATTGATACAAATAGTTTCATAAACATTTTTTTATAATTCAAATTGTTTTTATTTTATTTGAATCTATCTTTTTAAATTTCAAATTACCCATCAAACATGAATATAATAGTTAAAATAAATGCCCTAAATGTAACAACGAACATGCTGCTCTTTTCAAATTTTTGGTAAATAAATTTAATGCTTAATACAGAAAGGCCCTAACTCGAATTAATATTCCATTAGAGGAAATGGAAATCTGAAAAACTTAGATTATACTTTTTATTTTATTGTTTCTGTATTAATATAAAATTTCATTCCGAGAAACAATATATCCAACGTTTTTTATTTTAATTGCCTTCCCCTCTATAGAAATTAAGAAAAAAGTTACACTGAGAAAAAAAGTTATCTGCGTGATATTAATGAATTTTTGCATAAAATCGATAAAGTTTCATGGGAACTCGTCCATTGAAACTTTTCATTGAATTAATGGCATTTTTTATAAAATATTATCAAAAATTTCATTTTATTTACTAAAAATTTCATACGCTTCAAGAAAAAGTTCCACTAAAACTAGATTCATAAAGGTTCGTATCTTTTTCATCGAATTTAACAAATTTTTCATTTATGTTGTGAAGAAAACTTCAGCAGTTTACCGAAAAATTTCACTAAAACTCGTCCAGAAAAATTCTCTCTGTGTAGCGTCTTTCTTCATTAAGCTATCGGTATTAAAGTTTGGAGCAAAATTGCACAAAAATATGTCAGTCAGAAATACCAATTTACACAAATCAAAGTCGCTAGAATTTACTGTTAAACTGCAGTTATAAAATTCAATTTTAGTTAAGAAGAACTGGCGTTATATTTACTTTTTTTGAATTTTTTAATTTAAATTTTCATTTGAATAAAATTTATAACTCTGTAATTTTTTATTTTCTGACATGCATAAAACTTTTTGAGAATAAAAAAAAAAAATCATAAAATATAAAATCTTTCGTTTTTACTTCCACACAAAATTAAAAATAAAAACTCTGTAAAAAAATTCCCCTCAAAGGACGTTATAAACAAGCGTGTTATTAAATTTTATTTTTGTATTTTATATTTTTAGTTTTTATAGCGATTTGTATGGTGAACATTTCAAACGATTTGTATGGTAAATATTTTAGTCGTATATGCCGACTCTATTGCTAGCAGCTGACATCGAGATTTCTTCACATTTTTACAACCCGGCAACCCCGTTATTATCAAATCAATTTAAAAATTTTTACTAACAATTCAAATAAATTTGGCAACCAATTTCGATAATTTCGTTATCGTAAACTCTGATTGAAATCATATCATTTAATATTCAACTATTTTAAGTTAAAACAAATAAAAGCATTTAGATATAAAACGAAGTTAACAGTTGTCCAGTTTTTCTAGTCGTGCTATAGATTAAAATTATTTTTATAAATTCAAATTGTGTGCTGGGTACATTTGTTTGTTTAAATTTCTTTTTGTTGTATAAATAAATATTTCAAAATATTTTAAATTCAAATTTAATTCATACAATTTTCAATTCGGTTGTGGTGCAGATGTCTGGAAGGTCAGACAAAGACAAAATTTCAATTTTTGAGGGTGGTGGTTCAAATCTCATCTCAAAAAATATTTTTTTATTTTTTATGTATGTACCTATGTTTACACCCACAATAAATACATATTAAATTAATTGAAAACACAATTAAAAAAGGAAAGGATAATCGAAGAGTCTGTTAAAACAATCGTCAACTTTTAACTGAAAACCGAAAATATTTGAATTTTTTGTTTTAAAACAGAAAACAACGAAATTATTTAAATTATTTTTTACAAAAGTAGAAATCTAAAAATAGACTACTTGACTGAAAATATCAACTCACACAGACGATACATATTTCTTGTAGTTTGTTTTTTATTGACGAATATAAAAAGTTAAACAATATGTTTCAATGTATTTTAATTGATTCTTCAATTGAAAACAAACTTTACCTATTACTTTTCAAATAAACCTCAATCGGTTATGGAAAATATATTGTGAGTGAACAAACTAATGGGTGTGTAACTTAAAAATGAGGACTTTTTTTGTAAAAATTTGGGCGTTTATTTTAAGACATTGGTACACTCATAGAAAAAAATCTGTAAAAATAGCAGAAAAAGTTACTAAAAATTAGTTAAAAATGATGCTGCAGGAAAAACTTCTAAAATTAGCATATTGTTTTGCTAAATACTAGTAAAATAAGAACAGCAAAATTAAAACTGTTAAATTTACAGAATTTTAGTTACAGTGACGGACAATACAATGGAATCAATTAAAGTTTTTTCTAATTTTATCCCCATTGCTTTTATTTTTAAAGATCAAAATAATGATTAAATTGTCCCCGAAATACTGGAAAAGGATCCAGAAAATTTTAGAAAATTTAAGTGCAGTGTTGCCACTTTTTGAATAATTATCCAAAAACGGGACTGTTTACACATTCGTGGGATAATTTTTGAATACTGATATATTTGTGTAGTTTTCGTGTAATTTAATTTTTTACAGAAATTTCCGTAAATTCATTTCCAGAGCTTTTTAATATTGAAATAAAAATTAGTCGATATTTCGATTAAGTGAGTTTGTGAAACATTTACCACAAATTTCTATTTTCCGACGAAATAATTCGTAAATTTGTTTAAAGCTAACCCCATTGAAGAAGAAATCAAAAACATTGTTCTATATTTAATTTCTATTTTTAACATCGTATATTGTTCATGTTTTGCGAATATATTTTTCAAACTTCATGTTAAAAAAGTACTTTTCTCTTGGGTGGCAAGACCATTTGAAAATGCTGCGACAGAGTGAAACTTTCATGATCAGAGAAAAATGCTTTTAACAGGGTTGGCAGGCAATACCGCTAAAATACCGATATCGATTCAAAACCCTTTCAACTGACTACCGTTACCCCTAAAATATCATTACCGAAATACTCGAAAAACCGTTATCTTTAAAATACCGTTACCGAAATAACTGAAATACCGTTATCGCTAAAATACCGATACCGAAATAAATGAAATATTGATACCCTTAAAATACCGTTATCGAAATAAATGAAATACCTTTATCCCTAAAATACCGTAACGGTTATGGTCAATTTTCTGCTTTTGGTAATTGCACGTGGCTATTGAGTATTTTTCGTACATTAAGTTGATGAATTTGTTTTTATTCTCGTTTGCTTTTTATTAAAAAAGTTTGCAGAATACACCGAAATAACTGACTACCGTTAACCTTAAAATACCGTTACCGAAATAACTGAAAACCCGTTAACCTTAAAATCACGTTACCGAAATAAATGAAATGTCGATACCCTTAAAATACCGTTACCGAAATAACTAAAATACCGTTAACCTTAAAAAACCGATACGGAAATAAATGAAATAGTGTTACAACAATTATTTTAATTTTTGCATTAAAAAATACAAAAATTGTTTTTTCGGACTTTCTATATTTTCATATATTTAGTTAGAATATTCTTCTACCTCAAGTCCAAATTCTAATATGATATTGTCATATTAGATTTTTATTTGTTGTTTCAAAAAGGGTTGATCATTTTCATGATAGACAATACAATTGTTTCGTAGACATCACTCTACTCTTCAGTTGTCCGCTAAGAAAATGATAACTTTCCTACTCAAAACGAGACATTACATAAGGTACAAAAAACCAACGGGATGAGAATTTTGTACTTTCGTTATCATTTTCTTAGCGGACAACTGAAGAGTAGAGTGATGTCTACGAAACAATTGTATTGTCTATCATGAAAATGATCAACCCTTTTTGAAACAACAAATAAAAATCTAATATGACAATATCATATTAGAATTTGGACTTGAGGTAGAAGAATATTCTAACTAAATATATGAAAATATAGAAAGTCCGAAAAAACAATTTTTGTATTTTTTAATGCAAAAATTAAAATAATTGTTGAAAATAAGCACACCACGGCTAAAATCTCATTCAAATATTTATTTTGTTTTGAGTTTAAAATTAGTTGTTTTTACAAAATGTATTGACAACAGACATACATATAAATAGTACCCAAAGGGTACTTTTATGTAATTGTTGCTTTCAAAAAGGAGTTGATTTATAACTGGTTTTACCAAATCAGACAGTTCATATACGAAAGTACAAAATTCTCATCCCGTTGGTTTTTTGTACCTTATGCAATGTCTCGTTTTGAGTAGGAAAGTTATCATTTTCTTAGCGGACAACTGAAGAGTAGAGTGATGTCTACGAAACAATTGTATTGTCTATCATGAAAATGATCAACCCTTTTTGAAACAACAAATAAAAATCTAATATGACAATATCATATTAGAATTTGGACTTGAGGTAGAAGAATATTCTAACTAAATATATGAAAATATAGAAAGTCCCAAAAAACAATTTTTGTATTTTTTAATGCAAAAATTAAAATAATTGTTGAAAATAAGCACACCACGGCTAAAATCTCATTCAAATATTTATTTTGTTTTGAGTTTAAAATTAGTTGTTTTTACAAAATGTATTGACAACAGACATACATATAAATAGTACCCGAAGGGTACTTTTATGTAATTGTTGCTTTCAAAAAGGAGTTGATTTATAACTGGTTTTACCAAATCAGACAGTTCATATACGAAAGTACAAAATTCTCATCCCGTTGGTTTTTTGTACCTTATGTAATGTCTCGTTTTGAGTAGGAAAGTTATCATTTTCTTAGCGGACAACTGAAGAGTAGAGTGATGTCTACGAAACAATTGTATTGTCTATCATGAAAATGATCAACCCTTTTTGAAACAACAAATAAAAATCTAATATGACAATATCATATTAGAATTTGGACTTGATGTAGAAGAATATTCTAACTAAATATATGGAAATAGTGTTACCCTTAAAATATCGTTACCGAAATAATCTAAAATAGCGTTACCCTTACCGATAACCGCATCGTTTCGGTTACCATCCATGGTTTTTAACTCAACACAGTGGTTCAGAATCAATATATTTTCAAAATAATTCAGCACTTTAGAAATAATTAACCTAGAAAGATTTCTTTTAACTGTGAACGACACCATATAATTCACTATTTAAAGCCTGAAAAATATATTGCATTTAATTTTTCTTTAGTTAATAGAATATTTTTTTCCAAACATAACCAATATTTATTTGTCAGAAAAATTGGCTTTGATTTGGGTCTGCAGAAAACTGGACCAGTTTATTGAAAAAATGCAAAAATTCAGGCAGACTTTCACAATGCTGAAGGGGGTCTGGTTGGGTGGCACTGTGGGCTCGGCCGGAAAAACTTAAGATAGAAATTACTTTGACTTCGAAGCTAGAAATTTCATAGTAATCCAACTAGCCGGTAAGAAATCACTATATTATTTCCAAAATATTTTGACTCTGTCCTACAACGTGCAGAAGAGTTGGTCTAAATGACCTCGTATATTATTTGGAAAAATATAAAAACAGTTTTATTAACTTTTTTGTGTAATTTCATACAGTTTTGGATAATTTTGGACCTACAGCTGTGTAATTTTTTTATTGACTGGTGGCAACACTGAGTGTTTGTTTTTTAATTTTGCTACCCGTTCTAAGTAGGCGTGGCTTTTAATGAAACATTATCGATATCGACCTTTCATCAAATTATATAGTAAAATTTTGCGAGTACTGATCGGATCTACACAAACTTAATATTGTTGAAAATTTTATAAAATTTCCTTAAATCTTCCATTATTTTTATTCACAAAGGGAGGCCAGATTTAAAATGACATCGGTTTAAATATGAGTAAATTTTTCTTTGTTTTTAGCGATTTTTAAATAAAGTTAACAACACTGAATTTTTAGTATGAAATGCTTTATACTATAATGTGAAAAAAAGCCTGACTGATCTGTTATATCGTGGTAAGTATATCATAATACCATTCGCTTTCCTCATAAGCAAATTTTATTAAAAAATATTTTCAATACAAAAATATTTTTTATTCGAAAATCTTTTTTAGACTCATTATTTTTGTCAATAATGGTAAGCATATAGGTAGCGATATATTTTTTAATTTTTCCTATGCTGGTGTGTAAACATAATGCATTATTTTACGCGAAATCGCCATACAAAAATATTAAGGAATGTAATACTAAAAGTAACTGGTTACCATTAGCAGGCATGTAAGTAGTTATATAACCATATATCTAGTAATGCTTTTCTACGTTGGTTTCAAGACCTTTAGTATGAGTTCAATCATTATTATATATTTATGAATAACCACATATGTAATCTTTCACAATGAGTAATCATGCTGGTAATTCATTATTCATATTCGCAAAAAATGCTAATCCTTAAAACAACAGTTTTAGGGGAGTTTTTTTGCTATTTTTACAAAAACAAAAAAAAAAACTTAAATGTGCCACCAGAAAGACAGTTATAGTTATTGTTCTTTCGCTCTTACGTATCAACGTTATGTATTTTATGTATTAAAGAATTAAAAAGTTTATGTTCATAATATTTACGGTATAGTCGAAGGTACGAATATGTCAACAAAATTTTTAGGATGTAGTGCTGAAAATTATATTGGAGGCAAAAATTTATAAAACTTGAGTTTTCAACATAATAATTATCTGCGTTAAAAGTTTACGTGCATATGTTTAAATTTTTGCCAAAACTGATGTCTGTGTAGTTTGAGTTTTTTTTTTATGACTTAACGGATATAAAAAAAATTCTCATAAAATTTTGTTACAGATCCGAACACAGAATTAAACTTTGAATAATTTTCAGCTTGTTTTTCATTTTATTTTACACAGTGTTGGCCAAACAACTTACACTTATAAACGGCCACAATCTGGCATAGAAATCACGTACGCCCCAAAATAATGTTCCACAGTGTTATTTATCCCACTAAATTTCTGGGACATCATCGTACTAAAACAATAAAAAACCAAACAGAAAATCCTCAAGTTCCTAGTTGAGTTTCAATTTATCCTAATTTTTTCAACATTTTATTTATTTATTCATATTTTTTATGTGAATCAACATTCTGTTCTTTTTACGTTCATTTTGCCGCTGCTGTTGTTGTAGTCGTTGTTGTTGTTGTAGTAAAAGGACATAATGGCGATCTTAGTAGACAAGCTAAGAAAAGAAATGTAGATTCAGCTGCTGGTGTGATCACCAAGAGCATAGCCAGCACAACCATCATATAGATGAATATATTTGAAGATAACATTTTAAATTATCAACGATTGACTGAGTGTTAATGTGGACTTGAGCAAAACTACTAAAGTCAAAAATATGCAATTTGTATTATTTATACGAAACTCGAAATAAATTTATATTTGGACAGGTGTTTGGAATAAAGAAATACTGCAAATAGTTAGATAAATTTCATAATTGTTGTTATTAAGCAGATGAGTTGATGGAGGAAAAAAAACATTTGTCGGAATAAATTGCATGATTAATAGAGTAGAGCGACAGACAAATTTACTATTTCAGAAAACCGGGTTTCGGCTTGTTTAAAAAATAAAATAGATTTTATTCAAAAGCTGGATTTGGGTTTCCTTTTTATTTATGCCTGTTATTTCTATCCATGTATACTAGAGTTCGTCAGAAATATATAAAATTTCTTTGATTTTAGGATAGCATCATTTTTTTAAGTTTTTGCATCACAAAAAAAGAATAGCGTTTTTTTTATATCAACTCCTTCCACTAGCAAATCGGCCGAAAATGCTGATTTTGAGACCCATTTTCTGCAGAGCAAAAACGGCTGCATTTCTGGGAAATCTGAATTCACCATTTGATTCTACATCAAAAATTAATATAAAAAATTTGATATGAAAATCAAAATGTCATATTTCTATTTTCGAAGTTATTTTTATAAAATTTGTTATTATCATAAATATTATGGCAAATAGATTTTAAAACGTAAATTTTAATTAACTAAAAAAATAAGTATTAAAAGGAGGATATAATTTTTCTCTCATATAATGAAGGCCCGACATCAAATAAATTTAATATCAAAATTAAAGATGCAATCCAAGGGGTAAGATGATACAAATTTTCTTACAAAGTCCAAAGTTTCATATTTTTAACCACTTTCAGAATTATATCAAAGAGCAATTTTGCAAATAAAGTAAGTATTAAATAAAGGTTGATCGATGGAAAAATCTGTTTAGTACTGAACATTTATAAAAAACAAACTGGAATTCTAAATGCGCTTTTCATTTCAGGAATACCGACTCGAGCCTTATACTCACGAGAAAGCATATTTACATGTACACTTCGATGTACCAGATTAAAGTGCGGTGACAAATTAAGCGATTTTTGCTCAATGAAGGAATCTAGCATGAGGAGTTCAATGAAATGTGGCCACACTATCATAGAGTAGAATCTAGTTTCATCTGATTTAATACTTTTTATTCCAATTTTTTACAGGAAAATCTTCAAGATAAGTTATCAGAATCTGACGACTTAGAAAAGTTCTTTAGAATCATAGTTCTTCTGGAAAAAAAATCTTCTAGAATCTTAAGTCTTTCTATAAGAAAAATCTTAGAATCTTTATTGTTTTCTATAGGAAAATGTCAAACAACAATTTGGAAATTATTTCTCAGAATAGCCTTAAGATTCTGAGGATTTTTGCTGTAGAAATGCCCTCATATTCTGAAGATTTTTTCCTAAATAAAAACTCTCAGATTCTGGAGACCTTTCCCAGGAAAAAAAATTTTGTATTTTGGAAGCAGTAAAAATACGAAGCGCTTAAAAAAGCGCTACAAATTCTGCTTTACAGAGTTGCGCCACTTTATGCGTATACAATACACAAAAAATGTTGCAATTTGATTGTATACCCTGCAAAATGCCTTAAACGAAGCAAATCGTAAGCAAGTTATTTAAAAAATTATACTGCTACGCTATTTCCTTACGACTAAGCAGGTTGTAAGGGAGTAAAATTAAATGTAAGTTATCCAACGATTAATGCGCACGAAATCTGAATCATCTCAATCGTGTTTTACTCTTCTTTAGTAGAATTGCCTTACTAGAGTCAAAAATTATATATTCTATAGATTGTCTATGCCACTCACGATTCTCTCGATAATTAGCGAACTCGGGCAAAGAGAAAAATGCATAAGAAAACCTATTTGTAGAAAATGCGACCAAATAAATAGAGCGAGGGTTGAGCGAGATGAGGTGAATAGAAACCCATTGCTAGACAGTGTTGCCAACTCTTGAAGGCAGAAAAGCACCGTGAGCATTGTGAAAACGGGTAAAAAGGGTAAAAGTTTACCAAAAATTGGGTAAAAAAGCACGATATTAGCCGTTTTTTCTAATCACTTGGATTTAATAAATCCAAAAAGTATTTCTAAAAGTGCTCAACAGATGGCGTTAGATTCTCCCTATTTTAAAAAGAATTTTCTGTCCGACACTTCTTTCACCCTAATTTTTAATACCGAATTCGACGATGAAGGATTTCACTTTAACTTTTAATTTTCAATTATATTTTATATAAAACAGCGATAAACAGTCTGCATTTTCAGTTTTATCACTTCAATTTATATTTTTACTCAATTGAAAAATTCCATTTCAATATTTAATATTCACTAATTGGATTTAATTAAATTACTTACTGTAGAGTGAAAAATTGCCATTCCTATTTCAGCTATTTCTCCATATCCAAGATTAAAAATATGTATGTGGTGAGGTGTAGTTTTTTTTTCTAAACATATTTCATAAAAAAAAATTTAATAAAAACCTTTTATTTGTTAGTTTTTCAATTTTTTTGTTTCTCTTTTAATTTTTATTCGTATTTTTTTCTGACATTAATTTATAGGCTGTTTCATATATTTGTGCTTTTATTATGGATTTATTAAATCCAGCTTTTTTTGGATTTAATAAATCCACTTTTTGTATGAAAAATTCTAAATCCAGGTGATTAAAAAACACGCTAATTAATTTTTTGAAAAATTTAAGTCAAGAATTTAAAAACATATTTTAGCTTTGTAAAATCGTATAAAAACCCTACGGGAAATTTTAACAAACTGTCACCAAACTGGCCCCTTTATATGAAATAGACTGGTCACTTTTACATTGCGTTATCATTGGAGGAGGAAATTGACCCCTTGTGACATGTCACAAGACAAATCCTAGGACAGGTTACTGAACTCTCATAAAAAACAAAGTTCAGGGTTAAATTAAATTCACTTTCTAAAAACATGAATTTGCTGCAATTTTTCAGCAGCGAATAATGCGCTTTTTCTCACAAAAAACGTGCTTCCAAGCGGGCCTTTTGTATGGAAAAATCATGCCTTCCGTAAGCAGCTTTGTAAAGGATTAATTTTATTTATTCCCTTACAAAGCTGCTTCCAGCGAAGCAGGTTTTTTGCTGGGTACTTATCCTATGGAAAATTCTCAGATATTCAGAACTCATTTCTGCCTTCAGATTTGGAGGACTTTTTCCCAAAGAAAACCGTACGATTCTGAGTTATTTTTTCTGTAGAAAAACCGTCCGATTTTGGGAAATTTTCCTATAGAAAGCCCCTTAGATTTTAAAGGCCTGTTCTTATAGCAAGACCCTCATAAGCCAAAGACTTTTTGCTGTTGAAAAACCCTCAGATTCAATAACTTTTTCCCATAGAGAACTATTCCCATAGAAAACCCTCAGACTCTGAAATATTTTTCCTGTAGAAAAACTGTCAGCTTCTAAGGCGTTTTTCTTAAAGGAAACCTTCAGATTTTGAGGACCTTTTTCCTGTAAAATACCATTAATTTAATGATATTATAATTTGCATTGTTAAATCATTCCAGAAATTTGCATGTATAATTACCTCTTGTTTTATAGATAAATTCAGATTTAATAATATAAAAAAAAATTTTACGGGGTTTTTTGCAATAACAAATAACTAAAACCAAAGTTATATTACCAATACGGGTGTATAATTTGCCTACGTTGAAATTTTATAAGACAATATTGGCCCTTACTATTGTTATATCAACTCACTCTACGAATGAGCGGAAACTCCCGTTTGAATAATTATATTAAGTATCTTGACAAACTGTACTAGTTATAAATAACCAAATGTATTTTTAAGTCTTATCACATAAGAAAAAACCCATAATTAATAATAATAATAACCAAATGTATTTTAAGGAGAAACCCATGATTAACAACCCAAGTAAAAAAGTTTTGATATAGTCATATATTATCATATAAAATTTTTTATAATTATATATTGGGACATATATACCAAGATATAATTATATAAAATTTTACGAAATTATATCCCAAATATATACACTGAACCAAAAACTGCTGTGAAATCAACTAAAATCCTTATTAAATTGATGAATGGGTGATCACTATACAACTAACAAAACCAGTCCATCAATTTAACGCATTGTTTAGTAGATTTATATTTTGACGTTTAACTATTTTATGTGGTATTATTTTGACAAAATTTCGTCAAATGTATTAACAAAAATTAGTTGTCTTAACAATTATATTTAATTAAATTGCATAATGATTTTGTTGTTTTACCAATGCATTTTATTAAGTTCAACAATGCATTTTATTTAATTAATTTATTTTTTATCGATTTATTATTAATTTTTAGACTTCTATTTCATTATTTTTTTATATTTCACCAATTTCAAATTTTTTTAAGCAATGTCTTTTTTATAATGAATTTGATAAAATATAAAAAATAATGAAATATAAAATTGAAATTATAATATAGCATATACTAAAAATTCTTTATTTAAAAAACATGTATGTACCATTTTATATACAAAAACATATAACTTTATTTAAATTAATAATTCAAATACATTATATAACTTTCATTAATAGTTTGCCTTAAACAAAATAAGAAAAAGATAGATAATATCAAAATTAATGACAGAAATTTTAATGTACGATTTAATTGAGAACGTTCAAAATTATATAAATTTATTTAAATTAAAATTAAAAAATCTTTAATTAGCAATTCACTTTAAGTCACTGAATTTGTTAATTATCTTATTGATATTTCCGACAATTACAAATACACATGCTAGCACGAGTAATGACGCGACAAAACTAACCTCACTAAACTTTTTTCCACAGATTTAATACTCTTTTTTTCAAATTGAAGAAAAATTATATCAAATTTACGTTGCAGCCTTTTTACAAAATTTTTTAGAGTTAACAAAATAAATTTTTTTAAAAAAATGGACAAAAAATGATCAAAACAACAATTGTTTTGTAGAGAATTATTAACGGAAATAAGTATGTTAATTTAAAAAAAAGTTGTTGATTTAAAAAAACACACATTAATTTGAAAAAAAATATATTGTTTTAACCATTTGTTTCATCAAAAAGAAACAGAATTTTTATGTTGATTTCACTTACGACTTTTGCTTCAGTGTAACTATATCTTGTTATATATTGCACAATATATAGTACAACATATTACAATATCCAATTATATATAGACCGATATATAGTTCCATATGCCTCATATAATTATGTATAATTGTATCGAATTATATACCATTATATCTAGTTGGATATGATTATATTATATTTGATACACTTGGATGACGACAAAATCCGGATAAATTTGTATCAAACCATATCTTATTCCATCAAATTAGATCTAATTGTGTCAAATTAGATCTAATATGATCATAATACGATCTAATTTGATACAATTAGATGTTCTCATTTTTCGGATATTATTATATATAATATCAAAAGACATATAATTTTTTTTAGTAGGGAATATAATATTTTAGTACCTTTCCTATGAAACAGGTAGAAACTTATTCTGTGTTTAGGAAGAAACATCAGGTACCGATAAACGATCACCTACCTGTGTTTGTTTATCAGGATGTGTATTGAAAATATTATAAATAGAGGAACAACTAAATTTAATAAACAGAACTTATTTTACCAGCAAAGAGACATCGTCTCATTTCTTTTCTTAAGCGAATATTAGGAAACGGTTAAATATTTTTCTCAAAAAAGTAATACTGAAAAAGTTGAAAGTAACTTCTTTCAATTCATCCGTATTCAAAATTCTATAAAAGAGTATTTTAATTTTGAAGTCGACTTTTTTTTAATCATACGGTTTTGTTATTAATTTATTGATAAAATTTGCAAACACCGAAAAAATTAGAAAAAAATGCGAAATTGCTGGTTTGATTTCAAGTTTTGTGTATTTGATATTTTTTATTGTAGGTATTTAGGTTTTTATTTTTTTCATTTTGAATTGTTCAAATAACTATTGAAAGAATTATTCAAACACCTATTAAAAATAAAATTCTCTAAATTTTGAGATTTTTATTTTCCAAATTTAAAATTCACACATTTTTGGGATTTTTATTTTAAACAAAAATAAAATTTCAAATATTTATGGATTTTTAAATAAAATTCAGAATTTTTCCTTGTTGTTGTAAACTAACTATTATTTTTGCTGATCTTAGTTTAACTTGTATTTAGCAAAAACATTTTGCTGATTTCAGCAGTTTTTTTCTACGAGGTAATTTTTAACTATTTTTAGTAATTTTTTCTGCTATTTTTACAGGTTTATTGCTGAGAGTGTAGAGTTTTTGAATACAATATAAAACCAGCTAACCGGTTTTTGGTTAAGGTTTTGGACACCACAATCATTAGAATACTTAGAAATTTAGAAACACTGTGTAATTAATGTGACTTATATATTTCGTATTTGTTCTATTATTAAAATATTTATTATTAAAAATTACATTTTTCAAAATGTTTACCACAACTGAATGTGTTTTTTTATTGATTTACTATGAATGCAATTAGTATTTAATTAGAAAAGTACGTAAACAGCATGTGCAATTTGTTTACAAATAATTTGTTTGAAATTCCATAATATTTTTTTTATCATATTCTGTATAATTTAAATAAATAAATGACATTTATCCCTCTGACGACTTCAGAAAAATTCTACCAATTTAATCCAACCGAATTGAGTCGGTTGCCACAAGCTCCTAAATTCTTTAGATATTTGTCATGTATTTAGTTTTTTAACATTTGATGCAGTTCATGTTGTTCGATAAAAAAAAAAACACAAATACACAGAATGACAAAATCTTAACTTTTAAAAATTAATAGAGTTTAGACCATTAATTCTATATATTTTGGATATGCTGATTATAACGGCGTACTTTATTTTCCGATCTAAAGTAGAGATTTTCCACGAAATATGTTTTAAATTTAGTGGTTTTCCATTTAGTTTTTACTTATATACAAACATTTTTAAATGGAATCAATATCAATTTTTTGTGGTGAAATGTAGGCACAGGACCTGTAGTAATATTTAGGATTAAGATTTGAATCACAAAACTGGCTACTGAAACCAGTGTTTGCGCTTAATATGGATTTTTACAGTTTTTTTTTGGGTTTTAATTAATTGATTTCATATCGATCTTGATAAATGTTATGCCATATCATAGCTTTTCAAGTTGTCCCCAAAGTCCAACTTTTAGTATTGTAAAAACTGTTCTTGCAAAATTTCAAACAAAAAAGTTTTCATTTGACAAAGCTATCGCAATAAATATACTTATTTGTTAAGGATAGTGTCGTACTAAAGAAATTATAATACAGTAGACGCTCGCAAATTAGAACCGCTTTGTTTTTGAGGCAATTCTAATTTCTGAATTATTCTAATTTCTGTACGTTTTTTTTTCGAAAAAAAAATTGAGTAAATTTACTTCCAAAAACTTAAATAAAACTCTTTTTAATATTTTTTAATTCAATTTTATTTGATAAAAACAAGAAAACAAAACACAACAATTCAGTCCAATACATCAAATGTATTTTTTTAAATTAAAAATATGAATATAAAAAAAAAAAACGAATGGCAACAAAACATAGCAATGCAGTCCAATTACATCACATGTATTTTTTTTAATTAAAAACTAAAAAACTGTATTTAAAAAAAATTAAACAATTAAAATTAAACAATGGCCAAGTTAACAACTAATCTTTGTTTGACATATAATCAGTTATATTTGTTTGTTTTTTTGGTTTCTTTAAATCCGAAATATCATTACGGAGAGCCAAAAGATTACTTATGGGCTTAGTTGAAAACAATTCACTGTTATTGCACCATTTTATTAAATTATTTACGCTTTCAATGGCTGTAGTATTAGAGACAACTGATGATACTGCAACAACGTCGTCTTCGCTGCTATCTGAAGACTCACCATCGCTACTGAGAACATAAACAGATCCGTCATCAAACATATCTTCATTCCATCTGTCGATGTCTTCTATACCGATGCAATCGTTGGGAGCTATTTCTTTTAAAAGAGCTTGAGTTATCTGAATAACTTCGTTGCAGTCCTGATCTATTTGCAACAATTGTGCTATTGGCACGTCATCGTCGCTGTCGTATTGGTTAGAGTCCCAATTGGACAACTTTGACCAAGATTTCTTCATAACACTTTGTGGTACTGCATCCCAAGCTTGTTTCAGTAATAATATAGCATTGCGGATCGAATGGGATTTCAAATGATTCTTCAGTTCACCACCTTCAGCAATTAACTGAGAAAGAAACATACTTCTGTAATTGAGCTTTGTTAACTTAATAAGGTTTTGATCCGTTGGTTGTAAAGCTGCTGTCACATTTGGTGGAAAGAATAATGCAACTATGTTTCCATCGTCACTTTTAAGTTTCTCAATGGGTGTATGAGCGGAGCAATTATCTATTAACAAAATGGCTTTCGGAGGCAAATTATTTTCCTGAGAAAAGCGGATCACCTGTGAATTGAAAAAAATTTTAAAATTATGTACTGAACCTGAAATTAATATTTTTGTTTACCTCTTTAATAAATATTCCGTGAAAGCATTCGTGAAAAATCCGAGAAGTCATCCAAGCATTTTTGAAAAGTTGTAATGCAGAGGATTATTGAAATTTTTAAAACACCTGGGTTTTTTTGCTTTTCCAATTACCAATGGAACTAATTTGTGTGATCCATCAGAGTTTGCACCAAGTAGGACTGAAATTCTGTCTTTTTGAATTTTATGTCCAGGGGCGTTTTTTTCAAAAGCAGAGACATAGGTTCTGTCTGGTAGGCAACGAAAAAATAATCCGGTTTCGTCGACATCATATATTTGTGACTCCATTAAACCCATCTCAGCGATCTTTGCACGATATCGATGAATAAAAGGAGTGACTGAAGCAACATCACTGGAAAGAATCTCGCCAAAAATTCTTAAATTTGGTAAACCATCCATCACTTGCCCGGAATGCATTTTCATCTTTATCGGGATATTCCTCTCTAAATATTTGTTTAGCTTTCTCTTTTAATATTGGCCCAGTCAATGTACACTTTTTTTCTCGTTGATTTAAAAACCACTCATACAGACGACTTTCCATTTTTTGATATTCAGCGCTGTGCAAAGATGTATTGTTTGCCTCCTGATATGTGTTTGAAACAGCATTTAATATTGCTTTTCTATGTGATTTGATGTAGCTGATTGAAGATGTTGTCACATTAAAATCTAGGGCTAACCGGTTCCCTTGAACGCCTTTGTCAAGCTTTTCTAATATTTTGACTTTAGTTTCCAATGATAAAGTGTTTTTTTACGTTTATTTAACATTTTAAATGATACACTTTCACTATTTAATAGAGACTGCCAAATAATATGTACACGCGTATCAAATTTCACAAATAAACTAGCCAAAAATGTACATAAATGCGACAAAAAAAAAAAACAAGTAGGGAAAAACATATATAATTTGGTGATTCCCCTTTTTAGTTTTACTTTATTCAAACAGAATAAAAATAAATTGGGGATTTCCTATGTATTCAAATAACCAAAAAAAAAATTTTTAATTTAAATTTAAAATTCTAATTTCTGAGCGTTTAATGTATTGCAAACATTGATTCTAATTTCTGGACGTTCGAATTACTGAAAGCTCTAATTTGCGAGCGTCTACTGTACTAATTTTAGTAAAAACTAAACAAAATTTATAGTATACTTAAAGGATTTAAATTTAAATTAACACTGTATGTAAACTGTTAACATTTATATTTATTATTTCAGCCCAAAAATATACTATAAATATTGTTCAGTTTTTTCTAAAATTAGTATTATAATTTCTATAGTAGAACTGTTTTTGGAGGTAACCCTAATTATACCAAAAGGTGGAATTTGGGGACAACTTATTTTTCAAAAAATAACAATTTTAACACATGTACATGTCGCTATACATGAATACATTTTTTTGTGGAAATATTTTCCCTTTAATTGCTTCTTTACTGAGGTGTAACATTTATCAAATTCGGTTTAATATCAATTGGTTAAAACCATAAAAACTCTAAAAATCCAAATAAAACGTGAACAAGGGTTTCAATAACAATATATTAACCCTAAATATGAATCCAGGTCCTGTGACTACATAACAACACAAAAATTTAATATTGATTGGATTTGAAAATTTTTTTATATAAAAAAATAAATGAAGAACCACTAAACTTTAAAGACATTTCGCTGAAAATCTTTACCTTAGATGGAAAAATAAGGTATGCCATGTAATCAGCATTTCCCAAATATATGGTCACATCTCCATATATGGTCACATCTCCATTAATTTTTCTGTGTCATGCAGTGTAATTAAAAATTAAATACGATTTGGGGAAATCGCGTCTAGTTTAAAATTTTTAACATTATACGTGAAGAAATGCCCCTATAAAAAGAGTATTCACAAATTGAAAGAGTTGGCATTTTTGTACCAAAAATTTGTAAAAATGCCTCCGAACTTTTAATTGATAGAAGTTTAGTAAAATTTTGTCCAAGAAATTTTACAAACTTTTAAAACGTTCACTAAAAAGGGGGTTTTAAGATACATTACTTAAGGTCGCAATATTTTTGGCACACAACGAAAAAATTCTGGCCATCCCTGCATATACAAACAAATGTTTCTGCAGTATACGCACAAATTAGTAAGTCTGTAGAAATTTCATTAGAAAATATCAGTACGATTAAACTACCCAGGAAAATTTTTTACAATCGGTAGCCAACCACACAAATTCTAAAACCGATTCCATGAAACTGATTTCCGAACCAGTTACACTGATCTCATATGAAAGGTATGACTGAAGAACTCGGGCAACCGGTTCCACTTTGGCGCTTTAGAGGTGATTGCTTTTGGGAAAATTTCAAACAAAAATCAGCGGTCTTACAATTGATACTAGAGGGGATTGTAAAGGAAAAGTCGCTATTCTGCATCCGATTCTTTTGAAACAGAAAATTTTCCTGGGTTATAAATATATAAATATATAAATAAAAGAATCAAGTATTTGTTGCTGCCATATAGACAATCGCAATTAATATTATTTAATACAGAATCTTTTAATGAGCTCATTTACAAGAAAAAGAAGAAGAAATTTTCTATATTTAATCATTTAACAGACACAAAGAATTTATAAATTCTATTTTATAATTCTACATCAAATAAAAAGTAATAATTATAGGTCTTTTAAACTACTAATCCAATCAGGAAAAAGTGTTCACGAAAACTAAAGAGGGGAACCTAAGTTTTAAGAAAATTATTGTTTTAGTCACTCTGTTTTAACACAGGGTTTAAAATTTGAGCGTCTTGGGTGTATACTAAGGTTGCCAGATGGCCTGGATTGTCCAGTTATTTTGGCTCTTGTCCAGCTAAAATACAATTTGTCCAGTTAAAACGAATTTCTTTAATTTTAATTATATTTTTTATTAATTAAATTAATATTTAGCAGTATTGGCCCTAGAAAGTCATTCCTGCATTATTATAGGAATGCATAGTAAAATGAGTAATCTTTTGAATTGCTTTAAAAAATCGGTTAAAAGATGACTTTTATAGAAGCAATGTTGCAACTATTTAAAAAAAAATTTCCCATCACGAAACAAAAGCTTTCAAATTAAAAGCAAATCAATTTTTAAGAAATCCTATTATTTACTTGGAACAACCATATGATTTCGGAGACGAATCACTTTACAACAAAATTTCTGTTTTAAATTAAAAACAATCTCTTTTATCGTGGGATAACTTATCAGAGTTTCCAAAAAATTTAGGAATATCAAATTTAATTGACAACGACAAGTTTTACACTGACTTCTGCTGCCTGTGAGAAACCTTTGATAATTTGCCGAAAGATATTCCAATTGATAAGATATGGTCCTTTTTTTAAATGTGATAAAAGTAATGTATAAAATCTATATAAATTGATCTCGTTGGTTATTTCCATCCCAACTAGCAATGCTTTTTGTGAAAGAACGTTTAGTACACTCTTATAAATTTTTATTTAAAATTACTATCATAATGGTAGGTAACTGAATGCCTACCTCTATACCCTAAAATTACTAAATGTGTGTAAATTTAAATGTCTACTACAGGTGTGTAAATTTGAAATTTATGTGCCTAAAAAATACAAATAAATGAGAATAAATACATTTGAATGCCAATAAATACATAACTAATCTTTCTATTTACGATTAGGATTAAAATTCCGTTAATAAAAACACCGCGGAATATTTTATAAATTTTATTTACAACTAAATAATTTATAATACATAACAAAATTACACACCCAAAAATTACCGAAACTCCTAAATATTTAAGTAATTGACCCATCTTTTGAAATGACTCTTAAAGATTAGCCCTGAGGGAAATCCTTGAATAGTGCTAGTTTTGAAATTTCGTTGTTTTGGGCGCCTTTTAGAATTTGCAGGGTCAAATCTAGTGAAGAAAATACCGTATAATCCAATGATATTATAGCAATTGGGCCATATTTTATAGTGATTTCTGTGAAGATTTGCGTCTGTATATATTTTTTCAATAACAAATAATTTTTTGACAAATTTTAGTTAAACACAAACTATTTTAGATATAGGCACAAATGTGCAAAATTAAAATATAATACAAATTTGCTCCAAATTATTCATAATTTACTATAAAATGTGCTTGTAAATAATGAAGCATGTCTAACTTTGTGTACAAAAATGTGTTAAATAATTTTTTGAACATATCGTGCGCAATTTAAAGCATTATGTGTGGTTTTTATTCAATAGGGAAAAATGCTGCAAAGAGAGAGAGCTTTCTGGATAAAATTTCAATGAATTTCCTTCACGCAATAATTAATTAACATTATGCGGATAATTCATTAAAATCATGCAGATAACTCACTGAATGTGTGATTGCAGACCCCTACGTATACCTAAGGGGCCTAGAGACGATTCTTCGGATGGCCAGTTCCCTACTTGGGTCATCGATGATCTAACTACCCTACCGGTAAGTCAGTCCGGTAATCCTGCGGAAAGACAAAACAGGGGAAAAAAGGAGCCCTAAAATGTCAAATTTACCGGTTCCCCTATCCATTGCAACACCTGGCTAACAAATTGAACAAAGAAACCACACACATTTTAACAACAGAAAACTAAAATCGAAAAAACCCCAGCACCCGTGCAATAACATAGCCGTGTAGGCACTTGGGCAATTCCTGAAGCGCTTTCGTCCCCTGCCAAAGGGACTCATCAGCAGGATTAACCTACTAGTTCCGTGGAACCCCTGTGAGACGCATATATAATATGCTTCCGAACATAACAAACCACATCCTAACCCGTCCCAAAAAACCATAAATCAAAACAATCCAAAAAGCCTTCCCCATCCATCCCAGTACCACGCCCGAGAACCAATAACCGCTGGTCACAACACCCGCGGACTATAACATACACAATAAAATTAGAACAACAAAAAAATAGCCCATCAATACCCCATATACAGATTCCCCAAAAAATAATAAATTCAAAAACTCACCCCACTGACTCCATGCAGCACCGAAAAACAACACCTTTCGCTTCCACAAAGACCATAGTACACGTTCCCACCAATCATAATCGCGACAAGAAAAATAAATTTAGAAACAAAATACCGAACCGAACAATTCAAATGAAATACAAAAAATATTTCCAAATTGTCAAAAAATAACAAACCCCATGTGATCAGGTCCCCAAACACAAATCACAATCAAGATACCAACAGTATCAGTAAGCAGCGGCAGTAACACCAAACTGCCTATCCCGTGAAATCAGTCCAATAACCCCATCACTTCCGCCTTATCCCAGTGACAATCCCAATCCAATCCACGGATCCTACACTCAAAAAATAACATCGGCCACATCCCCACAACACAATACACCCAAAGCCAAGGAATACAGCCCAATCCAGGCAGTATAAGAAACAAAATCAAAAATCAAAATGCCAAAAATCAGCACCCCAAAAAATCCAACAAAACACGCGAAAATCCCTCGCTGCAAAAAACCAATGAATGGACGTCAACAATAAATTGACAAAATTAAAATAATCCCTAAAGACCGTCAATAAAAAATAATCAACACAACCACAGGACCTGAGAGAGATACCTACCGAAACGTGGATTTGTCCACCAACTTTATATATTCTATCACTCAAGAAAATCTAATTGATAAACGAGATTTTTTCTCAATAACATTTTCAAGGCAAAAATATATAAAAAACTTAATCAGCGATTAACAATCTGCAAACAAAAATGCAACTTTTGTACCATAAAGTCTTTTTTCGCGTTCCGCGGTTATTTTGAAATTTTTTAATTGTGGTTTTTTAAAATTTATAATCTAGGGACTATAATACCCAATTGATAGAACAAAGTTCTGTGATTAATTGAAAAAAGAAATCGCGAAAAAAGTCGCGGAAAAAAAATATCCAAAAAGGAAAATTCTTACATCAGCATGTTTGTTTGCAGAATAAAAATCGCTGATTTAGTTTTTTAATTCAACTTTTGTACCATTAAGTCTTTTTTCGCGTTCCGCGGTTATTTTGCAATTTCTTAAGTGTTGTTTTTGTAAAATTAGAATCTGGTTACTATAATACCCATAACTCATATCAAAGACTGGTGGTTAGTTTGAAAAAAAAGTTTGCGAAAATAATTTTGCAAAAAGTAAAATTCTTGCATCAATATATTCCTTTGCACAATGTAAATCGCTGATGAAGTATTTTAATTAATTTTTTATACCACAAAACCCTTTTCGCATTCCGCAAATGACGTTTGCAAATGCCAATTCTTTCCTATAATTGAGGCATTAGTAATCGTAATGAATTTACTATACAATTGGCATTAGTAATGAAATCGATGTATTTCAAAGCATTAGCATTAGTCCAAGTAATAATAATGCCAAAAATTTCATTAGCATTAGTTTCAATTTAATGGTAATGAATTCACCAATTAATTTGTCCAAATAATTAATTAGTCCCATGTATGGTTCATTTGAAAAGTAAAATTTACTTTTATTTGGGATGACATTGATTTTGAAACTGTTTTTGCAATAAAAAAAAAAAACAAAAAAAGGAAGGAGAATAACGCAGCTTATTTTCTAAATGCATTAAATATGCTTTCATTTTGCAAATATTTTGCAGGTTTTTAAACCATTATAATATAGGGCTGTGCCCTATTCTGTGATACCAATATCGTGTAGCGCAACTAAGCGCTTTTGTTGATACATTTTGAAAAAATCTAAATTAAATATTTTTTAATTATAAAACCTACAACGGTACTTAAATCATGTGTTTCTTCACCTAAAAATCTGGATTAAAAAAAAGTATAAAACCAGCAAAATCAGTCCATATTTAAAAAAGATATGCCGACATAAATCTTTTATTCTCCCGAGATGGTCAAGTTTGGCACCATGTAGTACAACCTGTAATAAAGGAGTTTTACCATAGCAACAAATTTTCTTACAGCATAGTTACTCCTAAGATCTTGTAAACACATTTTTCCGATTGGAAGATTCAAAATTATTACCATTTTTTGGTTTTGGAACCACTCTGGACAGTTTCATCGCATCCAAGACTCGTCAGTGATTATTTTAAGTATTAATCACTAATTAATTAATCACAGTATTTCAGACTTTTAAATTGTCTCTATGTGAAAAACTCTTTTCTACTCCGTCACCGGGAATCGAAACGGCAACCCTGTACAGACTGTGACTCGTAGCATCACCACTCAGCGAATACTCCACTTTCGGTACAGCAATGAATTGCAATATTTAGTTAAATTTTAATGTGTAGTCAAACGCCCAATTACGTATCTTTTTGGAACAGGTGTAAATTTGACTTAAAAAAGGATTACTGATTTTTCATTATATTGAAACCATTTTGCTATTTATTTTTAAACAATGTTTAAACAATCCTTAAAAGAAAAAAAAATAATTGAAAAGTCTATTAAAACAATCATCAATTTTGACAAAACGTAAAAAAAACGATTTTGTGGTTTGGTTTTTCATATTTGAAAGTTTTTTTTTTGTTTAATTTTCAAAACACTACACCTACACTACACACACGTTCATATTTTTACCGGCTATGTTTGTGTGTATGAGTAAAGAATTTCTTGTAATTTGAATTGAAATAATTTTGTATATAAACAAACTATTTTAACAAGAAAGAAAACCAAAAATATTTGTTTTTTTTTTGTTTTAAAACAGAAAACAACAAAATTATTTAAATTATTTTTTCTAAAAATAGAAATCTAAAAACAGAATATTTGACTGAAAATGACAACTCCTACAGACGATACATATTTTTGTCTGGTTTGTTTTTTATTGACGAATACAAAACGTTCAACAATATGTTTCAATATATTTTAATTGATTCTTCAATTGAAAACAAACTTTACCTATAACTTTTTAAATAAACCTCAATCGGTTATGGAAAATATATTGTGAGTGTAAGACAGGCCTTCCAACATAAATCGGGGTTAATTTATAATCAAATTTTAGGCTCCAGTAACTCAAACGAGCTAAGAGTTCCTTTGTTTTTCCTAGATCTCGCTTAGTTCTGTAGGTCACTTTTTAAAAATATCCTTTATAGAGTGCAACATGATTATAAACCGTTCATAGATACCGAAGCTTAATGTTCGATATAGTCATAATAAACGTTTTTATTACAACTCTGTTGCATTGTGTAATAGGCTTCTTTTATTCATATACACATTACGAAATACCACAGAAATTTCGACATTGGCCATATTAACCCTCTTCTGATTACAATAATATTTAAACCATATATTTGGCGTTGAAAATCTATCATTGAACAAGTATTGAAATTTCAATTTATAGCTTTATTTAGGCGATATAGTACAACAAAGGTTAACGACGTATCTTGAAACCCAATACTCAAATAATTTCGGTTTTTGCTGTAAATAATACTATCAATAAAATAAAATTACGTACCGAAAATTATTTATCAATTGTTGTTATTTACAAAGTTATGGCAATTTTCGCTTTTTGAAAATTACTAAATTTGGCGAATTTGGCACTAAGCATCAATAAATTTTGACGAAATTAGTTGTGCTTACTACTACCTCAAAGTATAAAATTTGCGTTTAATTAAAAAAAAATCTATTGGCTAGTTTTGGAGTTAGAGAGATATTTGTAAAACGTGTCCTGGCGTTATCCTGTGAGTCCTTGGAGAAAAAATTTTAACTGATTTTACAATTAGAGACTTTAAACTAGCTTTGTTATTATCGGTAATGTACGCCAGGTCGTAAATGAATTTTTGGCAATTTTTCAAATATTTTTTTCTCTTTTAAAAAATTAATTTTTTCAAATTTTCTAAATTCTCACTTTACATTCTTCTCGCTTTGAAACCATTCCTTATAAAAAAAAAAAAACTTTGAAGGCAAAAAAGTAGACAGTTAAGTTTTCTATGGATATAATACAACTTGTTTAATAAAATATTGTTATTTAGGCAAAAACTATTTATAATCTGAAGACCGCCTTTAGGCGGCCTTGTGCATTAGAGGGTTAAGTGTTAATTTTCCATATTTTAAACGTCGATAATGTACGGGTAGTATTCAGGTGGTATACAAAAATAAATATGTTATCGTTTCTTTTCGTATCCATGCTAAGTGTGAGCAACAAAACGGGGCTAAATAATATTCTTGACCAGTTTTTTCTACCCTTTATATATTTTTGGTGGTCAAAAATGAAAAACCAAACCATATCACTTACTCGAAGCCATTAATAACGGCTTGCGTTTCTTTGAAATTTTATTAAACAAAAAAATATTCTCAAATTTCACAAAAGAAAGGAAATAGTAAACAACAGGATATCGAAAAAAATATCTAAAATAATATTTAATTCCTTTATTATTTTTTGTTTTTTCTTTCTTTTTTGCCATTCTATTAATTGTTCTTTAATGGATTTGAGTAAAGGGGTCATGTTATGGTGAATATTTTATAAAAAAAAAACATAATGTTGGAATCACAATTGTTATTTTTCCATCCTTTTGTTTTGGCTCAAATAACATAAAATAAACTAAAAGTATAAAGATTTTTTGTTTTGTCATTTTTATCAAAATCCATTAAAGGCAAATGGCCAAATGTTAAGTGTCGCCAAAATACTTAAATAGCTCACCTTACTTGTGACGATGGCTTTTAACCAACAATAAGAATAACTAAACAATACGGTGAGGCCATGCCCAAATAAAATGTTTGTAACAAAGAACTGATTGATGGTTAGTAGCATTGTGTTCGAAAGGGTTTACAGAAACATTTCTAATTTTTTTACAACCAGTTAACTATACATCTGAAATTTCGGATGTTCATTATACCATCTAAGAAAAATTACTGAAAGCCTCGAAAAAACAGTTTTTAGTTTTAAAATAATCAAAATAAACAAAAAGTCAAAATCTAAAATCGAGCATATCGACTATATGTGAAATATGGCCCTGAAATTGGAAATTTTATAATTTAGGATACAGAGTATGACACATCTAGCTCTTACTGTAACAGAAATCTAATGACCGAAATGGATCGCAATACATTTGCTCAAGTGATCAATCGATTTGAAAAGTTTAATTTTTTGAGTAAACCAAAATTGCATTGAAAATATTTTGTTGAATCCGTTTATTTGGTATAAATTCCGTCATATGTATGTTATATATTTTGGAACATGTTTTTGCTATTGGTACTCCTTTCTCTTTTAACCACAAATTGACCAATCATGCAGCTTAGTAAATACTTGTAAAAGCTGTTGTTATTGATCATTATATTAGGGGTTTTTAAGGGGGTTAGAAATAAAGCAAAAGTGAACATGAAACGGCATAGTAAAATGTAAACTACTAACACCATTTACTCATATTGCTAATTTTTATAGTTAAGGTCCTATTTCCGATTATATTATAAGTACGGATTATATATTTTTTTTATTTTATAAACTTAAAAGCTGAATATACCATAGGCACTATTCCTAAATGACGGCCGATACAAGAGTATTGTATATTGAGGGTCAGATGTACTTACATATAACTAAATACTTGTTTGTTGTTCCAATATGTGGTTACCATAAATTCAAATCAACACCCTCACATACAAGTATTTGCTTAGACTAGAGCATATCAAAAAAAAATGTTGTTTATATTCTTAAAAATTGGAAGCGAACAGTAGTAAGTAAAGTCAAGGATTATTGAATCAGTTTTTAAATTTCATATTGTTATAGAAGTATACGTAATTTTCTGAGATGTACGTATGCAGTAGAAAATAATATTTTGAATTTTTTAATATTTTTCTCAAGAAAATTGAGTTATTATTTTTGGAAAACCTTTAGGAAAACCAATAAATTTTAAGTCCTTGGATATAACTCCTCTCCTATGACAACTCAAAATCATTAGTGTTTGTATTAAAAAAGAAGTACATCTAAATAATTAAAAGCATTACACTTTTTCTACTATTTTGGCATATCTTTTTTTTTGCTGGAAATTGAAATAAAAATGATGAAAAATTGATTTTTATGCACTAGTAAAAGGAGTGCTGAAAAAATATTGAATAGCGGTGCACCTTTTGCACTAGTTCCGAAAGTACTGAGAAAATGTTGAAGTAAAAATATTGTCCTCCTATGATAACTCAATGCTAAAATCATTAGTGTTTATGTTAGAAAAGAAGTACATCTAGATAGTTAATTACAGTGCTTTTTCTACTGCTTTTGCATCTCTTTTTTCGCTGGGAAACGAAAGAAAAACGGCACAATCGGAACTCTTAAAGTTTATTTTTAAAAATCTCCAACAACCCTACTGACCTTTCTTATTTTTTTGCATAAAAACTTTAAAACAAGTTAGCAATGTTAAGAGTTGTTTGCTTGGTCATTAATTTTTTTTCAATCTATTTATTTGGTAGCCCCTAATTTGGCCAATTAAGAGAAAAGATGTAAGTTTTCCTGAACATATAAAACAATCTATCTTAAACCATTAACAATGTTTTCCGCTATTTGTTAAAACTGTTAAATATTTTATCGGTATTTTTAGTTTTATTTAAACTCTTAACAACATGAATAAAATGCAACTTGTTTTACGTTGATTGCTAAATTTTGCACTTTAGCAGCATAATTTTGTTTCTACCTTTTTCTTTTTTTTTTTTTTTTTGCATAAGCACATTCATACATTTGGATAGATGAATGGACAAACTGACAGGCATAAAATGCTTGTTAACGCTTTTCATGAAAGGGGGCCAGTTGCTGTTGTTTGTTACATTTAGTTGTACTTTAGTAGTTTTTAGTGTCTTCCTAAAGCCTTAAATTTAACATTTTTATTACTACAACAACAGCAAATTTTTTTTGGAATATTTCCGCTTGATAGGAAGAACGAATTAAAAAAATAAAGCAACAAAAAATTCCCAAAAAAAGTATATACTATATATTTTTCATACAAAACAACAAAAATAATATTTACTAGACACTGAACTAAAAGAAACAACATAAAATTTCTAAAAGAAACTATAGGGCAGTATTTAATAAATCTGTACAGTTAAAGGCTGCACCAGAACTAGTCCAAAAATATCGATTTTTAGCAGCACCTTGTACCAAAATTTAGTGTCTCCTTAAGTCCAATCTGAAGTAAAAAAAAGTTATATTTAAGTGTGACTCTTAATTGTGATTGCATTCCCACTATGTTTTGTTTTTCAAAACTCACTATAAATTATATTTATTCAAATTTTTGTTTCCAAACTTCAAAAAATTAAGAAAAAAATTGCCAATTAAAATTTTTTTTTTTTTTTTATTTAATTGTTAATTTATAAGGAATGTTGTGACTTTCAGTCTTAATATATAGTCCTTTACATTCACAACTTGTCACAACTCGGAATAGGCACCTTAATTGCCCTTACGAGAAAGAACTTCTTTTTTATTTAAAGAGGAGCAACGATTACGAAATACTTCCTATTAATTATTGTGTTTTTTTCTTTAGAAAGGGGATAGAAATTAAATGATAAGAAGTGGACGTTGAATGGCTTAAATTATGGCAACACTGTAATTGCGAGAGTTATTGAATTTTATAATCGCCAACTGATATCGAGTTGGCGAACTTTGTTGAAGCGTTTTGGTGCTCGTTATGTTATTTTACTTCGGTGGTGTTAAGTGCTATTGCGATATGTATGAGAGATAGAAAACTCATATATATTATTTTCCCAAATTAATATTCACATCGCTGGGGATCGAACTCGCAACCTTATGTGCAACAGTCCAACGATCTTACCATTACACAACTATGCTCACAATTGAGAATCAAAGACAAGCGTTTTAAACGGATAATGTTAGGATAAATGTATCGGTTGTCAACCTTGATAAATATTGTTACTAAATTAGATTAGTCAAGTATAGAAAACTCTGTAATTTTTTGGTAGAAAATATCCCGAAAAACGGGATTTGCTAAATACATCAATCTGGTAACACAATATTTAAGTATATTCCAGAGCATATGCTAAAATGTTAAATGTCCTAAATAATGTTAAGTGTTATAATCATAAAACCTGGAAGCTTCTGCAACCTGGCAGTTAAACTATAAAAGCTGAACTTAAAGAAGAAAGTGGAAGTTCGTTATTAGCATTTATGCTGTTAGGTGTGTTTAGTTTTTAGCGCTCTAGTAAATCGTTGTATTAAAATCATTAGAGTTTGTGTGTGTATTAAACTGTTGTGTATAAAGAAATAGAGAGTTAATAAATAAGTGCATAAGCACCAAATAAAAAGTAAAGAGAGTATCTGTTATTTAAATAGCAAAGATCGCCAACCTGGCGATCTCTAAAGGAGATAAACGAACGTTTTAGAAGGTAAACTTCACAATTGCAGTCAGCGGTAGGGTTGGTTATTTTGATTGTAACATCAAAGAATCTGATATATTTAAAGGAAATAAACCAACGTTTTTAAAAGGTAAAAACGTGACAACATAAAAAAAACATATTCATTTTTATTTCCGAAATTTAATTCCTTCCCCATAGTTGCAGTCCTTATGAGTATATGTAAACATATTATGGAGTGCAAGTGCATTTTTCAGCCTAACTGAGAAAAAGATAACCAAAAACGACCCTAGCATGTCCCTTAAATTAAGACTTGTCGTTATTCATTCATTACATCCCCTAGTTTTGTTCCTATTGTTTCAAAATCCAGTGCCGAATTGCTAACGAAAATGCCATATTTTTTATTTCTGAAAAAATTACCAAATTTCGAATTAACAAAAATGTTTTTTTTTTATTTAATTAAGGCCCGATTACTGCAAGTTCAGTTAAAATTTAGCCGAAAGTTATATTTAAACTTTATATGAGAAAAAACGATAAATGTGTCAGTTAAAGTCCCAATTACAAAAATGACAAAATTTATTTAACAAATTATGAAAAATAATCTGCTAAAGGCATCTAAAGGGTGTTTTTTAAGCCCGGTAGAACTTACGAAAAGGTTAACTGTCAAAAAAACTGTAATACTGGGTTCATTTTTTGACATTTATGATCAGTATACTCTTCCAAATCTTCGCAAATAGATTGACGCTTGAACAACGCTACCAAATTATCCAGATTTACTTTAAAAATTCGCGCAATTTATAAAGGCAAAATTGTGTTTGTTAATAAACAAAATTGCCGCATATGAAGTGAAACCACAGACAATACAACAGACCCTACAGACTCCATTATATACAGAAAAATGAACCGATTGCTGCAGTTTACTTGCTGCTGGTATTATTGGACTTTATTTTTTCAAAAATGAAGCCGGAGCTCGCATTACGGTCAATGGAGATCGTTACTACACCATGAGGAATGTTTTTTGTTTGAAAATATGGATTTCATTGATCCGGGCGAGATGTGGTTTCAACAGATTGGCACTACGTGCAATACACCGACTGCAAACATCGACTTATTGAAACAAAAATTTGGCGATAAATTGATTTCGAGAAGCGGACCTGTAAATTGGCCTCCAAGGTCATGCGATTTGACGCCACTCGATTATTTCCTGTGGGGCAACGTGAAGTCACTGGGTTATTCTGAACACCAGCCTTGGAGGCCAACATTGTTGCTGTTATTCGTGACATACGGCCAGCAAGGCTCGAAAAATTGGTCCAACATGGGCTTCCCCAAGAACAGCCATATGTCCGAAATCATCTTCAAATATTAATTCCATGTACTGATCTTTGGAATAAAAAAATTTTTTGGATTAAAATTTAATTTTTTTTTTTTTTTATTACTTTTTACAATCTAAATTTCTATTGGGCTTAACAAAACACCATTCAGCTCTCCGGTTTTCATTCCTGCATAAGGAAACCACAAGGAGATGATGTTTTCAGAATATATAGAAATATTTGTTTGGTTAAATTACAAAAAATAAAACTAACAACAAAAAATTTATCACAATTTTCTTTGTCATCTTTCAAAATAATACTCTATTATTTCCACAGATCTAGCAGCTATTGACATTCATTAAATATACACACACACACATACACAAAAATAAATTGTCTGGAATTCTATGGGAACCAGCGAACATTTTTCGTAATTCAATAATTATTATAATTGCAATTACTTAAAATTCAGCATCTGAAAATTTAAATTTAATTTTGAACAGAAAATATATAAGATTAACCAAAACACTGTCACATTTTCCAAAATATTGGCTTTTCTAATCAATATTGAAAAAAAAACTAACTTTTACATTACCCCAGCAAAATCTTTCATTACCAAATAAGTGGTTATATAATAGAAATTCATAGCTCCGCACAACTTATTTTTTGGCGTCTAAACTCATTATTTTTGTTTGGCGTGGTCGTTTTTATAAGTAGTCACGCTTACCCGCTGGCTTACGAAAAAATGAGAAATAAGTAGTTATGAGATTTTGAAGAATAACTGGTTACACATATGCTTACAAAAAGTTTAATTATAAGTGGTTATCCGATAGCTTACTTGATTCTTAAAAATAAGGAGTTAGGCAAATACTATTAGCCTAAGGAAATACATTCAGAAAAATTTAAGTTTTCTCTAGTGTGTAATTTTAGGACTCGTCATAAAAATTAAAACATATTTACATATAATAAAAAAATTAAAAGTACTGTAAAAAGTACTTATTTAAACTAATACGAGTAAGTCATTATTTTATATTTAGAAACAATGAATACAATAGGCCGTTATTAGGAAGTCATTATTTTATATTATAAAATAATGCAACAGGTTATGATATATCATTTTTGGTAATGCAGATAGTAATGAGGTGTCATTACCATTATTTTGCTGGGACCTTCAATACCAAGAACCACCAATTTTGCGAAGATTTAGTCATTTGAATAAAATATCGGCATCAAAAGTGCAGTGTCAGTTCTGTTTCAATAAAATCTAACACTCTTTTTATAGTATTTGTTTTTCCAATCAATAAAAATTTATTTTTTTTTTTGTTAAATTCAGTGCCATCAATCATTAGTTACCATTATTTTGGTAATTATAATAATATATTGAGACTAGGTATAGAAATTGTATTTATCATAATAAAATTTTGGAATATATCATTTTTCATACATATGCATTAGAGCGTACCACCTTACAGGCAAAAAAAAAAAGTGTGCCGTACACCCTCCAATATGAAGTATTTTTGCAAGGAGGTTTCAATAAAAAATTTTTTATGGTCGCCATTTTACATTTTTCGTTATATCTTTGGTATTTACAGTCGGATCTTAAAGTATGATACATGGATATTTTTCTCTCGAGGAGACCAGTGTTTTGCTCTAAGGACATTTTGACCTCAAGTATCCCGTTCTAGTAGTTACCCACCAGATCTCAGTTGCTACCACCCTAATGTGCCACCCTAATGTCAGAAAATAAAAGCTCGCAAAAAATCATTAAACTTTTGCTAAGGGAGTTTTTCGCTAAACCCAGTAGAAATTTTTGTTATATATTGGTTGCCGAACGTAGGGGTCGCCTTTTTAAATTTTTTTTAATTGGATTTTTACTATATAGCCAAACACTGGTCTCCTCGAGGCAAAATAATCGATGTATCACACTTTATAATCCGATTTTAAATGCCAAAGCTATAACAAAAAAATAAAAAAGGCGACCCCTACGGTCGGCAAAATAAAAAATTTTTTTTTGAAATCACCTTCCAAAAATACATCATATTGGAGGGTGTACGGCGAACTTTTTTTTTGAGGCACGGTCTAATATGAATGTATGGTGCAGGGGGTAGAGACTGTGACGACTCATACTTTTTTCCAGCTCTACCTCGCACGAGAACGAGTTACTTTTATCTCCGGCCGTGCTCAGGGAAATTAGGGTGGAATCTTGTCTGCTGAGAGGAAGATTAAAAGTCGACGACAACAACAAAAAAAAAGCAGCAAACAAACCCGCAACCAGTGTTGCCATAACGGCGATTTTCTCGTCAGATCTAGCGATTTTATTTCGCCCCTAGCGGTAAAAATTGTCCTGTACACTCTAAAAAATGTTTGTAAATTTACTACTATAAAATGGGTAAAATTTTGTTTAATTTTACGAAAATTCGGTAAATATAAACAAAAAATGCGTAAACTTTTTTTGTACACACTTTCATACGCAATAATACACACACAAAGTATTTTTAGACATTATGTGCTTATAAATAAACACATTGTGCCTAAAATTACTATTGGTTTGTTAAATAAAATTTTTACGCACAAAGTTGGTAAATATACTATCCAATAATAGTAATAAATACTCTGACATTTCAAATTGGAAAAAATTTAAAAAAAATTATAAATAATAAAAAGAAAAAGCGAAAACGGATTATTTTTTGTGAATTACAACATTTCCATAAACACATTAGAGTCTGGAAATAGCAACATAAGCATGAAATTGTTTTTGGTAATTATTATTAACGCATGTGGTAGTCTAAACCTCATTTCAAAATTGAAAACGCCGTAAGAGAGACACGGCCTACTCAGGAACTACTGGGTGCAATAACTCCTGCTCAACAAAATGCCTTCTTTGCAAGGGAGGCAGTCAACCAACAACCGTCAACAATAACGGGAGAAAACGCCGTAAGAGAGATACGGCCTAGGTAAAACAACTGGGTGCGATGACTCCTGCTCAACAAAATGCCTTCTTTGAAAGGGAGGCAGTAACCGTCAACAATAACGGGAGAAAACGCCTTAAAAGAGATATGGCCTACGCAGGAACAACTGAGTGCAATGACTCCTGCTCAACAAAATGCTTTCTTTGCAAGTTAGGCAGTACTCAATGAATACTGACTTTGTTGAGCAGGAGTCATTGCACTCAGTTGTTCCTGCGTAGGCCATATCTCTCTTAAGGCGTTTTCTCCCATTATTGCTGACGGTTACTGCCCCCTTTCAAAGAAGGCATTTTGTTGAGCAGGAGTAATTGAAGAAATAAAAAAAAAAATTAGAAAGATAGGGATAAGAAGAATGTAAATGGATTAGGAAGCTAGTTTGGAAGAGTATTAAGATGTTATCCTCTTCCTATCAAAACCACCCAACCTTGCTATCTAAACATTATCTTTCTTCGATAGCCCACATGTGCCCTTAAACAGCTGCACCTACATGTTTCGTGGAACTAAAACAAATTAATTAAACCAGAACTAATAAATTATTTATTTAACAGAGAGTAATTAGAAACTTGAAAATAAATATTAAATTTATAGTTAAAGAAATCATAAAAAATCTAGTATTAATTATAAGTATAAAATTAATTATCTAATTTTTTTTCGAGTGTATAGGATTAAATCAAATTATAATTTACGTTATTAAATATTAGAATGAAACCTAAAATGATGAAATAGTGATATTAAATGAAAGTAATAATTGAGAATTAGAACGATGGAAAAAGAATGAAATAATTCGAAACTAAAATCTTGAAGTGCAAAGTTCTATCTCATTTTGTGGAACGACGTTGAATTGAAATAAAAAAAAAAAATATATATATTTTTATGTCTACCGTTATTTTATTTACGTGTATGTGATAATTTATAAAACAAAAAAAAAATAAAATAACTCACCACATTGCATCCAACGATGACAAAAAGGCCTTAATGTCTGCTTTAAAAAAATTTTATAATAAATTTTCACTGTTTCCAAATTGTTAATTTCGATATAAAACAAATTTTAATTTCGATACCATTCAGAATTTTCGATGTAGTAGTTCTCAACTAATTATGGAATCACTTCAGCGTATAACTAATAATAAAATTTGAAAAAAAAAAATTTACTTAAACAAAAAAAAAAATTAACAAAGAACAGCTATCGATACCCTACGGGAAATTTTAACAAACAGTCACCGAACTGGCCCCTTTACATGAAATGGAGTGGTCACTTTTACATGCCGTTGTCATAGGAGGGGGAAATTGATCCCTTGTGATATGTCACAAGACAAATCCTAGGACAGGTTACTGAACTCTCATAAAAAACAAAGTTCAGGGACCTGTCCTGGGATTTGTCTTGTGACATGTCACAAGGGGTCAATTTCCCCCTCCTATGACATCGGCATGTAAAAGTGACCACTCTATTTCATGTAAAGGGGCCAGTTCGGTGACAGTTTGTTAAAATTTCCCGTAGGGTAACAAAAAAAAAAAAAATATTGATCGTATTTAAAAAAAAAATCAATTGTCAGACAAATCAGAACCGCTATATATTTCATACAGCGGATTATGTTATAATCAATACACTTCAGCCGATTTGAAACAAAACTAAACGTTGTCGATAAATCTTCAAAGCCTTCAGAACGTCTCGTGATAAAAAAAATTTCTAATCGAGACAACTCTATAACAAAGTTTCGGTAACAAATTATCGAAACTGAAATTGTTACTTCGGTGACTAAACCTGCATGCCCCCGTTCCCTTCAAGGGGCATGCGATGATGATAAATATTTGCAAATCAGTTTATACTGTTCAGTCCGGTAAAAATTGGTGGTTTAAAGGTTACAAATTTTGGTTATAATTTAGTGCAATCCACAGATTTAGCGAAATTTAACGACATCAAGGGCTTAGCGGTTATGCTATTACCACTCTGAAAAGAAACGAATTAACTATCTTAAATTTTTCATCCTACACAAATCCGCAACTTCCTTACCTTCAACTTCCAATAAATATAAGTTTGACTATCCAATAAAAAAGAAAACAATTTTGCCACAATAAAATTATTAATTTTTGTATTCACACGTATGTGATTGTTCTTCTTTAAGCACCGTAAGTTGTTTTTCATGTGGAAAAATTTCACTCGAACTTTAAATGCCTCAAATTGCAATTTAATTTAAAAAAATTAACAATTTTTTAATTTTATAACAAAGACACAATCAAAACAAACACAAAATGTCACTTTGCCCCAAGAAGAATAATAGTCTTGTACATTAAATTTGCGTGAAAACAAACTCTACACAATTTTCACGTGAAACTGATTGTCGTGAAAAATAATTTTTTTTATATGGAGTATAACAGTTTTTTCAAGTGATACTCAAACAACTTACGGTGCTTTAGATTCAAATGATTATGAAAATTTTTGACTTTATAAATGTTCTTACCTTGACAAATTTGAATATTCAAATTATGTTTACTTGATTTGTAGAAAATTGTGAATGCAGTAATACTCAGAAAAATAGCACGACCTCACAAGACACAGCCTGATAGTCTAGCAATCTGAGTTTAAACCTCAGTTTTTTATTTAGTAATTTTTTTATTGATTCAAATTAGAAGACACAATTGATTTTCTATTGTTGATAAAATTTTATTCCTAAACAAAATTTTCAAATTTCCAACCTGGAAAAATTTAAATTTGACAAAAAATATTTAAATCGAGTTTAGCCTAGAGGAAAAGCAATGAGCAGACAAACGAAAGGTCGCCAGTTCTATCCCAGTTGACAACATAAAATATTTTCAATTTTTAAATAAATTGTGTAGAACATGTAATTCTATTTATATAATTTATAATCCACAAACATTCACTTAAAACAGCAAACATTAAAACCTTGGAAATAAATTTCGGTTATTACAACAGTTTTAAAAATGAATAAAAGAGATTATACCTGAAACTAAAAAATTCGGTTGGCGCAAAATTCAGTTGAAATTACGAATCTATTTTCTGTGTGTTTGTAAATAAAATTAAACTTTTTTAAAGTGCAATTAAATTTTTGATTGAAATTGAGCTTAAAATTGATTTTTAAAACACCAACATGTTTGTTGTTTGATTGTTGAATTTATTTCAATTAAATACCATGTAAACAAATTTGTTGAAATTAAAAGTAAATTTTAACTAGCGAACGCACTACTTCCATTCAACGCTCACCACTTTTGGTTGATAAGAGCAATTTTTGTTTATATTTTCAATTAAATTGTTTGAAATTGAAATGTTTTTTTAGGATTTTTCCAAAAAAATCTAATTCTCCTATTTTAAACCAACTTGTACAAAACTGCGGTGTGTAGTGAATTAAAAGTCGAAAAATCCTAATCTAAGGGACATACTACTCTACGTACAGTGAGCGTCAAAAGAAAATATACATGTGTGTTTTATATGTTATATGTTTATTTTTATTTCAGTATTTTGCAATTCTACTTTATTTAGCATTTTAGGTATTTTTGGTGATATACTATTAATTGAGCGCGAGGTCATTTAGTTTTTAATATGAAATATCTTTTATTATTTTATATATATCAACGATATTTCCACATTCATTGAATGACATAATCAGGGTTTCTGCAAACAACAACAACAAACAATTTAAGACTCAGTTTTAAACACAATTAAGTGTGTCAATTATTTATCAAATTCAATAACTGATAAGTTAAAAAAAGTTTACAAACTTTCACAATTGTCCTTAATCGGGTAGGGTAAAGAGACTAAATGAGGTTGATATACGACCCATTGTTCGAAATATTACGAAAGTGCCTTCAAAGTATTCAAGAAAATTTTCAGAAATCTTAGGTATAACCGTTAGCTCTACATTGTAGTGGCTTACATAAATGATTCCGGGGAAAAATCTGTAAATAAGTTAAAACAAATTTAACTATAGCACTGCCTGTATAGAAACGGTAAAAATATATCATTATTTTTTGGACCAGCAACAATGACACCGTCTAGTTACTTTTTCCAAAATTTCAAAACAAAAAGTTATGTGTTACCGATAATGACTTACTTTTAGCAATTTTTCATATATAAAGTAATGTTCCAGTTTTTTTGGAAAAAAAAATATTTTGATATTTTGTATATTGGCGGGAAGCATATTTGTGCCCTGCTGCCCAGTCCTAGTAAAGAAACGGTAATGACACGTCATTATTTTTTGGACTACCAGTAATAACACCGACCATTTTCTGCATCTGGAGATCGTTTTTTTGGCACGAGCAAATTTTATTTAAAAAAAATTACAATAAAAAACTATTTTTTTATAAAAACTTTTTTTTCTTGATAATCTAATTTTAGACCCATTATATTTGTCAATACTGGTAACCTTGTAGGTAATGATATATTTGCTCCCAAAATAATTAAGTAAATTTTTAGTGCAAATTAATCGTAGAAGGACATTTTTCTATTTTGTGAAAAATGGCCATATATAGTTAAACAACAAAAGTTAAGAATTGATATAGACGATTTTTCCTTGGAACTTGTCCAGTATATATTTCATTAGCACATAATGTGAGAGGAATTGCAACGGTGCCACCTGAGCTTATGGATAGTGTTCTTGGATATTTTAAAGATATTTTAGTTCGATTATTCCAAACCATTAAGTCTCTTTGTCCTACCAAATTAAAGTTGATTTTGAAAATTTATCAACTTTTTATAGTTATCAATAGGGCAAGGAATTCCATGCAAATGCATGATTTTTCTCGATAGTCCAAAACTAATATGGACTAAGTATTTATCCGAATCATTAAATTTAGAACAAAATGGCATCGATTTGTAGTTGGTTATTTTTGCATATTTTGTCAAAAATGCATGTTTTTGCATATTTTGACTTTAAACTCATATCTGGTGCCTTTTTAATGCATATTGTGTGCTTTTTAATGCATATTTGTGCATATTTTTCATTTTTAGGAGCATTTTTTATTTTGTAAAAAAATATAAAAAATTTATACGTTTTCATATTTTGATTCAATCAAAATAACAATTCTTAAAAACCTCAGATGGCAAATCTTCGAGTTCTGTGTCTTATATTTTTAATGCATATTTTTCTTTTTTAGCCGCATATTTTAGGCTCATATTTTCTATTTTTAAGTGCATGAAATTCCTTACCCTAAATACTTATCAATTATTTTGCTCGGTGTATTGTGGATTGTGAATTGTACCGATCACGGGCAAAAAAAGTAAAATAATTATTTACTAGCATTCTCTAGAATGTGTTACAAAAACAATTACCATAAATAACGGTAATCTAAGCTATAAAAAGCCGTCATAATTCTTGACGGTCGAAGTGTACACACTCTTTTGACTTATGTTGTATGTATGTAGTGCAATAATAGACGATGGTGGAGACACAACAGTAGCTTTAACCCTTTGACGACCATCGGCAAGTATGCTTGCCAAACAGGCAACAAAAATGTAATATGCGGTAAATCCCTACGTGGCTCCACTTTCCCCTTGCGAGCCCACGAATTTGGTTAACAAGAATTCCTCATTTGAGGGGGAAAAAGCACAAATTTTGGCAAGCGAAATGAAGGGTAAGAAAGCGGTCTATGAGGCCCATTTTTTGTAATGTATCTATAATTTAGTTCCAGATCACGATAATAAAATAATAATATAAATCGCTTCGTCCGGAACGGCGGGGTCGTCAAATGGCAAATATTTTTTGGCAAGCGAAATGAAGGGCAAGGAGGGGTTCAACGGAACCAATTTTTCTTTGCATAACTATTATTAGGTCAGAGAATGTATGGTCCTCAAAGGGTTAATCATTTGTGTTTTGTATAAAATATTAAATTACCATCCCTGATGATGCTGTTCAATGAAAAGCGAAATATTGAAAGAATCCCATGTGAAAATCGAAATATATATGAACATACATTGACTTGTATATGATCATGCATGGGCATACATGATCATATACGTCCATACATGGTACAATATATTACCATACATCATCTCATATACTTCCATATATCTTCGGATCCGAAATTTGAGGGTATATGGAGGTATATGACCATATGTGATCATATATGAGCATACATGAATCACATATGAGAATATATGGTCATACATGAACATGTACGGTCATATACCCTCAAATTTTGGATCCGAAGATATATGGAAATATATGAGATGATGTATGGTCATACATTGAACTATGCATTGACATATATGATCATGTATTCCCATGCATGATCATATACTACTTAATGTATTATCATGTATATTCATATATATTTCGATTTTCACATGGGATAATAAATAAATGATATTTATATTAAAAGTTTCTTTTGATGTTTAAAGTATGGAATGTTTCTAGTTTTTTTTTTTTTTATCTTATTCCTGTTGTTGAAGATTATTGTTGTTGTTTTTTCCTATGAATTGAGAAGGAGAAATTATATTATTCAGAATGCCTAAAATGTTGAATAAAATATAATTTCAAAATACTGAAATATGAATGAACACATAACGAACTCACGTGTATACTTTCTTTTGACGTTCACAGTATATTATACAATACATGTATAAATAAAATGCCTGTGTATTGCACAAACAGTTCCTTTTTTCCGCTATACACCCTCATTTATATTGGTGCAAAACATTGTTTCTTCTTCTTTGTTATTTCGGCATTTTACTTGTTGTAGCCCAAAAATAAAAGAGAAATAGAAGCAACCCAAAAATACAAACAGGCAGCAAATAACAACCAAATATCTTAAATATGTATATCTGTATAACACTTTCTTGATATGATGACTTTTGTTGTTGTTCCATGTTGTTGGAATGCAAGGAAAGGGTAAAAGTACTTACTACGGCTACAACTACTAAGTTGATTCAGAAAAATTCACGTAATGAAGTGTACTCGTTTGGAAATGTCGCAACCAACCAACAAAAAAAAAAAAAAAACAAAAAAAAAGGACAGACAAATAGACATACAAACAGGAAAAGAGAAACGGACGGACAATTCATAGTGGGGACTCGCAAAACACACAAACTTTTATGTCGAAATTTACAACATTTATAACAATTGTTGTTGTAGTTATATTTTTCTTCAACGTCATCAACATTTTCGTCTGTTTTTTTTTTCTATTTACTTGTATTTTATATAGAAAAATTAGTTGCATAATTTATTTTCTATTGATCAACAGTGACCTAAAGTTAAGCTAATTTAGGCGGGCAGCCGAAACTAATACCTACTTCAATTCAGAACGAAATTGCAAGTATGTCCAAAGTTACAGCTTATTGAATTAACCACAATTGGCTTTGTCATCTTTCAAAATACTATTGAAGACGACAGAGCAAAATATGGCGATTTTTTAGTGTTGTTTTTTCTTTGATACTTGAAATGCTGAATAACGCTTCTAGACACGAACAAACAATTTTCATTGAGTTTGTAATTTATTCTGGAAAATATTACCAGAAATTCTAAAAAAGTTCCTTAGGCAAGAACACCCCTACGGGAAATTTTAACAAACTTTCACCGAACTGGCCCCTTTATATGAACTACACTGGTCACTTTTACATGGCGTTGTCATAGGAGGGGGAAATTGACCGCTTGTGACATGTCACAAGACAAATCCCATGACAGGTCCCTGAACTTTGTTTTTTATGAACCTGTCCTAGGATTTGTCTTGTGACAAGTCACAAGGGGTCAATTTCCCCCTCCTATGACAACGCCATGTAAAAGTGACCAGTATATTTCATATAAAGGGGCCATCGATTGTAACCAGGGATGGAAAATAATAATTTAAAAAAACCAAGAAAGGAACCTTAATTTTACTATTCGAACAGTATTATAGCCCTAAATTATGAATTTTAAAAAACCATACGTAAGAAATTGCAAAATAATATCGGAATGCGAAAAAAGGCTTTGGAGTTCAAAAAATTAATTAAAAGACTTAATAAGCGATTTACATTCTGCAAACGATGCCAAAATTTTATTTTTTTGCAACTAACTACCAAACTTTGTTTTATGAAATAGGCATTATACTCCCTAGATTAATTTAAAATTTAAATTTAAATTTAATTTAAAAAACAGCACTTTAAAAATTGCAAAATAATAGCGGAAAGCGAAAAAAGAATTTGTGGTACAAAAAATTAATCGATCGCAATTCCATATCCATACCCTCCATCATCTAAGGTGATGGAGGGTATGGATAGTTACCATCTTGTAAATTATCTAGAGTCTAACCCAGTTCTTAATGACCGACAATATGGCTTCCGTAGAAATTGTTATACGAGAGACCTATTGGCGTTCCTCTCGGTGCATTGGAGTAGGTCCATCCACCGTTTTGGCGTGAACAAAGTGGTTGCTCTGGATATTTTAAAGGCCTTTGATGGTGTATGGCACTGGGCGCTTGTATCAAATCTTATTGCTTTTGGTGGGCGTAATGACTTCGCTCGTTTTATTTCGATCTTTCTCAGAGATCGTACTATTCGTGTTTTTATAGATGGGGTCTCACCTGACGAGTTTCAACTGAATTAAAGGCTACCGCAGAGTTCTTTTCTTTCTCCTTCCCTATTCCTTATCTTTCTCAAGGATCTTCTTGGTCAAACTTTCAACCCTATCTACTCAGGGGTATGGCATCACCAAAAAAATAAGTTATAAAAATATCGTTGTCACTAGATGGCACTTTGTTAAAAAAAATGACAATTTCCTTTTTTTATTTAAATTTAAATAATAACAAACAACAAAGCAAAAAACAAACGGATATCTCAAATTTTATTATGTGAATATATTCCGCGCTTGTCTTTTCCTTATTTTGAGCAGTTTTCAGCAGTTTTTGAGTTTTAAAATATAGGCTGAGCTGATACTAAACTGATACTAAATAGTTGCTCAGGTAATATTAAACTTCAGCGTTATTTTTGATTTCCTATCTCTATAATTAACAGCCTCTGTATCTACTCTTTCGCAGATGACAAAAACATTTGTTGTTCATTTTTTTTTCGATCGTAGGCTGAGCCTTGAGGTGATTGGGTACATGAGGCAAATTATGAATGACACACTCAATCGTGATCTTTCTATAATCTCAGAGTGGGGTTGAGCAAATAAGGTCGACTTTAATGCATGCAAGACCCAATGTTATATGTTGACCCATAGGGCTGCCATCTGTACTTATGTGTGATATCGATATTGAGGAATCGGATACCCTTGATATTCTGTGCATGAAAATTCAGTGTTATGTCCGTTGGAACAAACATTGTTTTCAGGTGTCGAAAGAAGCATTCAAGTGTCTAGGTTTTTTGCCACCTATATCGGACCGAAAATGGAATGCAATTCGCATATATGGGCACGAGCTTCGAAGTCTATTTTGGAGGATATGGACCGTGTCTTAAGGATGGTGTCGCACAGTGCTTTGTCCCATAGGCAAAATTAAAAAAAACTGTATGCGGAACGTTAGTGACTTATACATTTTTGAAGAGGTGACATAATACCCTAAATAAATATGGAAGAGAAATTCAGTATCTCCTATTTTTGTTAACAGAGGGCGCTAAAGTCAAAAAAATGTTGAGCTAAAATAGTTAAACGAAAATCTAATTTTAACTGCTTTACAAAAAAAATTGGCAAAAATTAATTTTTAAAGATAATTCTTTGAAACACGGTGGTTTTGTTACATATATTCGCAATAAGCAAAAATTATTTTAATTGAAAATTTTTTATAGAATATTATTTGGTGGTATCGAAAACTTAAGACATTTTTGACTGGAAATCCCAAAGTTGCTTAAGTTTAGTAGAGTAAAAAAAAAAATATGGAAGAACGTCTTTTTTTTATTTATGATTTTAGGACATCTTGAAGCTCTTTAAAAGAATTTGAAAAAAAAATGTTGTTTTTAACCGCAAATTTAAAAATTTTATACATTTTCCAAACCAATTTACCTGAGTTTTAACAAAGTTAGAAAGAGCTAAATTTTAAGGTACCACCAAAAATTAAAATAATAACGTTTAAAAAAAAAAAGAATTAGAAAATTGAAACACAAGCTTCGTTTTACTGTGGTGTAAAAATAAAAAAAAAATTCAAGAAACTTAAAAAAAAATTTAAGTAATAAAACTTTTTTTTGCGAAAAACCTAAAATTTTACAAAGTTTAGTGAAATTAAAAAAAAAAAAATTAAAAAATAACGTCTATTTTTTTATGATTTAGATAGTCCATTAGGATGTATAATTTACTTTAAAAAAAAAATTCAAATTTCGAACCTCAAATGTAAAATTTTTAACTTCTTCTACATATCTCAATTTTTCAATTTTATGTAGATATATATATGTATATGTACTCGTATGTAGATGTATATGCTGTCCCTTAAAATACGATTTCTCGATTTTCATTCATTACACAGCCAAGAAAGATTTCATCTGGTAGGTTCAAAATTGAAGAATTTAATTTTTTTTTAGAAAACTTTAACCCGTGCTGAATTGCGGCCGAAAATGGCCCATTTTTGAAAAAGAAAATAGCATATCAATTAAAAATTCACAAAATTCGAATTTTTTGCAAACACTAGTTTTTTATTTAACTGCCCATTGTAGAAAATCATTACCAGATATGTGGTTATGTAACTACATACTTGGTAATGGTAACTAGTTACTTTTGTTATTACATTTCTTATTACCTTTATATGGCGATGTCGCGAAAAATAATGAGTTGTCGTTACTCACCAAAAAATATATCGTTACCTATCTGCTTACCAGTACTGACAAAAATAATGAGTCTAAAAATAGATTTTCAAAAAACTAAATTATATAAAAACAAAAATTTTTTATTGTATTTTTTTTTTAAATAAAATTTGCTGGTGCGGGAATCGAACTTGGGTCTACAGATTGCCAGTCAACAGCTCTACCATCTGAGCTATATCGACATGTAATATTTAATAAATGGTTCTTCAACAGGGACGCTACAAAAGTAGAAAGACAGGGACAGCAAACGACGCCATATTTCTTGCCGCTCTTTTGACATTTCTCTTCAGTAAGGTTTGCCATTTCATGATGGAAAGATATACGAGCCAACAACGAGTCGAAATTATTAAAATTTACTACCGACATTCGGAGTCAGTGGCCTCAACGTTAAGAGCGCTACGTCCAATTTATGGTCGTCATAATGAATGGCTTCGTCAATAAACAAAATATGCGTTATTGGTCAGACAGCAATCCACACGTACTCCATGAGTCATCATTGCATCCCGAAAAAATTACGGTTTGGTGCGGTTTATGGGCCGGCGGCGTCATTGGGCCGTACTTCTTCCGTGATGATTAAGACCAGCACGTTACTGTGAATGAGAATTGCTACCGTTCAATGATAACCGAATATTTTTGGCCCCAATTGGATGATATGGACTTGGAGGACATGTGGTTCCAACAGGACGGCGCCACAAGCCACACAGCGAATGTCACAATCAATTTATTGCAAACCAAGTTTGGAGAACGTGTTATCTAACGAAATGGTCCAGTCGATTGGCCGCCTCGGTCGTACGATTTGACGCCGTTGGACTATTTCCTGTGGGGCTACGTCAAATCTATGGTTTATGCCAACAAGCCAGCGACGATTGTAAACTTCGTACGAATATCTGCCGATTTATGCTTGAAAACCGTCGAAAATTCGGTTCAGCGACTGGACTTCTGCAATCGTGCCCGTGGTGGCCATGCAAAAGAGATCGATTTCCATACACAATGGCATCGAACGTACTTTCACAGGAATAAAGAATTTCATTGATATCCAAAACCGTTTTTGTTTTATTTAAAAAAACTTTTGTAGCGCTCTTATTGAAGAACCCTTTAGATAAAAATATAATTGACCTGCTGCACACAAGTAAGCTTACTCGCCAACATACAAAAAATCAAAAAATATGTGGTTACATATATCCTTACCAGTGTTTAAAAAATATTGAGTCCAAAAATAGATTTCAAAAAATTTTCAAAAAAATCTAAAAAATTATTTTCTATTTGAAATAATGTTAAAAATGATAAAAATAAGTCATTATCAGTAACTCATTATTATATGTTTTAAAATAAAGCAGAAGGTAAGTGGGTGTCATTACTGGTACTCCAAAAAATAATGATATGTCATTACCGTTTCTACACTGGGTTGTTCATTAAATATACTTAAAATTATTCAAATACGGAATTTTGGTTTCGTTGGATAGCATTAACCCACTTTAACCTAGAACCAAAATGCCCATAAATTTAATAGAAATGAAAAAACGTCTTTTTTTATTTATTTGTCAATTTTTTTTAAATACATAATTTGGAAATGTCAAAAGCTAATACAAAAATATATTATTAACGAAAAAAAATAAATTGAAAAAATGATAATTCGGGTTTTGTGTGAGGAGCAACTCCTTTCCAGGACATTTTATGAAAATTGTTTTCACTAAATTTTAGCGAATTACCAATATTTTTGACCATATGTGTGTCATATTGAAGGTTTTGCTAAAATAAAATAACATTGGACCATAAAAAACTTGTAAAAATTGAACAATAATACTACCCGCCTGTGGCGCTCTTAAAATTGATAATGAATGAGAAAAAGGATATATGGGAGGTAGTCGTGCCCTTCTCCGAATGAAACAAAATTAACCACTGAGTTAAGGGACACAACTTGACCGGCAGTAACCAATCTTCGCCGAATTCTGTATATAATTGTAGCTAAAATTAAAAATTTTAGATTACGGATGTATTGGAGGTGGTCATGTCCTTGCACAGATTTTGCTGAAACTTCGGATTTTTATACCCTACACCACTATGTGGTAAGGGTATTATAAGTTTGTGCTGATGTTTGTAACACCAAAAAATATTGGTCCTAGGCCCACCTTATAGTATACCGATCGGCTCAGAATTTCTTTTTATTTCGATTTAACGATGTCCGTCTGTCCGTCCGTCCGTCTGTCTGTCTGTCCATGCATTTTTGTGCGCACTCTACAGGTCGCAAATATTAAGATATTTTGATGAAACTTGGTACACCGACTTATGTCGGCCCAAGGACATATTGGTTTTGGTTAAAATCGGTCCATGTTTAGACCTAGTGCCCATATAAGGGTCCTACCAAAATTATATTGTTTATACGCTGCAGGTCGTAAATATTAAGATATTTTGATGAAATTTGGTATACAGACGTATGTTAGCCCAATAACGCATCCTATTGATTTTGGTGAACATCGGTCCATGTTTAGACCTAGTGCCCATATAAGGGTCCTCCCAAAATTATATTGTTTATTCGCTGCAGGTCGCAAATATTAAGATATTTTGATGAAATTTGGTAAACAGACCTATGTTGGCCCAAAGACGAAGCCTATTGATTTTGGTGAACATCGGTCCATATTTAGACCATATAAGGGTCCCCCCAAAATTGGCTTGGTTACAAACTGCAGGTCGCAAATATTAAGATATTTTAATGAAATTTGGTGCGCTGACTCACATTATAGAAAATTTTGACACAAGCCCCATTTTAACCCATTCGAATTTCGGATCCAAACATTAGTTGGCTTTTAACCAGACTGGTGTAGGGTATTGTATAGTCGGCATGCCCGACTTTAACCTTTTTACTCGTTCTTAATTTACATGTTCTAAACCAGCACACCGAATTTCATTCTTCTACGATAACTCCTCTAATTTTGCCGATTTGCTATATGGGGACGAAGCACTGTGTGTCGGCGCTTATCAATGATAGTAGCGTATCCAGCTCTATTGATTCGTTGGAGCATCGTCGGAATGTGGGTTGTGTGACTCTGTTCTAGCGATATTATCATGGGAAGTGTTTTTCTGTATTAAGTGAACTTGTCCCCAGAGCCCGAGTTTTTATTGGTAACACTCGCTTATAAAGTAGAGCACATCCATTTGTAGTCGATTGTCCAGTGGTTTGCACAGCACATTAGAGAGAGAATTCGTTTATTATTCGCACCAGCCATACGTGACTACACTACTCCTTCTTTGCTTCTCCCTTTCCTAATTTTTCGCCCAAGTGTTGTTCGAAAAAAAAAAAATAAAACACGATGATATTTTAATGAAATTTGGTACATTGATTCAAATGGGCTTAAGAACAAAGCTTATTGATTTTATTTAGAATCGGTCCATGTCCAGACCCAGTGCCGGTATAAAGGTCCCTCAAAAATTGGTATTTTCACACGCTACAGGCTGAAAATATTAATATTATTCTTTTGGTACACCGACATATATCAGCCCAAGGACAAATATTGCTAATTTTGGTTGAAATCGACGAATGTTTGGACCTCGTGCCCATATAAAGGTTTTCCCAAAATTGGCTTTTTCGCACTCTACAGGTCACAAATACAAAAATATTTTAATGAAGTTTGGTACACCGACTTATATCGGTGTACCCAAGGAGGGAGTCTAGTTATGATGGTTAAATCGGTCCATGTTGAGACCTAGTGACCATATAAAGGTCCCTCCCAAAATTGAAGTTTTCGTACGCTGTAGGTCTCAAATAAAAATATATAATTTTTAATGAAATTTGGTGCACTGATTCATATAGGTCCATAAACAAAGCTTATTGATTTTTTAGAATTGGTCCACATTTAGACTTAGTGCCTGTATAAAGTCCCCCAACAGTTCGCAAATATTAAGATATTTTGATGAAATTTGGTACATGTACGTGTATCGGTGCAAGAATGAAGCGTAGGAAATATTATCATTAAAATCGGTCTATGGTTAGACCCGGTGCCTATATAAAGCCACCCAAAATTTGACTTGCTTAATGAAATTTGAATCGCTGACTCATATGGGACTAAGCACACAGCTTACTGATTCTATATATAATCAGTCTGTTTTGAACCTATAGCCCTATACTATATTTCCGATTTTCTGTTAATTACGCATAAAATTAGATAAAATGAATAGTTCTTACCTTTTTTCTAATTTTTTTTTTTCATTTTATAGACAAATTTTGACACAATTTCTTTTCAACCCATTAGAATCTCGGATCAAAATATTAGTTGATACCCTTTATCAATCAACGAGATTGGTGTAGGCTATCATATAGTCGACATGCCTGACTTTAACTTTTTTACCCAATCATAAAAGGTTCGTCTGAAGGTTCCGAGTTCAAATCCGTTTGCTGCACAGAGATAATTTTGCTGGATGAATTTTAGTGAAATTTTTCGGTAAATTAATGAAGTCTTCGTGACAAAGTAAATGAAAAATTTGATGAATCTTTTAAGAAAAAAATACAATATTTTACAACATCTAATGAAAAATTCCATTAATTCAATGAAAAGTTTCACTGGAACTCATCCATCATTTGGTTTTATGCAAAAATATATTAATATCATGTAGGTTATTCTTTAACAAAAAAATTTTTTTTTATAAAATTGACTTCTTTGTTTTTGGGAGAAAGCTCCTTTAAGACCCATCGTGTTTTTGTTTTCCCAAACCAGGCATGTTAGATCCACCAAACTTTTGCCAGTGCTATCCAGTTGTTATTCGTTTGCGTGACTAACCAAATATTATGTATCTCACTAACTCAGTGACTAAAGATGTCGTCTGGCAATCTGAAGGCAAGGGTTCAAATCAGAGTAGGACAAAAAAGTTCACATGAGCTTTTAATAAATTTTATTTTGGAAGACTTGCGTTGCGCAAATGTTGAATTTTTTTTCCGACACTTCTTGAACAGCCGATCCTTTTTTTTCTTCTCTAATGCCAGAACTTTTTGCCAGTACTTGTACCACTAGTTAAAGTGCCTTGCCTTCGCTTTCCTGGTTTTATATTTCTGACTGCGAACATATTCCAATTTTCTTAACTGTTGCAAACATTTCACTAGAATCTATAATGCCTTGGAATATTATACTAAGTGTTTTATCTTGATACTCAAATGAAGAATATTTTACAAATAAAGTAAAACCCTAATATAACAAAACTTTTTGTAAAAAATACATAAGCTACCTGAACTCTTACTTGAAATGTATCTACAAATTTAGCAGTTACACAAAAACACCGATTTGTATGGCCGCCAAACCAATCAAATATTTTAGTTGTAAATACCGAATTTTTCGATTGTAATAGAAGAATTTCAGATTCCTTAACAAAAAATTACACTTTTGCCTTTGAAGAATTCCATTGGTAACAAATTCAATTTTCTCAACAAAGTATTATATTTTGGCATTTAAGATTTAAATTGAATTTTAATTTCTAATTTAATTTTATTGAGGTTTTACTGTTTTTAGATTTTTTAGGAAGTTGGTGTTTTACGTCTTATTGTATGTACGACACAATGAAAATTTTTGAATTAAATAAAACTAAATGCATTTGGGCCTAAATTGTTCTACATACATACGTAAGTTGTTATATACATATGTACATATCAAAGGCATGCATACATATTTTTGTAATTCAGGGTGACATTTTGGTGATTTAAATGCAAATGTTTAAAAGAATTCAAGTAATAAAAACTGTCTGGAATTTTGTTACTTTGCCAATCTTTTACTCTACAAAATATGTTTTTACCTATGATTTAATAATGCTAAACAAAAAAATAATACCTCAATGGTGTGACAATACCACGTATGTCTCTAATCATATCACAAAATTTGAAAAAAATTAATCGAAGAATTTTAAAATGGAAAAATATTACACAGTGCTACAATTTCAAACTTTTGTTGTCACTCATAGGAAAATCGATATGCACATGTAAGTAGAGACTATAGGAGTAAAACTGCTACCCAGTTTTTTTTTATCATACAGGTGCACTTTTTAAATCACATCAAAATATCAAAGATAATATAATGACACAATATTTTTTATCACTTGTATCCAAAATAGATATAAACTAGCCAGCAAAAAAAGAGATTCCAAAGCGGTAAAAAAGGCGCTACAATTAATTACCTAGATGAACTTCTTTTCCGATGATTTTAATATTAATATTGAGCTTTCATAGGAGAGTAGTACTCTCACTTCAACACTTTTTACAATACACTATTTTCAGTTTTATTTCAGAAAATTCCAAATGTATTTTTAATGCAAAAATTAAAATAATTGTTGTAATTCCAAATATATTTCAAAATGGTCTAAAGATGTTTTAAAATTATCCAAAAATGTTTTAAAGTTGTCCAAAAATGCTTGAAAATTGTCCAAATATATTTTAAAATTGTCTAAAAATGTTTCAAAATTGTCCAAAATGTTTCAAAATTATCCAAAAATTTTTTAAAATTTTCCAAATAAAGTTTTAAAATTGTCGAAAAATCATTCAAAATTGTCCAAATATTGTTTAAAATTGTCTAAAACCTTTGATATTTGTCCAATTGCATTTCAAAATTGTCCAAAATGTATTCTAAAATTGTCCAAATGTATTTCAAAATTATTCATTTATATTTAAAAATTTTAAATGTGTATCTAAAAATTTTTCAAATGCATTTCAAATAATTCAATTTGTTATTCAAAATTCTCCAAATGTATTTGTATTCCAGAATAGATTTTTTTTAAATACATTTGGAATTTTCTCAAATACATTTGGAGAATTTTGAAATACAAATGGGATTATTTGAAATGCATTTGGACACTTTTAAAATACAGATTTAAAATTTTTAAATATAAATGAATAATTTTGAAATACATTTGGACAATTTTAAAATACATTTTGGACAATTTTGAAATGCAATTGCACAAATATCAAAGGTTTTTAGACAATTTTAAACAATATTTGGACAGTTTTGAAAGATTTTTGGACAATTCTGAAACATTTTTGGACAACTTTGAATAATTTTTGGACAATTTTAAAACATTTTTGGATAATTTTTAAACATTTTAGATAATTTTGAATCATTTTTGGACAAATTTAAAATATATTTGGACAATTTGAAAACATTTTTGTTCAATCTTGAATAATTTTTGGATAATTCTAAAACATTTTTGAACAATTTTGAAATATATTTGGAATTTTCTAAAATAAAACTGAAAATGGTGCAGTGCAAAGTAAACTCTTTCTCATTAATTAAACATTTAAAAAAGTTTGTCTCAAAAAATTATTATATATGTGACAGCGCATAGAGAAAGGGACCTAAGGGTAAAAAAATCAATTTTTTTTTTTTTTTGATGTGGACAACATCTGAGCATCGAATGAGACCGATTCCATGCCCTCCTGAGAAAGGACCTAAGGGGACCTTAGGTCCCTTTCTATTTTGCGCGTCACGTATGTATATTAGGGTGGGTCGATTTAGCAATCGATATTGTGCCATCGCTTTTCCATAGCTTCTGGCATGAGGACAAAAAAGTTCCACTACGACATATCAAAAAAACCATTTCGAGGCGCCCAAATTATAATTTTTTCATTTTTTCTCAACTTTTGTTTTAAGGTTTTTTAGTACAAAAAAATTTGAAAAATTTAACGAATGGGTTCTTAAAAATTAGTTTTAAATAGTTTTTAAAAATAACACTCAAACTTAGTTAAAGTACTGAGGATTTTTAGTATTGTGTTAAATGAAGATAACTAAAATCTTTGCTTAAATCAGTGTTTCAACTAAAAGTTTGTTAAAAATTTGTTAAATCGCTTTAAAACCGGTTTGACAGATGTTTCTACTGACGTATTATTTTAAGTGTAGGAAATAAAAACAAAAATCGGCTGATTTAATTTTTTTTTTTAAATATTACCTTCCGAAGGTAAAAACGATGGCGATAGCAGTTTTTCCAAAAAAATGTGTTTTTAACGTTCATTTTCAAGATTTTTTTAGCAGGTATCCCAGTGTAGAAACGGTAATGACATATCATTATTTTTTGGAGTACAATTAATGACACCCACTTACCTTCTGCATTATTTTAAAACATATAATAATGAGTTACTGATAACGACTTATCTTTATCATTATTTCAAATAGAAAATAATTTTTTAGATTTTTTTGAAAATTTTTTTAAATCTATTTTTAGACTCAATATTTTTTAAACACTGGTAAGGATATATGTAACCACATGTTTTTTGTTTTTTTGTATGTTGGCGAGTAAGCTTACTTGTGTGCAGCAGGTCAATTATGTTTTTATCTATGAAATATTACATGTCGATATAGCTCAGATGGTAGAGCTATTGACTGGCAATCTGTAGACCCAGGTTCGATTCCCGCACCAGCAAATTTTATAAAAAAAAAAAAAATACAATAAAAAATATTTTTTTTTTTAAATAATTTATTTTTTTGAAAATCTATTTTTAGATTCATTATTTTTCTCAGTACTGGTAAGCATATAGATAACGATATATTTTTTTAATTTTGCGTATGCTGGTGTGTAACCATAACTCATTATTTTTCGCGACATCGCCATATAAAGGTAATAAGATATGTAAAAACAAAAGTAACTAGTTACCATTACCAAGTATCTAGTTACATAACAACATATCTGGTAATGATTTTCTACACTGGAATGTTAAAAAATGTGTGAAAAATATGGGAATTTTTTAATTAAGTGTTTGTAACCGTCGCATAGGACAATCGTAATTAATATTTATTAGAATTCATTACTAAATAATTTTTTCTAGAGTTGATTAATAGGAAGAAGAATAAGAAAACATTTTTATTGAAAAATTTAACAGACACAAGGGAATCACAAGACTGCCGCACTTTCGTCTCATCTAAAGACTCGTAAGTGTTTAGTTTATGTGTCAAGTTGATCAAAGTAATTTTTAATTATTAATTTGTATCTATACGAAAAACTTTTTGTATATTGCCATTACCGGGGATTGAACCGGCAGCCGTCTGCACAGGCTATGTCTCGTAGCATCACCTCTTAACAAGATACTCCACGGTCGGCATAGCGCTGAGTGTGGCTAATTGAAGTTTTTTCAATAACAGCCTATACAATGTATGTTTTGGAATCAAAAGAGCCAGAGTTAACTAATACTTGAGCAATTTATTTTTCAATTAGAATATTTCTTCTCTTAATCCTATTGTTTTTTCTCCTTTTTCACAAGTAATTATCACATTATGATGCGCTTTTTTCACATTCAATCAGGGATGATAAATGGGATTTCTAAAATAGTACTAACGAGCTTTAAAAATAGTACTTTTTTGACCTCTATAGTAAAAAATTTTTTTTCATTTAATTTTTTTATCATTATAAATTAACAAATAAAAACAAATAAAAAATAAAGAGTTCTTTTATACTATTTAACTCATACAGCAATAGAAAAACGTAAAAATTTTAGTTAAAACTATTAAAAATTAATTAAAAATTACCTTGCATAAAAAAATTCTATCAGATTACTTTTGTAAAATATTACTAAGATAAGTTCAGGAAAAACCAAACTGTTAAATACATATGGGTGAAATCAAAAAATGTTATAAATTTTTGGGCAAAATTTGTGAGAAGCAAAAAGTGTTAATATTTCGGTTTTTTCTTAATGGAATCAGTAAGTTTAGTCATTATAAACCTAATTGCAAAAAATCTCTTCTACAAGTTGTCGCAATAACTTTTTTTGCACAATTTTAATTTTTTTTGTGGTAACGGAGTTTACATTTCTGCAAGCAAAAGATATAACAAAAAAAATTGAGTACGAATTTTCTTCAATTTATTAGTTTTTCGTATTTGGGTTTTCAACTTGCTTTCCAATGATATATTATTTGTGTTTATCACATTGGCGGTTTCGCGAATAAAACTACAATTCATTCCGCGAAATTTTTTTTTTTTTTTTTAAATTTGTATTTTTGGTCCTTTTAAATGCTTTTTAAAAATATAAAATTTTTTAAAATCCAAACAGTGGTTGCGCAGTTACAAAATAATATATTAAAGACATAACATTTCGCGATCAAAACATTCTTAACTTTTTTTGATTTGACGCAGAATTATTAGCTGAGTCGTATTTTGACGCATAAGTATTAGTTGAATCACCTCTGTTTATGGTTATTTTAAAATATTTTAAACATTTATCTACATTTATTTGAATGAAACCTGATGCAAACAATTGTGGTTACGGAGTTTACAGTTACGGAGTTTACATTTGGTTACTTTTTTCGCTTTCTTTCAGAAACGCTTTGTCAGAATTTTTTTTCCGAAACAAAATCGCATGATGCCTACAAGGTGAATCTAAATATGACATTGTTTTTCTTACTCGTTAAATAGTTTGGTGTAAAAATTAGGAACGGAGTTTACAACATTTTTTCAAATCTTATTAAAGACATCCTTTTTCATCTCGAGAATGTTACATGCTGCAGAAAAACTTCAAGTCTGTTATACTGGATGATTGCTTACCGTCCAACGATCATTTGAGTATAAATAACATTATATTTTTCGGAATATAAATAATAGATAACTCCAAAATTCTGGTATATGCATTTTTATCAAAAATTATGACGAAAAATCGTTACAGAGTTGAAGTCGTGATAGCTAAGATATACGAAAAACTTTGTAAATTGTATTAATTTTTATTAAAAACGGCACTTTTCCTCTTCATAAAAATTCTTACAGTTAGTATTTAGCTTTATTGGTTATTAAAATATAAGATATTAAAGTTACAAAACCTTATGAGTTACTTGTTACGGAGTTTACATTTGGCCTATAAAATTGGTCACAAATTTTATGTATTAACCAAAAATTGGTCAGATTGTTATAAATTTTGTAAAACAGGTGACAATGCGCTAATATATATCGAAATATATAACTCAAATGTAATCCATGCATTAGAAATTAGGTGGCTACACGGTTTTTATCACATTTTTTGATATCACCCATATATAAAATTTTAGTTATATTTGAATAAATTTTAATTAACAGAAAATAACAATTTAACCTGCTAAAATTAGTAATAAATAATAATTAGTAGACTAAAAATCACCAAAAATTTTAAATGTAGAAAGCTTTTTTTTTCTATTTTTTTTTAATACGAATAAAAGTCTAGTCTTCTGAAATCAGCAGTTTACTAGTTTTAGCAACCATTTCCGTTGATTTTAGTGGGATAGACTGCTATTTTCATTCAACTAAATTTAACTTAAAAGTAACAAAAAATTTTTGTAGATATAACAGTTTATTTTTGCTATTTTAACTCTACTAATATTAATATTTTTTTTTCAGATTTTACAGTATAATTTGTTATTTTCAATGAACTAAAAGTTAAATATAATAAATATATAAAAAAATCTGCTAATCTTAGCAGTTTCTTTTGTAAGGCCTTTTTTGCTTAATTTTTAGTAGCTTTTCTGCTATTTTTACAGGTTTATTTCTGTGAGTGTAGGGTTCAGAATTTAAAGACCCTGATTATCATACTTGACTTCGTTTTAAATTATTTTTAAGTTATTTACAGGTCTATTCCACCTTGTAATGTCATAAGAATATTTTTGATTGAACAGATTGATTGACAATCGAATCAAATGAATTTAATGATTGCATTAGGTGCATTAAGAATTCATTCGATTCTTCGAAATAGGTTTTAGGTATTTAACCATTCAGAAATGAAAATCGAATGAGTGAATTCATTAGGAGCTCTGATGGGGGAAAACATTTTGCTCGTTTAGATCTCTTAATTCTCCTAATTTTTAATAATTTGTTTTGTATACATACGTATTTTAATAAAAAAAAAGCGAAAGAAAGAGTGTTTAACTTGAGTATTCAATAGTAACATCTAATATTTTAAATATTTTCAACATAAGTATTTTTTATTTAAAACTCCGATATTTGAAAACACAAAATTTAATAATCGAAAAATGTGTAAATAGTACTAAATGAGTCAGAGGAGTACCATAGTACTTTGGGGTTCCAATAGTACCACAAAAAGTACTATAGTACTAACTTTATCATCCCTGCATTCAATAGTTGGATACCAACACAACAGTTGAAGAAGTTGTGTTGCTGTTGTGCAAATTTTTTTCAATTTCATTATTTTTTACTTAAGTGTTTGTAACCGTCGCATAGGATTTATTTTAAAATTCAGATATTTCCTTGCAAATCTTGCTTGGATTCCATTCGACACATTTTACTTCGGCTATCTAACGTAGTCGCCACAATCCCTTCGCGGTTTTTATCAATTGCACGATTAGCTACACTGGTTAGGAATTAAACGTACCGCTCGGTACCTTAAATATGGCATGGAATATCGCCATCAGCTATCGGTGTATCTTCATTTTCGTCATTTTCGTTGAGAAAAAGTAAAAATATTTAAATTTTGGCAGCTAGAAAATGATTTTTTTGATATGTTGTAGTGGAACTTTTTTGCCCTTACAAATCGGCCAACTGTAATGTATATATATATATTTTTTTAAAATTTTTTTTATTGCTGCCACCAGGTGTCAAACTTCTGGCCTCCAAATTGTTGTCTAGCTATTTACCGTTGAGCTATTCATTGATGTGAAAGTTGATTGCCATAAAAAGAGCACTTTCCCTTTGCCAGCTATTGTGTCTTATTCCCTTCAATAAAAGTACTTCTTAAAGAAGTGGAAAAGGTGCATTCCTATTCAGTACTTTTTCCAATACTATTTTCGCAGGTGCATAAAAACGTTTTTTATCATTTTTATTTTATATAATTTAAAAAATAATATACTGTTAAAAATTATTCAGCCCTACTACACACAGAGAAAAAATATGCCATTTTACAACAGAAATTCTGTTACATCTACTAAAATAGGTTGGTGCAACTGAATATTGGTAATCACAACAAAATTCGGTTTATACAACTAAATTTTAGTTGCAATACCCAAAATAATTAGGAATCACATTGCAACCGAATTTATTGCTTGTAGCAACCAAAATAGGCTTAGCAATTCGGTTGGCAATTTTTTTCCTGTGTGTATCAATATTTTTCAAAGGAATATTTTTTGTTAAAGTCGACTTTATTTTAAAGCAAAGGTTTTGTTTTTACCGTACCATACAAAATATTTAAAATAGAACTTTTAAAATAATGCCAAACATATACATTCAAAAAGTTTGTTTATTTTTATTGAAAATCAAAACAAAATATTCAAAAATAAAAAGGAAATTTGTAAATAAATGTAAACAAAATTTGAAAAGAAAATACATAAATATAAAATAAAAACAAATGAAAACTTCAAATTTAAAACAGAATTTTAAAGTACATTTTAAATATTTTGTATGGTAAGAAATTTAAAATAATAGTCGACTTTTGTGATTTAAAATCGACTTTTTCTTTTTTATAGTAAAGGTGATTGAATTTATTATAAATATTAAAAAAAAAAAATATTGGTTCCCTCAGGAATCGAAGCCTCGATCATTTGTTGGGAAATAAAATGATATGAAAACCTTTTTTTTAGGACCATTAATGACTTAGAAGCAATACTAATTAAAGTAATTTTTTGGATGCTGTTCGGAGTTACTTAAAAAAAAAGCTGTAAAGTTGTGTGTACGCTGAAAGCAATGAAAAAAGTAATTTTTTTTAAGTTGTTCAGAATTACTTCTCAAAAAGCTGTAAAAGCATACTAACTGATCCTTTCGAAGCAATAAATAAGTGATCTGTTTGAAGTTGCTCAGAATTATTTCAAAAAAGTTTGTAAAAGTACACTACCGGTACTTTTGAAGCAACGAAAAAAGTGGTTTGTAAAGCATACTTCCAATTTTTTTCTTTGCTGGGATATTGAGATTCGGTGGCAATATAAGAAATGAGCTAAAAACACTATGCGACAGTCAAAATCGGGATGGGATGAAACCAACGGGAAATGTTATATCGGTCAAAAACAAGTTATACGTGTCCCGGCGTTTCGCTGGGTCACCTCTAGGAATCGAGATATATCTTTTTTTTTGACATAACTCGAGAACCACTAGTCCGATTTTGCTCAAACAATTTTAAACAAATTAAACATTACAATTCCTTTAATCAGTACATATACCGTTTTTCTATATACTCAACAGTTTTGCCGGTAAAAATAAATGTTTGTTACCGCTACCATAAAAATCAATAACCTTTTGTTTATTACTTTTTTTTAATATTTTAGGCAAAAAATATTTTTTTCTTCATACATTTATTTTTACCGGCAAAACTGTTGAGTATAGAAAAACGTTATATTATATGAACAGATTAAAGGAATTGTAATTTTAAATTTTTTTAAAATTGTTTGTGCAAAATCGGACTAGTGGTTCTCGAGTTATGTCAAAAAAAAGACCACCAAAGGTCAAATCGATATATATCGATTCCTAGAGGTGACCCAGCGAAACGCCGGGACACGTATAACTTCTTTTTTACCGATATAGCTTTCCCCGGTAGTTTAAACCCTTCCCGATCACCGACCCCTACCATTTGTCTCGCAGTGAAATCAAAAAACCTTTGCAAGTGGGCTATAATTAATAATTTTAAACTTTAAAGACCCCATATGAAACTATCAGGTTATATACCTCGGTTAAATCTTGGCTCTAAAATCTAAACATATTTTTTTCGATAAAACTAACATTTAGTGAAGTAAAAAGTAAAATCTATCAAAAACAGCATTATCTTTCAGCCACCAAGTATGCAACGATTTAAAATACTAATAAGCCCCTATGGGTAAATATCGTCGTTTAAAGTTTTTCAAATCAAATTTTTAATTTCCGACCTTGTTCTTTTACTTTATCATAATAACGACGACATTTATGTTATGAATATGCTGTAAATGCCACACACATAGACATAATTTAAATGCAAATATGAGATATGCTTTTTTTATGATACTTCATTTTCGCAGACAATTATGCAATCACATTTGGTGAGTACAGTCAAGAATATTATATGTTTAGGAGTCTCAATATTTGTTGGAAGGGACATCAGGCACAACAACGGAGACAAGGTCGGACACCATCAGAGCTTTGAAGAATTAATTCCTTAATGCAATTTTTCAATTCTGAATTCGATGAATTAATTCACAACGCACCATATATTGAATGGAATTAAATTTTTTTTTGTTAGAAATGAATTCAATTTCTATAGTCCCTTTTATTAAATCAAATGAATTCATTCACTGGTAAACGCGTTCAATTTTATAAATCAAACGGAAAAAAGCGAATTAATTCCTTACTGAATTAACTCAACACTGAATTCGTTCAATTTCATTTTCATTCAGTGAATTAAAAAAATAAAATTACGTTCAGTGAATTAAAAAAAATACGTTCACTGAATTAAAATAGAAATTATGTTCACTGAATTAAAAAAAAAATAAATTACGTTCACTGAATTGAAAAACAAAAATTACGTTCACTGAATTCAAAGCCTGTTTTCTGCCGTTCAGTAGAAGAAAACATTTATTTATAAATAAAATTTTTAATACGAGTACTAAGCAATTTTACAGCGTTTGCTAGTAAAAATAAACAAATTATATATTAAGTGTTAGAGAAACCCGCTGCAGGTTGTCAACCTATATGAGTTCCAAAAGGCATCGGCTTTTAGAAATCAGCAATGAAAATTAGTTTAAAAATTCAGTAATTTGTAAAATGAGAATTGTAAAAAAATAAATAATAAAGTGAAATTGAAAACCGTTTAGAAACGTTTATAGTAATATTTTTTCTGAGTCTAGGGACTTATAACTTTTATAATAATTATTATTATTATTATGAATTTTATCAATTTAAAATTCATTCTTATTCGTCTTCACCATCATGACTCCGTGTTGTTATTATTGCTCTTACATTGTCCTTTGTCCGATCGAGAATGATTGCATCTCCTAAACTTATCGTAGTCTTCCTAGTACAGTACACTTGCAGTGCAATATACATAATATTATTATTCCTATTTTCCAAATGTTCTTGACTTTGAATAGTTGACGCTTGTTCCCTTTTTCCAACTTTATATTTAAATATGTTACATAATTTAAAAATGTAGACGCATATATTTTAAATATACCCGTAGTTGCAGTTTTTTGTTAGCATATTTCAACCATATGGTTTTTCTTTTCCTTTTCAGTGTTTTTCCTCTTTTCGCTTCTTATTTTTTTTTGGCAAATTGCCTGCTTGTCAGATTTATTCACATTGATATTTGTAGACGTGTTTATAACACATTCGTATGCGTTATTTAGTAAAATACGAGTTGTTTTGTACAATATTAATACCGGTGAGAGTACAAATGCATATAAACAGATATGTATATGTGTAGAATATACTTATTCATATTAACAGTATTCACGGCGACAACTTCTAAGTTTAAAAAATGCAACATTGCAGTATTCTTGGCTTGATTAGTTTCTAGGAAATGTGAAAGAAAATTATAATTCCAAATACGTAGCCAAATAATCGAGGATTTAGTTCCTTTTGCACTTTTGCAGTAGAGCAAAATGAAAAAATGTACTTAATATACAAAAGAAAATATTTCATTTGGTATAAGATTATTTAAGATGTGAATACTACCTATTAATTTATTTATATATTAACAGTACAACAAGAAACTTTTTAACGTATAATGTAGAAATTTTGTTAAATGAAAAACAAATCGTCAACTTTCAAAATGAAGTTGTTTTGTAAACAAATGTACGTGATGTGGCAGCATAAATACAATAGTTTTTTATACCTAAGTATATTTGAATATAGCGAATATTTTGAACAAATAAAAAGTATTTCATTTTATGTTGCATGTAAACATACTTGTAAATGTTTATTTGATTAAAAGTTGTATACAACTTACTGCCCAATTGTTTTAATACACATGTCTACAAATGAATGTACAAATGTAGTTTGAAACCCATTAGAAACTTTGATAACTAAAATTCTCTTTTTTTATAAATTAAACTTACTATAAACGTGTTTTCAAACTTATTACAAATCCATAGTATATAATATTTATTTTAAAATTTAATAGAATTTTTAATTTTAAATATAATACCCCCCACTAAGGGGAAGATTGTAAGTTCGTTTGACTACCAATGGTTGATATATGTGGTTTTGCATACAAACTGTCCCGCTAAAAGAAAAAGTATATGAAAATGGTATGAGTCCGTTTTCAAAAAACTGAATTAGGTAGAACACGAGGGGATCTTTTAATATAAAAAATAAAAAATGAAAAAATTTCAAAAACTACTGAGATATTGTTGAGAGAATTTTTACTAGTTAACTATTTAGCAAAAATGTTTATTTTGAAAGTGGTATGAGTCCCCCTAGTTTTGACATAGAATAAAACATAAAAATAATTGATTGCACGGGGTTTTTCGTATTTTTTTTTAATCGATTTGGCAACTGAAGCACTCATATATAAATACAATACATTAATATCCACTTGTACGCATGAGTGATAAAGATATATTGCGTATACGTACAGGTGGGCAATCATACATATCCCAATAAGCACATAGGTTTTAAAAATTCAAGGGCTTTAAATTTAGCTTGAAGTAAAGTATATTTCAAATTCTAGCACTTGTTTTTTTAAAAAAATATTTCAAACTTGAATTTTTGTTTCCCTTTTGCTGGAGTATGCTATTGAAATAAAAGTTGAATTCAAGCCTTGAAACTGGAAAACAGGGCTGGAATTGAATTCGATTTCAACTTGAATTCCAGTGAAAATGTTTATAGGGTGTTTATTAGGATGTCCCTTAAAATAACGATTTGTAAATTTTCGTTCATTACACCACGCAGTTTTATTGCAAATACTTCCAAATGGAAGAAATCGATTTTTTTTTTTAATTTTAACCCGTGTCAAAATTCGGCCGAAAATGGCCATTTTGGAAAAAAGTGTATTATTATTAAAAATTCCCAAAAATTTATATTTTGAAATTTTTTTAATTTTTTATTTCATTTATTCATTTAATATACCCAAAGTTATTTAGATGTGAAATTCTGACTTAATCGGATAGCACTAACCCACTTTAGCCTGGAGTCTAAAATGACCCACGAATTTGATGAAAATGCGAAAAAGTCTTTTTTTTAAATTAGTTTTAAAGATTTTTTTAAAATGCCTAACTTGAAGATATCGATTGCTATTTTTGTAATATAATAGAAGTTGCTGAAGATAAAAAAAAATTGAATATTTTATGAAAATTGGTAATTTTGACAAAAAAATTAATAAGATTTTAATGTTTTCATCATAGTTTGCAAAATTTTCGGAAAAATATCACTTAGATTTGATTAGGCTATTTTAACTTTCTTTTAAAATCGCTTAAAACTAAAAAAAAATTGGTCATGTTTAAAGTGCTGCAATTTTAATTCTGGCGTCTATTTATAGATAAAAATAATGGAAATTTTATACGATTTCCAAAAATTTGTACAGAACCGATCAGTACTGCCTAAATTTTACTATGTAATTTGATAAAAGGTCGATATCGCTAATTTTTCGTCAAAAGCCACGCCCACTTAAAACAAGTGACAAAATTGAAAAAACGAACATTAGGTTAAAATTCTGTACAATTTTCTGAACAATATTCTTGCCTTTTGGGGGCGAATTTAGCATATATTTTGATCTTTAAAAATAAAGCCAACGAGAACAAAATTAGAAAAAACTTTAATCGTTTCTAATTTATTGGCCACCACTATATATGCTGTCCCTTCAAATATAATTTGTCAATTTTCATTCATTACACCGCCAAGTTTTCATCTAGTAGGTTCAAAATTGAAGAATTAATTTTTTTTTTAACTTTATCCCTTCTTAATTGCGGCCGAAAACGGCCCATTTTTGAAAAGGAAAATAGCATATCCATTAAAAATTCCCAAAAATTCGAAATTTCTACAAAAACTACTTTTCTATTTAACTTGTTTATTAAATATACTTAAAATTATTCAGATACGGAATTTTTATTTCGCCGGATATCATTAACCCACTGTAATATGGAACCAAAAATACTTAAAAATTTAATAGAAATACAAAAACTGATATTTTTAGTTATTTTCAAATTCATAATTTGGAAATGTCAAAAGCTATTTTTGTAATATAATAATTATAATTAACCCTTTCGACCCCAACTTTAAATGGCTGGGAATTTTCCGACCAAACTTCTTGTAAATGTAGATCTATGCCAAAGAAATTTTTTTTTATTACTTTTATGGCTTTGGAGCCCCACCTAGCGGAGATATTTGGAATTAAAGTTCAAAAATTAATATGCTGCCGGTCCCAAACGGGTTAAGCTTTTTTAAAAGTTTTAATTTTATATTTTTTCTATTACTAAACTCTACATAAAATTTTTTTGATTTTTTGAATTTTATGCATCACACAATTTTTGAGACTAATTTAAACAAAAATTTTATTTCTCCTTAAATTTTGCTGCGAGAAAAAATGTGTGATGACACTATGAAAAATAGCTCGCAAATGAACACTATTAAAGACTGCTGTATGAAATTATACACAGATATTCTAGAACTTCAATGCTACTAAGTAAAAAAATTTTTTAGAAAAAAAATAAACATAACGGGATTTATAGGCACAAAACAACGAAGTTGCTCGTAGGCAACTTTGGGGTCGAAAGGGTTAAAGAAAAAACAATAAATTTAAAAACAATAAATTTTGTTTGGTGAGCGACTCCTTTCCAGGGCCTTTTATGAAAATTGATTATTTCGTCAAAAATTGTATGTTTTCAAAAAATTTTGCACAATTTTCCAAAAAGTATCAAATAAATATTATCATGTTATAATTATAAATTATTTTTATTTAAAAAATCTTTAACTCTTAGTGTCGTGGGGACAAAAAGATCAATCAAGCTTATTCAATTTCTGACTCCAGGTTTCTAAAATTTTGAAATTGCCCCTTGATGAAAAGTATTATTTTATGTAACCCTATCTACACAGGATTAATATTTATTTAAAAAATATTTAACCCTAAATGTCTTGGGGACAAAAAGTCCCATGAAGCTTACTTAATTTCTGACTATATTTTTCTGAAATTTTTAAATTCCTGGAAGCATGCACTGAACCAAAAGTCGTAAGTGAAATCAACATAAAAATTTTGTTACTTTTTGATGAAACGAATTGTTAAAACAATATATTTTTTATTCAAATTAATGTGTGTTTTTTTAAATCAACTACTTTTTTTTTAAATGAACATACTTATTTTCGTCAATAATTCTCTACAAAACAATTGTTGTTTTGATAATTTTTTTTGTCCATTTTTTAACAAAATTTAATTTGTGAACTCTAAAAAATTTTGTAAAAAGGCAGTAACGTAAATCTGATATAATTTTTCTTCAATTTGAAAAAAAAAGTATTAAATCTGTGGAAAAAAGTTTAGTGAGGTTAGTTTTGTCGCGTCATTACTCGTGCTAGCATGTGTATTTGTAACATTATGCGACAGGGATGGGATGAAACCAACGGGAAATGTTATATCGGTCAAAAACAAGTTATACGTGTCCCGGCGTTTCGCTGGGTCACCCCTACAAATCGAGATATATTTTTTTTTTTGACATAACTCGAGAACCACTAGTCCGATTTTGCTCAAACAATTTTACAAAAATTAAAAATTAGAATTCCTTTAATCTGTTCATATAACGTTTTTCTATATATTCAACAGTTTTGCCGGTAAAAATAAATGTTTGTTACCGCTACACTTATAGAAAAAAGTTTGTAGAAAAGTTAGTAAAACTGTTAGTACTTCAACTTAACAAATTTTTAACTAATTTTTAGTTAAAATTTAATTTTTAGTTAATTTTTTTGCTACCTCCACATTACACAACTTACAAATTTTTTTGCTATTTTTTTTTGCTGAATTTAGTTACTAATTTTTAACCATAAATTTGCTAACTTTACAGTATTTTGCTGAATTTTAGTTACTTATTTTTAACAGAAGATTTGCTAATTTTACAAATTTTTTGTAAACTAAACCACCAATTTTGGAGCGCTTATAAACAGAATGTTAAATGACTCATAAAAATTACTGCATATTTTTAATTCGCCAAAAATAATGCAAAAAGTTTTTAAATAAAGCTAAATTGAAATGGTTGAAAATTTGTCCTACTTATAAAATATCTAAATTATTAGAATTTATGGGAAAAGTTTCTATTTATCGTAATACATTAATTTTCAAAGATCAAGGTTTATTTTGGACGAACCATTTTAATATGAAAATTGTGATTAAAAGTATCTCTGGGGAGCAAGTGGAGTTTACAGGGATGACCCTAATTGTTTTCCCCCAATATTGTACTTTTTAAGCTTATTTAAAGAATACGATATTTTTAATCGGCCACACTTTCTTTCCTGTGGGTGGAGCTTTAGAGGTGAAAATGGAAACTCAAATAAATTCGGAAGTACATATCCGATCAGCAAACAATGAAAATCAAAAGAAGGGTCTCTGAAATACATTTTGTTATGGTTAACATATTATTGTCTATAAATATTACCACTTTTACAAAAAATCATTCTTGGGAATTTTCATTGGCATTGAAATATAATTGGCATTACTTTATCTCAATGTCAGTGCCAACAAATTTCATCACCATTCAATGCCAATGAAATTTTTTTGAAGGCAAAAAAAAACTCTGTGAAGTATTTGTCAGGAGAGTATCCTGATGAAGAAAAATAGCAGTTTTTGAAAAAAGTACTTATTATGTTAATTCATAATAAGGAAATTGGCCTTGAACTTAATTAATAAATTTCTAATTAAAATATATTTTATTTAGAATAACTTTTAATTTATTTTTTGCGATTTTTAGTTTAAAAAAAATTTAAATTTTTTAAATAAAATTTCAAAAATTACATTATTATTTTAGAATAATGTTCTAGAATAAATGAATATTTATATTTAATATGGTAAAATTAAAATATTTCACTAAATAAAATAATAAACTTAACGAGAATTTATAAAATTTTATAAAAAATAATTTAAAATATCAGTTACTAATACATAAACATTTGTAAAAACAACTACATCAATAAAACAAATGAAAAACATCAGCATTTGAGCGATAGAATAAAAAAAATGTCAAGCAAGTTGCAGTTTTGAGCAATTATTTAATCTATTGGATTAATTTTTAATTGACACCTTTTGAAATAATTTAACAAATCGTTTTAATTGAAAAAAGGTGAAACTTATTTTTTTGTGTGTACATAGAAAATATCCTTAGCGTCATTTCTTGAAGCCATCGACTACTTTCCGAATACAATATTCATGTAATACCATAATATCAAACATGTTGCAGAAGAAAGTAAAGTCCATCGTTTTGTTGAAAAATTACACAAACATTTGATCCATCGAATCAACGCAGAACGTTAATGGATTACTCTTAAAAAATGTGAGTGTAGAAACTATGGACAATATCGATTAATATAAGTCTTGCCTTGATTATAACAGTGAATATATGTTGAAAATAACAAACACATTCATCAAAGCCGATTTCCAAATCATACTTGTTTGCTTTCGTATTGTATCTTAAAATCATTAATGTTGATATTGCTTAAAAATATGCCCTAACTTACACGTACATTGGTTTATTTTTCTAATCTCTGTTCTTGTAATAAAGTACAATTATCTAACAACACTTAGGTGTAAATCCGAAAATACCATCCATATTTTATATACTAAAAACATACACACACCCACACGTACATACAAATAATTTAAAATATCAGTAACCCTAATAACAGCACGTCAAGTCACGTGCCGCGTAAGCGATGATGCATGGTATTTGACAAACACCACAACATTGTTTGTTTGCTATTGTGTGTGTGTGTTCCATATTGCGTATTGTGTTTGGTTAAAAATGTAATACTATTATATACTCTTTAGTGGTGTAGGTCGGGATAAATGTGTGATTGAAAAAAATATGAATTGGATACTAAAAAACAAGTATGAGTTGTATTGTCTACATGTTGCAGGGGTAAATAATAAAATTTAAAAAGTGCAAAAGCACAAGAGAATAAAAGTAAAAGTTTTAAGTATAAGAGATTACTATTGTCACAATGTCCCATTAGCTACTAATTGGGACTTTAACTGACACATTAGTTATTGTTTCTTTAGTAAATTTTGAATTTTAATATGACATTGTATTACCGGGCCTTAGAGTTGTAAATTTTATGAAATTTTCGAATCTTGATAGGCGAAAAGTCTACAGTGCGTATGAGTTTTATTAATTTATATAGAAAATTATTTTAAATAGCTCATACGCACAGTATGGTATATGCAGTAGAGCACCACCCAGCAAAATCTTTCATTACCAAATAAGTGGTTATATAATAGGAATTCAAAGCTCCGCACAACTTATTTTTTGGCATCTAAACTCATTATTTTTGTTTGGCGTTGTCGTTTTTATAAGTACCCTATGGGAAATTTTAACAAACTGTCACCGAACTGGCCCCTTTATATGAAATAGACTGGTCACTTTTACATGGCGTTGTCATAGGAGGGGGAAATTGACCCCTTGTGATATGTCACAAGACAAATCCCAGGACAGGTCCCTGAACTTTGTTTTTTATGAGAGTTCAGTAACCTGTCCTAGGATTTGTCTTGTGACATGTCACAAGGGGTCAATTTCCCCCTCCTATGACAACGCCATGTAAAAGTGACCAGTCTATTTCATATAAAGGGGCCAGTTCGGTGACAGTTTGTTAAAATTTCCCGTAGGGTAGTCACGCTTACCCGCTCGCTTACGAAAAAATGAAAAATACGTAGTTATGAGATTTTGAATAATAAGTGGTTACACACATGCTTACAAAAAGTTTAATTATAAGTGGTTATCCGGTTGCTTACTTGATTCTTAAAAATAAGGAGTTAGGCAAATACTATTACCCTAAGGATATAGAGATGGCAGTATAAACAGCAAAAAGCTCCGTATAATGGAAACTTCCATTTGTCATATGAAAACATGTTAAATTTCATTTCGATCAGTCTACTTTTTCGTATAGTAACAGGTGTTCAAAAAAGGCGCTTCAGTGATTTTTTTGTAATCGAAAAATTAGAAATTCGTGGTGTGATTAAATATTGACATAAGAAAGGTTTATCGAGACAAGAAATTCATAATGATATGGTGAATGTGTTAGATGAAAGTGCTCCTTCATATGCAACAGTATAAAATTGCGTTGCTGAATTTAAACGTGGTCGTACAAGCATTGAAGATGAACTACGAAGTGGATATCCATTCGAATGAAAATTTATCATTTCTCATTATTAATCATTTCTCTGATTTAGCTCCCTTTGACTTTACCTCGAATGAAGATGCAATGGCAGCTCTAAGCGATTATTTTGGGGAGATTCAGGAAAATTATTTTACTCAAGTGATAGAATTGCTGGAAAAACGTTGGACTAAGTGTATTGAAGTTTCGGGAGATTAAATTGAAAAATAAAATTATTTTAAAAATCTAGCTCTTGTTATTCATTATTAGGCTAAGAACTTTTCGAACTGCCCTCGTATCTAACACTATTACAGCAGTGAATATCTATACCATTCAAATTCAAGTTTAAACTGGGAAGGTTACATAGACTTCTTTTTCTAATGAAAAAGGTAGCATATGATTTTTCAGCATTGATTTTGATTTTCTATTTTACAAAATATGGAAATAGGATATTAAGAGCATTCTGTATATTTCCTAGAATTTCTTGTGGAGAAATATCTGAACAATAGATCGCCGGACATAGATAGTTCCATTTTTAATGAAACTTTTTTATTGAGTATATGAAACTTTTAATAAATACAATGAATTTTCTCACAACATTTTATGAAAAATTACATTAATTCAATGAAAAGTTTCAATGGAAAGAATTCATTAGTATCATGCAGAAATGTATGCACAATAAATAATTTACAGTACAATTTAGTGTACATGACACTGGGATGTGGTCCGAGGAAAATGTGTCTATAACAACCGGTTGGGAAATATACCCCGGGATATTCGTAAGTATAATATCAATAGTAGATGGCCGTGATCTCATGTAGGCTGGTATATGAGTAGATTCATTTGGGTACATTACTGTAAACAGAAATTGAAGAGTCATATCATCTAGTAAATGCCCATTGTTCCTCAAACACCCCCGAGTTTCTGTGTTTACTATTCAGATCACCACATAATATAAAATTTCCCTAAATACTAAGCAAACTTCTCATATTCCTTCTATAAAATGGCAAAAGATCAGCTGTACTTCGACTATCCGGAAAATATATGCAATATAATTTTATGCTAATTTGATCTAACATATTCTCAATTACACTAGTTCTTATACAATTCAATTGCTGAAATCTAATTGTCTTTTTAAAAAAAATTGCAATGCCACTACCTTGCCTATTTTCACAATCAATACGCATAATATTAAACATTGGATGTAAGAATCTGGATCTCTCATTCAACCAGGTTTCATTAGTTAAACAAATATCAATGTTTTTATAAATTATTAAATTGAAATTATTATTTTGCCGCCAATACTTTTTGAGTTCCAAAATATTATTTGAAATTGTGAATTAATTATTTAATATTAGAGTATAAATACTTAATTGTTAATTCTGCCATTACACTAAACTCTTGCTCTTTAGTTTTACAGTCTTTCAATTTATTTACCATTTCCATTGAAAGTTGAGTTAACTCTGACATCGTAAATAAATCACTTTTATTTAAGCTCTCATAGCATGGAGAATCTTGTGCTATATTGTTTGACTATCAATTTGGTGTTGTTGTAGATCTCTTTGTTGTTTGGGTAAGAGAGGGAATTGCGTTGATAAAATTGTTCATTATTATTTGAATGTGGGATATTACGGTTTTTTTTTTGATGGACCAACACTCACGGGATGCCCCCTATTAACGCAGTGCATTGTGTTGGTATTAGGAAAATAGGTTATGAGGAGGAGGAAAGAGGGAGTAGTGTTTGTGAATATTTGATTTAAATTTCTCAACATTGTAAGTAACAGGGAAGACTTCTGCGGGGAGTTTATTCCACATACGGCTAGTGCGACTGATAAACGAATTCTCTCTATAATGCGTCGTGCGATCCACTGGACAATCGACTACAAACGGATGAGCTCTACTTGATAAGCGAGTATTACGAATAAAAACTTGGGCTTTGGGGACAAGTTCACTTATCTCAGCTGAGCACTTCCCATGATAATATCGATAGAACAGGGTCACACAACCCACATTCCGACGATGCTCCAATGAGTCAATAGAGCTGGATACTCTACTGTCATTAATAAGCGCCGACGCCCTCCCTTGCACACGGTCCAGAAGCTCCAAAATAGACTTCGAAGCTCCTGCCCATATATGGGAGTTGTATTCCATTTTCGGTCGGATATAGGTGGTATAAATATTGAGTAAATCGGATGGAGTGCAGTACTTTGAATCTTCATGCCCAGAACATCAAGAGTATTCGATTCCTCAATATCGATATCACCCATATTTACAGATGGCAGTGTTGACCCCACAGCCCAATAGAGCTGGATAATCTACTGTCATTAATAAGCGCCGACGCCCTCCCTTGCACACGGTCCAGAAGCTCCAAAATAGACTTCGAAGCTCCTGCCCATATATGGGAGTTGTATTCCATCTTCGGTCGGATATAGGTGGTTAAATAGTGAGTAAATCGGATGCAGTGAAGTACTTCTTTCACCGACGTAAAAAACCTAGACACTTGAATGCTTCCTTCGACACTTGAAAAACATGTTTATTCCCTTTATCTTTGCAAGGAGGTTTCAAAAAAAATTAATTTTTTTTTTGCCAAACGTAGGGGTTGCCATTTTACAGTTTTCGTTATATCTTTGGCATTTACAGTCGGATCTTAAAGTATGATACATCAATGTTGTTCTCTCGAGGAGACAAGTGTTTTGCTCTAAGTATCCCGTTCTAGTAGTTACCCACCAGATCTCAGTTGCTACAACCCAAATGTACAACCCTAATGTCAGAAAATTAAAGCTGGCAAAAAATCATTAAACTTTAGCTTAGAAAGTTTTTCGATAAACCCAGTAGAAATTTTTTTTATATATTGGTTACCGAACGTAGGGGTCGCCTTTTTAATTTTTTTCATTGGATTTTTCCTCTATAGCAAAACACTGGTCTCCTCGAGCAAAAAAAAAAATTTTTTTTTCAAATTGCCTTGCAAAAATACTTCATATTGGAGGGTGTACGGCGAACTTTTTTTTGAGGTACGGTCTAGTGCACATCTAGTTCCAACAGAGCAACCTTTTTTACCATGGCCCAACATTTGGCAAATTATGACATTGTACAATTCTGTTTTTATTCTGCCTTTGCTACCCGCATCTAACAACTATACGAAATATGTATTTATGATTTCTCTTAAGATCATTTAAAAGTAACATTTTCAAAAGAGATTATATAAATTTTATCAACTGCTTTTAACGCATTTTAAAACCACGATCACTTTTTTATCATGTGTAAAAAAATTTACATTTATTTTCACTTAATATAGTTTTAACAACCATGTATATTCTCACCATATCACAAAATATTTTTGTGCCAATTGACATTCTTTTAAGCCGGTAGTTTAAAATACCTTTTCTTGACAGAAGCTTGTGTACAAAAGGTGGACTTTATTGGAGGTATATTCTCTTTCACAATCTTTTCAACAGAAGCCGCCCCTTTATCTGAATCCATTGGATCTTCATCATCATCATTATCAAGAGCTTGCACAGGGGTCCATCGTTTTGGCCTTCACATAAAAGACACTAATTAAGAAAGCAAACAACTATTTATAAGCAAAGGCGAGAGACTCAATAATATATGTACGTCTGTTCTGTTCAGCAGTCACCAAAGAACTCCGATTGTTATTTAGTTAAAAAAAAAAAAATATTTAATACTCTTTAAACAATTTCGCTAATATTTTTATTTTTTTCTGAAATTTAATTTTGTCATTAAAATTAAAATACAGTTTTAGTTTTTTTGAAAATAGTGAATTATATATTGTTGAATTACCAATATTACATTAATTGTTATTCATATTAATTTTCCTGTTTTTCCTTAAATAAAAGTAAAAACCAATAAAACAACCCTCGTAAGTATATTTATTCCCGTCAGTGCAAATGAAAAAATCCTTGCTAAAATCACTAAACTTTTTGCTGAATATTAGTACACCCAGAAAACAGATTCGTTGTAGCAACCGAATTTGTTGCCAATCGAATTTATGCGGTCCCATGTACTACCACAAAATTATGTAGCATTTTCTTTTGTTACTACCGAATTTTTTATAGAACCAACTGACTTTTAGTACTTGCTTCGGTGGTTATGCCTAAATATATTGGTTGAAGTGATTGAAAATTAAAAACGATTTCGGTTGTAGGAATGGAAAAAAAGGAATGACCACCTATTGATTATTCATTAGTCCTAAAAAATTTAATACAAAAAATATATTTATAAATGTTTTAACATATTTATTATTTAATTTAAAAACATCATATTTTTCAGTTTATGTTTCAAAATTAATTAAAATCAATTCTTAAATTTAGTGTACAAGTAATTAAAGTTTTTCGCACATTATCCTAAAAGATTAAATGTTACCATTTAAATAAGAAAAAAAAGGAAATTGTATCGACATTAGTTTAAAAACTTCATCTTTGATATATTAAAAATTTATATAAACAATATACAAATTAGATTTTCTGTGTAGTTATTTTTGCAACCAACTTTTAATTTTTTATATATTTTAACAAACCATCCGGATAAGCATCAATATTGGAATTATTGTAATTTCTTAAGTATTAATTTTAAGAAAAACCACTAAAAGATCTTATTGAATTTATAAATTTTAAGGCCGAGAGAAAAAAATTGTTTAGATTTAATTTTATTCATTTCTGTTTTCATTTCTAGCATATTATTTTTACAAAAATTGTGGATTAGAAACGAAATCTTGAATTTACAATAACAAATCTTTCAACTTTTCTCTGATGCAACAACATATCTGAAACATTTAACACACACATTTATATCCAAAGAATCACTTAAGAACCATTAATATCCAATCGCAAAGTTTTATTGAATAATAGACTGAGATCAACGGCAATTTGAAGTGAAGCACCACATCGATGACCAGATGTATATCACTCATTTAAAATTACTTTTTGGTCACCTAAATTCTTTGTTTTCTGTTTTTATATTTTAATCGAAATACTTCTGTTTTCAAAAATATTTTTTATAAGAAAAATTTATTTGTAAATTATTTTGACAATTTTTTAAATGACAATAACCCAGTGGTTGCAATAAGTATTTGGTTCACCCAATTTCATTTCGGTTCAGAAACCCAACCCAAGTTAAAAATTAGTTTTTATGTTATTACCACCGAAAAATAATTATAATACAATTTTTTTGGTTTATCTTAAGAACCGACAATTGATAGTAATAACTGAAAACACATATTTGGTTTCAAATATGTTATTATAAATATTTCTGTTGTTGTTATCATCAACATTTGGGGTCAAACAATATTCTACCTTATTAAATTTGGTTCTATACATGGAATTAGTTTATTAATTTATAAAAATGCTAAGGTTGGTAAAAAGAACTAATTTTTCTGCTGTATACACTTCCAATTCATTACAGTTTTGTTATTGTAGTTATTTATATAGAAAGTCTATTGCAATTTCAAATATTTAAGAATTGCAATAAAAATTCGTATTAGCATATTGATATTTCTTAGGGGTAATCGATTACCAATCAATCTTTTTTCTGTGTGTAGACTGAAAAAAAAACTCAAAAAACTTGTAACGAAATTTTACTTTAGTTATCAGCACAATTTTTGTAGCAAAATAAATTAGTAAAACATTAGTTCAAAATTAGTTTAGTGCTAAAAAAATATAACTAAAATTTTTGCTGAAAACGGAATTTCAGCAAAAAATTCCTGAAACTAGTACACTTGATATACAAAATATTTTTTACTAATTATACCCTACACCACTATCTGGTCAGGGTATTATAAGTTTGTGCTGATGTTTGTAACACCAAAAAATATTGGTCCTAGACCCACCGATCGGCTTAGAATTTTTTTTTATTTCGACTTAACGATGTCCGTCTGTCCCTCCGTCTGTCTGTCCATGCATCCTTGTGCGCACTCTACAGGTCGCAAATATTAAGATATTTTGATGAAACTTGGTACACCCACTTATCTCGGCCCGAGGATAAGTGGGTGTACTAATCGGTCCATGTTTAGACCTAGTGCCCATATAAGGGTCCCCCCAAAATTGGTTTGGTTACAAACTGCAGATCGCAAATATTAAGATATTTTAATGAAATTTGGTGCCCTGACTCACATTATAGAAAATTTTGGCACAAGCCCCATTTGAACCCATTCGAATTTCGGATCCAAACATTAGTTGGCTTTTACCCAGACTGGTGTAGGGTATTGTATAGTCGGCATGCCCGACTTTAACCTTTTTACTCGTTTTTCTACTAACTTATTTGTTTGAGTGTATTATTGCATATGAAAGTGTATACAAAAAATTATTTTAATTAGAAATTTATTAACTCAGTTCGAGCCCAATTTCCTTATTATGAATTAACATAATAAGTACTTTTTTTCAAAAACTGCTATTTTTCTTTTATCAGGATACTCTCCTGACAAATACTTCACAGAGTTTTTTTGCCTTCAAAAACCTCTACAATTTCAGGAATGAAAAGACGATCGTTTCGGGGATTTTCCGGGTCCCCTTCTTCAGTTTTCTTTAGAAAGTGGTGGCAATATTGCAATGCAAATTGAAGCATCACAATCTCATATTAAATGTAGTCTGCTACATCAACGAGATTTTAATGGAGCAAACAATAAAATATGTTTTCGAAGTCTTCTGCAAAGACATAACCAACAATAGAAATATTATGAAAGTTTTTTGTTTTTGTATTTCATACCGTCGGTATAAATAATTTTTTATACAAATTTTTTTTTAGTGTAGATTTATGTCTAAGATATGGTAATTAAATAAACAACTATAATTCCTGTTATATGAAAGTCCCGTGAAAGTAAGGCTAAATAAAATTTGCCGTTACTTGAGTATTGTTTATGGGGTTAAAATTAGTCGTATTTTCTCGTTTACTACTTACTTGCAACATGAGATATGTATTAAGTTGTTCCAAGTTCAATTAGAACTACCACCTATATGTGTGAGTCGAATAAATTCAAAAAATTTGAAAATCATATTCATGCAACGTCAAACTTAAACATGTATTAATCAATTTACAATGAAAAAAAAGTAATACTTACTGTGTAAGTGGGGGTGTATTGTTTACAAGTTTGATGCAACCCGACAGCTTTGAAAGTTCTAACAGAAAATACAATACAAACTTAAAGTTTGTTATAAAAAACAACTCACAAATAACAGGGTTTAAAACAAAAATGCATTGTACGACTAGGAAGAACACAGTTTGTTGTTGTTGTTTTTTGTTTTTTTTTTTCAGTTATACGGTATATATGTTAGTATTTTGTCGAAGTGGGTAAATGGGTTTGAATGTACTGCAACAATGACTTTCCGTTTTTCATTCTTTTTTGTTTTTTGTACTCATAAAAAGGGGTTTGGTGTAGAGTATTTAATCAGTTTGGTATGATGTTGATGGGGCTAGTTATATGTACTTATGTATGTGTAACTTCGTATCTATGCAACAAATATATGTAAATAATTATTAATGCTGATTTCGGTAGTCGTTTTTTTGAGATATAAAGAATTCACAAGATTCTTATAATTTATGAAATAATATAAGCCATTTGTACATATTTATTTACCGAAATTCCATATTGCTTAGCATTTTTTAAACTGCTAATTTGTTTTATTGATAATTTGTGTTTCTATTTTTTCCAGACAAAATATCAAAATTACACCCACTTTTTTGTATTGTCAATAATTAAATCGAATGCTAGATTAAATTTTTCATATAATTGCCAGCAATTCTGCAACAAATACGAGAACGACGTAAACAACATTAGCTGCAGTAACAATAGTACATCATTAGAGTTCGGTTGTTTTCTATTTTTGTTGGCAACGCTGCATAAGGATAACAACTCAGTTAAGTTGTATTGAGAGTTAAGGCAACAAATGTTCTCTGCAGATATGATAAAGTGGTAACAATAGTACAATAATTTTGGTACTTTTTGTTGTTAAAAATACAACGGTACTGACGGAATGGATTTCAACACCCACAATATATTTATCGAACAAGTTTAATAGTTATTTCAAAAGTAAATCAGTAAAGTTGTTTTTAATCGCATGAGTAGTTAAACTACAAATAAATCTTATTTCTAGCTTTCTCAGTCATAAGAAATTTAACAAAAAAATTTACAAAATACGGATTTTACGTTCTTTTCTAAATACCGTTTTTTTTCACCGTCCTATAGGAGAATTGTAAATAACCCTCTAGTGCCCAAGGCCGCCAAAAGGCAGTCTTCAGATTTTAAATAGTTTTTGGCTAAATAACAATATTTTAATTTTTAACTCCACAATTTTCTTGAGCGTAAGGTTTGTTTTAATATATAAAAAGTTCTTTATTTTCGATATTTCGCTACTCCATTGTGTAGCATCTTCAGGAAATAACAATTAAATTAATAAATTAACAATTTGAAAGTTTCAAATTGTTTATAGTTTCCCGACTAAAAAAGATGTTATATAATCATATATCACCATATATAAACCCATATATATGTTCATATCTTATTTGATCCGAATATTGGAATATATAGTTATATTAAACGAGATAAGCATATTAACTAACCTGATACAATTTGATCCGAAAAATGGGTCTATCTAATTGCATTAAATTATATATAAATACTAGGCCGGGTCGATTTGTGGGGAGGCAAAAAAATCGCCCATGGCCCTTTGCCGAAGGAACCATACCTCTAAAACGAATTCTACTACCGCCCAACTGTTGACTTTTGTATCGTAGAGTCAAGTTTTGAAAAATCACACTTTGACCCATTTAGAGTGCCCCAATCGAGTCCAAATGTATGACCGACCCCCACTAACTTTGGAGGGCCGATCCACCCATGCCAGTGGCACACCCCCTGGAACTCCCCTGGGGGGTTCCCCATACAAACATTTTAAAAAATCACCATTTTTGGCACTTTATTTTATTATTTTTTATTTATTTTATTTATTTTTATTATTTTATTTATTTTTTCTCCTTAGAAATTTATTTAGTCAGAACATATGTAAATGAAAAAATTAATTTAACTTAGTAATAGAAAAGAAAAAATAAAAAATTACTGTTTGAAGTCTTTTTTGCTTTCAAGTCTGGGCAATTTCGCACGGCTCTCTAATGTCGTCGCCATAACAGCCTCTACATTTTCCGGTATAACTCGTTTGGAAACGCTAGCTAGCAATTGAAAGTAGAATTCGTTTTAGAGGTATGGTTCCTTCGGCAAAGTTTCTTATTTTGATCCCTAGAATACGATTTTCACTGAGCCATGGGCGATTATTAAATCGACCCGCCCTAATAAATACATATCATTTTATAAAAATTTTCAAATAAAATTTTAGCAAATATTGTTAAGATCACTTATTTTAATTCATATTAAATACTAATGGCCGACATAACAGTTTGGCTAACAAAGTGGGTATTGGTCGATCTTTGGTATTGATGGAAATGAGTATTGAATGCGATTTAGGTCGTTTTTAGGACGCAAATTGTCCTTAAACTTAGAATAACGCAGTTTGTAACTGAATTTCAATAAAAAGCAAAAGTCAAAACGAGGAAAATTTGTTTAGAAAAATTTATGCTAATAAACTTGGAAATAGCTGACAAAGTAACTTTTCGGTTTAACTCAACTTTACAAAAATTTGTCGGAACAACTTTTTCTAGTTTAGAGTTTTGGTCTTTCTTATAAAATGTGTCTTTCGTATAAAATAAAAATAAACTCTTTCTAAGTTTGTTTTCTGCATTGTTATAGTGCAATTAAACTTTATAAAATTTTGTATAATTAGATATCATCTCATGTTATATATTTTGATATAAGATTGTTTATAGAAGCTTATACGCCATTATATATAATTATATATAAACTATATCGCAGATCTCTTAATATACCAAATCGCGTATGATTATATATAACGTCATATCAAACATATTTATAAAACCAAAGTGTTAATATAAATGTATATGGTTATATAAAGCAACGCATATAAACATTTATAATAATATCAAATCATATAAGATTATATGAAAACTTTTTTAGTCGGGTTGTTAATTTATTAATTTAATTGTTATTTCCTGAAGATGTTACACAATGGTGTAGCGAAATATCGAAAATAAAGAACTTTTTATATATAAAAAACAAACCTTACGCTCAAGAAAATTGTGGAGTTAAAAATTAAAAAAGAAGGTTAAATAAACGACAAGAATTAACAATATTTTATTAAACAAGTTGTATTATATCCATATAAAACTTAACTATCTATTTTTTTTGACTTCAAACTTTTTTTTCAAGCAAGAAGCATGTAAAGTGAAAATCTAGAAAATTTGAAAAAATTAACTTTTTAAAACAGAAAAAAATTTTTGAAAAATTGCCAAAAATACATTTACGATCTGGCGTACATTACCGATAATAACAAAGCTAGTTTAGAGTCTCTAATTGAAAAATTAGTTAAAAAGTTTTCTCCAGGACTCACAGGATAAGGGCAGGATACGTTTTACAAATATTTCTCTACATCAAAAACTAGCCAACAGATTTTCTTGAAATTAAACCTAAATTATATACTTAGAGGTAGTAGTAAGCAGAACTAATTTCGTCAAAATTTATTGATGTTTTGTGCCAAATTCGCAATTTTCGTAATTTTAAAATAGCGAAAATCACCATCACTTTTCAAATAACAACAATTGATCAACAATTATCGGTACGTAATTTTATTTTATTGATAATGTTATTTACAGCAAAAACCGAAATTATTAGACTACTGGGTTTCAAGATACGTCTTCTGGCTTTGTTGTGCTATATCGCCTAAATAAAGCGATAAATTAAAATTTTAATATTTGTTCCATAGTAGATTTTTTATGGTTTAAATATTATTGTAATCAGAAGAAAGAGCATTCGAGGGATAATATTAGAATTAATTACCAAAAGGTTTTCCAAAGCTCATAGACAAAGAAGAAAACATTTTTGTTTCTAAATTTAATGGACACAAGGGAATCCACCAGACTGCCGCAGTTCAGTCTCTGTTCAACGACCCCTCAGTAGTGCAATTCCGGTAAAAGTTTAAATAACACTGTGCAACAAAATTTGGGTCATCGAAAGTAGCCTCAATTATTTTAATACAGTAAGAAAGTAGACCCTTAGGAAAACAAAATCGCGAAGGAGTTTGGCCTAGTTGGTGCGAGAAAAAATTATGGCTTTTTGGATGTTTGTAATTTTTTTTACCATTTTTTTACTATGAGTTTATATTAAAATAATTTTTTTTTCTTTTTTGGTTTCCATTGCTAAAACTAGATATTTTGTATTCTTTTTATTACAAAATAAAACAACTAAAACTTTCTCTTGAATGTTTAAATACGTGGTTCAATTAAATTTGACAAGAGGGGGGATCATTCGCTGCTTTTTTTTTCAAAGCACCGTCATTTCTTAGTCCTTAATTATTTGTTCAAAATTTCTTCCGAATTAAAGATCTATATATGTATCTTGGTTTTAATTTTTATGGTTTTTGTTCTAATTATCTTCATATTTTCTATTATTTTTTTAATGATTTTCAAAGTAACTCAAATCGGCGTAACTGCCCCAAACTTGGGGGATATTCGCCAAAAAATCTGGACACAATGTCAACAAAAAAATTTGTTAATACACCAAAGTCAATCTTTTAATGATTGAAATAAATAACTCAGAACAAGTTCTTTAAGATATGCGATTCTTTTTAATCAATAAGTCTCCACTGTATTAAAAAAAAAAAATAATTTAAAACTATCCCAATAAACCAAACGGTATCGTCACGATATCGAAACGATATCACCTAGGTGATATTTATTATTATATATAATAATCACTTGTGGTACGAAAACGATAGATTTTTTGTTCTACCTTTCGTAACGATATCATATTTCCAAGAAATTATGATACCGTTTTCGCTATCGAAATTCCCTGGAATAACGATATTAAAATCGCCAAAATCTGGTCCAGCATCAAAACGCTATCGTTATTCCAGGCGATTTCGATATCGAAAATGATATCATATATGATAGCAAAACCGGAATTCTTTTAAAATGAGATGAAATTAAGTCATAATGAAAACTTGATAATGAAATCATCATATTCATAAGTCGAACTCTCCTAGATGTTGCAACTATAATTATTCAATAAAAAAGAGTATAAATAGCCAAACGAAGTAAAAATTGCAAGTTTTTATAAATTTTATTTGCTTCTGAAAACTGTTTGAATTTTTGTAAATAATGAATATTTTGAAGTAAACTTTATCATAAAACCTTATCGAAAACGATATTGTAATCTTATTGGAATATGATATCGTTTTCGGATATTTAAGGTGATAGCGATTTCGCTATCGTGTCGTTCTTTGGTTTATTGGGTATAATATAATGACTCTTCAAAATTACAAAAATCTAAAATATTAATATAAATTTAAGAATGAGTACCATTGTTCTAACATAATGAAAAATTATTTTTTTATCACACGATTTGCGGAGGTTATTGCAAAATGTAGTTGCTTCCTAGTATTTTTTTGACACCCCAAAAAACACAAAAACACGTCTGTCTACAACCACATGTAATCTAAAAGTGGATGTCAAGGGAAGGTAATTGAAAAATGCAAAAAAAATATATTTTTTATCTCGCTTAACATCGTAGAAAAAGTGGGATTAGTGTATGTGCCCAACTGGTGAAGGATCCCTGGTCTACCCTAAAGAAAGTGTTCTAAAAAATACACACAGATTGGCTATAAAGTTATTATTTATTTTGTACTAAGGACTAACTGTTTTCTAAAACATAATCCAAAAAATCAAATATTAAAGATAGTTTATTTTCCTACACTCAGATAAAAAAGTTAGTAGAAAAATTTGTAAACAGTTTTCAAACGCACTTTACTATTTTTATACTGATTTTTAGTACAATTTTTTTTAGTAATCATTTTTGCTACTCTCTTATTACAAACTACGGATTTTTTTACTAATTCTCGCTGCTGGTTTCAGCAATACATTTTACAAATTCTTCAAAACCGAGTGCTAAATTTAGCAGAAAAATATACTAATTAAAAAAATTTTTTTTTTAATTTTTTGCATTTCTTGTTTAGTTAATATTTGTTACTATTCCCAATAAGCACTTGGAAGATATATCATCCAGAAGACATTGCGGCAATATCATTCATTTTTCATTTTGAATACAATGAAAGTAGTATTTAAAACTTATCTTCTTTTTCTCAGATGGAAGATAAATCGGCGATATTAAAAAATGTCAAAAAATAAATTTCTGTTTCAGTTTAAAAAAATACATTATATGTATATAAAATTCTTTCTATATAAATTTGGTAATAGTTTGAAAAACAAATAAGTTAAGAAATGGCACATAGTGACCAGTCTATTTCATATAAAGGGGCTAGTTCGGTGACAGTTTGTTAAAATTTCGCGTAGGATAATTATACGCTTGTTACAATCGAAAGAAAAAAAGTTTTTTTTATACATTTTTTTTAGATTTTAAAGTTTTTTTTTTGTACACTTTTTTGCTAATTTCAGCAGATTGATTTTGAATTACAGTTTACAAAAATTTACTGAAATTTAGTAGCTGCAACTAATTATTTCTACTAATTTCATTTTATTAAAATTATTGATATTTATTAATGGTCTAATTCATAAACTTTTAAACAGTCTTATTGCAGGATTTTAAGCTAATTTGTGAAAAACAGTATTCATATTTACTTAATAATGAAGAAAATAATAAAGGTTTATAGTTGGTACTCACTAACTTTAAACCTTTTCTAAAGTCTGGAGTGAGGAAGCCACCATTTAATTGCTAATTATTTCATTTTCAGGCATGAAATGCTTTATTAAAGCCATCCCATCCCTAGAATGTGTGGCTTCCAATAACTTGCATCCATCAAACTGAAAAAAACTACAACAATTGCGTAGCCAATGACCTTTTTCGAAAAAATTTCCAAAAAAAATGTAAAAATACAATTAAAAAGAAAAAACAAAACAATAGTGATGTGTAGACTGTCAAAACATTATTAGAAATTCGATTACTTTTGTATGCTTTAAATAATATGTTCTAAAAAATTACTTTTTTACACACATTTCCATTGATTTGCTTTATAAATAAAAAAAAAAATATTTTTAATGGCTTTTAAATTTATCTTAGCACATCATTAGTTCTCTAATTTAAGGAAATAAAGTTTTCACTTCCGATTACCGAGTCAATCGTTTACTAAATTTGTAAATCATTTACGACTTATTTGGGAGTTATAGTTAAAATACGATTATGAATCAAGATTTCTAATAACTCCTTATTAAGCGAAATATGTACTTTAAATATAGCAAGCTTCAAATACCAAATAAATTTTGTTTATGAATTAGCACATAAGTTTTTTAACTAATTTTAGCAAATCGATTTTGAATTGCAGTTTACAACAATTTTTCTAAAATTTAGTAGCGACTACCAATTTTTTCTACTAATTGTGTTGTACTACAGATCAGCAGACATGTGTTGCTAAAATTAGAAAAAAATGCCGCTGGGCACAAAGCAGTTAAATTTCCCGTAATAACAGCAAAATTTTCAGTAGCCATTACAGACTTTTTTGGTTAAGTGTGCTCATATAAATTTACTTTCCTGCTGTTTTTTTGCATTTCTTTTTCACAGTTTTTTACTTTTGCCTTTTTGCAATACAGTAGACGCTCGCAAATTAGAGCTTTCAGTAATTCGAACGTCCAGAAATTAGAATCAATGTTTGCAATACATTAAACGCTCTGAAATTCGAATTTAAAATTCTAATTTCTGAGCGTTTTTTTTGCTTATTTGAATACACAGGAAATCCCCAATTTATTTTTATTCTGTTTGAATAAAGTAAAACTAAAAAGGAGAATCACCAAATTATATATGTTTTTCCCTACTTGTTTTTTGTTTGTCGCATTTATGTACATTTCTGGCTAGTTTATTTGTGAAATTTGATACGCGTGTACATATTATTTGGCAGTCTCTATTAAATAGTGAAAGTGTATCATTTAAAATGTTAAATAAACGTAAAAAAAACACTTTATCATTGGAAACTAAAGTCAAAATATTAGAAAAGCTTGACAAAGGCGTTCAAGGGAACCGGTTAGCCCTAGATTTTAATGTGACAACATCTTCAATCAGCTACATCAAATCACATAGAACAGCAATATTAAATGCTGTTTCAAACACATATCAGGAGGCAAACAATACATCTTTGCACAGCGCTGAATATCCAAAAATGGAAAGTCGTCTGTATGAGTGGTTTTTAAATCAACGAGAAAAAAAGTGTACATTGACTGGGCCAATATTAAAAGAGAAAGCTAAACAAATATTTAGAGAGGAATATCCCGATAAAGATGAAAATGCATTCCGGGCAAGTGATGGATGGTTTACCAAATTTAAGAAGCGACACGGTATCCGTTTTTTAAAAATTTGTGGCGATATTCTTTCCAGTGATGTTGCTTCAGTCACTCCTTTTATTCATCGATATCGTGCAAAGATCGCTGAGATGGGTTTAATGGAGTCACAAATGTATAATGTCGACGAAACCGGATTATTTTTTCGTTGCCTACCAGACAGAACCTATGTCTCTGCTTTTGAAAAAAACGCCCCTGGACATAAAATTCAAAAAGACAGAATTTCAGTCCTACTTGGTGCAAACTCTGATGGATCACACAAATTAGTTCCATTGGTAATTGGAAAAGCAAAAAAACCCAGGTGGTTTAAAAATTTCAATAATCCTCTGCATTACAACTTTTCAAAAAATGCTTGGATGACTTCTCGGATTTTTCATGAATGGTTTCACGGAATATTTATTAAAGAGGTAAACAAAAATATTGATTTCAGGTTCAGTACATAATTTAAAAATTTTTTTCAATTCACAGGTGAGCCGCTTTTCTCAGGAAAATAATTTGCCTCCGATAGCCATTTTGCTTATAGATAATTGCTCCGCTCATACACCCATTGAGAAACTTAAAAGTGACAATGGAAACATAGTTGCATTATTCTTTCCACCAAATGTGACAGCAGCTTTACAACCAATGGATCAAAACCTTATTAAGTTAACAAAGCTCAATTACAGAAGTATGTTTCTTTCTCAGTTAATTGCTGAAGGTGGTGAACTGAAGAATCATTTGAAATCCCATTCGATCCGCAATGCTATATTATTACTGAAACAAGCTTGGGATGCGGTACCACAAAGTGTTATGAAGAAATCTTGGTCAAAGTTGTCCAATTGGGACTCTAACCAATACGACAGCGACGATGACGTGCCAATAGCACAATTGTTGCAAATAGATCAGGACTGCAACGAAGTTATTCAGATAACTCAAGCTCTTTTAAAAGAAATAGCTCCCAACGATTGCATCGGTATAGAAGGCATCGACAGATGGAATGAAGATATGTTTGATGACGGATCTGTTTATGTTCTCAGTAGCGATGGTGAGTCTTCAGATAGCAGCGAAGACGACGTTGTTGCAGTATCATCAGTTGTCTCTAATACTACAGCCATTGAAAGCGTAAATAATTTAATAAAATGGTGCAATAACAGTGAATTGTTTTCAACTAAGCCCATAAGTAATCTTTTGGCTCTCCGTAATGATATTTCGGATTTAAAGAAACCAAAAAAACAAACAAATATAACTGATTATATGTCAAACAAAGATTAGTTGTTAACTTGGCCATTGTTTAATTTTAATTGTTTAATTTTTTTTAAATACAGTTTTTTAGTTTTTAATTAAAAAAAATACATGTGATGTATTGGACTGAATTGATGTGTTTTGTTTTCTTGTTTTTATCAAATAAAATTGAATTAAAAAATATTAAAAAGAGTTTTATTTAAGTTTTTGGAAGTAAATTTACTAAATTTTTTTTCGAAAAAAAAACGTCCAGAAATTAGAATAATTCAGAAATTAGAATTGCCTCAAAAACAAAGCGGTTCTAATTTGCGAGCGTCTACTGTATTGTTTTGTTTTAAATAACATCGGATTTTGCTTTTTTTGTTCTCTTCTCCGAATATATGCAGTTTGGACATCAGTGCGTATACTCGATATGATACATACGATATTGAGTATACGTACTGATGTCCTAACTGTTTACATGTGTACTACAGCAAAATCGTCCCGAAAATCTTATAATGTAAACCACCCAGCAAAACTTTGATAATGGTTACGATATACTCACGCATTACCTTGTAATGATAGCTCGTTACCTTCTGCATTATTTCAAAACAAAAAGTAATTACTTACCAATTACTGATTACGTATTGCATGATTTATAAACTAAAAGTAATGATTAAAACATTTTTGAAAATCTATTTTTAGACACATTACTTTGTGTTTTTTTTTTTTTTTGTAAGCATGTGTGTAAGGTGTATATTTTTCGCCATTACGAAAGAATATACAAAGCACAACAATTCATTTACTTTTTAAGCAATCAAATGTTAAATGTGTCGATAGCTCAGGTGGTAGAGTTCTTGTCTAACAAGCAGGGATCCCAGGCTCAAATTCCAGCATGACCACATTTATATATTGAATAAAAAAATATTTCTAATAAATTTTTTTAAATAAAATTTTTTTTTACGAAAATCTATTTTTAGACCCATTACTTTTCCAATCCTCGTAATCACATAGGTAACCAAATACTTTATCACTTCCTCCCCATACATTACTTTGGGGCTCATCGCCCATAAACTTCATCACTGAAGTAAGGTGTAAAGTAATGCATCGGCCCTTATGACTACACTCTAAAAACTTTTTGTAAATTTACTACTATAAAATGGGTAAAATTTTGTTTAATTTTACGAAAATTCGGTAAATATAAACAAAAAATGCGTAAACTTTTTCCATACACAATAATACACACACAAAGTATTTTTAGACATTATGTGTTTATAAATAAACACATTGTGTCTAAAATTACTATCGTTTTGTTAAATAAAATTTTTACGTACGTTTTTACCAAAGTTGGTAAATATACTATCCTATAATAGTAATAAATACACTGACATTTCAAATTGGAAAAAATTTAAAAAAAAAATTATAAATAATAAAAAGAAAAAGTGAAAACGGATTATTTTTAGTGAATTACAACATTTCCACAAACACATTAGAGTCTGGAAATAGCAACATAAGCATGAATTTGTTTTTGGTAATTATTGCTAACGCATGTGGTAGTCTAAACCTCATTTCAAAATTGAAAACGCCGTAAGAGAGACACGGCCTAAGCAGGAACAACTGGGTGCAATGACTCCTGCTCAACAAAATGCCTTCTTTGCAAGGGAGGCTGTCAACCAACAACCGTCGACAATAACGGGAGAAAATGCCGTAAGAGAGATACGGCCTTGGTAAAACAACTGGGTGCAATGACTCCTGCTCAATAAAGAAAGCATTTTGTTAAGCAGGAGTCATTGCACTCAGTTGTTCCTGCATAGGCTATATCTCTCTTAAGGCGTTTTCTCCCGTTATTGTTGACGGCTACTGCCTCCCTTTCAAAGAAGGCATTTTGTTGAGCAGGAGTCATCGCACCCATCCAATAGTTATAACAAATTTTTATATGAATTTTATACAAATGCCTTAAGATCCCAAAACGATCAATTTGGACATAAACGATTATGAGAGAATGACTCGGACATTATTATTAATAAAAATTAATTTGTTATTTTATTTAATAAAAATTTTAGGGTGGTGCTTAAAGTTAGCACAACTGTTGTAAATGTACGCATTATATTGGATTTTTACGCACTTTCTGTGGATTTTTGCGCATTTTTTGTGGATTTTTACTCATTTTGTGCGTACATTTACACGTGAAACGTGCTTTTTTACACACAAATTTAGTAAGTTAACACAATAATTTCAAAATTTCATTTAATTTTTACGCACTTTCATTGTAAAATTAAACAATATTTATGCACCAACTTAAACACAATGTGTGTATTTTTTTTCAATTACGCACATAGAGTAAATTTACCCAACTTATAGTAGCAGTACAGTTTCCTACTATAAGTTGGGTGAATTTCAACAGAATTTAATTAGAGTGTAGTCCAAGAGGACTAAATGGAAGCAAATTCTTTATTTCCTTATTTTTTGAATGGGGACGATAATTCGGAAATTTTTAAAAATACTTTCGAAAAATTAAAAAAAAATGCAAATAATGGTAAATTGAAAAAAGAGCGTGGAAAAAATTAACTGTTTTATTTTTTTTAGGGATAAAAAATATAATCTGTAATAAATTCGTAATCACAAATGATAATATATTTCCAAATAAATGCAATTACAAAGAAAAAACGAGTAAAAAGTTAAAGTCGGGCATGACCTACCCTACACCAGTCTGGTTAAGAGCCAACTAATGTTTGGATCCGAAATTCGAATGGGTTAAAATGGGACTTGTGTCAAAATTTTCTATAAAATTATAAAAGAAGAGAAAGTCGTAAATATGGCCCATATGGGCGATAGGTCCAAATATGGACCTGGGATCCTATACGGAAGGTGTGGGTGAGGGAGAATCAGTTCCAGAACTAGTTCCAGAACTGATTCTAGAGCAACCGGTTCCACTTTGGAGCTATAGAAGGGGTTGCTTTTGGAACAATTTCAAACAAAAAGAATCGGTGTTAGAATCGACAGTAGAAGGGGTTGTGAATGAAAAGTACCCAGGAAAATTTTTACAATCGGTAGCCAACCACACCCATTCTACAACTGGTTCCACTGCAACCGATTCCATGGAACTGGTTCCGGAACCAGTTCCTGGGATCCTATATGGAAGGTGTGGGTGACGTAGAATCAGTTCCAGAACTGATTCTAGAGCAACCGGTTCCACTTTGGAGCCATAGAAGGGGTTGCTTTTGGGACAATTTCAAACAAAAAGAATCGGTGTTAGAATAGACAGTAGAAGGGGTTGTGAATGAAAAGTAGCTATTGTACAACCGATTCTTTAGAACAGAAAATTTTCCTGGGTAGCTATTCTACAACCGATTCTTTGGAACTGAAAATTTTCCTGGGTAGCTATTCTACAACCGATTCTTTGGAACAGAAAATTTTCCTGGGACAGTGTTACGTTTTTATACCAAACCCAGAGTTATATTTTTCTAGATTATTCATTGCAAAACTACACTTATATATATATAGAAAAATACAACTCTGAAAGTAATGAGTAAGTACTTTTAAAAATTATCAGCCTTACTATCAATATTTTCCAAACCTATGTTTTAGTTAAAGTCGACTTTAGTTAAAATATTGGGTGGCAGTATGCCATGACTTTGTTTATTTTTGAAGCATTCTGATTGGTTAATTTATTTTCAACAAATCAAAATGTTTGAAAATACAAATATTTTTGTAGGGTTTTCATACACAAAATGAACAAAACCGTATGATTAAAAATAAAGTCGACTTTAAATTTAAAATATTCTTTTATAGCAAGGGCCTATGCTTTTACAACTATATTTTTTTAAGTACGCTATTCCTTAAACAATAATAAATAAAAAAGTACACTTTAAAAAGTACAATACACTTTTATCATCCCTGATTTTATTACTGCCTACTATGTGGGTTTTTATTGTTGGAGTAAGGTGTTTGATAACGAAGGATTGTTTGTATGAACAAGTGTGTGGTTGTATCTGTGGAGCTTTTTGTCTGCGTTTGTCTGACTGTTCGATATGTTCATTTTTATCCTGGAGTGCCTGTATTATTTGGTCTTTACGTTAGTCGTTGGTGGCAAACAAATGTTCATCATCAATTGTATTCAGTTGATAGTAGCATATCGACTGGAGTGGTTGTGTTTAAATCCTCTCTATCTATGATTTGCTATATAATTAAAAAAAAAAATGAATAAAAAAGGAAAAAATATATATAATTTTTCAAGAAATACTGCAAAATAATTTAGAAAAAATTAAAAAAAAAAAAAATTTAAATAAAAAAGTTGTTTATGAAAATAGTGTTGCAATATAAATATATAATATCAATTTGTGCATCGTCATCATCTACTTAACAATTCTCACTTTGTCTGGCAAATGTGGGCCAAGTAAAAAAAAAAAAACCAATCGAATAACCAAACCATAAACTATAAATATATAAGAAACCTATGATTAATTATATTTATGTTAGCAAGTGTTTACTTTCTCATATGTGCTACTGTGCTGGTTAAGTTTTACTTTTAAATTTTTAATAAACTTAAGGTGGATTTCTTTTTGTTTGAAACAATTCCTTAAACCATTACAAACTAACAATCAAATCAATAATTCATAACAAAAAGTTTTTACATTTTTATAACAATAATTTTACATTGAAGTAAAATTAAAAATAAGTTTTTTTTTTTTAATTATTCTCTGGACATTTTAAGTGATTTTCAAATTCGTTATAATTGGTAAGTGATTTTAAAACATAGACTTTTTTATTACTTAACTTAAATGTCTATGAACAAAAAAGTTGAAAAATAATTTAAAAGATAAATGTTTAAAAAAAAAATTGCATTTGTACTTTAGTTATATCTTTTATATTAGGCTTTCCATACAAGCTGTCCAGATAAAAAAAAAGTATATCATATCAATATGAAACTTACAGTAATTACTGTAATGAATAATGAAGAGAAAAAAATGCAACAAAATTTTTGCCTTCCTAGACAAGTCAGGCACCTAAAGGTTCATCCATCAGTTAGACCTCCAGTTCTACTTTACTAATCGATACACACATAGACATAAGCATGTACTGATAGCAGAAAAGCCTACTAAAAATATTGTGGCTTTTTATTTATTAAAATTTTGCTTAATATTAAGTAGTAGAATAAAGATAGCAAAAACAAATTGCTATTTTTAAATTTTATTCAGTTGAATGCAAACAAACCATTATATCCTGCTAAAATCAACAGAAATATTTGCTAAAAAATTAGTAAACTGCTGTTTACAGAAAGCTAGATATTTATTTGCATTAACCCATTAATACCAGTCTAACATTAGTCCGATTTTGACGAAACGTTATGCTGAGAATATTTAAGCTATAGATGTGTATTGATATGGTATATATTTTTATTGGATCTACATTACCTGGGACTTCTGAATTAATCACTGATATAAAACTATGTTATTCCTCCATGTTTTTTAAATAAAATATTTTTTATATCATTTCCCACCTTAGACTCTTCATTTTTATTTATAAATAATCAATATTTCAATTTGGGGTACTTTGTAAAACTGCAAAGACTGTGGGCATTGTATGTAATGGTTATCGCGTTACACTGTTCGATCCCCAGTAACGGCAACATCAACTTAGAAATATAATATAGTATATGAGTTTTCTATCCTTTATACATACCAATATCGCAGGGTCCTCCTTTGGTGTTTCGACAGAATTTAACCCCGAAGTCACGAATCATAAAAAACTAGGAGATACAATCGCTATCGGATCGCACATCGGGCCGAAAATCGGACAGAACATATTGACCTCGTCCCGCAACGCCATAATATTCTCTGAATACGCCATAATATTCTGTCCTATGTCCGGTCCGATGTGTTATCCGATAGCGATTGTATATCCTAGTTTTAAATGCTTCATGTCGACGTAGAATAACATAACAGGGCTATAAACTAAAAAGGGATAGCGGGCACAAAAAAACAAAATTCATGACCACCACAGGAAATTTCGCCACGATTGCAGAAATGATAATGAATGAGGGGTATGTATAGTTGATCTTTTATTTGGTAAATTAATGGTCTCTTTTTTAGTTTGACTCTAGATCATAAATTAATATCACATTCTGTTTAAATTATTTTTTAAATTAAAAAAAAGATGATACAATTTTCACAAGTAAATTACAAAGAATGAAAAATTTTTGACAGAGTTCGATAAGGCCAGCACGATAGAATACGTATTTTCGGCTTTCGCTACAAAGCCATCATCAGTGTCATTTGCCTTGGTGGGTTAAACCTTGATAATCGTCTGTCATCGTATGTGAAAGTTGAAAGCAAATCGAATATGTTAACAACTCAACTTAGACTAACATCAACAAAATCTAACAATGCTATTTTTATCCTTTGTTATTATTATTACTCTCCACAATTTAAAATTTTTAATTTCATTTAAAAAATGATAATATTTTTCCATGATCTATAAACGAATAAGAAAATGGTTAATTTCCAAAAAAAATAAAAAATTTCCCCTGCAGTTCTCAAATATTTACAGAATATACCAAACAGTTAACTGTAAAAAATTTTTCAAAATCTGGATTTTTAAAATACAGTAAAAATTAAAAATTTATTGTAAAATTGCACGATCTTTTCAAAAAAAATGTCCCTGCGGCGCACAGTGATTTTGATCCCATATAACGATTGGACAAAAATAGAAAGAGTGGAGACAGAGTTTTGAAATTTGGTATACTGACATAGAACCCCTTAGTTAAGAAAACCTTTATTTTTTGGAAATATCGGGAGAAGGACACGCCCACCTCCCATAGGTCCTGAAATTTAAAAATATTATAGTAGCCACAAAAATCATCCATTGAGATGCACATAAAACTGGAAACGCTTGTGTAAATTTTTATCAAAATCGAAGCAAGGATTCTTAGTCCTGCCATATATCCTTTATTTTAAAATCTTTATAAAACCTGGAAAAATTATCCGATTGCGATGAAATTTAGATCGGTCAGCCATATTTGTGCCAAATTTGGGTAAAATCGATTCATTAACAAAAAAATTCCTTTCACAAAAAATGGGGTTTAAGCGCTTAAATGATTTTTCTAAAAAAAAAATTAAATAGGATTAATATAGGAAACCATGTGAATCCTCCATTTTAGGTACATGGTCTGTTCAGCGAACTTATGTAGAACACTACGGGGAATATTTTTGGGGAATATTTTTGGGGAACATTTTAACCTTCTATTTCTTCAATTAAAGGGACTTTTTTGGCCACTTTTTAAAAAGGGACAAAAACGACCCGTACGTTAAATAGTTAGAGGGTTAAAATGTTCCGCAAAAATATTTACCATGAAATTCTACTATAAGCCTTTGAAGACATTAGCATTGAAAATTTAACGTAAAGGCCAGTAATAAGTAAAAACTTAAAATGTATTTAAGGGTTAACTTCGTACTTATTCAGAATTGGCGCTCAAATGTCCCACAAACCTGGATTTTAGGGAGAAACTATGGGAAGCTTCCATTTTATGTATAGGATATGTTCAGTGAACTTATGTAAAACACTACGGGGAACATTTTTGTGGAACATTTTAACCCTGTAACTCTTTAACTTACGGGTATTTTTTGTCCCTATTTGAAAAGGCCCAAAAAATCCCTTTCATTTTAGAGTTAGAGGGTTCGAATGTTCCACAAAAATGTTTCTCGGAGTGTTTTACAAAAGTTCACATGGTTTAGTCATTTCAAAAAATCCATTTTTTTTAATTTGCTGTAAAAAATAGTAATTAATGATCTATTATATAACAGAATAGACTTACAAAAAAAGAAGAAAAAAATATCTAATTTTATATCATTTTTTTTTATACTCCATCAAACTTAAGTAATTTTTGGATTTTCAACAAAAAAAATGTGTTTTAGTATGTTTTTTAAACATATACTAAAATCATAGCTGTTAAGTAATGATTACTAATCATAATAATTAGTAATTAGATTACTTTCTTTTTAAAGGTGAAGTAATGATTAAATTACGATTATATTCAGTTTCGGACGATTACTAATTGATTATGATTCCAAATAATCTAAAAGTAATCAGGATTATTTTTAATCATGACAAAATATAATAAAAAAGAATCATAAATAATAAATAAAAAAAACCAAAGTAATTTCTATATTTTTACCATGAAAACCTATCCAAAATGTTTTTTCAAATTCCAAATGACATTTCAGAACATTTCAATCACGCAAAAATTCTACTAAGTCACTGTAACTCATGCCGAATATTTTTGAAAATAATCAAAAAGAATCAAAAGTAATCTTTGAAAGTAGTCGAATTATTTTTTGATTACTTTTGATTCTTTTTGATTATTTTATGGTAATCTCAAGTAATCTTGATTACTTTTAGATTATTTGTAATCATAATCAATTAGTAATCAGAAATTGTTTAATAGAGAATTATATAATCAATACAATTCTTTCCAAAATGTAATCTAATTGATTAGTAATCGTAATCGAAATTTAACAGCTATGACTAAAATCCATCTTTTAGTTTAACTACAAATATATTGAAGTAACTAAAAACAAATCTTCGAACAAGTTTTTAAAAAAATGTATTTTTGAGAATTATTTTAGTGAAACAAATAAAACCCATTTTTCTATTAAGTCATTTTTACATAAAATTCTCTAAGTTTAGCGCCCTCTCTTGGCGGCAAAAGCAATCACACCAAATATTTTTTTCGCATTTGTTTGAGTTACTTTAAAAAAAAAGCCTTCTTTAATTACAATTTGAGACAAATTTTTTTTTTTTTTTTTTATTTTTGTCCATGGGACGAAGCATTGTGGCGGCGCATCAAATTTTATACTTTATAGTTCCAATGTCCGCTAAAGGGCATTTTTGTCCTAAAAAATTTCAACAAAGTTCGCCAACTGATTACACTGTGGAACAAATTCAGGTAAGCAAAAGTTAGGTCGATTCTGAGAGTGAAGGGTGAAAATAGAGGCTAAATTAGAAGACCCGTATCGCGGCTTTTGTTTATGTTAGTTCGAATTTTTTTTAATCGACCTTCGAACTTTGCAGTCAAATGCCGATTTTCAGCATATTGTTTATATGGTTTTTTGGCGATAACTCGTCGACTAATTGATATTTTTTAAATCAGTAAAAGTCAAATTATTGCTAGAGACCTGTGCAACAATTAAAATGTTTTAAAAAATTGATTTAGAAAATTTTTGTGGTGCTTATGAAGCAAAATGTTGGCAAAATTATTTTTTTTTTCATGCTTTTTGAAAATATTTTCCACAAAACTAAGTCTTTTTTGCTTTCTGTTTCAAAAAAATATAATTTTGAAATGTTAGTTAGGAAAAGTTTTAAGTAAAAAATTAAATAAATTAAATTAATGATTTTGCCGTTTAGCAGGCGGCTGTGGATCAACATCACTGCTCTCTCTAATATCTTGGTCATCGTCATCATCATCAGAAAGGTCGATAATTTCGACATAGTGCCCATATAAGGGTACCCCCCAAAATTTTTTTTGTTACACGCTGCAAGTTGCAAATACGAAAATATTTCAATGCAATTTGGTTCGCTGACTCACATGGTCCCAAGGAAAAAGCCTATTGATTCTTGATAGGATCGGTCCATATTTGGACCTATCGCCCATATGGGCTATATTTTTGATTTTCTCTTCTTTTATGATTTTATAGAAAATTTTGACCCAAGTCTGTTTTAACCCATTCAAATTTCGTATCCAAACATTAGTTGGCTTTAAATCAGACTGGTGTAGGGTATTATATAGTCGGCATGCCCGACCTTAACTTTTTTACTCGTTTTTATTTAAATATAAATAAAAAACGAAAAGTGTCATTTTACTGAAAAAAGTTCCAGGTATTGATAACAAGTTCTTTATAGTTTTTTTTTCTTGGTGATGACATACCCATGAGTATAATAATAAAAATTCGGACCTTGTCACTAAATGTCGGTAATTATAATACTACTAAGAGTAAGAAGAGTATTCACTACGTAGAGTGATGTACTCCAATATTATAAACCGAATTTATATGCGGAAAATGAAAGTTTTAAGAATTTAATGGAAAAAAAAATCATGCAGCAGCGACACAAAAAGATTAGTAAAAAAACCGAAGAGCGGGTTTTCAAGCGAGATTGTCGGATGCAAAGAACCGGTTGTAGAACAACCTATACTTGCATGTAACCTCCTCTAATTTATGTTCTATCATTGGTGATATTTGATTGAGTTTGTCTAAAAAGCAACAGGTTTTTTTTCTTCAAACTAGAAGAGGTTACTGTAGAACTGTTACAGAACTGGTTCTGCGACAGTGAATCTTTCCAGTTTGACTTCCAAGAATAAGTTATATAACCTGTTCCACGAAACCGGTGGTAAAAACACCTGTTCTAGAACAGATTGATTCAGAGGTAACCAGAGGAAAAAAATGTTGCTGGGACGGTTTTTTCAAGTATTCGAACCCATAAGACAAAATTCAATTTTTACTTGTGAAGATTTAAATTAAAATGTCTGACAATTCTATTAATGACTGAATTTTGCAAATCATATGAGTTTATCATATCACATGAAGTGTCAATCAACGTAATCGATTTTTACGTTATTACTTGAATTTTCAACTATTTCATTCGAAGGTTGCTATTTGTGTGAAAAATTGTATATCCTGTTTTGTAGGGATTCATATAATTTATTATTTGGCAACGAGAAAAAAAATATGCATAAAACTAATTTATTTTAAATTATTTTAAAACAGCAAATACTTCAATAAATTATAATTATAATTGTGAATAATTTTTGGTGTAATTTTTATTCACGATAGCTTTTTATCCAACGTCTAGAAAGTTAAGTTATATATTTGGCAGCTCAAGTGATTTAATGAACTCTCTCGTGATTTAACATAATTTTGTACTTAAATAACACTATGCGACAGTCAAAATCGGGATGGGATGAAGCCAACGGGAAATTTTATATCGGTCAAAAACAAGTTATACGTGTCCCGGCGTTTCGCTGGGTCACCTCTAGGAATCGAGATATATCTTTTTTTTTGACATAACTCGAGAACCACTAGTCCGATTTTGCTCAAACAATTTTAAACAAATTAAACATTACAATTCCTTTAATCTGTACATATAACGTTTTTCTATATACTCAACATTTTTGCCGGTAAAAATAAATGTTTGTTACCGCTACCATAAAAATCAATAACCTTTTGTTTATTACTTTTTTTTAATATTTTAGGCAAAAAATATTTTTTTCTTCATACATTTATTTTTACCGGCAAAACTGTTGAGTATATAGAAAAACGTTATATGAACAGATTAAAGGAATTGTAATTTTTAATTTTTTTTTAATTGTTTGAGCAAAATCGGACTAGTGGTTCTCGAGTTATGTAAAAAAAAAGACCACCAAAGGTCAAATCGATATATCTCGATTCCTAGGTGTGACCCAGCGAAACGCCGGGACACGTATAACTTCTTTTTTACCGATACAGTAGACGCTCGCAAATTAGAACCGCTTTGTTTTTGAGGCAATTCTAATTTCTGAATTATTCTAATTTCTGGACGTTTTTTTTCGAAAAAAAATTGAGTAAATTTACTTCCAAAAACTTAAATAAAACTCTTTTTAATATTTTTTAATTCAATTTTATTTGATAAAAACAAGAAAACTAAACACAACAATTCAGTCCAATACATCAAATGTATTTTTTAAATTAAAAATATGAATATAAAAAAAACGAATGGCAACAAAACATAGTAATGCAGTCCAATTACATCACATGTATTTTTTTTAATTAAAAACTAAAAAACTGTATTTAGAAAAAATTAAACAATTAAAATTAAACAATGGCCAAGTTAACAACTAATCTTTGTTTGACATATAATCAGTTATATTTGTTTGTTTTTTTGGTTTCTTTAAATCCGAAATATCATTACGGAGAGCCAAAAGATTACTTATGTGCTTAGTTGAAAACAATTCACTGTTATTGCACCACTTTATTAAATTATTTACGCTTTCAATGGCTGTAGTATTAGGGACAACTGATGATACTGCAACAACGTCGTCTTCGCTGCTATCTGAAGACTCACCATCGCTACTGAGAACATAAAAAGATCCGTCATCAAACATATCTTTATTCCATCTGTCGATGTCTTCTATACCGATGCAATCGTTGGGAGGTATTTCTTTTAAAAGAGCTTGAGTTATCTGAATAACTTCGTTGCAGTCCTGATCTATTTGCAACAATTGTGCTATTGGCACGTCATCGTCGCTGTCGTATTGGTTAGAGTCCCAATTGAACAACTTTGACCAAGATTTCTTCATAACACTTTGTGGTACCGCATCCCAAACTTGATTCTCAATGGGTGTATGAGCGGAGCAATTATCTATAAGCAAAATGGCTTTCGGAGGCAAATTATTTTCCTGAGAAAAGCGGATCACCTGTGAATTGAAAAAAATTTTTAAATTATGTACTGAACCTGAAATCAATATTTTTGTTTACCTCTTTAATAAATATTCCGTGAAACCATTCGTGAAAAATCCGAGAAGTCATCCAAGCATTTTTTGAAAAGTTGTAATGCAGAGGATTATTGAAATTTTTAAAACACCTGGGTTTTTTTGCTTTTCCAATTACCAATGGAACTAATTTGTGTGATCCATCAGAGTTTGCACCAAGTAGGACTGAAATTCTGTCTTTTTGAATTTTATGTCCAGGGGCGTTTTTTCAAAAGCAGAGACATAGGTTCTGTCTGGTAGGCAACGAAAAAATAATCCGGTTTCGTCGACATTATATATTTGTGACTCCATTAAACCCATCTCAGCGATCTTTGCACGATATCGATGAATAAAAGGAGTGACTGAAGCAACATCACTGGAAAGAATCTCACCACAAATTTTTAAAAAACGGATACCGTGTCGCTTCTTAAATTTGGTAAACCATCCATCACTTGCCCGGAATACATTTTCATCTTTATCGGGATATTCCTCTCTAAATATTTGTTTAGCTTTCTCTTTTAATATTGGCCCAGTCAATGTACACTTTTTTTCTCGTTGATTTAAGAACCACTCATACAGACGACTTTCCATTTTTGGATATTCAGCGCTGTGCAAAGATTTATTGTTTGCCTCCTGATATGTGTTTGAAACAGCATTTAATATTGCTGTTCTATGTGATTTGATGTAGCTGATTGAAGATGTTGTCACATTAAAATCTAGGGCTAACCGGTTCCCTTGAACGCCTTTGTCAAGCTTTTCTAATATTTTGACTTTAGTTTCCAATGATAAAGTGTTTTTTTTAGGTTTATTTAACATTTTAAATGATACACTTTCACTATTTAATAGAGACTGCCAAATAATATGTACACGCGTATCAAATTTCACAAATAAACTAGCCAAAAATGTACATAAATGCGACAAAAAAAAAACAAGTAGGAAAAAACATATATAATTTGGTGATTCCCCTTTTTAGTTTTACTTTATTCAAACAGAATAAAAATAAATTGGGGATTTCCTGTGTATTGCAAACATTGATTCTAATTTCTGGACGTTCGAATTACTGAAAGCTCTAATTTGCGAGCGTCTACTGTATAACTTTCGCCGGTAGTTTGAACCCTTCCCGATCACTGACCCCTACCATTTGTCTGACAGTGTAATTTACCATAACACTTGGGTGAGATCAAGGGAACTTCCTACGTAAATTTTTTTGTATTTAACGAAAACAATTTCTATAGAAGCGTTTTAAAAATAACTCCTTAATTAAATATACATCGTTAACACAATTAATTTTATCACTGCGAATTTAATCACCGTGATTTACATAATTCTAAATTATTAAAAATTTTATAAATGAGGTGTTGCATTTTAAGAAATTCAGCTGTAAAGTTTTTTTGGAAAAATAAATAAATTTTTTTCATTTACTATTTGTTCTTACGATATATATAAAAGTTTTTCATAAGGTGTTCATTTACAATTTAATGGGTTTAAAAGTTTTATTTATTTAATAAAAATTAAGTTGCTATGTGTCTGCTTTGGAATTGTAGAAAAAAAGTTAAAACTAATTGTAAGTAGATATGTAGTTAAAGTAAAACATTCATTGTGTTAGTTTTTTTTTAAACTTTAACAAAAATATAACCTGAGTGTAACAAAACAATGGAAAGAAAAACTTATTTTTCAAAGTAAATAACAGGATATTTTATAATTATAGAGCATGTTGTATATTAACTTAAATATATCGCTAGCTTAGTATGGAAAGTGGCTAAGTTGAATTTTACTTAGGATGTTTATTGTTTTGTATAAATTTCTTAAATGAACGTTTGTTCGGAAAGTAGAACAGACAAATTTTTTGTCATACTTAAACAAAAAAACATTTCTTTTATTGCTTCAGAAATACCCCCTGGTGTACCTTTACTACCTTTTTGCAAATAATTTTGAATAGCTAAAAAAGTACTATTTTCATTGCTTCCCAAAAATATTCGTTTCTTACACTCATACAAAAAAGTTAGTACAAAAGTCTGTTAAACGCGTTCTGATTAAATTTAAATAATTTTTCTGTTATTTTCTCTAAAAACGTCCGTACAAATAGGTAAAAATTCTGCTAAAATAACAGGAAATAGTGCATGTATTTGCGCCAGCACAATTTTGAGCTATTTGTACTGACTTTTGTTTATGAGTGTAGATATTATTGCTCTAAAAGTGATCCAAAGAATTGGCTTGCCAATATTTTTTAAATTTTTCTAATATCTATAGCATAGTACAAAACTCAAAATGCATCGGATATGCGACCTCTAAAACTGATACATTTTAGGACATAAATCACTAATAAGGACACCAAGTTTCAAAATTACGTCCAGTTTTTTGAAACATCGGCAGATTTATCTTTTACCAAAACACAAGTTTTTTCTTAAAAGTTGCCTATTAGCTCCATATACCCAACCAAAATTCGAATAATTTTAAATATGGACTTTGAGCTTTAAGAACTATATCAATTTATTTCGGATTAGGTAAAGGATGTGAGATGTCCTTGCAATTAAAATGAAAACTTCACAAATTCTTCTCTTTTGCAGTTCTTGCAAAATCCATTGATCAGATTTGTAAAATTTTAACGCACGGTATTAGTTTATATTCCACTTATTTAATTCATTTCATCAAACAAATCACAGCTTTTGTATAAAATTTTTTAAAAAATTCAACCTTAATTACAAATTTTAAAGCGTTTTCTCTTTTAGGTCAATTTTGTATAAATTAACTATGGGAAAAAGAAATAGAGTCTATTTCTAAACACGCATATTGTCAATTCTACAGAGAGGTCCACGGTGACCGAAAAATTAAAAGCCGTCCAAAAGCCTTTCCGACATATATTAGTAATAAAAAGAAATCATTGTTGTCCAACCGATATTTTCACTTACCAGCATTTATACAAGTTTACCTACAGCATAGCACATATAAAAATTTAACGTTTCGCTATTTTATACTTTAACCTAATGTCTTTTAAGAAAGCAATTTGAATTATATTTTTCTTTTGTTGTCCATTCGCTTCTGGGAAGCATTTCCGCTGAGCCTCAAAAAAGGACATTTTTTCAAGTAACTATAAAAATTGTAAAAAAGATGAACTGTGTTTACTTGTCAACTGACGCTTAGGGCTGGTATCTTATCTCCAATGATTAGTTTATTTTAATCATTGATTTAGAAATCGTTGATTAGTCCTTAAACTTACTTAAAATAATATCGGTAACTTATAAAAATTTAATCAGTGATTTGTTATAAAAGAAAATAAAAAAGGTTTGAAAATTAGCGAAATAAGAGTCTTTTATTGAATTTTTCGCATGATACGGAGTCAGAAAATTATAAAATAGATGTCCAAATTTTTGTTTTAAAAATCTTCAATCGCTAAATGCCTCAAATAGGAAGTGGCTTTGTCATGCTAAACGCATAACTTAATTTTTTTCATTGGGTAAATGTGTATAATTATAAATTTTTCTAGTCTAGGGAGGTGTAATTAAAAAATATTTATGAATGATAAAATGATTTTTGTTGTTTTTTGATACATTCAATACAAATTTTATAGTCAGAATTTATTAGAAAACTAAAATAACTATGCCTCTATATTATTTGTTCTACGTTTAGGTAAACATATCTGGATCAAATTTAATATACACATACAGTCACATCTCCCAAAGAGTTAAATTTTTACAAACCCTGAAAAGTATTAGATTGATTTTCTTGGTTCTATTTTGTGTACAAAGCAAAAATCTTCTGAAGAGTCATCTCTGTGAAATCTTTTCTTAATTGAAAAAAAAATTAAAATTTTCAAATTTTGTGGAAAATAAAAGATATGAATCCAAAAATATTCCTCTTTTGAAAAAATATATGGCATACTTAAAAATTGTACTGCAGGAAATATTTAAGTATGCCAATAACTGTATTTTTGCCGAGGAATAATCATGGTCTAAACAACTAGCATAGAATCTCAGCAGCATGCATGAATCTTGACCTCTGTTAACTAACTCTGTCCGACAATTCGACAATTTTTAATAGAATGTGGTAGATTAAGTTTTATGTTTAAATTTTAATAAATAGTAAAAATTGCTTCAATAAGTAAGCAAAATAAGAAAAATTTAATAAAAAACTATAAACATTAACTGCAATTTAAGGTCTTGCAGGAGCAAGTGAAGTATGTCTTAACTTCATATATCTCATATTTTTCCAAAAAATTAGAAAATTAGCATGATTTTGCATGCAAAAAAAATCACGTGAAAATTATTTGGCTGTGGAGTAATTAACTCTTAATTTGCAGACTACTAAATTTGATATATATATATATATTAGGCTGGGTCGATTTGTGGGGAGGCAAAAAAATCGTCCATGGCTCAGGGAAAATCGTATTCTAGGGATCAAAATAAGAAACTTTGCCGAAGGAACCATACCTCTAAAACGAATTCTACTACCCCTAACTGTTGACTTTTGTCCCGTAGGGTCAAGTTTTGAAAAATCCCACTTTGACCCATTTAGAGTGCCCCAATCGAGTCCAAATGTATGACCGACCCCCACTAACTTTGGAGGGCCGATCCACCCATGCCAGTGGTACACCCCCTGGAACTCCCCTGGGGGGTTCCCCATACAAACATTTTAAAAAATCACCATTTTTGGCACTTTATTTTATTATTTTTTATTTATTTTATTTATTTTTATTATTTTATTTATTTTTTCTCCTTAGAAATTTATTTAGTCAGAACATATGTAAATGAAAAAATTAATTTAACTTAGTAATAGAAAAGAAAAAATGCCCAGACTTGAAAGCAAAAAAGACTTCAAACAGTAATTTTTTTTATTTTAAAAAAAAGTATATACTATTTCATATATATATAGAACATTTTCATTAAATTTATGGAGATCTAATTTATGAAATTAAAGGATTTTTTTTTAATGAAATTATGAAATTTTATGAAAGAAAAGTTATGTAAACTTTCATGATATTAATTAAATATTTTATACAAAATGAAATTCTTCATTGGTTCTACGAAAAAAATTCTATGAAATTATACACCCAGAAAACAGATTCAGTTCCGATAACCGAATTTTTCAGTTGTGGCAACAGAAAACCAATTGAGACAGGACTAATTTGACTGTGGCAACGGAATCTCAGTTGCATCAAGAATAATTCTGTTGCCGCAACCGAAAAATTCATTTGATGCAACTGAAACATTCGATTGGCGATTGGTGGTGGCAACAAATGATCCCTAGAATACGATTTTCACTGAGCCATGGGCGATTATTAAATCGACCCGCCCTAATATATATATATATATATATATATAATTTCTACGGGATTATTTAGATAGTTATATAAAATTACAATACAAGATAGTTATATCAAATACAATAAAATATACAACTACATCTGATATTATTTTTTCAGCGAATTTTTTGTATGATAAATGATGTTATTACATATCCCCAAATCTAATCAAAATATATGTAGTAACCGATATTATATAAAATATGGTTCGATACTAAGTTATATAACACTTTATGTGTCGTCATACTTTTTGCTTTTTCTTGCTATTTTTTGTCTACTAATATTCAGAAAAAGTTTTTTCTGATTTCACCAGGGTAACTTGTCTTTTGTATTGCACTAAAGTATAACTAAAATTTTGTAGATTTAACATATTTATACCCTACACCACTATGTGGTCAGGGTACTATAAGTTTGTGCTGATGTTTGTAACACAAAAAAATATTGGTCCTAGACCCACCTTAGAGTATACCGATCGGCTCAGAATTTTTTTTTATTTCGATTTAACGATGTCCGTCCGTCTGTCTGTCTGTCCATGCATTCTTGTGCGCACTCTACAGGTTCCAAATATTAAGATATTTTGATGAAACTTGGTACACCGACTTTTGTCGGCCCAAGGACGACGCCTATTGATTTTGGTTAAAATCGGTCCATGTTTAGACCTAGTGCCCATATAAGGGTCCTTCCAAAATTATATTGTTTATACGCTGCAGGTCGCAAATATTAAGATATTTTGATGAAATTTGGTACACAGAGCTAAGTTGTCCCAAGGACGAAGCCTATTGATTTTGGTGAATATCGGTCCATGTTTAGACCTAGTGCCCATATAAGGGTCCTACCAAAATTATATTGTTTATACGCTGCAGGTCACAAATATTAAGATATTTTGATGAAATTTGGCACAACGACCTATGGCAGCCCAAGGATGAAGCTTATTGATTTTGGTTAACACCGGTCCATGTTTAGACCTAGTGCCCATATAAGGGTCCCCCCAAAATTATATTGTTTATACGCTGCTGGTCGCAAATATTAAGATTTTTTGATGAAATTTGGTACACAGACCTATGTTAGCCCAAAGACGAAGCCTATTGATTTTGGTGAACATCGGTCCATGTTTAGACCTAGTGCCCATATAAGGGGCCCCCCCCCAAAATTGGCTTGGTTACAAACTGTAGGTCGCAAATATTAAGATATTTTTATGAAATTTGATGCGCTGACTCACATTATAGAAAATTTTGACACAAGCCCCTTTTAACCCATTCGAATTTCGGATCCAAACATTAGTTGGCTTTTACCCAGACTGGTGTAGGGTATAGTGTAGCGTTTTTCTTGCTGTTTTTTTTTTTTCTTACTAATATTTAGTTTTTAGTTGTTTTTTTTACAGGTTTATTTCTATAAGTGAGGGTAATTTCATAATTTTTGGGTAATTTTGTCTAAACTTGTGGGTAATTTTAAATTCCCATTGTGGCAACGCTAACAAGCACACCAAATACACGTGTTTGTATGTTTTTCATACAAGAGTGGGGTTACGTCTTTTTGCATTAAGAAATACATATGCACTTGCAGTTACATCAGTTTGAATTTCTTTAATAAAGTCGCCGTGTTTAATCGCAGGAGTCTAAAATTTCGCGTGAACATGTAGTTTGATAAAATGAACCATAAACCATAATCAATAAAAAACTCGATTTCGAATTTTTTTGTAGTTACGTCCGTTTACATTTAAGGAGACGACATGTAATATATCTTTCATATATAATCATACATGCAACCGTATATGCCAATATATGAGCATATATGATCATTTTCAACCGGGTATATAATAAAATTACTTAATCTTGCAAATATTATCCTTTCAGGTAAAGCTCTTTCTGTCTACACTATATATTTAATTCTTTAATTCCGAGTGGAACATAGAGCCGCCTTTCTGTCTACACTAGAGGTCGCTAAAATCGCTAAGTTTTTAACAAAGAATGCAATATGAATTTTTTGGATCTTACAAAAAAAATTTTTAAAAATTAATTTTTAGAGGTATCTTTAAAATTTTTCTTTTTTTAAATATTTGAATATATACGAATCAATAGAAAATAATAAAATTGTAAGAAAATATGCAATTAACATATCAAATTAATCTTTGAATTTTTACAATATTTTAGCTGGGAGTCTAAAATTATCAAAAGTTAAATGGAACTTTAAAAAAAAATCATGCTAATTGATTTTAAAATTTTAAATTTTTTTTTCATGCTCTCATAATTTTATATAAGAGAAAATAAAGAAAGGAATCAATTTCATAATCTAACTATAAAAACAAAAAAAATTATATAAAAAAAAAATTATATTAATTGATTTTCATATAATTATTTTTGTTTTGTTAGGAATAGACCTTTAAAGATGAGTTACCCAACCGTAAACGTATCTGGAACCGCAAGAAGAAATGTATACGAATGGTTACTAACACGTAAATGTAAACGTACTTGCCGGATCATTCTGTTGAAATCAGAATTTTCTATCCGGCATCGAAACAGCTGAATGATTTTAGTCGGAAAAAAATATGAAATGAATAAAGAAAATCGATTCAAACAACAAATAAGGACTAAGAATTAACAAATAAATGGAAAAATTTAGAATAAAATATAAAACCATATGAAATGGATGATAAAGAGTAATGTCGTTTACGGTAATCTATAAGTGTACTTTTTAGCTACGGCACGGTACAGTTACATCACATTTACATTTACGGTCCCATAATCCGCCCTTTATTTCCAAAAAAAAAAAAAAAATATCTACCAATTTTTTTTTATAGAAACCAAAAAAAAATTTTTTTAAAGACTCGTCTTTATATCTCATTTACCTAATAAAAGCAACATAGTATATTTCATTTCTTAATTAAAACAAAATCTATTTTGGAACTTTGGGAGCAAATTCATTAAAGTATCACCGCTAAAATTTAAATATTTTTTGAACTGGTGTGTCAAAAAAATTTAGTTAAAATATTAATTTTACCAGAAAACTCATATAAAAACTAAAAATTTTAATTGAAAAGCGTTTTGTAGAAAACACTGTACAACAAAATCAAATTTTTTCCAAAACAATAAGGTTCTGACAATTGATTCTGGTAGGGGTGACCAAAAAAAAAAAAAATATTCGTGTATCGGTGTTTTAAAAGTTCACATAAGGTCCTATGTTTTTGGGTGTAGCAAAGTTTCCCCCTTTGGCAAATGTGTATTGTAAAGCGGTATAGGAATCCATGTGAACCTTCCATTTTACACTGAGAGAATTATCATCACTTCAGTAATGAATTTCTTCATGGTTTCAATGAAAATTGTCACTGGAACTCGTCCATTGAGAATTTTAATAGAATCTATGAAACAGCTTTCATTAAAGTCAATGTTTATGAAAAGCCATTCGTCCAAAGAATAAATCATTTAGCTAATGAAGAGCTTCATAAAATCTATGAAGCAATTTCATTTATTATTATTTATTATAGTTGGTTGTTGTCGTTGCTAAGCTGGAGTGGATAAATAAAAAATACTTAGCAAATGTAAAAGGCGTAATAAAATAAATAAGAAAGAATTCATTAAATTAAATTAAATTTCATAAAAAAAAGTTTCGAAAAAATTAATATGATTTATAAAAAAATTGCATAGTCCAAAATTAATAATAAAAACATTAATTAAAAAAAAATAAAAATTACAAAAGATTATTCTCTCAGAAAATGGCAATATTTTATAAAAAAATTTAAAAAAAAGTATATACTATTTCATATATATATAGAACATTTTCATTAAATTTATGGAGATCTAATTTATGAAATTAAAGGATTTTTTTTTAATGAAATTATGAAATTTTATGAAAGAAAAGTTATGTAAACTTTCATGATATTAATTAAATATTTTATACAAAATGAAATTCTTCATTGGTTCTACGAAAAAAATTCTATGAAATTATACACCCAGAAAACAGATTCAGTTCCGATAACCGAATTTTTCAGTTGTGGCAACAGAAAACCAATTGAGACAGGACTAATTTGACTGTGGCAACGGAATCTCAGTTGCATCAAGAATAATTCTGTTGCCGCAACCGAAAAATTCATTTGATGCAACTGAAACATTCGATTGGCGATTGGTGGTGGCAACAAATGGTGTTGTTCAGAACCGAATTCGTTTTCTGGGTGTATCATTAATATCATGAAGGATAATTCTCTCAGTGTAGGTATAGGATGTGTCGAGCGGACTTATGTAGAACACTACGAGGAACATTTTTGTGGAACATTGTAACCCTTTAACTCTTCAATGAAAGGGAATTTTTGGCCCCTTTTTAAAAAAGATTTCCATGGTTTCTTCCTAAAATTCAGGGTTGTGGACATTTCAGCGCCAATTTTGAATAAAGGCGGGTTTCTGCATACACCGTAATCGGCGCCGAAAACGAAATTCCATACATTTGCGCTAAAAAAAGGTCATTGCCGAAATCGGCGACGAAAATTACGAACGTAACAGCGGCGATCAGCAACAAGAAACTAGCGCTAGCTCTTTGCACCGAAAACAAGACTACAATAGAAAAAAAGTATGTAAAAAATTTAGCTAAAGCTACTAAAAATTTTTTTTAAAAATGATGCTGCAGAAAAAAAATACTACATTTAGCAGATTATTTTTGCTATATATTTATTAGTAACATAGAAACAGCAAAAATAAAACTGTTTAAATATACAGAATTTTAGTTGTATTACCTCATAACCTTTGTTAATTGAAAACAACAAATTAACCTGCTAAAATCAACAAAAAATTTTGCTGAATACTTAGTAGCCTAAAAAATCACGAAAAAAATTTCGAAGTTTTTTTTTTTTTTTTTTTTTAATGCAAATAAAAATTGAGCCTTTTGAAAACAGCAGTTTACAATTTTTTAACAAATATTTTTACTGATTTTAGCAGAATAAATCGCTATTTGCATTCAACTAAATTTAGCTTAAAAGTAACAAAAATTTTGTAGATATAAGAGTTTATTTTTGCTATTTTTAGTTTACTAAAATGTACCAAAATTTTCTGCAGAGTCTACAGAACAAATTGTCATTTTTAATTAACTAAAAGTTAACTTAAATACAACTAAAATTCTATCAATTTAACAGTTTTATTTTTTTTTATTCTTATTTTAGTAGTATTTAGCAAAAAAAAAAATTGCTTATTTAACAGGGTTTTCTGAGCATCATTTTTAATTATTTTTTATTCTCCTATGACAATAGAGTTGTCATAGGAGAGGAGTACTCCCACTTCAACATTTCTTAGGTACTTATTAAACGAGTGCAAAGAAAGGTCATTTTCACCAATTAAAATTTATAAAAAATACTTCGCAAAAAGAAAAAATATTGATTTTATTTTACAAAAGTTTTTTTATTGCCGCCACAGGGTATAGAACTTGCGACATCATAATTGCTGGTCTAGCTCTCTACCGCTAAGCCATTCTTTAATATGAAAGTTGACTGACATAAAAACACCATTTTGTCATTGCGAAATATTGTGCTTTGTTCTCTTCAATAAAATTACTTTCTAAACAAGGGAAAAAAGTACACTGCAATTTAATATTATTTTCAGTACCCACTATATTCGTAAGTGCAAAAAAGCAATTTTTATATATTTTTAAAAATTTATAAACTAAAACAATTTTTAATTTAAACCAATTAATTATAAATATTTAAAAAATAAAAAAAAACCCTTCATCATCTATTCAGAAATACCAAATGATATCAAAATCACCACCTAGGATTACTTTTAGAGCAATTATGCTCTAGAAGCAATACTTAAGTGATTTTGTGGATGTTGTTCAGAAGTAATTCTAAAAAAATCTTTAAAAATATATTAATGGATACTTTTTTGAAGTTGTTCAGACATATAGCACTACTTGCAGGCAAGCCAACGATATGTATAAGAAAATTCCCATAAACTTACGTATCTCGGACAGCTTTAAGCTGATGTGTTCCTTTCTGGCATATTTTTAAATAATCATAAATTTATCTCTTTCCAAAGAGTGTTTGTATTAAACTGTTAATGGGATCCTATTTTAGGGTATACATATAAATTGTTTCTTTGCTGAACTTGTACTTTAGCCCCTTACACGTCGCTGTATTACAACAATTAGGAATGCAGAAACTTTATAGTTTGTACATGTAGCTGAGACGATAATGTGTCTCAAATTTCCTTGCCAAAAAGTGGCAAAGGGAATTCTTCCACGAACAAAATAATCTTAAAAAAGCAAAACACGCATGTATAACTACTGAATGGAAGCACTGGCAACCACTAGTTTTTGCAGGTTGATTGTTTATAGGGTTAGTAATGACTTGTATTTAAAGTTTACTCTTTCCAATTGATACAAAAATTACCAACTATGTTAAAAGCTTTTAGGAATTGCTCATATACATGTATATTAGGGTGTGTCGATTTAGCAATCGATACTGTGCCATCGATTTTTCGATAGCTTTTGGCATGAGGAAAAAAAAATTCCAATACGACATATCAAAAAAATCATTTTCGAGGCGTCCAAATTTCAATTTTTACAATTTTCTAATAAATGCTAGATTAGCGCCATCTTGCAGTGGATTTTTGAAACAACTAATCTAAATTTCATAGTGGGGCGTTTTTGGCCAAAAGTATAAAAATTATCCCCATATGGATCACGTTACACAAAATACTTATTTTTATCCAGTTGAGATTTTTTTTACAATCTCGTAGTCACAATTAATATTAAGTTCCATGGGTCTTTTCTGACCCCAGGCCACTAAGGGTTAAATTTTTTTAAGGAAATGAAAAGATAATTATAATTTAACCAAATTTGAGTGCTGTTTTTCCGAAAACCGTGTAAAACTTGATGAAAACATTGAAATTTTTAAAATTTTTGACAAAATGAGCAATTTTAGTAAAATGTCCTGAAAAGCAGTCGCTCCAAACACAAACTCGAATTATCATTTTTTCAATTTATTTTTTTTCTTCAATATCAACTATTATGTGGTACAAATAGCAATCGACATCTCCAAATTAGGCATTTTAAAAAATCTTTAAAATTAGTTTAAAAAAAAAACACGTTTTTGCATTTTTATCAAATTCGTGGGTCATTTTGGATTCCAGGCTAAAGTGGGTTAGTGATATCCGATGAAGTCAAAATTCCATGTATTAATCATTTTGACTATATTAAATGAATAAATGGAATAAAAAATAATTTTTTTAGAAATTTCGAATTTTGGGAATTTTTAATAGTAATACACTTTTTTCCAAAACCGGCCATTTTCGTCCAACTTTCGGCACGGGTTAACGTTTTCCAAAAAAAAAAAAAAATCGATTTCTTCCATTTGGGACCATTTCCAATAAAACTGGGGGGTGTAATGACAAATCTATTTTTATGGGACACTCTAATGTATATATTGTAGTTTTTTGCTTAATTAGATTTATTTTTCTTAATTAAAGGGAACGTTTGTTATTATTTGACTAGCAGAAATAGATTTAATTGGCTTTTAATTGCTAATTATAATTAATAACGAATCATATTGAAAAGTTTCCTTTTATCAGACAACTTATCGTATACTTAATATTTAAATATTACGTATACGCTTAGTTGTCTAAGAAAATAATTCATATCAATATGTTTTACTTACAGTGGGCGACAATACAATTGAAACTTTTAAAAATATTTTTTTTTTTTCAAATTTATTGGTGAGTTGTAATATTTTGGGTACAAAAATGGAAAACTTCTTTTATTAAAATGATAATTTGTTTGTAGTGTGTACTAATATGAAATAAAATATTAAAACAAAAAGGCTAAACTTAAGACAAAAGTTAAGGAAGTGAAAGTGTTCATCCCAGGACAATTTGCTGTGCCAAAGAATCGGTTGTAGGATGGCTAGTTTTCTTTACAATCCCTTCTGCTGTCAGTTCTAACACCGATGATTCTTGTTTGAAATTGTCGCAAAAGAAACCGCTTCTATAGCTCCAAAGTGGAAGCGCTTTCCCTAGAATCAGTTCTGGCACTAATTCAAGAACTGATTCTCAGTCAGTCATATAATCCATGTAAGATCCGTAAGATCTGGTTCCGGAAACAGTTCCATGAAATCGGTTGCAGGGTAACCAGTTGCAGAATCGTTGTAAATATTTTCTTGGGATGTTTATGATTTTGGCAAAACATTGAAATCTTTTACCATAGCGAAGTTGAAAACAAAGCTCAAATTTTAAGTTTCAGTATTTTGTTGGCTGTTTATTAGTTTTCCATAACTTTTTTATAGCGCGCCATGATATTGAGTCAAAATTGTTGGTAATATCTAATATAAACTTTTTTACACTCAAAATAATTATCCCATATGGGATTTCGAATGTTTGTTATATTTCTTAACCTTTCAGTTCAGTAGTGACTGTCGTTCGAATAAGTTCATATTTTTCCAATGCATTGTAACACTTCGTGTGCTACTTGCATTACAGTAGTTGGAAGTATTTTTATTAAATGCGTAATATTTAGTCGATATATTCATATAGTTTATTCCGCTGTCGATACTGACCATGAATTCTATTTTTTAAAATCGTCAAAAAACATTGTTTACAATTGCAATAACTGTGCCAATTCATTTAGAGATGTAATTTCTACATTATCAACTTTGCCAAATGAAATAAGAGAATAAGAAAAAAATATTCTATAAAAAATAAAAAAAACACATTAAAAAAAAAAAACAATATACACTCAAAAAAAAAAATAAGTTAGTAGAAAAATTTGTGAAAAGTCTTGTATATCAAGTATACTAATTTCCAGCAATTTTTATTGCTGAAATTCCGCTTCCGGCAAAAGTTTTAGTTATATTTTTTAGCATTAACCTAATTTTGGTTTTAGTTTAAGTCTGAAAAATCGCACAGAATGCATTTGTGTATTTTATTGCACAATGGTGTTATTTGTTTACCATTGCACCAGCCGTCCCTTTAACAATTTTTTGAATTAATAGTAAAAAGAGAAAGAGAAGTTAACATCAGATAGAGCAGAAAATTTTGTAAAAATATCTGTAAGAATGCAAAAATATCTGTAAGCGCCTAAAGGTTTTTGAAACTTGTTTAATATTGCAACTAAGAATGACTAATAACCATAAAAGAAAATTTAATTTTTAACGCATTTTATAAGTTCGCATTTAAATTATATATTTCAAGTTATACATGGGAATTTTTCATTACCATTGAAATTTCATTACCATTAGTTGCCACTAATGACAATGAAAAAAATTTCATTACCATTTAATGATAATGAAATATTTTGCATTAGAAAAAACATTACTAATGGTAATGAAATCACACTAATGTAAAAAAAACTAATTACAATTGATTAAAAAACCATTTGTTTACAAAAATCTTAATATAGAAAATAAGCTACAATCAGAGATGGAAAAGCCCTAAAGCGAGCCAAAAATATAAACATTTTTCTAAAAAGCTAAAAACCGGAACGCACATGCACATCTCGATGTGCGAATACAAATTCGCACATGTGCAAGTGCAGACTGGTACTTGCACAGTACACAGCAAGATGTGTATGTGCAAAATGTGCACACATGTGCGCGCACATGGAGGCAAAAAATCGCTGAAATTGAAAAAAGTTTCAAATATCAGAAAAAATCGCCAAAACAAAAAAATATGCAAAAATTAGAAAAACTCGCCAAAATTTGAAAAAACGCCAAAATTTAAAAATTTTGAAAAAATCGTCATAACTTGAAAAAATCGTCAATATTTGAAAAAATTGCCCAAATAGTCAAAATTAAAAAAAAAATCGTCAAAATTTTGAAAAAAATGACAATATTTGAAAAAATTACCAAATCGTCAAAATTTGAAAAAATCGGAAAAATTTGAAAAATTGCCAAAATTGAAAAATTTTGAAAAAATCATCATAACTTGAAAAAATTGCCCAAATAGTCAAAATTTAAAATAAAAAATCGTCAAAAATTAGACAAAATCGCCAAAATTGCGAAATAAAAATTACCAAAATCGTCAAAATTTCAAAAAGTCGTCAAAAATTGGAAAAAATCGGAAAAATTTGAAAAATTGCGAAAATTGAAAAATTTTTTAAAAATCGTCATAACTTGAAAAAATCGTCAATATTTTAAAAAATTGTCCAAATAGTCAAAATTTAAAAAAAATCGTCAAAAATTAGACAAAATCGCCAAAATTTTTGAAAAAATCTTGTTGAAAGAATTGTCAATATTTGAAAAAATTACCAAAATCGTCAAAACTTCAAAAAGTCGGAAAAAATTGAGAGAATTGAAAAACTTGTAAAAATTTGTGAAAATCGACAAAAATTAGAAAAAATCGCTAAAATTTAAAAAATTGTCCAGGTATTAAAAAACGAAATTTCCAAAATTTATTTCTCGCATTTAGTTTTCCTTGTTCCAAAACCGTTGTCCGTTTTCATCCAACTCATTTAGTTTTCGAGATACGGGGGATATTCCAAATAAAAGCCCTTTTCTCTCTACGAGGCTTAGTTTTCGAGAAAAACGCGATTTTAAAATCTAGCAATGTAAGTCAAAATCTAGTTTCGCTATCGGGGTACTGGTAGTGACTTTTGACCTTTGGTGCAGTCATTTTTCCTCTAGCTCTTCTAGTTTTCGAGATATGGACGATTTAAATTTTATTTAAGCGATTTTCGCACTTATTTTTTCACAAATGACTTACTATGACTTCTATGTTCCAAAACCGTTGTCCGTTTTCATTTAACTCATTTAGTTTTCGAGTTTTGGGGGATATTCCAAATAAAAGCCCTTTTCTCTCTAAGAGGCTTAGTTTTCGAGAAAAACGCGATTTTAAAATCTAGCAGTGCAAGTCAAAATCTAGTTTCGCTATCGGGGTATTGGTAGTAAGTTTCGACTTTTGGTGCAGTCATTTTTCCTCTAGCTCTTTTAGTTTTCGAAATATGGACGACTAAAATTTTATTTAAGCGATTTTCGGATGTTACTAAATTTTCAATTTTGCCGATTTTTTTTTTAATTTTTGATGATTTTTCGAATTTTGGTGATTTTTTCGAATTTTTGACGATTTTTCAAGTTTTGATGATTTTTTCCAATTTTAGCGATTTTTTCAGTTTTGGAAATTTTTTTAAATTTTGAAAATTTTTTCAATTTTGGCGATTTTTGACAATTTTTTTTAAATTTTTGACGATTTTTTTAAATTTTGGCGATTTTTTCGAATTTTTAACGATTTTTTCAATTTAGGCAATTTTTTTCAATTTTGCAGATTGTGATTCTTTCCAATATTGGCGATTTTTTTTAAATTTCGTAGATTTTTTAAAATTTGATCATTTTTATTTAAATTATGCGATTTTTTTATTTGTCAATTTTTTTAAAATTTTGGGCGATTTTTTAAAAATTTTGTACCAATTTCCAACCCTGATTTCATTGAATTTTCTGCATTTGTACGTTTCTCGAAAAGCTTATCTGTCAATGGTAATTATTTTTTTTAATTGATACATTATCAATGGTAATGAAATTAAAAACCATTGTCATTATTCAATGAAATCAAATTCCAAAATCATTAACATTAATTTGAAACAATGGTAACGAAAATAATTTCATTACCATTTATATCAATCAATGTTAATGAAATCGTCAATTAATTAGTCCACCTAATTCATTAGTCCCAAGTATGTTTCAAGTGTAGTTAATTTGATTTCCTGGTGATTTCAGTTTTCAAAAATTTTCTGCAATCCATTTATGATATGGAGTATATTGTTTTAACCATTTTCTGTCAAGCATGGATTCCGTGCGAATTTTATGACAATACTTGGTAGAGGGATAGGTAGACGTCTCTTTAGGTGTACCATATGTTGGTAAAAAATGAGCTAAACTATTTAGATATTATGTCTTAAACTTTTGTTACTTGATTTTAAGAGTGAAATTACATTTTAACACTTTTTGGACAAATTTTTAATTTATTTGCCCGGTGTTCTTTTTCGTTATTAGTTTGAAAAGGTTTTATTACAATTTTATAGGTTATCGGAAAGGCTAAATATTAAAAGAAAATTACATCATTATTATTTTGATTTCCAATAGAGTGCGCCATTCCAATATGATCTAAGACTAATTTCAAAGCGCAACAATAATTTCAAGCCCGACTGTTCCAACGTGAAATTAAAGTAAAATTCTAGAGGATTTTGCAAAATTAGCTCGGTTTTTTTTGCATCTTGAAATATCTATGTGGTGCGAAAGTCCAAAAATGTTGCACATTTTTAGAGTTAGAAACTCTCTCGCGATCACGAATAAGTTAAATTTCAACTCTTCTTTTCGGTTCTTTTATTTTATTCGGAATTATCAAACAAAACACAGACATAATATAATCTTTTACTGATGGAAAAATCCTGAAAAAATAGCAAACAAAAAAACGTATTCAAAATTAGTTAAAAGGGCCATGCACAGAAAACTTTTGAAATTACTTAGTAAGATAAGTACAGCAAAAACGCAACTGTTAAATATACGAACTTTCAGTAATAAATATTTGATTTCAATTTTCGTTAATTGAATTGCAAATTTACCTTGGTAATATTGGCAAAAAAAAAAAAAATGCTGCTGAATATTAGTAGAGGAAAAGCAGTAAAGAAATTGTTAAGCAACGGTCTCGCCTGCTACAATAAACAGAAATATTTGCTAGAAACTAGTAGACCGCTTTCTGCAGTGTAGATTTTTATTCGCATTAAAAAAATAAAAAAAATTTAAAATTGTTTGTGATGGTTTAACCGACTAATATGCAGGAAATTTTTTGCTGATTTTAGCAGGGTAAATTGTCATTTTCGATTAACTAAAATACAGCCGAATATTGCTGCTTGTATCTTTCTAACGTTTAGCAAACAGATTCTTCTGGATTCAGCTGGTTTTTCATAAAAAATTTTTAAAGACTTCTTTAAAAAATTTTTAATTTTCATATTAGTGTATGAACAACTGAAAACATTTCTCGAATGAACGAGTGAACTAGAAGAACGCACTAGTTCAAAAATAAAATTGATTGAAATGAACTGTGAATTATAATGCCAAATTCTAGTCATTTTTATTCCGTTTGTTTGTTTGTACAAAATATTTTATTTTGTGTGGAAATTCTCGGCTGTCCTCACATTTTTACTCACAATTTCTAAACCGATTTCGACATTTTTTTTTATGATAGACTAACCCTCAGGGAATGCCCCCTACTAATGCGAGTGCATTGGTGTTAGAATTAGGAAAATAGAATAGATTTCGACAATTTTTAATACCAAACTGCTAAAAACAAACAATTTGAATAAAAAGCAACTGATAGTGCGTCTTTGTGACGAGAACGTGCTTAAAATAGAAACATGTTTCGAGAGGTCATCAAATTAAAATCAGAGCTAGATTTGCAAAACCCTTTGAGGATAATGTTTTAGCAAGAGTGTACTTTCATTTCGCATTAGAAACATTGAGGCTAACCGCGATGATCATTTTGCAAGATCTTCTAAAGCTGCAGAATCTATTTTTGTTAAATATACTTCAAGAAGCTTATTGGGCAAATCCAAATTTATATATGTATTAAATTTACAGTCACTTCCAGAATAATTTTCTTGTTTCTCCTAAAGTACGCTTTTTCATGGACAGTTAGAAATTTTAATTAAAAAAAAAAAATTATGAAAAGCCAATATTATGATGCTTAACCTAGTGTCTTCAAATGCAATGAAATGTGCAAATAAATTTGAAAATAACACACAAAACAACAACATTGAAAATAATTTTGTTGTTGCTTTGTATGTTATTTTCAAATTTCTTTTCACATTTCATTGCATTTGAAGACACTAGGTAACTTAGGGTGGAAAAAAATTGTAATATGCCAAATTACAGTAAAACTCGCTTAATACGAATTCTCGGTTAATACGAAATTGAAATTCCCGACTTTTTTGCAACAATTTCAATATAAAAAACATCCGTTAATACGAACTTGCTTACAATAAACCCTCGGTTTAAACGAACTGTTTATGATGGTCCCACAAACACATTTTCATAAAATTTTCCATTTTTAATACGAAGTTATCAAAATTAGAAAATTTTTTTATATATTTTTTTTTGTATTTTGACAAATATTTAAGCAAACATACAGACAGTTTTTCTTAAAAACATTGCAAACAAGTTATTTCAGAAATCAAGTAAAAAAATTTTACAATTTTTTAATTTCTTTTTAGGAATATTAACCCCTAAATTCATAAACGCTTTGTAAAATTATAAGAGGTTTATTGAACAAATTTTGTATGAAAATGACATTTTGTAAACCTGTTATAACTTTACAAAGCATTTATGAATTGAGGGGTAAATATTTTGTGGATAATTAAAAAGATTTAAACAGAGTTTTACCCCGGTTATTACGTACCTCGCTTACAACGAACTAATTTGTCTGGTCCCCTGGGATTCGTATTAAGCGAGTTCTACTGTATCACCCTACAGTAATAGCTTGTGCCTGCAAGCAGAAAGCCGATAATTTTTAAGGATAACCAAAGGTTAATTTATCAATTATATGTCTAAATTATAATATGACGCAAACTATTAGTACCAACAATAAACGAGTAAAAAAGTTAAAGTCGGGCATGCCGACTATATAATACCCTACACCAGCCTGATTTAAAGCCAACTAATGTTTGGATCCGAAATTTTAATGGTTTAAAATAGACTTGTGTCAAAATTTTCTATAAAATCATAAAAGAAGAGAAAATCGAAAATATAGCCCATATGGGCGATAGGTCCAAATATGAACCGATCCTATCTAGAATCAATAGGCTTTTTCCTTGGGAACATGTGAGTCAACGAACCAAATTTCATTGAAATATCTTCGTATTTCCGACCTGCAGCGTGTAAAAAAGCCAATTTTGGGGGGTACCCTTATATGCGCACTGGGTCTAAACATGGACCGATTGCAACCAAAATTAACAGGCTCCGTTCTTGGGCCGACGTAGGTCTGTGTACCAAATGTCATTGAAATATCTTCGTATTTGTGACTTGCAGAGTGTAAAAAAGAAAATTTTGGGAATACCCTTATATGGGCACTAGGTCTAAACATGGACCGATTTCAAAGAAAATCAATGGGCGTCGTCCTTGGACTAACATAGGTTTGAGTACCATATTTCATTGAAATATCTTCGTACTTGCGAGCTGCAGCGGTTAAAAAAGAAACTTTTGATGGTACCCTTCACTCTAATAAAAATTCATGTAACATTACCCCATTTATAGTAGGTATTTTTTCTCCTACTATAATTTCAGTAAAAATACATTTTTGTGTCTAAATTCAAATACTTACATACATTGTGTGTACATTAATTAGGCATAAAGTATGTAATCGTACCTATTTATGTGCTTAAAAAATGTTTGGGAACATACGAATTTTATGTAAAATTACAGAGTTTGTGCTTAAAATAGCATTCAAAAATATGTAAAGACACAGATAAAGTGCTTACAAACACACGTAAAATATGTATATATGTTATACATTCTTGGTGCTTTATATTAAACAACCCAAATGATTCCGTATAGGAAATTAAAATTTGTACGCTGGTATGTAATATGAAAAAGTATAAAGTATGTAAATCTACTAAATTTATTGTCTAACAGTGTTTAGCAACATAACCAATTAATGTAAATTTGCATAGTATGTGCATAAAAACACATTTTTAAATATGCAAAGCTACATTCCTAAATGAACAGAGATACATGGATAAAAATTGCATTTTTAAAATATTTTTTTAATTTTAAATGTAATTCGGCTTAAAAAAGTATATAAAACGCAAACAATTTTTTTTAACATTTTATTGGACAATTTACCAAGTGAACAGAACTGCAATTCCAAAAGACATAAAATTCATTCAATTTTCTACACTTAATACATTGTCCTGCGAAATTTTAGGTTTTGTCAGTTCACCCAGAAAACAGATTCAGTTCTGATAACCGCATTTGTAGCCAATTGCATGGTTCGGTTGTGGTAGCCGAATTTTTCAGTTGTGGCAACAGAAAACCAATTGAGACAGGACTAATTTGACTATGGCAACAGAATTTCAGTTGTATCAAGAATAATTCGGTAGCCACAACCGAAAAAATCATTTGATGCAACTGAACCATTCGATTGGCAACAAATGGGGTTGTCAGCACCGAATCTGTTTTCTGGGTGTTGTAAAATTGCAAATGTGTAGCTTATCGATTTTTACGCTGATAACGAACTAGGTAAAAGCTGTATAGATCAAGAATAACAGAATTTTTTTCATAAATGGTAAATGCTCGTAAAGGAAATTTTGACCTGAATCCTTGTAGCAGAATGGATGCATTTTATACTCGAAATGAATGGATGTATTTTATACTAAAGTCACAAATTTGCCTAAGAGCGAAAATTTTCCTTCTTTAACCAAAACTAAGTCCACAATTTAGACACAACTAAGATGAAAAATTTTTGCCGCCGGATTCGATTTAAGCACGCATCGTGAATTTGTGAATCTTACGACATTACAAATTCCACTTCTTTAAAGCTGGTGGATGATGAAAAGATTTTGTATCTGGCCAAAAGCAAGTTTGAAAGTTATTTACAATATCCGGTAACACGCAAACTATATTTTTTGAGCTTAATTAAAAAAAAGTGCATTTGTAATCTGTTTCTATGCATGTCTGAAAAAATATTAAACTTTTTAGTAGCCATTAAATCACATTTCACAATATATATTAGAATATACCTTTAGCAAAAATTCTTGCAATTTTTCTTAATTATTTTCCCTTTCGTGTTATATTTACTCAAAATATTTAAAGAATAAATTTATTTCTATTAATTTTGTGACTTTTAATACACTCTAACAAATGCATGTAAAATAACTACTTTAAATCGTGTAGTTTTTCATGTAAAAATACAGAAAATGCGCGAATTTACGCACAAAATGCTTGAAAAACTAACTTACACGTTTTTGTCTACAAAATTACATACAAAATATAGTATTTTGTATGTTGATAAACATGTTTGTATGGCAATAAACACTTTCTTTGTATAGTTACATACGAAACATAGTAAAATTTAATTGTATCAAAGTTTTACATAAATTGTGCCTAATCATACTCCTTTAAGTATGTAATTAAACAATGTCAAAAAATATTTACTAAAAATAAAAAGAAACAAACAACCATTTTTTTGTTCGAAAATATTAAAAATTGCATAATAAATACGCTAAATGTAGATGGCTGTTCGGGAGCTGATACTGTACATTGGTTACAAATCAAGCTGGACAATGTAAGAAAGTGCAGGTAACTACGGAGATATTCTTTCAAATTATCGTAATATGATTCTTACGTAATGTTTAATATTTCTAGATCCTTTTTTTGGGATTATAATTTTAAAATCAGCATCTTTTATAAAGCAGATACGATATTGTTTAAAACACCCAAGTGAGGCTTCCCAAATAAAAATTGGTTCATGTGAATGCGGTAAAGAAATCTAATTATTTTTTCACGGGTTGCTCTTTGTTAAAAGATCATGTAAGGCTTTATAAACCTGGTGATTTAAAAAGAAATGCAAGAGAAAGACTATGTTAGTGATTTAAGTATTCACTGCTTCCCGTTATTATGGTTGTAAACCATATATTATGTAAATATTTTGTGAAATTATGTAAATATTTTTTTAAACTTAATTATTATAGCAATAAAAGTACCATTAAAATAAATAAACATATTTTTAGCGTTTTAAATGCTCATTTTGCAGGGGCGTTTTAAGCACATTCAATGCAAATTTACACGCCAATAGTAGTAAAATAGGATGTTGCTAAACATTTCTTAGACATTTAAACATGTATTTTTACATACAATATGTCTATTCAATTTACACACAATATATGTAAATATTTCATTTTACATACAAAATGTATTCTTACCGTAATTATAGTAGGAGAAAAGATACCTACTATAAATAGAGTAATCTTACATGAAAATTTATTAGAGTGTAATATTTGACAATTTTTTTATTACTATTATTAAGTAGGTACCTTTACACACAATATGCCTAATATTGTAATTTACATATAATATGCCTAATTATAAAGTTAATGTGTCTATAAAATTATAAACATGTTTACCAATAACAAAATACAGCATTTTGTGCGTGTTATTGTAGACAAAAGTGTGTAAATAAGTTTTTCAAACATGTTATGCCTAAATTTACGCATTCTCTGTAATTTTACATGAAAACTTACATAGTTAAGAGCAGTAATTTTACATGCATTTTTTAGAGTGTTATATGGGCATTAGGTCTAAACCAAAATCAATAGGCGTCGTCCTAGATAAGTCGGTCTACCAAATTTCATCAAAATATCCTAATATTTGCGACCTGTAGAGTGTTCACAAGAATGCATGTACAGACAGACAGACGGACGGACGGACAGACGGACATCGTTAAATCGAAATAAAAAAAAAAAAATCTAAGCCGATCGGTATACTATAAGGTGGGTCTAGGACCAATATTTCTTGGTGTTACAAACATCAGCATAGACTTATAATACCCTCTCCACGAAGTGGTATATATATATTTCAGTTTCCTATTTGCAGCCACATTTTTAAAATTTTTTCTCAATAAATGAGAGGATTGCATTCCATTTATTTTCTAACCTCTTTGGTTATGCCTAGCACACATAACTATTCAAGATTTTTACAAAAAAACCCGTAAACAAAAACAGTTCTTGTGGGCACCAAATAGCTTAAAAAAATTTTATAAAACAGTTTTCGCAATTAGATTTCGAGTCTATTTTATTTATGAAAACTTAAGAAACTTGGCCATTTGCTTTTTGATTCCAACAATAAATAAATATTTTTATTACATTTTTTATAAACTTCGTTGTTTTCGACGTATTCTGTTACGTTTCAAAATTTGCAAATCATTTGGGGGGGGGGGGGGGGGGGGGGGTTCTGGAGCTCGATAGTGCCTGATCTCAGGTCCCAGCAGAAATTACTGCTTGCTTGGAAACAGTTGAGCAGTGAAGCGATTGCATTATTGATGATATCATTATTTTTGTTCGAGACAGCTCGCGTGAAACCAATTGTTTCGAGATCCAAAAAGGTATGAATTCACCGCTTTTAAAATGTTGATAATTCATGCCTTCTCAGAAGTGCATATTATAAAGCTTTTCAACTATTTACCTTCTCAAAAGCACAATGTTCCTGAATATTTTTCCGTGAAGAGAAAATTCCTCTTTTTTAGTAAAACCTCTTATTTAATTTAAAATATTTTTTTTCCGCATTTTAATAAATTTTGATAAAAGAACCGCAAAAATACTTAGGCAATCAAAATGTATTGCTCATTTCATGCTTTTTTGAAAAGCACAGAAAAAAGAGATGTAAACAATTAATCAACTTAGGCCTTTCATTAGTGCTGTTTACGAAGCTAGACATTTTTAGAAGCGGTAAAAGTAGCAGTAAGTAAGCAGTAATCGTTTTTACTGCTTCCACATATTTGCTGGGGTATGTCTATTCTAAATTTCATTGCAATCGGACCTCTAACTACGAAATGGCCGAATTATTTTCAACAATTTTGTGAAATATTCAACTGTATGATATAAGGCATGATTTTAGTTCGAGATAGCCCGCGTGAAAGCATTTGCTTCGATTTTTGATATGCGCTTCTATCATAGCTCTAGATAAAGGTCAAAAAATTCCTGCTTTTAGAAAGTGAATTTTCTTATCATTGCGTTTCTCTGATGCTTTCATAAAGCGATAAAGTGTGGTAAATAAAAATCTATTGCCTTGTTAAACACATTACTCTAAGCTCTAAATCTTAAGCAGCAAAGAAGAAGCTGTATCAGAAGTAGAAAAGAATCAGTAATAATTTTTACTGCTTCCGAATTTCTGCTGGGTGGGATACTTGTTAATGAATTTGCTGTCTTTAACTTCTAAATTTTTCTTCTCATATGGTATACAATCTTATACGGAGCAACAACATTTAATTTGTAGCTAATCGAATATTAATTCGGTTGTGGGAACTGTTATTTTCTATTGTGACAACATAGAATTAATTGAGCCAAGAGTAATTTTTATTTATTTATTTATTTATTTATTTATTTATTTATTTTGATATATCCTGTACAACAAGAGTAAATCTTATAATTAAAGTACAGGAAAGCAGTTTGTGGAAAACATATATTGCAAATTGTAAAAAAATAATCATAAAAATTAAACCGTATTCTAATATATAAGTAAAAAATTTTCTAATATCACAAAGAAAAAATAAATATTAACAATAATTTAATTTAATATGTCTGTCAAAGAGTCAACATTGTAAGAAACAAAAATTTAATTAAAATTAGGCAAAAATATTGAAAAGAAAATGTCTAAAGCTGTTTGCGTTGCTGTTGAGCTGCTGGTTTGCTGGAAGATCTCTCCAAAGACGTGGAGCATTTATGTAAAAATGCCATTCAGATACATGATATCGGTGCATAGGTATTATTGTCCCTCTTCCCCTTTGGGATATGGCAAACTGTATAAGGGCATAAAGATACGGAGGATTCTTTGTATAAATAATTTTATGATAAGCTAAAAGTACTCGTATCTTAAGAAGGCTCTCGAAAGATACACCATAGAGTTTTGTGGCAAATAATGACACATGATCAATCCTTCTCAAGCCATAAACATATCTGATGATATTAAACAAAACAAAAATTTGAATCTCACAACAATATTTCGGTTGCCTCAATAGCAATTCTATAACCGAAACCGAAAAATTCGGTTTACTGCAACTAAACCATTGCTTTGGCAGCAAATTCGGTTGTCATCACAACTTTTTTTTTTTTTTTTGGTTTAATAAATTTCTACAACATTCTATTTAATCTATTTAAAATTTCTACAGAATCATTGCATTATAATTATCTTAAAACGGTATTCTTTATTTTTTGCTGTTGTTGTAAAGCAACCTGTTTAATAAATTAAAGGTAATGCTTTCAACTGTCAGTTTTAATTTTTGTACAAATTCAACAACTGTTTGTTGTAACCACAGCATAGGAATAGTTTTCATTTTTATATGTTTTTCTTTTTACCACAGATAAGGTTTTTTACACTTCCAAGTGTATGAAAAGTGGAAGATGTAACTATGAGTGTGTGTTTGTATGCAGTCTACCAAGTATTCTATGAATTTCATTTTGTTCTGACTCTTATACTTCCAACTAATTTAAACAACTCAACAGCATCAGCTTATTTTATTTTTTTTTTATACCACAAAGTAGACAAAAAAAATTGAATTGAGAAGTTAAAGCGTGTACTGGTAGAGTGTATTTTCGAAGGTTATTTGAAAAGTATGCGATAAATATGATAAATCTATATACGGCTTCGAAATAAAGACCTGTTTAGTGTTCCCATAATATTCTGAATACATTTATTAAAAATTAAAATTTATATTTTTTGCGCAAATTTGTTAGCAAATTATTAATAAAATATTTTTCTTAGCAAAAATGATTTTTATATAATCATTTATGATTTTATACAATTACATCTCGCCGAGTATTGTGAAATGTATATTCTTATGTAATTATATCAAAAGATATTTAATTATATAAAATCATATTAACCAGATCAACCATTTCCCGGATCAAATCATATATGAGTTAACATAATTATGTCTAAAAATATATTATTAGATCCGAAAAATTATGGATCTGGATAATATGATTTTATATAACTAAATACATTTCGAAAAAAATGTTGGATTTTAATTTTTATTTAAAAATAAAAATTTTTTTCGACCTTTTTAATTGATAAATTAGAAATTTATTAATTCTAGTTCGAGGCCAATTTCCTTACTATGAATCAACATAATAAGTACTTTTTTCAAAAAACTGCTACTTCATCAGGATACTCTCCTGACAAATACTTCACAGAGCAAAACAGAGCAAAACAAAGCAAAAAATTAGAAAAATTATGACATTTTTTGAAATTTTAAATATTGCATAACTTTTGAAAAAAAAATTAGCAATTTTTTTCCTTTGGCAAAACTTCGTTATATGATGAAAGAAAAGTTCTTACCAAAATTCATCCAAATCGAAAGGGGTCGAGTCCAACCATTGGTCGATTTGAGATGGAATGACCCATATGTAAAACACATATATTCTAATCAATAACAACAAAGTTTTAGCTAATTGAAGTGCATATTATTAAAAAACGAGTAAAAAGGTTAAAGTCGGGCATGCCGACTATACAATACCCTACACCAGTCTGCTTAAAAGCCAACTAATGTTTGGATCCGAAATTCGAATGGCTTAAAATGGGACTTGTGTCAAAATTTTCTATAATGTGAGTAAGCAAACCAAACTTCATTAAAATATCTTAATATTTGCGACTTGCAGTTTGTAACCAAGCCAATTTTTGGGGGGACCATTATATGGGCACTAGGTCTAAACATGGACCGTTGTTCAACAAAATCAATAGGCTTCTTCCTTGGGCTGACATAGGTCGGTGTACCAAATTTCATCAAAATATCTTAATATTTGCGACCTGCAGCGTATAAACAATATAATTTTGGGGGGACCATTATATGGGCACTAGGTCTAAACATGGACTGACGTTCGCGAAAATCAATAAGCTTCGTCCTTGGGCCGACATAAGTCGGTGTACCAAGTTTCATCAAAATATCTTAATATTTGCGACCTGTAGAACAAGAATGCATGGAGAGACAGACAGACAGACGGACGGACGGACAGACGGACATCGTTAAATCGAAAAAAAAATTCTGAGCCGATCGGTATACTATAAGGTGGGTCTAGGACCAATATTTTTTGGTGTTACAAACATCAGCACAAACTTATAATACCCTGACCACATAGTGGTGTAGGGTATAATTAATTTGAAATAAAAAGACATAAAATCTGTATTTCTGATTGAATTTTCTGACAATTTTAATGCAAAATTTGTGATGCTTTTGATGAAATGAATTTAGTGGAATACAAAATTATGTCATGTGCTAAGATTTTGCAAATGCTATAAGGGAATTTTATTAAATTTGCAAAATAGGAAAATAAGTGAACTTTTCATTTTAATTGTAACTATATGCTAGTTGCTTTACCCAATCAAAATAAGTTAATGTGGTTCCAAAAGTCCAAAGTCTATACTTTAAAACCATATTAAAAATCTTCCATGCTTTTTTTAGGTATATGAATAAATAAGAAATTTTAAAGAAAAAGCTGTCTTTATTCTAAAAGTTAAATTTGCGAATATTTCAAAAAGTTGAGCTAATTTCAAAATTTGGTGTTCAGATTTGTGACATTCATCCTAAAATCGATCAGAATTGATATGTCGCATGTCCGATGCATTTTTAGTGTTGTACTGTGTTATTTTCCCCTAGGGAAAAAGTGTTCAAAATATGAGGCTTTTTCAATAGAAAAAGTGTTCACAGACTGACGAAACATCTATGGGATTTAGAAACAAATCATGAGAAAAAAAATCCGATTTTTAGAAGTTTTCTATTGGAAAATTCTGATCCTGAAGACTCTTGCCGAGGAAGAATATCTTAGATTCTAAGATCTTTTTCCTACAGGAAAACCTGGCAACTTTTTCAGAAAAACCTCAGACGACCACGAGGATATTTTCCTATAGAAAACCACTAAGATTCTGAGGACTTTTTCCTCTTCTTATAAAAACTGCAGAACTCGACAAATTTTTCTAAACGAAAAACATTTCGTACAGAAAAAATTTAGTTCAATCTGAGATTTTTAGAAAAAAAAACCTACAGATCTGAAGTTTTCTATATATGAAAAAACTTTTGAATGTGGTGTTTGTTTTTTCTGTAGGAAAAATAACAGAAAATCTAAGGCTTTTCCTAGGGAAATTGTTTTATCTATAGTCCTCATAATATGATGTTTTTTTTAGAAATAAGTGCCAAGAATTTAAGAATTTTTCTATAAGGAAAAGTGCTCGGAATCTAAAATGTTTCGAAAGAAAAATTTCCATATAATCTGCGGCTTGTATTTGCAGGGCCTGACGATAATAATTATATTGTAATTAATAAAATAAAAATAAATATAAAGAAGCAGAGGTTGGAGAACTGATTCAAGTATAATCGTATTGATCTTTGTGAGCAAAAATAAAGGTTAATTCAGATTTCTATTTTTCGAGCAAATATAAAAGATATTTTCTTTTACTATTTTTTTTTAAGCATACTCGTATGGTTATATTTTCGCTTTTATTTTTCTGAGTAATACTAAAAGTTATTTTTTACTTTTATTTTTTGATAAAAAATAAAAATTGTTTTTAGATTTTTTTTGTGTAAAAGCAAAAGTTATTTGTGAAATGAATGCAAATAAGAAATTGCAGCGTGTCTCACTTTTATACAGATTTCTCATATTCTTATGTGCTTTAATTGAGTTTGTCAAATTTTAATATTTCCAACATTTTAATGTGTTTTAATTGTTTTTTTGTTTTTGTCAAATATATTACTTTTAGTTTTTCTTGAAAAAATAAAGAACTAACTTTCATTTTTGCTCAGGAAAAAAAAATAACTTAGTTTTTCCCAAAACAAAAAAAAAATAAAAAAATAACTTTTTTTTCTGATCTAAAAAATAAAAGTAAAAAAATCACTTTAATTTCTGGTCGAAAAAATTAAAGTCGGAATACAATTTTTTATTTGCTCAAAAAATAACATTTATTTTTGTCCAAAAAAATAAAAGTCAGTAATACCTTTTATTTTTGCTCGAAAATAAAAGTCAAAAATTATAAATGTTTTTCTGCTAATAGAAAAAAAGTCAAATACAAATTTTATATTTGCTCGCAAAATTAAAAGTCAAAAAAGTAGAACAATATTCTAACTAAATATGTATATGAAAATATAGAAAGTTCAAGAAAACAATTTTTGAACAAAAAGCATACGACGGCTAATCCCATGCGAAATTATTAAGGTTGTTCATGTCAGAAATGTAGGACTTGTAAAATTGCGAAAGTGTAAAATTTTCCTCAAACACAACAACAAACACATGTGAATAATTTTCCACAAACCTGACAAGTTCGCAATACCCACTACTAAGTGTAAAATTTTGGTGGAAAATTGCAATTTTTAATAGTGTTGCCAATATTTACCAAAATTCAAAAGGCATACAAATTGTATGCCCAACGTACTAAAAGTATGTAAAAAGTACTAAAATTAGCAGCAATGTATAAATATTAAATTTTTTGCGTAAGTTGTGTTTGGAAGTAAAAAATAAATAATTTAGAAAAAGCGAATTTCATTTTATACACCAGAAAAATTATAATTAAAAATATAAATAAATAAAAAATAAACTTGATTGACATAATACAGTGTTGTTTTAATCTGATAATATACCCAGGACAATTTTTTACAATCGGTAGCCAACCACACCCATTCTACAACTAGTTCCTCTGCAACCGATTCCATGGAAATGGTTCCGGAACCAGTTCCTGGGATCCTATATGGAAGGTGTGGGTGACGTAGAATCAGTTCCAGAACTGGTTCCAGAACTGATTCTAGAGCAACGGGTTCCACTTTGGAGCTATAGAAGGGGTTGCTTTTGTGACAATTTCAGACAAAAAGAATCGGGGTTAGAATCGACAGTAGAAGGGGTTGCAGAGGAAAAGCAGCTATTGTGCAACCGATTCTTTGCAACAGAAAATTTTCGGGGGTGTTGTGTTTTTTTTTTTTTTTGTTTGTGAAAATTTTGCTCCATTAAAATTTTAAAAGGTGCGCTCATGTCATCGAAGGCGCAATTTTCCATTTTTGCATTTTTGCAAGAGTAAATTTTTTGACGTAAATATGCTTATTGTTTTTAAGATCATTGTTCGGAAGATCATTGTTTTGACAAATGTAATTGACAGCGAACACAAAAGCGTACGTAGTACCCAAACGCTACTTTTATGTAAAATTGTTGCTTTTCAAAAATAGTTGATTTATTACTGGATTTTACCAAATCAGACGGTTTATATACAAAAGTACAAAATTCTTGTTAATTATGAAATATCTCGGTTTGTGTGTTCCAATCCTCAGTTTCTTATTGCGGACAACTGATGAGTTGGGGTAATGTCAACGAAACATGAAAATTTTCAACATTTTTGCAACAACAAATAAAATCTAAAATGACAACATAATAATCGGATTTGGACTTGAGGTAGAACCATGCGCGGTTCCAGCAATTAATATAAGGGGAAAAATCATACGCTTCAGTGCCCAACTCAATCTACGGTGGCGTATGATTTTTCCCCTTATATTAATTGCTGGAACCGCGCATGGGTAGAACAATATTCTAACTAAATATATGAAAATATAGTAAGTCTGAAAAAACATTTTTTTTTATTTTTAAAGCATACCACGGCTAAGTCTCATGCAAAATATTTATTTTGTTTGGTATAAATCACGTTGTTTTTACAAATGTTATTGACAACGAACACACAAAAAAATTTCGTTGCAAACTACTTCTTTCAATACTTCATAAGTATTCGTTAGTGTATTTTTACTTCTTTTTAGAAGCTATATTTTTACAGCTGTTTTAGAATTACTTCTAAACAACCTCAAAAAATCCACTTAAGTATTTCTTCTAAAGAGTAATTGTTCTAAAAGTGATCGTAAAAAGTGTAAAATTTTTTTTTTTTTTTGTTTTATTCTATTATTTTTTTTTTTTTAATATTTCTAATTAATTTGTTTAAATTCAATATTTTTTTAATACAAAATTTTTTAAAAATATGTATATATAAAAAAAGGGTGAGAAATTGCTTTTTATGCACCTGTAAAAATAGTACTGAAAACAATATTGAATTGGAGTGCACCTTTTACACTTGTTTAATAAGTACTTTAATTGAAGAGAATAAGGATCAATATCTCGCAGTAACAAAGTGGTGTTTTTATGCCAGTCAACTTTCACATCAAAGATTAAAAGTAAAAGTAAAATATTAATCGCGCGATTTTTCCAAAAAAAAAATTTTTTTTTCAATGTTAGGTGCAATTTCAGAAGTGATATACTGTTATAGCGCCATAGGGAAATTTTTTTTTGTAAAAATCGCGGGATTTTTCCAAAAAAAATTTTTTTTTTTTTGTAAATGTCAAAAGTTTTAATGCCTTTAGCGATTATTGAAAAAAAAATAGTTTTTGAAGCCGCGGGGGACATTTTATATCGTTTGAGTACCATTTTACCATGCAAAAAATTTCATAATTTTCAGTCCCCCCTCTTAAGGGACTAAAATCGCTCTAGTTAGGGCTATGTTTTATGGATTAAAAAAAAGTAACATTTTTGAAATTATGAGACAATTTTCTTTAATTTGAGTACCCACACTTACATGTTACTATGTCCCCCCATTTTTGCCCCCCACGGGCCTCCCGGGGCCGAGCCCCTCCCAAAATTAATTTCGGTTTTTTTTCTTTTTTAATTCCAGAGGGGGTCATACTTTTCTCATATTTTTTGACGAAACCCCATAAATTGAAGTTTAGCCAAAAGTTTTTTAAAATAAAAAAAAATATAATTTTCTTTTGTGAGGAATTTTTTTAAACTTTTAATTGGTGAAAAAGAGCGTCCTTTGCACTCATTCAACAAGTACTGAAAAAATGTTGAAGTGGGAGTACTCCTCTCCTATGACAACTCAATGTCAAAATCATTAGTGTTTATGTCAAAAAAGAATTACATCTAGATCATCAATTATAATGATTTTTCTACTGCTTCGGTATCTCATTTTTTGCTGGGATATAAATAATACCCTAAGGTACTTTAGGTAATTGTTGCTTTCTAAAAGTGTTGATATATGACTGATTTTACAAAATTCATAAACAAAAGTACAAAATTCTCGTACTGTTGAATTTTTGTACGTTATGTAATGTCTTGAGGTACTTGATATAGAACAATGTTCTAACTAAATATAATAAAAAAATAAACTTTTTGAATCTAAATTTAAAATAAAAGTGGTAACAGTTACTGTGTATTAAACTTAAATGTTATTATAACCTTTATGGATAATAAGATATTTTAAAAATACGAGTAATTTTATTCTTTCATTTTTGAGCGCAATTACGTATTTCAGCTGGTAAATTTACGCACATAAATGGTAAAATTAAACACCTTTCCTCGAAAAATTTCTAAGCATTTTCAATATGAATTGTGTATAGGTAACTTAAACATCATGTGTGTATTTTTGCACACTGGCAGTAGATATACCACATTCATATTAGGAGTTCAGTCTCTCACTATAAGTTTAGTAATTTTAAACAGAAATTAGTTAGATTATATATGGAAAATTAATTTGTTGAAAAATAAAGATTTACAGAGCGAAAACAAATGGGTACAATGTAAACAAAATAATAATTGTATTGCAGAATGAATAATCTATGCAGTTAAATTTGATAAGTAAAATATAAATCTATTTTGTAGCGAAGATATTTATTTTCGATATTCCCAATTGTTCCCGACAGAGAATTCTTCGCAATACGAAATTTATATTATCGGCAATAAATATTTTCTTCCAGGCGATAAAATCTGGCAATCTTCTTCGGATTGCCATGCTTTGTGGGATGTTTTTATCTATAAATTATAATATTTCGATGTAGCTTAGATGATAGAACTGGCGACTGGACATCCCAGATTTTATTAAAAAAATTTAACAACAAAAACTATTTTTATAAACATTTTTTTTGAAAATCTATGTATTTTTAGATTTATTACTTTTGTCTGTACGGGTAAGAACATAAATAATAGCCGCTTTTTCTAATCACTTGCATTTAATAAATCCAAAAAGTAGTTGTAAAAGTGCTCAAGAGATGGGGTTAGATTCTCCCTAGTTTAAAAAGAATTTTCTGTGCGACACTTCTTTCACCCTAATTTTTGATACCGAATTCGATGATGAAGGATTTTACTTTAACTTTTAAGTTTAAATTATATTTTATATAAAACAGCGATATCTATCAGCGAGTCTGCCTTTTCAGTTTTATCACCTCAATTTATATTTTTACACAATTGAAAAATTCTATTGCAATATTTAATATTCACTAATTGGATTTAATGAAATTACTTACAGTAGAGTGAAAAATTGCCATTTCTATTTCAGCTATTTCTCCATGTCCAAGATGGAAAATATGTATTTGGTGAGGTGTAATTTTTTTCAAAACATATTTCATAAAAAAAAAATTTATAAAAACCTTTTGTTTGTTAGTTTTTCAATTTTTTTGTTTCTCTTTTAATTTTTATTCGTATTTTTTTCGGACATTAAATTAATAGGCTGTTTCCTATATTAGTGCTTTTATTGTGGATTTAGTAAATCTAGCTTTTTTTTTTGATTTAATAAATCCCCTTTTTGTATAAAAAATTCTAAATCCAGGTGATTAAAAAAACGTTAAATAATAATATTATATTTTTATTTATATTGAAGGAATTCAGAGTTTAAGTGCTAAAGTTAGCACGTTCTGAAATAGCATGATTTTTGAAGTTTAACCCACAGAAAGCTGTCAAATTTACGATAAATGCTAATTTACTACCTAAAATAACATGAACTGTGAATACCCTCATTATGTATATTTTTTGATTATTTTCATGCCTCTGTGTAAGCATAACTCATTATTTTGTGCAACATCCCCATATAAAAGTAGTAGGAAATCTAATAATAAAAGTAACTGTATACCGGTACCAGATATACCAGATACCATACCTGATAATGATTTTCTGTACTGGGGTAGCAAATAGTTTATTTTCTTAGAGAATTTTTTGTATTTTGGCTCAGTAATTTTAAAAATATCTTCGTACTTGGTAGTGTGTGTGTGTATGTTTGCTTGTTAGTTACTACAAATATGTTTGCCTATGATGGCTGGCTGGCAACTGGTAATATCTAACCAAACATCATTTCCGCTGCAGTGAACTAACTGTATGTTATTTACCACCTTTGCATTTGATCATCATCTGTTACCTATCACGTTTGTGTTTTATGTTTTTTTCTTTGCAATTTCTTCTTTACTTCTGCCTTCTTGTTCTAGTTTTTTAATCAAATTGAAATGAAGCAGATACCAAGAGACTAAAGAGAATCTCCTTGTGCGAATATATATAGATACATATATACTCTAACCGCAAAATACAAGAAGTTTGTAGCATATAAAGGTTTTTCAAAAGTGTTTGTAATAAGTAGCACTCATGCAGTCATTCAGTCAGCGTAGACTAAAGAAGAGTCGATAAGATGAGGCAGAAAGCTGGCAACATATAGAAAAACTTATCTCTTCCTTTATTTTCAAATAAACTTCCTCATCTTATTATTTAAAATTATACTTTAAATTTAGCTGATTTAAGTAACTGGTATATATTTTGATGTTATTTTGAACTACATACACTATGATCAATAAGTTTACAAAATGTGTGCTTTAATTTGACAAATTTGACTTTAGGTGTTCTTTAATCTACGAGGGGTAATAGGTAATAGGTCAATAGCTAAAATCTGGCAACACCATAATAAAATTTGGCATTTTTTAGCATAAACGTACTCACAATCCCAGTGTAGAAAATCCTTACCAGATATGTGGTTATGTAACTACATACTTGGTAATGGTAACTACCCAATCAGAAATCGCCAGTGGTACAAAAAATCAAGCACTGGCACACCACTGGGTAACCGCGGTGTTGAAAATAAATGACTGGGAGAACACTCATTTGGGACGCTTTGTCAGCGCTTGCAAAAAGCGTTCTTCCAGTATTTTTTTACAAAAATTTCGGTGGTTTATCAAAAAACCACTGGCAAAGAATGGTCTAAGAGTGATATGCCAAGGTTTGCAACCAGTGGTTATCCAGTGCTACCTAGCCAATGCTACCAGTGGTACAAAAACCAATTCACTGGTAGAGCAATGATTTTATAACAATGCTGACGCTTCGTTAAATAAGGTTTGTAGTCAGGAGGTTCCGAGTTCAAGTCCGGTTGCAAGCAAAAAAATTTTTTTGGATTTTTTTTAATTTAAAAGTTTTTTTGTTTTATAAAATCAATTTTTTGTATGTGGGAAAGCTCCTTCAAGGCCAACTTTTTTTTGCCCTCCCAAAACTGGCATACTAGTTACAAAAAATTGTCTGCCAGTACTAGCATTTTGGCACAGCCAGTAGTTGTCCAGCTATTGTCACTCATTTATGTGTTTAGCCATCAATTATTATATGTCTCGTTAGCTAAGTGGGTAGAGCAATCGTCTGCCAATCTGGCGGCCTGGGTTCACACCACGGCAGGACCAAAAAAAATACATATGAACTTTTTTTAAATTTTATTTCTGAAAATATATTTCCAGACCACCTATTTATTGGTTTTGCCAGCGTTTTGCCAACGTTTAAAATTTTCTTCCTAAAGTGCTTTTCCGGCGCTTTTTGAACAGCCGGTCCTTTTGTCTAATGATGTTATCATTTTGGGAATGGGAAAGCACATTTTGCCAGTACTTGTACCACATGTTAAAGTGCTTTGCCACCGCTTTCCCGTTTGTATTTTTCTGACTGGGTAGTTACTTTTGTTATTACATTTCTTATTACCTTTATTTGGCGATGTCGCGAAATATAATGAGTCATGGTTACACACCAGCATACGAAAAATCAAAAAATATGTCGTTACCTATGTGCTTACCAGTACTGACAAAAATAATGAGTATAAAAATAGATTTTCAAAAAAATAAATTATATCAAAAAAAAATTTTTTTATTCTATTTTTTTTTTAAATACAATTTGCTGATGCGGGAATCGATCCTGGGTCTACAGATTGCCAGACAATAGCTCTACCATCTGAGCTATATCGACATGTAATATTTAATAGATAAAAACATAATTGACCTGCTGCACACAAGTAAGCTTACTCGCCAACATACAAAAAATCAAAAAATATGTGATTACATATTCTTACCAGTGCTTAAAAAATATTGAGTCTAAAAATAGATTTCAGAAAATTTTCAAAAGAATTTAGAAAATTATTTTCTACAGGGTCCGCCAAATAACTTTTTTTTTTTGAAAATGCTATAAAAAAAAAACTACTGAATATTTTCTCAAATTTCTTTTTTTATTTGAAAGTACAATCCTTCCGGTTAATAATGGAAAATAATTTCATTCATATGGCTGCCTCGGCTGGCCATGCAGTAGCCTACACGATCGGCCCAATTTTTAAGCACATTATCGATTGTGTGCAGCTGTATTTCACCAATGGCTTCACGAATATTGTCCTTTAAAGCGTCAATTGTCTCTGGCTTGTCGGCGTAACACTTATCTTTGACGGCACCCCACAAATAATAGTCCAACGGTGTCAAATCGCAGCTCCGAGGTGGCCAAATGACATCAGCTCTGCGGCTGATAATGCGATTTTCAAAAACAGGGCGCAAAACATCGAGTATAGCTTCGGCTGTATGGCACGTAGCGCCGCACAGTGGGGCCAAATGCATGAAAAGTGGCGATTAATTCATAGAAGTCGTAATTTAAAAAAAAAAATATTTTTTATTAATGGATATTTATAAATACATAAAAAACCAACATTTAAAAAAAAAAAAACAGAGTGAAAAAACACATTTTTTAACCCTTTATGGGCCATTTTGTGTTCTGTAAAAAATCCTCTTTTTTCACATTTTTTGATGTAACTTTGGAACGGTGCGCTATAAATTATTCAATTAAATTGCAAATTAAAGCATACTAAATGTACTTTAAGAAAAATAAGTAATATTTTTAAAAATAATAAGGAATAAATATTTTATATGTATTTCTATTAGAAAATTTTTAAATTAAAATCATACCTTTTTTCTCGAAATTTTAAAATTTTGCTCAAAAATGAATCATTTGAAAATCTAATTGTTTTTTTATTGATAAATAACCATAAACACACTATTTAAAAAAAATTTAATTAAATTCGGTTATTCTATTTTTTTTTTTTCTTTTTGAAAACAACAATATTTTATTATAATCATTATTACCTTCAATGTTAGTATTTACTTCACATTCAATTTCATAATCATAAATTAATTCGTTACAATAATCTTAATCTTCATCTCCATCTTCATCTCCATCTTCATCTCCATCTTCATCTCCATCTTCATCATTGCTATTTTGATTGCTGGGAAGTACAAGCAACTCCAATGCAGATTTTGGCATTAGCTCTTTTTTCTTTTTAGAACTATTGTTCATGCTTGTTATAAACGGATCTGAACTTAAGAGAAATCTATTAAAGATATCTTCCATTGTTTTTTCTCGACTGCATTTACGGGCAAAATTCTCCCTATAACTTTTAAAATCTTTATTTCTGGCTTCCTGAGACTCTTCGGTTAGCTGACCAATTGGCAATGGCGATAATGATATAATTTCAGGCCCATGAATAAAATATTTGTGAAGAGTAGGAGGCATATAGTACCATGGATATTTTTTCACAAATAGCCTGGCAGTGTTATTAGCGAAGTTTGTAAATTTTTCAATGTTGACCTCAATACCACTAGAAACTACAATTAATATTGTGTGCATATTTTTTATCAACTCTAAATCAATATTAGTAATTTCAGCAGATACTTCTGCATTCTTAAAAAAACGTCTTGCAGTATTCCCGTCATTAGAGTTACCAAAACCAGGTTTTGGTTGATCAATGATCAATCCCGTTCTCTTTTTAAATTCGCGTTGAATACGACTTTTAGTTTCAGCAATAATTTTTTTTTCTTCGTCACTTCTTGCCTGCCATTTTTGAATTGGAAGTTTATATGCCAAGTGAATAAGACATTCAAAAAATCTTATCCAGCCATATAGGACAGACAAACCGAACTCCATGAAGTCTACGTTGGAATCTCTAGAAATCATTTGTTCAATATTGTTGAACTCCTTGCTGGTAGCGCCACATATGTAGCACTTTTGTGTGGACTTTGTGTCTGTAATCGCGTTACACACTTTACCGTCAATCATAACGAGAATTAGTTTCTGGTTCACTTTTATCTTTCTTTCTCCAACTGATATTACTGTATCGATAAGAGCATTTTTTTCTGTCTTCACTCTTTCTCTTTCTGTTTTAATACTGTTGACCGTTTCTTTCATAAATTCAATTTTTAATGGCCTGCAAAACCTAGTTGAAGACGGTCGAGGATTATGCCAAATGATTTTGTTTTTACAAACTAATTTTAATGGTACAATTGACGTAATAAATACAGAAGAATCAGATGCATTACTGTCATGAAAGGCTTGTTTGTAAGAACTATGCCCTGAACTTCCGTCAAAGCCCCACTTAGTGTATAAAGTAATTTTTTCGATTTCTTCGTTGTCTAACGAATTTAAATCTGCATTTTTAACCGACAAAAGGCGTTCAGTGGTATGATCCAATATTCCTTGTAGGCTAACTTGCGCTGATGTTTCAGAAATTTTCATTTGTTCTCCCTTTGGGTAACATTTTTTCTTAGCTCTTTGGACCAATTTATATGATGGAAATTTCTCAGGTGCAACCTTTCTAATAACATTATATTGGTGGCGACTTAGCTTCGCTTCTACCAAAACGGACAGAGCTTCATCCGGAGTTAACTGCTGTGGTGGTACCTGTTCTATACTTTTTCGGTATTTTTTGGCTTTTGTTGGAGATGATATTATTTCCTTAACAATTTTCGACTCATCTATTTTTCCAGCAGCTCTCAAGCTCATTTGTGTGGCGTAAGCCAAAACAGGCAAAGAAATTTGATCTCTTATGTCTTTACATTTCTTAACTTTTGTTTTTTCTTTGCACTCTTCAAATGAGAGATCATTGCGACCTCTTTTTTGTTGTGGTTCTGGTGGTGGACTGAATGAGATTGAGGCATCCAGCCAATTCTTATTATTTTTTACAAAAATTTCATTCTTTCTATGACATTTTTGCCACCGAATCTCATAGATAGAGCAAAAATTATGAAACCTTGTCATAAAATCTACCATATCCGAAGGGTCGACACGTTTTATTACTTCCCATCTCAAAAGTTTAAATTTATCCTGAAGTGATTTAGGTTCTGCACTCCTCATAAAATTATGCAACTCATGACGAGGAATGAAAATTGTTTTGGGACATGTTCCTAAAATTAATAAGATTTCTATTCGTTTAAAATTTGCAAAAAGTAATTCCTTTAACCCTGTACCGAATAACTTACACTTTCACAACACTTTAAATATGTAACATCACATCACAAAACATTGACAGCTAAAACAATAAATAAACGTGTCAGTACCGAATCAATAATACCCTACGGATGGATAGAAATTCTTAAAAATGTATTATCATTATATTAGTAGATTGATATTGTAATGGCAGAAGTCGGACACTCGTTTCTGCCAACACCCTGGCTAGATTTAATCAATTAAATTAATTAAAATGAATTGAATAAAACTGAATTGAATAGAATTGAATAGCATTGAATTTAATAGAATTTAATTGAATTGCATAGAATTGAACGGAATTGAATTGAATTACTTTAGTATTACTCTTACCAAGATGAATAGAAATAAATAGAACATGGGAGAAAGCTTTCATTTAGTTTATACGAGCCACCCTAATGTTAAGTAAATAACGAACTCAGCTGCCAAAAAGGGTATAAAAGGCAGCACATCAAAGAAATCTGGATCAGTTGCTGGCAGCCGCCAACGCGTGCACAACTAACAAGGTACATCTCACTAATTATCCTTTTTTTCTAGCTCTTGAAGACACATCCTGCCTGTATCCTTTGAGGTCCTGCCCATATCCTGCGAGGTCCTGCACACATCCTTCGAGGTCCTGCGAACATCCTTTGAGGTCCTGCGAAGATCCTTTGAGGTCCTGCGAAGATCCTTTGAGGTCCTGCGAAGATCCTTTGAGGTCCTGCACACATCCTTCGAGGTCCTGCGAACATCCTTTGAGGTCCTGCGAAGATCCTTTGAGGTCCTGCGAAGATCCTTTGAGGTCCTGCGAAGATCCTTTGAGGTCCTACACACATCCTTCGAGGTCCTGCGAAGATCCTTTGAGGTCCTGCGAAGATCCTTTGAGGTCCTGCGAAGAACCTTTGAGGTCCTGTGAAGATCATTTGAGGTCCTGCATACATCCTTCGAGGTCCTGTGAAGATCCTTTGAGGTCCTGCGAAGATCCTTTGAGGTCCTGCGAAGATCCTTTGAGGTCCTGCACACATCCTTCGAGGTCCTGCGAAGATCCTTTGAGGTCCTGCGAAGATCCTTTGAGGCCCTGCGAAGATCCTTTGAGGTCCTGCCACATCCTTCGAGGTCCTGCAAAGTACGAGTGTGTGTCGAGCATTGATCACCTCTTTTCCAGCGTCGAGTGTGTGTCGAGCGTTGATCACCTCCTTTTCAGCGTCGAGTGTGTGTCGAGCGTTGATCACCTCTTTTCCAGCGTCGAGTGTGTGTCGAGCGTTGATCACCTCTTTTTCAGCGTCGAGTGTGTGTCGAGCGTTGATCACCTCTTTTCCAGCGTCGAGTGTGTGTCGAGCGTTGATCACCTCCTTTTCAGCGTCGAGTGTGTGTCGAGCGGTGATCACCTCTTTTCCAGCGTCGAGTGTGTGTCGAGCGTTGATCACCTCTTTTCCAGCGTTGAGTGTGTGTCGAGCGTTGATCACCTCTTTTTCAGCGTCGAGTGTGTGTCGAGCGTTGATCACCACTTTTTCAGCGTCGAGTGTGTGTCGAGCGTTGATCACCTCTTTTTCAGCGTCGAGTGTGTGTCGAGCGTTGATCACCTCTTTTTCAGCGTCGAGTGTGTGTCGAGCGTTGATCACCTCTTTTCCAGCGTCGAGTGTGTGTCGAGCGTGGATCACCTCCTTTTCAGCGTCGAGTGTGTGCCGAGCGTTGGTCACCTCCTTTTCTACGTCGAGTGTGTGTCGAGCGTTGATCACCTCTTTTTCAGCGTCGAGTGTGTGTCGAGCGTTGATCACCTCTTTTCCAGCGTCGAGTGTGTGTCGAGCGTGGATCACCTCTTTTCCAGCGTCGAGTGTGTGTCGAGCGTTGATCACCTCTTTTCCAGCGTCGAGTGTGTGTCGAGCGTTGATCACCTCTTTTTCAGCGTCGAGTGTGTGTCGAGCGTTGATCACCTCTTTTCCAGCGTCGAGTGTGTGTCGAGCGTTGATCACCTCTTTTCAGCGTCGAGTGTGTGTCGAGCATTGATCACCTCTTTTTCAGCGTCGAGTGTGTGCCGAGCGTTGGTCACCTCCCGATAGAACCCGACCAACAGACCCCGTGAGCGAAACTAAGTTGTCCTTCTCCCTCTGAGGCCCTTCTTTTCTTTTCGTCCCGTTAGTCCTAAGTGCTTTGTTTGTAGATATAAGCCAATAAATTGAAATTTATAACGTTTAAGACCACGCCTTTCACTCTCTGTCACTAGATCAAACAAATTTCTGTGACGATCCCTACCCCCGCGAGCTTACCCCAGCTAACGGAGGAAACTCGTCGTTACAGTGGCGCCCGAGCAGGGACAGAGAGAGGAAGGTTTTCTCAATACTACAACAAGGCACTTGGGCTAGGCGGAGATAGATTGGAGGAATATCTTGAGCCAATACTACCATGCTGCGTACATCGTGGGCGTACGGCCTAAAGAAAGAAGATCTGGTGAAATATCTAAATGAGTTCAGTCTTGACAGTTCGGGGAACGTCGAAGAACTTCGGAAACGATTTGGCCAATTCGTGGGCGGAGAACATAAGCCCGAAATCTTACCCAGGCTCCTGGAAATACAGGCGAAACATGAACCTACACCCTCTGGTACTGAGGGTAGGCTTTTGACCCCAAAGAAGGCACCGCTGTTGGTAGTACCTACCGACCCTACAACCATGACAGGCCACGACGTCGGTCCCGACGCAGGCAGTCCTACCGACACGGCAGTCGTCTGCGATCTCAAATCTAGGGCTGACCAGGTCCGGAAATGGGGAGTGCAGTTCGATGGGAACGCCGAACCATTGGAGTTCATGGAGAGGATCGAGGAATTGGCAAAGATGTATGCCATTAAAGTAGACACGATGCCGTCCATGATGCCGGAAATCTTCACCGGGAAAGCTCTCATCTGGTACCGAAATAATAACCGTCAGTGGACAACGTGGACCGCGTTCAAAAGAGATTTTCTCAAGTTCTTCTTGCCACCCCGGTACTTTGAGCGCTTAGAGGACGAGGTCAGGAAGCGTCATCAACGGAATCGTGAGTCCTTTCGAGATTACACCCTTGATATGCAAAATCTCATGAGGCACACCAGCTACTCCGAGACCGAAAAACTGGAGCGGATATTTCGTAACGCCCTGCCAGAGTACCTGTGGTACATCCGGAGGAAAGATTTCAGCACGCTAGATGAACTCCTGGAGATGGCCGCTGACCTAGAATGTATACCGGCACGGCCCCAGCACGTCGGTGAACAACATCGCTTAATAGCGCCGGAGGAGATTACCCAGCAACAACACGAAATGATCGCCAACCCTCGAAGAGCGTGTCGGAATTGCGGCCGAGGTGGACACTTTGCTGCCCAGTGTACGAACCAAAGCATACTGTTCTGTTGGGAATGCGGTCGCCGAAACGTACGGACGATACAATGCTGCCGCAGGACGGGAAACGAACGCCGGGCCCGTACCGAACGAGGGAATACGGGTCCCCAGAGCAACGCCCCTCACCACTAGAAACATCCCTGCGATACACCTCCACGAAACTGGTCGCCAACGTCGTCCTAGAGGGCCGACTGATTGCTGCCACGATTGACACCGGGGCCACCAGTTGTTTCGTCAGTCAGAACCTCGTCAGCACTCTTCGGGATGTCTCCACCTTAGAGCCCTATGAATCCGGGGTGACACTGGGCGACGGCTCCCGAAGACGGATCACCCATGCATTGGAGCACGACGTCACCTTGGGGGTCAAAACGATAAGAACCAAGCTCCTCGTCATGCCTGACACCCCCGAGGATTTCATCATTGGGCTGCGGTTTCTGGAGAGCTGCGGAACACGAATCTTGATTGCCGGCCTCACTTGTGACTTTCGCCAGACCCAAAATACACCCGAAACACCAGGCGACATGGAGATCAATCGCCATCTGGACTCATCAGCGGGGTCGCCAGTCCTGGCCGCGGATCCCGGAGGGGTTCCGGCTCGGAATAACATTGCAGACACTGTCGCCTCACCCGGCTCCGACCAAACAACAGCGAGCCATATCCCGGTAAGTGAACATAGCCCCGAAGACCAAGAGAAAATTAGAGATTTCATTGAGGGTGAGCTTCAAAAGTTTCGGGAGCTGCATGGATTATCCACAGCCGCCCGACACCGAATCGTGATGACGGATGATCGACCTTTTAAGATCAGGTATGCCCCCAGGAACCCGGCGATGCAGGCGATCATTGATGCGAAGGTAAACGAACTGCTGGCCAACGGCTGCATAGAACCATCCAGGAGTCCCTATAGCTCACCGATCACTCTGGCTCCTAAGAAGAATGGCGCGTGGAGGTTATGTATAGATTTCCGACACCTGAACAGCAAGTCGGACCCCGATGCCTATCCCCTGCCGCGAATCGCCACCATTCTGGATCGGTTGAGGGACTCCCGATACGTGAGCAGCCTTGACTTGAAGGATGGATATTGGCAAATTCCTTTAGAGGAAACTAGTAAGAAATTCACGGCCTTCACCGTCGCAGGACGGGGCCTATATCAATGGCGAGTGATGCCTTTTGGGCTGCATTCAGCTCCGGCCACGTTCCAGCGTGCACTGGACAGTGTCATCGGACCCGATCTAGAGCCATTTGCGTTCGCGTATCTGGACGATATTATCGTTACCGGGAGGACGTTAGACGAGCATTTGTGCAATCTGAGAGAAGTATTCCGGCGACTCCGAGCGGCGAATCTAAAAATAAACCCGGACAAATGCGAGTTTTTTAAAAAAGAGACGAAATACCTGGGGCATGTGGTCAGTGCAGAGGGTATAAAAACTGATCCGGACAAGGTTGCTGCAATTCGGGAGATGAAGACCCCTAGTAACTTGCGGGAGGTACGACGATTCCTTGGTGTGGCGTCCTGGTATCGGCGTTTCGTCCCAGATTTCGCCGCTATCGCCCAGCCCCTTACGGCACTACTAAAAAAGGGCAAACACTGGAAGTGGACCAAGGATCAGCAAACGGCGTTTGAACACCTGAAGGCGAGGCTCACGGAGGCACCAGTGTTGGCCTGTCCAGATTTCCAAAAACCCTTCAAGTTACAGACGGATGCCAGCGACTACGGGCTGGGAGCGGTCTTAACCCAGGATTTGGACGAAGGGGAACGTGTTATCGCCTATGCTAGCCGGGGCCTCAACGGGGCGGAAAGGAATTATACGGCTACGGAGAAGGAGTGCCTCGCCATCATCTGGGGAATTCGAAAGATGCGGCCTTATCTTGAGGGTTACCACTTCCACGTCATCACTGACCACCTGTCGCTGAAGTGGCTCAACTCAATCGACAATCCTACGGGACGGTTGGCCCGATGGGCCCTGGAGCTTCAGCAATACAAATTCACGGTACAATACCGCAAGGGCAAGCATAATGTGGTCGCCGACGCCTTGTCCCGTCAACCGATGGAAGTGCTACAACGGACCGTAGAAGACAACAGCCCATCGGCCTCAGATTGCCCCTGGTTACAGCGGAAGAAGGGGGAGGTCAGACGAAACCCGGCTAAATACTCCGACTATGCTATAGTCGGTACGCAGCTATTTAGGCATATACCTAGGCATCCGAACGACGAGGACTGTACCCCTTGGAAGTTGTGCGTCGCCACCCAGTTACGAGAGCGGGTATTAACGGAGAATCATAGTCAGCCCGCCGCCGGACACCTCGGGGTACGGAAGACCGTTAGCCGCGTCAGCAACCGGTACTACTGGCCGGGTATGTTTCGTGATGTGGCCCGATTCGTCAGGAGCTGCGACTCTTGCCAGAGGTATAAACCAAGTCAGGTGGCTCCGGCAGGCGAAATGCTAGTGACCATACCGGAAGAGCCGTGGGCCACGGTATGCACCGATTTCGTTGGACCGCTGCCACGCTCAAAGCATGGTAACAGCATGCTCCTGGTATTCTTCGATCGCTTCTCGAAATGGGTTGAGCTCGTCCCTCTGCGAAAGGCTACGACTCAAGGGGTCATTAGGGCTTTCAGGGAAAGAATTCTGGCCCGATTTGGAACACCGAAGGTGCTAATAACAGATAATGGTAGCCAATTTACCGGCCGCTTGTTACAAAAATACCTGCAGGAGATCGGGGTTTTACAGCAGTTTACGGCTCCATATTGCCCACAGGAAAACCCAACCGAAAGGGCGAATCGAACGATAAAGACGATGATAGCGCAGTTTGCTAGAAACCAACACAATCGTTGGGATGAGCACCTACCTGAGATAACATTGGCCATCAATACCTGCTGTTCCGAGTCTACCGGGTATAGTCCGGCTTATCTCGTTCAAGGGCGGGAACCGCGACTACCTAAAGCCCTCTACGATGAGGTGGTACCGGGAACGGGTGCCCACAGCCGTACGCCGGAAGAGAAGGCCAGCGAACTTGTGGAAATCTTTAAAATTGTTAGACATCAGATTGGCAAATCCGCTCAGGATCAGCGGCGGCATTACAACTTGCGCCGGCGACCCTGGAAACCGAGAATTGGTGACCTGGTCCTCGTCCGCCAACACCCTTTGTCCAAAGCGGCGGAAAGTTTCGCTGCCAAATTGGCCCCGAAATTTACGGGACCGTATGTAGTTGTAAGTTTCCCATCCCCGGTGATAGCACAGCTCCGGGGCCGGGAGAATGGCGATTTAAAGACAGCTCACCTGGGTGAGCTCAAGGCCTTTGTTGAACCATTGTCTCTTTCTGGGAACGGGGTCGGAACCATTGACTAATGTTGTATTTATTTTTCCCCACAGATCATTTCAATACATGCACCCTTAATTACCTACTAGCTACTAACTACCCCCACACTCCACTCATGATTACTCCGACTAACCAGATACAAGTGGTAAAGCTCCAAACTAATTCCCTTCCTTTTGTTTTCCACCCACAGATCAATCACACCCTCATACAACCACACAATCAATAATCATCCAGACACACCAATCATAAAATCATTCACACCTCAGAAAGACTGAAGGAAAAAAAAAAAAAGAAAAAAAAACCCAACCATGAACCGCGTGAACACAGTCCGTAAGGCGAAGACCGGCCGGCGCACGAGATTCTTGCCATACCAACCACCCCGCCGGGCCGATAATCCCCCCGAGGTCCAGAAGCAGAACCCAGCCACCGAACCCCAGCTTATCCGCCGCCTGGAGCGCGAAACAAGGGTTACGGGTCCTTCAACCGACACCCAGCACCTGTGCCACATTGTCGAGGAGGCTTTGCGGCCCTTATGGAACACGGAGGTGGAGTTAAGACCTTGCACCCCGGCTAGGTCTATTCGGCCAATCCTTCCACCCATGACCCGCTGTGCTGTGACCGTCAAACGATTGACGGATGAAGAGGTATATCGGGCATGTAACAGGCGCCCGCGACACCGGCTAGGCGACATGACCCGCTGCGACAATACCGTCATCACCGCTCAAAGCGACCACACCGAGTCGAATGGAGCCATGGCCATTGGTGGCAACGTGAACCAGCAGGAAATTAATAGATCTCGTCCGATTATGCTCGAGAGCGAGAGCGAAGAAGAGGGCAGTGTTATTGATCTTGCCAGTATAAGTGAGACCCCCACGCCCTGCCGGTCACCCCAAGTATCGCCTATGGCATCACCACAGAGTAGCATGGGTCTTGTGGAAGGGATGACGACCGAGGACGGTAGGGACAAAGAGCAACCCAATCTCGCTCCAATACAAAGCGAAGAAATCACGTCATCACAAACCTCAATCTCGTCATCATCGTCGTCATCAACAACCACGTCATCCTCATCGGTGTCCTCTTCGACAACTTACACGTCTGGTCACTCGGTGAAACAAGGCTCCGAAGTAAATCCGGAACCCGTTGGGCCCGCGGTCAACCTCGAATTGGCCGTGGAGTTACCACCACAGACTCACATACCATCGTCACCAAGTACGGCCATAGGCCCAGAGAGCGCTCCAATGACACCGCCACGAGCCGCTCAACACCCCGTAGTGGCATCCCCGACACCATCGACCTCTTCGGAGTCGTCTTCATCATCGTCGTCGTCATCATCATCGTCATCCCCGGCATCATCTTCCTCATCGTCTTCGTCAACCTCATCCTCGTCGACATCGTCACGTTCGGCCTCATCGAACACCTCCCCAGCGTCCGAATCGGATACAGATGAGGAATCCCCGGTCTACGATAGGAAGAAGATAGGGCGGGTTAACCCGAGGCTTGCAAACACCCGGGACCCCACGCCACCATGCACCGTTTCGGTGTGTACACCACGTGGCCGAGCGTCATACACTCCACCGTATCCACCACCACCAACGCCACCACGAACACCACAACCCCAGGTGCTGCACCGCCATATCATCACTGGGGACAGTTTATCAGAAGAGGTCCGTACAAGGTTACAACCATATGTACGCTGTATGCTGGACCGTTATGGTCCCGGGATACGTGGTAGTCAGGTCTACGTCGTAGATGAACGGAGATACCGTATCCACATTAATCGCCAGCACATTCCTATGGTTAAAGATTTGGGTCCGGTGATTGAAAAACGCGGAAGGGGTGTACCGATGAACGGTTACCCGAAGATCGAGAAATAACTTTTTTTCCCAGGAGGGGACCATGTGTAATGGCAGAAGTCGGACACTCGTTTCTGCCAACACCCTGGCTAGATTTAATCAATTAAATTAATTAAAATGAATTGAATAACACTGAATTGAATAGAATTGAATAGCATTGAATTTAATAGAATTTAATTGAATTGCATAGAATTGAACGGAATTGAATTGAATTACTTTAGTATTACTCTTACCAAGATGAATAGAAATAAATAGAACATGGGAGAAAGCTTTCATTTAGTTTATACGAGCCACCCTAATGTTAAGTAAATAACGAACTCAGCTGCCAAAAAGGGTATAAAAGGCAGCACATCAAAGAAATCTGGATCAGTTGCTGGCAGCCGCCAACGCGTGCACAACTAACAAGGTACATCTCACTAATTATCCTTTTTTTCTAGCTCTTGAAGACACATCCTGCCTGTATCCTTTGAGGTCCTGCCCATATCCTGCGAGGTCCTGCACACATCCTTCGAGGTCCTGCGAACATCCTTTGAGGTCCTGCGAAGATCCTTTGAGGTCCTGCGAAGATCCTTTGAGGTCCTGCGAAGATCCTTTGAGGTCCTGCACACATCCTTCGAGGTCCTGCGAACATCCTTTGAGGTCCTGCGAAGATCCTTTGAGGTCCTGCGAAGATCCTTTGAGGTCCTGCGAAGATCCTTTGAGGTCCTACACACATCCTTCGAGGTCCTGCGAAGATCCTTTGAGGTCCTGCGAAGATCCTTTGAGGTCCTGCGAAGAACCTTTGAGGTCCTGTGAAGATCATTTGAGGTCCTGCATACATCCTTCGAGGTCCTGTGAAGATCCTTTGAGGTCCTGCGAAGATCCTTTGAGGTCCTGCGAAGATCCTTTGAGGTCCTGCACACATCCTTCGAGGTCCTGCGAAGATCCTTTGAGGTCCTGCGAAGATCCTTTGAGGCCCTGCGAAGATCCTTTGAGGTCCTGCCACATCCTTCGAGGTCCTGCAAAGTACGAGTGTGTGTCGAGCATTGATCACCTCTTTTCCAGCGTCGAGTGTGTGTCGAGCGTTGATCACCTCCTTTTCAGCGTCGAGTGTGTGTCGAGCGTTGATCACCTCTTTTCCAGCGTCGAGTGTGTGTCGAGCGTTGATCACCTCTTTTTCAGCGTCGAGTGTGTGTCGAGCGTTGATCACCTCTTTTCCAGCGTCGAGTGTGTGTCGAGCGTTGATCACCTCCTTTTCAGCGTCGAGTGTGTGTCGAGCGGTGATCACCTCTTTTCCAGCGTCGAGTGTGTGTCGAGCGTTGATCACCTCTTTTCCAGCGTCGAGTGTGTGTCGAGCGTTGATCACCTCTTTTTCAGCGTCGAGTGTGTGTCGAGCGTTGATCACCTCTTTTTCAGCGTCGAGTGTGTGTCGAGCGTTGATCACCTCTTTTTCAGCGTCGAGTGTGTGTCGAGCGTTGATCACCTCTTTTTCAGCGTCGAGTGTGTGTCGAGCGTTGATCACCTCTTTTCCAGCGTCGAGTGTGTGTCGAGCGTGGATCACCTCCTTTTCAGCGTCGAGTGTGTGCCGAGCGTTGGTCACCTCCTTTTCTACGTCGAGTGTGTGTCGAGCGTTGATCACCTCTTTTTCAGCGTCGAGTGTGTGTCGAGCGTTGATCACCTCTTTTCCAGCGTCGAGTGTGTGTCGAGCGTGGATCACCTCTTTTCCAGCGTCGAGTGTGTGTCGAGCGTTGATCACCTCTTTTCCAGCGTCGAGTGTGTGTCGAGCGTTGATCACCTCTTTTTCAGCGTCGAGTGTGTGTCGAGCGTTGATCACCTCTTTTCCAGCGTCGAGTGTGTGTCGAGCGTTGATCACCTCTTTTCAGCGTCGAGTGTGTGTCGAGCGTTGATCACCTCTTTTTCAGCGTCGAGTGTGTGCCGAGCGTTGGTCACCTCCCGATAGAACCCGACCAACAGACCCCGTGAGCGAAACTAAGTTGTCCTTCTCCCTCTGAGGCCCTTCTTTTCTTTTCGTCCCGTTAGTCCTAAGTGCTTTGTTTGTAGATATAAGCCAATAAATTGAAATTTATAACGTTTAAGACCACGCCTTTCACTCTCTGTCACTAGATCAAACAAATTTCTGTGACGATCCCTACCCCCGCGAGCTTACCCCAGCTAACGGAGGAAACTCGTCGTTACAATATCACCAGCTTAAAACAAAATTAAAACTTTACTCGTATGATGCATGTATATGACCAACAGTTATTATGTAGGACTCAAATAAATGACAATAATAAATAGGGATGGGAGCGTGACCTCCTTCAATTTTTCAAAATAGTGCCATATACAATTTTCTAATAATTTAAAATTAACAAATGTTTAAGTAAAATTCATTGAAATATCATAAACACATATAAAATAATTTAATTAGTTTTATTCATAGTAAATAAACCCAACATACGCAATCACGTGAGCATGCTTGAATTAAAGTTACTCACGCCCCCATCTCTAATTAACAACACATTTTTTTAGCTACAATACCAACTACTATAACGAAAATAATGACAAAACAAAGTAAAAACAACTTGATGTTTTGTTTTTTTTTTTTCATATTTGTGGATTTTTAGCATCTTGAGTTATTTCACAAAAACAAGCATAACTCAAAAATCGCAAAAAATCGCAAAAAATCGCAAAAAAATATTTTGGGGTTTATTAGTTGAGATCTGATATTATAACACTATATAGACGATTTTACGCAAGCTCACGAACAAAGTTGTTGAAACTCCATATATAAATCAAAAATAGCCCATTTTTGGGCTAATTTTATTTTATTAACATTTAATATTTTTAAAACATTTATTTAAACAAAAAAACATGTACTATATAGTAAACTACCTGAAGTTGACGGTTCCATTATAAAAATTTAACTTTTAGAAGTATTAATAGAAAAAATTATCAATTGAAATATCAAAAATTTCACTTTTTTTCAATATGCACAAAAAAAATAACAATTATTCAACTTTAAGTGCTCACTTCAACTAAAGCAAACAACTTAAAAGTATAATTTTTGCAATTAGTGATGCAGAATTTTATCCACTTTCACCCGGTACCAAACAGGATCATGAATTTTAAAGTTCATATTTTGAATTAATCGCCACTTTTCATTCATTTGGCCCCAATGTGCGCCGTCCTGTTGAAACCAAATGTTGCCAATATCCTCCTCTTCAATTTTTGTGAACAAAAATTCGTTCAACATGGCCCGATAACGATCGCCATTGACTGTAACGGCCACTCCGGCAACATTACCATGATTTTCAAAGTAATGTCTCAATATTTCCCAGCGTTGTTCAAGCGTATACACAGCCATATTCGTTCAGCGGAAGGATAAAACTAATTATCTGTCAAATCAGACATGAGCTAAGTGTTACCATTCACGAAATAAGCACTAGTTGAAAAAAAAAACGTTAGATGGCGGACCCTGTATTTGAAATAATGATAAAAATAAGGCATTATCAGTAACTCATTATTATATGTTTTAAAATAATGCGGAAGGTAAAAGGGTGCCATTACTGGTAGTTCAAAAAATAATGATACGTCATTACCGTTTCTACACTGGGATGTTTTGATGTATAAGTGCTATTTGTTTTGTTTACAGTGAGTTAAGAAATTCAATTTGGCCAAAAAATGGAAATTTCAAGAGAAGGTTTTCGTTGGATTATTTTTTACAACTTTCAACGTGGATTATCTCAACAAGATTGTGTCAATGAACTCAGTTCTTTGTATGGCGATAAAGCAGCATCAAAAACGACAGTATATCGCTGGTATAGTCAATTTTATCGTGGTCGTAGTTTGGACGCTGACGAATTCCGTGAAGGTCGTCCAAAATCGGTTGTTGTGCCACAAAACATCGATGCAGTGCGTGAACTGATAATGCAAGATCGTCACGTGATATATCGTGAGATAGAGGCACATTAGTTCCACTTCAGTACATTCGATTTTGCATAAACACTTAGTTGTAAAAAAAAATTTGCTCTCGTTGGAGACCCCATAATTTATCAATCGCTAAAAAAATGCTCGCGTCGATTTGTGTATGGGAATGATTATAAAGTTCGACCGTGGTACTTCAAAAGACGTGTTTAAAATCGTGACAGGTGACGAATCATGGATATATGCGTATGACCCGGTAAGAAAACAGCAATCGACCGTGTGGGTATTCCAAGATGAGCGAAATCTGTGGAAGAAGCACAGCGAAGCAAATGGTCGCCTGTTTCTTCGGCCGAATGGGTCATGTGGCCACTGCTCCGCTTGAGCAACCTATGACGTTCAATTCTGAGTGGTACGCGACCATTTTTTTGCCAGAAGTCTTCGGAGAAATTCGTAAAACTAAACCCCAAACACGAATGATTCTCCATCATGACAATTCGTGCTTTCACACATCTCGTCAAACAGGCGAATTTTTGAGCAGTCAAAACATCGAATTGATGGCTCATCCTCCGTACAGTCCTGACTTGGCACCCAATGATTTCTTCTTGTTTCGAAATTCAAAGGTAAACCGCGTGGTCAACGATTTACGAGCGCCGAAGAAGTAGTTGAAGCGTTCCGAAACCATGTTTTGGAGGTGTCTCAGGAGGAATGGAAAAACTGCTATGACAAATGGTTTGAACAAATGCAAAATTATATTGATTATCAAGGGGAGTATTTTTAAAAACAGTAACGTAATTTTTATTTGAAAATGTTTGCTATTATTTGCTATTCTCGAAATATAAATAGTGCCGCTCGTATAAGATATTTCTTGCCAAAATATCAGTTCAGTTATACAAAATTTAGCTCCCTTAGTTTTCTTTGCTAAAATATTTACAAAATGATGTGTCTACTTAAGCATTCCAGTGTTACTTTAATTTCCTATTTTTTTTTTCTGCTCATTGTGCATTTTACAATCGTGCCTCACTAAAGATGTGTATAAGAATGTACTTTGAAAAGTTTTTTTACACAATGAACTTGAGGTGGTAATTACTTTGTTATTTTTTAAAGTGCAATAAGAAAATTCGAAAAAGTGTTGAAGTGTTAAGCATTTTGAAAATTTGTTTGACGTTCAGACAAGTATATGCAAATTTATTTACAAGCAATGTTTTACAAATTTGGTATTTAAAGTGCTTTTTTTTTCTTTGTACTTTATTATATAGCAAATGAAAAGAAATTTTAAGTACTTATTTACTATAATTTAAATATATTAAATAATCAATAGTTTAATCAGCACAGAATAACTAATTACAATATGTAAGTTTTAGTGGATTCGGGTAAATTATTTAGTAAAATGTACGATTTCAATGTTAATTGGTACACCTATGAAAATTGGAAGACTAAAAGGGGAAACTGATTTAATTTTAAAACTGCACGAATAAAAGTATGCACGAGTTTTCTTATAGGAGCTGGAGTCATTTTTTTTAAGAAAAGCAACACTTAAACAATTTTTTTCTATTAATTAACATGTTGGCAGAGAAGCAGGGTTTCAAATATGACAACACTGTAATTGCGAAAGATGTTGAATTTTAAAAACAGTTGTTGTGCTCCATCTGACGAGATTTGGTGAACTTTGTTGAAGCTTTTTAATTATTTTATTTCGATGGGGTTAAGTGATTGAGAGAGAGATTAGGAGATAAGTGATTATTTTTCTAAATTGATGTTGGCGTCGTTGGAGCTCGAACGCGCCACCTTATATGCAAGAGTCCAATCCGCTAAACACAATGCCCGCATAGGCACTGATAACTTTTTTCCTTAAATTATAAAGGCTTTGTAAAGATAATGGCTTAAAAGCCCAATAATTTTCTGCAGGTAGTTTCAAATATCGAAACATATGTAGGCGAAAATTCAGTTCTGTTTCCTAAGCATTTTTCCTTTTAATAAATTTGATTGTACTTTTTCTAGTAGATGTTTTCATTTTCAGATTTTTAGCTTAAAGGGTTTGGATAGTTTTCCAAAACTCAATTTTAGAGAACATCTGTTTCTAAGAAAGGACCTATATGCCAAATTTCAAGTTTCTATTTATCTCCAGCCATTCGAGATAAATGATGAATTGGGCAATTTTTTCTCTCTAACCCCCATTTTTATACATTCATCATTTTTAGCACATAGTCCCTCAAAATAATTTTCATCGCCGAACTAGCCAACACTCCACACTATAAAAATGCATTTACAGTTTCTCAAGGGAACTGATGATCGTCTTTTCATACCTGAAGGTGTAGAATATTTTAAAAGCAACAACTCTGAGAAGTATTTGTTAGGAGAATATTTTTATGGAGAAAAAATTTAAAAAATTAAAAAAATTAATTTTTACTAAAAGGTTTGCTAATGTAATGTATGCATATGCAACATCTGCACTTGGGAGGTAGTGATAAATTTTGTTAGTCTTTCAAAGATTTCGTTTTACATTAATTGTTCTATGGTTGTGAAATCTAAGTCCGGTGAATTAAAGAATAATATTGGTGGTGCATTAGTGCTTAATCGAAACTTATCAACCGATACGATGAGTTTCAAATTAATTTGACATAAAATAATATATTGATGTTTTATTATATAAAAATCATTTTTCCGATTAGAAAAATTCTTTTTCCTGGGAATTTTGCTAAAGGAAAAAGACGAATGACGTTTTGCTAAATACTTATGTTCAAGGATATTCAATAACATAAGGCGCTTAATCCTATCTCTATCTTTTTCTGTTGCATTTTTTCATCATATGATTCTGAAAACATTCTTCTATTGAAAGGTCTAGCATCTAAAATTTTGTCTAGAGGAACACTTGCTCAGAATCTGAGGCTTAATTTATAGGAAAAAGAGCTCAGAATCTAACACCTTTTAAAAAGGGAAAAGTGATCAGAATCTGTGAATTATTTATAGACTTTAGAAAAAAATTATCATTAAATCCCGTGAGTTTTTCTTTAGAAAAGCTATTGGATTCTGATAACTTTTTTTGACCAGATAACGATAATTTGTTCCTGTAAAAACGATCCTGAGAAATTCTTAGATTTTAAGGAATTTTTCCTTAAAACTTTAGATTTTGAACACATTTCATCAGAAAGCTGCCTAATTTTGATAAATTTTATCCCAGAGATTTTGAGGGTTTTTTTTCTTCAGAAAAGCAGTTAGATTTTAAGGGCATTTTATAAATAAAACCCCTCCGATCTGACTTTTCCTAGAGACAAATGCTCTGATTCAGATAACTTTTACCTGTAACAACCACCAGTGTCTTGAAGATGATCTAAGGTCTAAAGTACAAGATCTAAAAGTACAAAAGTTTTTTTACAAGAAAAATTGCTCAGAAGCTGCTGCTTTTACATTGGGAATTCTCCTCAGACTTAGAGGCTTGTATTAGGCTTAAAAATCCAAGAAAATTTTCTGTTGCAAAGAATCGGTTGTAAAATAGCTATTTTTCCTTTACAACCCCTTCTTCTATCAATTCTGACACCGATTATTTTTGCTTGAAATTGTCCGAAAAGCAACTACTTCTATATCTCCAAATTGGAACCGGTTGCCCAAGAATCAGTCCTGTAACTAGTTCTAGAAAGTCATACCTTCCATATAGGATCCCACGAACTGCTTCCGAAACCAGTTCCGTGGAATCTGTTGCAGTGGAACCAGTTGCAGAACTGGTGTGGTTGGCTACCGATTGAAAAATTTTTTTAAAGACATTTTTAAAAATAAATTTTATTTCTCTTTTTGGGGCGGTATTTGCTAAATTTACGTACTAAAATGGTAAAATTACACATAATTTCTGCAACTTTTTAACACATTGTCAACGTGAATTTACAAATTTTATGTGTAATTAATTTTTGCGTCATATGGGTAATTTTTTTTATTTAAGCACTAGGAGTAAACTTGTTATACTTATTAGACCGTACCTCAAAAAAAAGTTCGTCGCACACCCTTCAATATGAAATATTTTTGCAAGGCAATTTCAAATTTCAATTTTTTTTTTGCCGAACGTAGCGTTCGCCTTTTTCAATTTTTCGTTATAGCTTCGGCATTTAAAGTCGGATTTTAAAGTGTGATATATCGATTTTTTTGCCTCGAGGAGACTAGATATAAAGGGAAAATCCAATGAAAAAAAAATTTCAAAGGGCGACCCCTACGTTCGGCAACCAATATATAAAAAAAAATTTCTACTGGGTTTATCGAAAAACTTCCTTAGCAAAAGTTTAATGATTTTTTGCGAGCTTTAATTTTCTGACATTAGGGTCGTACATTAAGGGGTTAGCAACTGAGATCTTGTGGGTAACTACTAAAACGGGATACTTGAGATCAATGGCCCTTAGAGCAAAACACTGGTCTCCTCGAGAGACTATAAGATCCGACTGTAAATGCCAAAGATATAACGAAAAATGTAAAAACGTACGGGTCGTTCGGCAAAAAAAAAATTTTTTTTTGAAAAAAATACTTCATATTGTAGGGTGTACGGCGCACTTTTTTGCCTGTAAGTTGGTACGCTCTAATACTATAGTAGGAGTTCAGTTTCCTACTATTAGTTTGGCAAGTTTACACAAAAATTAATTAGAGTGCAAAGAACACAAGTTTTAAGTTCACATTTCCGTAAAACGGTACCTAATGACTTAATTTCGTACTCCAAGGTACGGATATTTTTCAGCTTTTATCTGTTTAACCCCATTTTTACTACGCTATTATTGGATTATCCAAAGGAAAATGTTTCAGCGCAAAAGCCCATACTACAAGGAACACATATTTTAATTTCAGATTTATTTCAGGCGACTTTTCTTCCTTTGTCTCCCCCGGCAATATTTCAAATTAAAACCAAATGGGGCATGTCTTAGCCGGAAAGCGCCTACATGACAAATTTCCAGTTTTTAGCCCCAGCGGCTTGGACTGGTTGAATAAGGGAGAACTTTTAACAATTTTAACCCCATTTATACCATGTTCTTATTAGAAATTCCAAAAAGCACATTAAGAAAAGTCAGTAAAATCAGCAAAAAGTTTGCTGATTCGCCACCTTTTGTGAAAGTGGAAAGCGACGTGCCACTATCAAATGTATTTATAATCTCCGAACAGATCTTTAAAAAAATTGTTTTTTATATCGATGATAACCGTACAGAATGGTAGTGTAACTAAAGCCATTATATCACATATCAGCAAAAAAAATTTGGAGTAATGCTTTACAAACTACTTCTTTCACTGCATCACAAATATCCGTTAGTGTATTTTTACTGCTTTTTTAGAAGTAATTCTGTACAACTTAAAAAAATCACTCCTATCATTGCTTCTAAGGTATCCCTTAGTATATTTTTACAGCTTTTTTAGAATTACATACTTCTGAACAACATCTAAAAAATCACTAAGGTATTGCTTCTAAAGCATAATTGCTCTAAAAGTGATCCTAAAAGTGATTTTGGTATTTATAAATAGCTGATAGCGGGTTCGATTCTTGGAAGGACCAAGATGCAGCTTTGTAAGGGAATAAATAAAATTAATCCCTTACAAAGCTGCTTACGGAAAACATGATTTTTCCATACAAAGGGCCCGCTTGGAAGCACGTTTTTTGTGAGAAAAAGCACATTATTCGCTGCTGAAAAATTGCAGTAAATTCATGTTTTTAGTAAGTGCATTTTACAGCGAATAAATTTATGCACTTTTTTTGTGAGAAAAAGTGCTTTATTTGCTGCTAAAAAATGCTGTAAACTCATGATTTTCATTGAGCGCATTTAAACGCGACTTCTTATGAAAATAAATGCATTAATTTCCCGACTTCAAAATGCAGACTGACTCATGTTTATGTGCCGTCTCTACATTAAACTCTAGTAAGGCAATCCTACTAAAGAAGAGTAAAACACGATTGAGATGATTCCGATTTCGTGCGCATTAATCGTTGGATAACTTACATTTTATTTTACTCCCTTACAACCTGCTTCGTCGTAAGAGAATAACGTAGCACTATAAATTTTTAAGTAACTTGCTTACGATTTGCTTCATTTAATAAGGCAGTTTTGCAAGGTATCCAATCAAATTTAAAAATTGTTTGTGCATTGTATACGCATAAAGTGGCGGAACTCTGCAAAGCAGAATTTGTAGCGCTTTTTTAGGCGCTTCGTATTTTTACATCTTCCAAAATACTAAAAAATTTTTGCTGGGTATTTGTTTTAATTTTCTTATTTATATTTTTTTTGTCAATGTTTATAATTAAATTAATTGCTTTAAATTCAATATTTTTTTAATTTTCAATTTTTAAAAATATATAAAATAAAAAATGATGAAAAATTGCTTTTTATACGCTTGTGAAAATAGTACTGAAAGAAATAGTGAATTGCAGTTCACCTTTTGCACTTGTTTAAGAAGTACTTTTATTGAAGAGAGTGAAGCACAATATCTCTCAATGACAAAGTAGTGTTTTTATGCCAGTCAGCTTTCATATCAAAGAATAGCTCACCGGCAGAGAGTTAGACTAGCAATCATGAAGTCGGAAATTCGATACCCGGTGGCGGCAATAAAAAAACTTTTGTAAAGACAAAAAAATTAAATTTTTTTCCGAATAATTTTTTTCAACTTTTAATTGGTGAAAAAGACTTTCTTTGCACTCGATCAAAAAGTTCTGAAAAAATGTTGGAGTGGAAGTATTCCTCTCCTATGACTACTCAGTGTTAAAATCATTAGTTTTTATGTTAAACGAGTAAAAAGGTTAAAGTCGGGCATGCCGACTATACAATACCCTACACCAGTCTGGGTAAGAGCCAGCTAATGTTTGGATCAGAAATTCGAATGGGTTAAAATGGGGCTCGTGTCAAAATTTTCTATAATGTGAGTCAGCGCACCAAATTTCATTAAAATATCTTAATATTTGCGACCTGCAGTTTGTAACCAAGCCAATTTTGGTGGGACCCTTATATGGGCACTAGTTCTAAACATGGACCGATGTTCACCAAAATCAATAGGCTTCGTCCTTGGGCCAACATAGGTCTATGTACCAAATTTCATCAAAATATCTTAATATTTGCGACCTGCAGCGTATAAACAGTATAATTTTGGTAGGACCCTTATATAGACACTAGGTCTAAACATGGACCGATGTTCACCAAAATCAATAGGCTGCGTTATTGGGTCAATATAGGTCTGTGTACCAAATTTCATCAAACTATCTTAATATTTACGACCTGCAGCGTATAAACAGTATAATTTTGATAGGACCCTTATATGGGCACTAGGTCTAAACATGGACTGATGTTCACCAAAATCAATAGGCTGCATTATTGGGCTAACGTAGGTCCGTGTACCAAATTTCGTCAAAATATATTAATATTTACGACCTGCAGCGTATAAACAATATAATTTTGGTAGGACCATTATATGGGCACTAGATCTAAACATGGAATGTTTACCAAAATCAAACTTGTGCGTCCTTGGGCCAACATAGGTCTGCGTACCAAATTCCATCAAAATATCTTAATATTTGCGACCTGTAGAGTGCGCACAAGATTGCATGGACAGACGGACAGACGGACATCGTTAAATCGAAATAAAAAAAAATTCTGAACCGATCGTTATACTATAAGGTGGGTCTACGACCAATATTTTTTTGGTGTTACAAACATCAGCACAAACTTATAATACCCTGACCACATAGTGGTGTAGGGTATAATGACCACATAGTGGGGTAGGGTATAAAAAGAAGTAAATCTATATCATCAATTGTAGTGCTTTTTCAACCGCTTTTGAATCTCTTTTTTGCTGAGATATAGTCAATATGTTCCCAGCAAAAACAGTGAGGAAAAAGAAGTAGTTAATGAAGTGATTTATTTAGAAGTCATTCCATTTATTTGTGCTGAGTCCATACTTTGCATAACGAGAAAATAAGGGCAAATGACACATCATACAAAAAATTCGTCCACAAAACCATAAAGTTATAGCGGTTTTATTTAAATTAATTAATTTTGAGATAATATTTTTTTAATATATAATAATATAATTTTAAGATTTGTTCGGAGATCATAGACACATTTTATCATGGTGTGGCGCCTTCTTTTCTTCATATGGTATCAAAATTTGACCAAATCATTACAATGCATTGAACAGTAGAACGACAGAAGTCATTTTGGACTTCCCTAAGGCATATGGTAGTTAAAATTTTATTTTAAAAATTATGTGTAATTTAAAAGTTAAAACAAAATTTCTTTAAAGCAAGTTTATATTAAACAACGGATGTCTACATAAACTACGATACTATGACATGCTCCTAAAGATACGCATAATAAACTCAAACTAAATGGTATAATAACAGCACATTTAAAACATTTGCGCCATAAAGCATTTTTAATGAACTTTTAAAAATTTAGTTGCCTTATGGCCAATTTAGATATTTTCTCCACAAATCTAGCGGAGCGGAATAAAATATTAGTAAGCTATTAAAGGGAAATTTCGAAAAAAAAATTGTTAAAGTCAGTATTAACGTGTTCTTCGTGGTTTTTGAGATTTGTTTTTCATTAAATTTTTTTTCTTTTATGTTTTAGAATAGAAAATTAAATTCAAGAGTTGGTGGGCAATACCGCTAAAATATCGTTATCGATTCAAAACCCTTTCACCTGACTAGAGATACACCTAAAATGACGTTACCGAATTACCGTTATCTTTAAAATACCGTTACGGAAATAAATGAAAGTCTGATTCCCTTAAAATACCGTTACCGAAATAAATGAAAGTGTTGTTTTTATATTCGTTTGTTTTTTGTAAAAAAAATTGTGGCATGCATCAAAGTAATTGATACCGTTACCAATATAACTGAAAATCAATTAACTTAAAAATTCCGTTAGCGAAATAATGAAGATACCGCTATCATTAAAATGCTGTTAGCAAAATAACTGAAATACCAAAAATCTTAAAATGCCGATACCTAAATAAATAAATACAATTAGCGAATCTAAAACGTTGTTACTCTTACCTAAAACTGCACTGCTACGGTTAGCATTCATCCTAAATTTTTAAGCAAAACTTGACATGTTATAAAAATTAATTAACTTTTTGCTTACTTGACAAAGGTCGAACAATTTAGCGATTTTGTTGAAAAATTTATAATTTTATTTATAATTTTGTTATATCCTATCGATATTTCGGTCTGAATTGTAGATATTTTCCAAAAAGTTAGCAACAGTGTTAAGTCTTAAAATTCGTTTATATATTTTTTTTTTTTTTTTGAAAAAGTAATTTTATGCTAGAACACCAACGATAATATGGCCGAGAAAACAGTATGAAAATAACACTACATTTACACGATTTTAATATCATTTAATTGCATTTTATACAACAAAAGTACGCATGTATTATATCAACACATACACTCACACATGTGAGCATATTGATAGTAAAGGGTTCTTCAATAAGAGCGCTACGAAAGTTTTTTTAAATAAAACAAAAACGGTTTTGGATATCATTGAAATTCTTTATTCCTGTGAAAGTACGTTCGATGCCATTATGTATGGAAATCGATCTCTTTTGCATGGCCACCACGGGCACGCTTGCAGAAGTCCAGACGCTGAACCCAATTTTCGACGGTTTTCAAGCATAAATCGGCCGATATTCGTACGAAGTTCCTCAATCGTCGCTGGCTCGTTGGCATAGACCATAGATTTGACGTAGCCCCACAGGAAATAGTCCAAGGGCGTCAAATTGCACGACCGAGGCGGCCAATCGACTGGACCATTTCGTGAGATAACAAGTTCTCCAAATTTGGTTTGCAATAAATTGATTGTGACATTCGCTGTGTGGCTTGTGGCGCCGTCCTGTTGGAACCACATGTCCTCCAAGTCCATATCATCCAATTGGGGCCAAAAATATTCGGTTGTCATTGAACGCTAGCGATTCCCATTCACAGTAACGTGCCGGTCTTGATCATCACGGAAGAAGTACTGCCCAATGACGCCCCCGGCCCATAAACCGCACCAAAACGTAATTTTTTCGGGATGCAATGATGACTCATGGAGTACGTGTGGATTGCTGTCTGACCAATAACGCATATTTTGTTTATTGACGAAGCCATTCATTATGACGACCATAAATTGGACGTAGCGCTCTTAACGTTGAGGCCACTGACTACGAATTTCGGTAGTAAATTTTAATAATTTCGACTCGTTGTTGGCTCGTATATCTTTCCATCATGAAATGGCAAAGCTTACTGAAGAGAAATGTCAAAAGAGCGGCAAGAAATATGGCGCCGTTTGCTGTCCCTGTCTTTCTACTTTTGTAGCGTCCCTGTTGAAGAACCATTTACATGCCTGGCATATATCCCAAGCAACCAAATATAATACTCGTGCTTACATACTTATTGCGAGTTACTAAGCATCAGCATGTCAAGGAATAAAAACATAAAATATTTTTTTAGTTTTATTTTGATTATTTTAATAAAAAATTTGAAAATGTGTTTTGTTTTTTTTTTTTTTTTGTAAAATATGTTTTAGTCTAAATAATGCGCACTAAGGAGGGTAGCGGTTATAGAAAAATTTGTTTTTTTTAATTTTTTTATATTTTATTTTAATTATTTCAATAAAAAAAGAAGAAATCAAATTCGCGCATTTTTTTTTTTGTAAAACATGTTTTTGTCTAAGGAAAAGTACGTTAAATAGTGTATTAATTTTTTGGTTTGCATTTTGATTTACTCGTTTTTATAAGAGATCACGGAGTGATAAGAAATAAGCGCGATTCTCTTGTAATCACTTATGAATATGAACGTGCATGAGTTAAGATATTGTGCGTGGGTCAAATTTTATTTATTAATTTTCTTTTTAATTTTTTTTTATTATTTTGAAAGTTTGAGTGATTTACGTAAATGTTAGTGATTCCGTGTAAAATTTTTTAGAGCTGATCAGACATGTTTAGATGTACTTAGATACGATTGAATCTAATTTGATTTGTTTCCAGATAAGTTGATATATAAACCGATTTGGCATATGTTTCACATTGTATGGCCAGCTCTGATCAGATCTACACCTTTTGCAATTGTAATTCAGAAAATATCAATTGAAATTCAGAAAATATCATTTGAAATTCAGAAAATATCATTTGAAATTCAGAAAATATCAATTGAAATTCAGAATTTCCATTTGAAATTCAGAAAATATCAATTGAAATTCAGAAAATATCATTTGAAATTCAGAAAATATCAATTGAAATTCAGAAAATATCATTTGAAATTCAGAAAACAGCAATTGAAATTCAGAAAATATCAATTGAAATTCAGAAATTGTCATTTGAAATTCAGAAAATATCAATTGAAATTGAGAAACCGTCATTTGAAATTCAGAAAATAGCAATTGAAATTCAGAAAATATCATTTGAAATTCAGAAAATGCCAATTGAAATTCAGAAAATATCATTTAAAATTCAGAAAATATCATTTGAAATTCAGAAAATATCAATTGAAATTCAGAAAACATCAATTGAAATTCAGAAAATATCAATTGAAATTCAGAAATCGTCATTTGAAATTCAGAAAATATCAATAGAATTTCAATTGATATTTTCTGAATTTCAATTGATGTTTTCTGAATATCAATTGATATTTTCTGAATTTCAATTGATGTTTTCTGAATTTCAAATGATATTTTCTGTATTTCAAATGATATTTTCTGAATTTCAATTGACATTTTCTGAATTTTAAATGATATTTTCTGAATTTCAATTGATATTTTCTGAATTTCAAATGACGGTTTCTGAATTTCAATTGATATTTTCTGAATTACAAATGACGATTTCTGAATTTCAATTGATATTTTCTGAATTTCAATTGATGTTTTCTGAATTTCAATTGATGTTTTCTGAATAATAATTGATATTTTCTGAATTTCAAATGATATTTTCTGAATTTCAAATAATATTTTCTGAATTTCAATTGATATTTTCTGAATTTCAAATGATATTTTCTGAATTTCAATTGATATTTTCTGAATTTCAAATAGAAAATCTGAATTTCAGTTGATGTTTTCTGAATTTAAAATGGAAATTCTGAATTTCAATTGATGTTTTCTGAATTTCAAATGGAAATTCTGAATTTCAATTGATATTTTCTGAATTTCAAATGGAAATTCTGAATTTCAATTGATGTTTTCTGAATTTCAAATGGAAATTCTGAATTTCAATTGATATTTTCTGAATTACAGTTGCAAAAGGTGTAGTACCAGATATGTTTATATCTAAAGTTATCTGGAAAATTGAGCGATTTTTTTTCGGCCAGATATTGTCAGATCTGTGAATTAGTGAACAAGTTACATGTGTTTTAGTGACGCTACTTTTGCGATTTTAAAAACAATGGATTCTTGTGTTGACTTATCTTTGCCTTTTAATGAAAAAAACACCGTTCAAGCCAAAGCTTGGCTTTATAAGTGTTATTCGGACTCTGCTTCATCAAGACAAATGGTAGAAAAGTGGTTTGCTGACTTTATATGTGGTCGCACAAACACCGATGGCGCGAATGCTCTGGTCGCCCAAAAGTGGTGGTGATACCGGAAAACATCAAAAAAGTTCACAAAATCATTCTGAAAGACCGTAAAATGAAGTTGCAGGAGATAGCTGATACTTTAAAGATACTGAAGGAACCTGTCGGCTGTATTTTGCATGAAAATTTGTCTATGAGAAAACTGTTTTCGAAATGGATGCCGCGTTTGCTTACAGTACACCAAAAATAACAACATGTAGATGATTGTGAAAGCTGTTTCAGCGAGATAAAAAGGACTTCTTGCGTCTATATGTAACAATGGAAGAAACTTGGATCTGCCACTTCACTCCAGAGTCGAATCGGCAGTCAGCTGAGTGGACAACAACTCCCGAACCTCTCGCAAGTAGAAGAAATACCATTAAGAGACTACCGAAAATTTTATTTCCTGGGTTTTTTTCTTTTAAGTATAGTGGTTTGGTTATCAAGTTTTGCATTTTCTTAATGTGCATAAATTAGACATCTTAAAGCACAAAACTAGACTTCAAACTTTTAAAGTTTTACCTTGAAATAATTCATTGCTTCAAAGTACTGCATAGCTTGTTTAAAGTAGGTATATGTTTAATATACATTTGTTCAGTTAAGTACTTCCTGCTCGAACTTATTTTCAATTTTTTTTTATACACACAGTCTGTTGTTTATGGTCTGATAAAATGATTGTATGGTCAAACAATAGGTCACCGAAATGAATTTTTATGTTCACATATTGCATACGAATGTATATTCGATATCGCGGCTGGTGTGTACATATTTTACATAAACCTATTAACGCATTTACGTGCCTATTTAAATGCAATTTTCATAAAACCGGCAATTACTTGGCTAAAAATTAAAACAATATTATACATAGGACTGCTTGTATATAATTAACAGGGCAGCGACTTTCATGCAAATGCATATTTGTAGTTCTTAATCCAAAAATGATTTTGACCAAATACTTTTCCGAATCAAAGAATTTGCAACAAAATGGCATCGATTTGTTGTTGCATATTTTATCATAAATGCATATTTTTGCATATTTTGCTTTTTAGTGCATATTTTTGTATATTTTTCATTAAATTGCATATTATTATTATTATATTATTGTTTGCTTCATTCGCATGCAGTTTTTGGAAAAAAGTACTTATTATGTTAATTCATAATAAGGAAATTGACCTCGAACTAAATTAATAAATATCAATTCAATTAAAAAGGAGAATTTGCAAACCTTAACGCAGCACTTAACTAGAAGGAAAACATCAAGTTTTCATTTACTTAGACATTTATAATGGATTCAATTTTGAACCAAACACTCCCGAGTAATAAATATGATTTTTAAAAATCAATAAACATGAAGTGCATTTTTTTGTTTGAAGCATTTACTTTTGGATTTTTAATGCAAATTTTTTGGGTCTTTAGTGCATATTTCCATTTAAGTGCATATTTTGTATTTTTTATTGCATATTTTAAGCGCATATTTTTGATTTTTAAGTGCATGAAAGTTGCTGCCCTGATAATTACGTTTGTAACAGTTTTAGTAGAAATTTGTGTTCGTACAAATGTGTGTATGTAGCCTAAACTGTAATGAATCCGTCTGTGAGTGGGTGGGTGAAACACAATTGTAGCATGTTTTTAAAGCCAAAAATGTTATCAATTAGTTGCTATACATACACTCTATTAACTTAAATATTAGATTTTTTCGATTTGCTTATATTTTGATAAAGTAGAGTTCATTTAGAGTCTAATAAACAAACATAAATTATGTTGCAAAATATGTTGAAACAAAAATATTTTCATATTTCATGTTTTCACCAATAATATATACGTTTTCATATTATTGTGTAGTGATGTGAATTTGAACAAATACATACATGCAACAATTCCTCGACTGAAAAGTAAATTATCATTCAGCTAAATTAATTTTAATATAAGTTTTTCAGATAAAATCATAAACTTTCTTTAAGCTTTAGAATGCAACACGCTTCAGTTTTACTTCTTTAAAAAGTTTTCAAAATAATCAATATTAAAAGTTTTTTTTGTAAGGCCGTTCAATAAGGCATAGAGGTTTACATGATAATTCATGATTGCATTTACTATTTGTGTATTATATATGGATCATATACGTAATGCAATTATATGATTTATTTCAATTTTTAATGGATTCAAATTTTTATATGGCTTTTTGAATGTGAATGTGTGCCTGGTTATGCGCATAAGTGCACATAAATTTTATTTTTGTGAAATGAATAAAATTATTGTTAAATTAACTTTTATTAAAATTTTATTATTCTTTAAATAAAAATAAAATAAATTAGACTAATATCATTTGCATATTTAAGCAACAAAGCAACAAAGAAAATCATTCACCTTCTCGGAATTTGATCAAATTTTGTGTGGTACTTGTAGATTTATTGAACAAGATATTCTCCAAAAATTTGATCCTTAGCTTCAGGAGATTCCAAAAAACCACACAAATTGCAGGCAATCCGACGATATATCGAAAATTATATAGACACAGAATCACTTTTTATACCCTACACCACTATGTGGTCATTATACCCTACACCACTATGTGGTCAGGGTATTATAAGTTTGTGCTGATGTTTGTAACACAAAAAAATATTGGTCGTAGACCCACCTTATAGTACACCGATCGGTTCCGAATTTTTTTTTTATTTCGATTTAACGATGTCCGTCTGTCCGTCCGTCCGTCTGTCTGTCAGTCCATGCAACCTTGTGCGCACTCTACAGGTCGCAAATAGTAAGATATTTTGATGAAATTTGGTACGCAGACCTATGTTGGCCCAAGGACGAACAAGTTTGATTTTGGTGCACATCGGTCCATGTTTAGACCTAGTGCCCATATAAGGGTCCTACCAAAATTATATTGTTTATACGCTGCAGGTCGTAAATATTACGATATTTTGACGAAATTTGGTACACAGACCTATGTTAGCCCAGTAACGCAGCCTATTGATTTTGATGAACATCGGTCCATGTTAAGACCTAGTGCCCATATAAGGGTCCTACCAAAATTATATTGTTTATACGCTGCAGGTCGTAAATATTAAGATATTTTGACGAAAATTGGTACACAGACCTATGTTAGCCCAATAACGCAGCATATTGATTTTGGTGAACATACATCGGTCCATGTTTAGACCTAGTGCCCATATAAGGGTCCTACCAAAATTATACTGTTTATACGCTGCAGGTGGTAAATATTAAGATATTTTGATGAAATTTGGTACAAAGACCTACATTGGCCCAGTAACGCAGCCTATTGATTGTGGTGCACATCGGTCAATGTTTAGACCTAGTGCCCTTATAAGGGTCCTACCAAAATTGTAATGTTTATACGCTGCAGGTCGCAAATATTAAGATATTTTGATGAAATTTGGTACAGAGACCTATGTTGGCCCAAGGACGAAGCCTATTAATTTTGGTGAACATCGGTCCATGTTTAGACCTAGTGCCCATATAAGGGTCCTACCAAAATTATATTGTTTATACGCTGCAGGTCGTAAATATTAAGATATTTTGACGAAATTTGGTACACAGACCTATGTTAGCCCAATAACGCAGGTTATTGATTTTGGTGAACATCGGTCCATGTTTAGACCTAGTGCCCATATAAGGGTCCTACCAAAATTATACTCTTTATACGCTGCAGGTCGCAAATATTAAGATATTTTGATGAAATTTGGTACATAGACCTATGTTAGCCCAAGGACGAAGCCTATTGATTTTGGTGAACATCGGTCCATGTTTAGAACTAGTGCCCATATAAGGGTCCCCCCAAAATGGGCTTGGTTACAAACTGCAGGTCGCAAATATTAAGATATTTTAATGAAATTTGGTGCGCTGACTCACATTATAGAAAATTTTGACACAAGCCCCATTTTAACCCATTCGAATTTCGGATCCAAACAATACACCAGAATGGTGTAGGGTATTGTATAGTCGGCATGCCCGACTTTAACCTTTTTACTCGTTAAAATTAAAATCAGTGTTATATATAATGAAGGTCCTTGGTAATTAAATTGCAAAAGTATAACAAATTGCATTTTTCGATAACACCGTTTACAGGTAATTGGGAAAATATCGCAAAAAACTTGAGTATTTTTTTAATTTTCAAAAACCGCGAATAATTCATAAACCACAAATTTTTTTTAAGTTTCGATTACTGATTCATAATCTGCGTTAAAATAAAGATCAGATTTGAGAATTTTGCGCATACAAGGAAAAAACAAGTTGAATTTTTAATTACATCTTTTCGGAAAATTTCGAAAATTTGACTAAAATATGTATTTTTTTGTATAAATTTAAAAAAAACCGCGAATTACTTAAAAGTTACTTAATTTTTTTAAGTTTTGATTTCAAATTCCTTATATTCACATTAATTAAGACCAGATTTAAAAAAAATTGTTCAATAATAGCGTACATGTTAAGAAATAATTAAATTTAAAGTCAACCCTTCTTTTTGTATAAATTACACTAGAGATAAATTACTAATTCTTAAAAGACAACTTTTTGTGCTACCTCTAAATAACAGCGGATTTAACTGAAACTTGGCACAGAGAGTTTTTAGACATTAAGGAATAGGGGCAACAATGTGGAGATCGGGAATTCCAACGTTCATGTTTTTTTGGACCACTCTAATGTACTTAGTAATAACCCTACGGGAAATTTTAACAAACTGTCACCGAACTGGCCCCTTTATATGAAAAAACTGGTCACTTTTACATGGCGTTGTCATAGGAGGGGGAAATTGACCCCTTGTGACATGTCACAAGACAAATCCCAGGACAGGTCCCTGAACTTTGTTTTTTATGAGAGTTCAGTAACCTGTCCCAGGATTTGTCGTGTGACATGTCACAAGGGGTCAATTTCCCCCTCCTATGACAACGCCATGTAAAAGTGACCAGTCTATTTCATATAAAGGGGCGAGTTCGGTGACAGTTTGTTAAAATTTCCCGTAGGGAATTTCCTTTTCATAATTTGCATTTGAAATAAGTAAATTCTTTTCTAATTGTACCAATATGGGACGTGGAAAACATTGCAATCCAGAAAAACGAAGACTTATATCTCAATTCCGCAACGAGATGAAATCTCCAACTCAAATTGCTAAAATATTTAAGTGTTCACGAAATATGGTATGCAATGATATTCGTCTATATGCTGCCGACAAGAAATATCATACACCCAGAAAACAGATTCGGTGCTGACAACCCTACTTGTTGCCAATCGAATGGTTTAGTTGCATCAAATGAATTTTTCGGTTGCGACTATCGATTTATTCTTGATGCAACTGAAATTCTGTTGTCGCAGTTAAATTAGTGAAAAACTCGGCTACCATTACCGAACCCTGCGATTGGCTACAAATGAGGTTGTCAGCACCAAACCTGTTTTCTGGGTGTACGCAAAATAACGAACGTAAGCCAATCCGTCGTAAAACAACAACTTATATGGACAGGACTATAGTACGCAAAAGCAAAATCAACCCTTTTATGTCCTCCCGTCAAATAAATAATGAAATCAGGAAAAAATTCAACGTTAAAGTGTCAGACAGGTTAGTAAGAAGAAGACGACTGAATGAAGCAAACTTATTTGGACGAATAAGTAGAAAGAAGCCTCTTCTTCCCCATAAAGGAAATGCGTTGTCCTTTTGGAAAACTGTGCTTTGGAGCGATGAAACGAAGGTAAATCGTGTCGAACCAGATGGTAGAACATTTGTACATCGCCCAAAAAATCAAGCTTTAAACATTAAGTACACTCAGAAGACCTTGAAACACGGTGGGGGTAATATTATGGTATGGGGGCTTTTTCCTGGCGTGGTGTTGGATCTATCGTAAAAGTAGAGGACAAAATGGACAGATTTCAATATTTGAGCATTCATAAGAATGTTATGGAGCCATTTGCCTATGAAAATATGCCAGCTAAATAGACATTTATGCAAGACAATGATCCGAAGCATTTGTCAAACATAGTGAAGGATTGGTTTTTACAAGAACAAATTAAGATTTTGGACTGGCCAGCCCAAAGTCCGGACCTTCATCCAATAGAAAATCTATGGAATGATGTAAAAACAAAAGTTTCGCAAAACAATTACAAAAATTCCACCGAATATTGGGCTGGTATTCAAGAAGCCTGGTATTCTATACCAAAAGAAAGATGCCAGAGATTAGTTGAGAGTATGCAAAGAAGATGCGAAGCTGTTATTAATAATAATGGATACAGCACAAAATATTAGTGTAATATGAACGCTAAAAAAATAATAATTGTTTTAAAAACCCAAAAAATGTACGGTTTTTTGTGAAAATATAAAATGTGTCCTATTTAGAAGTCCAGGTATTTTTATTAGTTTATACATATTTACCAATACATATAAAATAGTTGAAGGATTTTTTTTAAATAAAGAATGAATTATAATCACCAATAAAAACACTTCCCGTATATGAAATAAAAAATTTTATTTTTGTTTTATTTTTCAAAATAAATAATAATGTTTCTTAACACATAAAAGTGTTTTATTTCCATGTCCATGTATATTGCTAATTTTCATTTAAATACACTTAATAAATAGTAAGCAAAATCAAAATTTCGTAAAACTTTTTCTCAGTTTTTACCATTTTATAGACAAATTTTGAGACCAGTCCATTTCACTGCATTCAAATTTGGCATCCGTACTTTAATTGACTATTAACCAGACTGTTGTAGTGCATCAAACAATCGGCATAACCCACTTTAGCTTTTTTAATTGTTTTTAATCAAATTTTTTTGCAATAACACACTACTTAATATATTTATTGTATCTATTCGTTTATTTAATTTAATTTATTAGATGGACCTTGCTCAACAAAATTAATACATGACAAGCCGGTAAAGTCCGTATGACACTAGCTTTTTTCTTCACCTTTTCTTATATTTTTGGGGGATTTTACTTGATCTTTTTTCTACTCCTTTAAAACTTTTTCGTAAATAAGCAAAAACTTTAACAAAAACCCTACAAAAAAGTTTAAAAAAGTGAAGCTAGTGACATACGAGTTTAAATAAAATTGTGATATAAAAATTTGTTTAAACTTATTCATAATAGGGTTTTCTTATATACAAACCATATTTTTTATTTATGGCGTTTGACATCAAGCTCATAAACATACCAGATTTAGCCCGTTTACGAGTATAATACGAGTTTATATGAACACTTCTAATGTATTGTAGTTATAAATACATATATTTTAAAAGTTATAAAAATTACTCTGAACTTTTAATGAAATTTTAGGCAAAAAAAGTTTCCAAGATGGTATAATTGAGACGTTTACATAAAATGAATTTGAAAAAAATTGAGAAAATAATTTTTAACTCCTCTTTAAAAGTAGTTGCGTTGCTTATGATTTCAATATTCTGGGGAAACTTGTTTCAAAGACTTACAGTAAAAATAAAAAACAAATGTCTTCTCTGTAAAAAGTATTTATGTTTCACTTGAATTATTGTCTTTACTTCTTAATGTCTGCCAATTTAATTTTATCAAAAAGATAAAAGATTTTATCCAAAATGATTTTATGCAAGAAAATTATGCTTTTATATTTATACTACATTTACACTTTTGCTTGTTTTTTTTATATGCATTTTGACAAGTTAAAAACAACAAGAGCCAAAAACCATGTAGTTTTTGCTCAGGTATAAATGTAGTATTAAGCAAATTAATAAAAAAAATTCGAATTTTTAATTATAAATCTGTTTTTGTATCCATTATTTTTGTCTCCTTTACTCGAATTCAAAATTTAACTAGAAATGTAAAAATTACCATTTATCCCGTTTTGCAAAGAAGAATCGTTTAATTTGTACATTGCAAAGATTCAGTAAAACTTGTTTGTCCTATAAATAATATGAACCACATGGCGTATGATCAATATCACATTAAACATACGCAGTGTGGTTCTAATCGTAAATATAATAATTTTTACCAAGGTTGACTACAATCTAATTAAATTCTGTTGAAATTTACCCAACTTATAGTAGGAAACTGAACTCCTACTATAAATTGGGTAAATTTACTCTATGTGCGTAATTGAAAAAAAAATACGCACATTGTGTTTAAGTTGGTGCACAAATAATTTGTAATTTTACATTGTAAGTGCGTAAAAATTAAATGAAATTTTGAAATTAGTGTGTTAATTTCCTAAATTTGTGTGTAAAAAAGCACGTTTCACGTGTAAATGTACGCATAAAATGCGTAAAAATCCACAGAAAGTGCGTAAAAATAAAATATAATGCGTACATTTACAACAGGTGTGCTAACTTTAAGCACCACCCAAACATTTTTTTAAATAAAATAACAAATTAATGAATGGGGGAATATTTATTAATTAATTCTTAGTTCGTATTTTATTAATAATAATATCCGAGTCATTCTCTCATAATCGTTTATGTCCAAATTAGTCGTTTTGGGATCTTAAAGCATTTGTATAAAATTCATATAAAAATTTGTTATAACTATTGAATGGGTGCGATGACTCCTGCTCAACAAAATGCCTTCTTTGAATGGGGGCAGTAACCGTCAACAATAATGGGAGAAAACGCCTTAAGAGAGATATGGCCTACGCAGGAACAACTGAGTGCAATGACTCCTGCTCAACAAAGTCAGTATTCATTGAGTACTGCCTAACTTGCAAGGAAAGCATTTTGTTGAGCAGGAGTCATTGCACTCAGTTGTTCCTGCGTAGGCCATATCTCTCTTAAGGCGTTTTCTCCCGTTATTGTTGACGGTTACTGCCTCCCTTTCAAAGAAGGCATTTTGTTGAGCAGGAGTCATCGCACCCAGTTGTTTTACGTAGGCCGTATCTCTCTTACGACGTTTTCTCCCGTTATTGTTGACGGTTGTTGGTTGACTGCCTCCCTTGCAAAGAAGCCATTTTGTTGAGCAGGAGTTATTGCACCCAGTAGTTCCTGCATACGCCGTGTCTCTCTTACGGCGTTTTCAATTTTGAAATGAGGTTTAGACTACCACATGCGTTAATAATAATTACCAAAAACAATTTCATGCTTATGTTGCTATTTCCAGAATCTAATGTGTTTGTGGAAATGTTGTAATTCACAAAAAATAATCCGTTTTCGCTTTTTCTTTTTATTATTTATAATTTTTTTTTAATTTTTTTCAATTTGAAATGTCAGAGTATTTATTACTATTATTGGATAGTATATTTACCAACTTTGTGCGTAAAAATTTTATTTAACAAAGCAATAGTAATTTTAGGCACAATGTGTTTATTTATAAGTACATAATGTCTAAAAATACTTTGTGTATTTATTATTGCGTATGAAAGTGTGTACAAAAAAAGTTTACGCATTTTTTGTTTATATTTACCGAATTTTCGTAAAATTAAACAAAATTTTACCCATTTTATAGTAGTAAATTTACAAACATTTTTTAGAGTGTACCGAAACGAATAACAGCAAGAGTAACGGTATCGAATTTCGTTTGTTTCGGTAACGGCAAAGGTAACGGTACATACTGGTATTACAAATTGCCTGAAAACCAAATAAAAACAATTAAGAACTTAGCATTTTTTTGTATTAAAAATATTGATCGTACGAGTATCCTTTAAATACAATGCTGGTAGTTGTAAATATAATGCAAACAACCCAGGAAAATTTTCTGTTCCAAAGAATCGGTTGTAGAATAGCTACCCAGGAAAATTTTCTGTTCCAAAAAATCGGTTGTACAACAGCTACTTTTCATTCACAACCCCTTCTACTGTCGATTCTAACACCGATTCTTTTTGTTTGAAATTTTCCCAAAAGCAATCCCTTCTATGGCTCCAAAGTGGAACCGGTTGCTCTTGAATCAGTTCTGCAACTAGCTCTGGAACTGATTCTATGTCACCCACAACTTCCATATAGGATCCCAGGAACTGGTTCCGGAACCAGTTCCATGGAATCGGTTGCAGTGGAACCAGTTGTAGAATGGGTGTGGTTGGCTACCGATTGTAAAAAATTTTCCTGGGTACTTTTCATTTACAACCCCTTCTACTGTCGATTCTAACACCGATTATTTTTGTTTGAAATTTTCCCAAAAGCAACCACTTCTATAACTCCAAAATGGAACCGGTTTCCCTAGAATCAGTTCTGGAACTAGTTCTAGAATTCATTCTACGACCTTCATACCTTCCATATGAGATCCCTGGAACTGGTTCCGAAACCAGTTCCATGGAATCGGTTGCAGTGGAACCAGTTGCAGAATTGGTCTCATTGGCAACCGATTTAAAAAAAATGTCCCTGGGAAGTTATTTCAGAAATCAAATTAAAAAATTTTACAATACTTCCCAGGAAGATTTTTTACAATCGGTAGCCAACCACACCCATTATACAACTGGTTCCACTGCAACCGATTCCATGGAACTGGTTCCGGAACCAGTTCCTGGGATCCCATATGGAAGGTGTGGGTGACGTAGAATCAGTTCCAGAACTGATTCTAGAGCAACCGGTTCCACTTTGGAGCTATAGAAGGGGTTGCTTTTGGGACAATTTCAAACAAAAAGAATCGGTGTTAGAATCGACAGTAGAAGGGGTTGTGAATGAAAAGTAGCTATTCTACAACCGATTCTTTGGAACAGAAAATTTTCCTGGGTTGTAATTCTTTTTTAGGATTAATAAATATTTTGTAGATAATTAAAAAATTTTAAAAAAATTTTGCCTTGGTTATTACGAACCTCGCTTACAACGAACCTTGCTTAGAACGAACTAATGTGTTTGGTCCCCCGGAGTGCGTCTTAAGCGAGTTTTACTGTATCTATAAAATATCGGTCACCACCAAAAAAAAAAAAAATAATAATAAATAATGGTATAGGCAACGATAACGGTATTTGAAAATTTTTTTCGAGGTATTGGTAACGGTAATGTTATTCAATTTGAAACGTTATTTCAGCGATAACTGCATTATAACGATAACGGTAAACAATATTGATTTTACTGAATATTATCCTAAGAACCATATTAAAGGAATATCTTCGGAAAAATGAAGCCGACATGCTGGCACCTTCGAAATCTATAGAAAGATATCTAAGATTGTTTTTAAGAATAACACAAAAAAAGGGATAAAAAATTTTTTACGCTTTTTAGGTAGACGTAGTTATTTATTACAATCAAAATTCAGAATCAGTTCTGAATTTTTTAATAATGGCTTTGTTTTCATATTTCCTCTAGACACTTTTCTTGGTACACTCAAATTTCTAGCATTTTCAGAATACGATTAAATTATTATAAATAATATAGTAAATAGGATCACTAACATCTTGGAAAAATTAAAGAAGTTGTAGAATTTAGTATTGCTACATACAGGATAATAAATACTATAAGTTTGATATTGATACGTTTTAGTGCAGTGGGAAAGCTGGCTCGAAAAACTTATATACAGGTTGGTTGAAAAGTTTCTGCGCTCGAAATGAAAGAATAATGTTTTTGTTACGCAATATATTTTTTTATTCAATATAATCTCCTAGAAGCTCAATACACTTGTTCCAATTATCTTCCAATAATTTTATCCCATCCTTATAATGGTTTTCCGGAAGCTCTGCAAAATAACCGTCTACGTCTGCTATGGCCTCTTCATTCGACGAAAAATGCTTTCCACGAAGGAATTGTTTGAGATTTCTGAAGAGATAGTAGTCACTGGGAGCGAAATCTGGTGAATACGGTGGATGTTCAAGCAATTCGTACTTTAATTCTTTGAATTTAGCCATCGTCAAAACACTTTTGTGAACAGGTGCATTGTCTTGATGAAAAATCATTTTTTTCTTCTTTAAACCAGGTCTTTTCTCACGAATTTTTTCATCCAGCTGATCCAAAAGGCTGCAATAATATTCAGAGTTGATTGTTTTACCTTTCTGAAGATAATCAATCAACAAAATTCCTTTTGCATCCCAAAAAACTGATACTATAACCTTCTTTGCTGATCACCTGCTTTGAAGCTGAACAACCACCTTCAGTCCAGTGTAAACGTTCTTGTTTCAATTTAGGATCATGGTGGTAGATCCAAGTCTCATCCATAGTTATAAAACGACGCAAGAAGTCGGTTTTATTCTGCTTAAAACGCTCCAAATTACGCTGAGAAATTTGTTTTCGATCCAGTTTTTGTTGAATTGTTAATGTCTGCGGCAATAACTTTCCAAACAGTTTTTTCATACGTAATTCTTCATATAAAATAGGGAGTACTCGTTCGTCTGAGATGCCTATGGCATTAGAAATTTCACGCTTAGTCAAACTTGAATCCTCACTAACCATATTATGTACTTGCTCTATGATTTCTGCTGTGGTTGCAGTTTTTGGTCGTGGAAAGAATATGTTTGGAATCATCATATATTTTAGGGTTTATGATTGCGGCAATCATATTACGAATAATATTTTTGTTAAAATATTGGTTTTAGATTATCGCATTATGTTTCCAAATTGGTCCCAATATTATTATCCCAGAAAAAAAAACAAACTACTTCTTTCACTGCTTCAAAAGTATCCGTTACAGTATTTTTACTGCTTTTTTAGAATTAGCAACTACAAGACATCACTTCTTTCATTGCTTCCAGAGTATTCTTTCATTTTTTCATTTACTTGCACCTTTTTTTAACCCTGCTGTTAGGTTAGGACCATTTTGGTCCATTTTGTTTTACTTCTCTCTTTAACTTTGCAACGGTAAAATATATTGACTTAAAATTTTAGCTCATGTGATTTTTTTCTTGAATAATGTTTTTATCAAAATAAATAAGTGTCTAACATAAAATGGAAGGGAGAAAAATAAACAGTTACAAATCTTATGTCAGGGTCCATTTTGGTCCATTTTTTTACTTTTCATTCACATATTCGCATTACAGGATGAGCAAATTATTTTGCGGTTTAGTTTACAAATACATAAATCTGCTGCAGACAACACATTTACTTTCACATGTGGATTTGCAGCAACGTTGCACGTTTTCTAGAAAGTTGGTTTCTTGTATCACTTCCAGAAGTTACGGAACCTGAGGAAGATGCTCTTACCTCAGCCAATAGCTTCGATGAAAATTTTTCTTTTGGTATATTAAATGTGTTCTTTGGCCAAAGAAAGCGGCAATTGTCGTAAAAATTCGGTTTTCCTACGATTTGGATCACTTGGTGCCACGAAACTAGAGATGAGCGATATATTCATACCGGTGATTTAATCACAGTTATTGATAAATCACTGGTAACGGCAGTGATCAAATATTTCAAGTCGCAGTTACTCGGAATGTCGTTCTTTTTTTACTATTCTTTCTTGCAAACTTCATTGTGCACAGTAATACATGTTTTTTTTATAATAACAGTGACTTGCTTTCACACTCTTCTGAATAAAATGTCTCCTTCTATCATGTCTTTGTTACCGGTCGCAACTATTCTTCTTTTAAGGCCCAGTTTTTAGGAAGTGGATTATCTTTAAACCTAGTTTAACGCAATTTGTAACTGGAATACTACTTTTAAAATGTGGTTTATTTTGTTTTATTTCAAAAAGAAATAAATTATACTCGAGAAAAAGATTTTCCGGCAAATTTTTGTTAATAAAATTTGAAATGGCTGACAAAATTCGTTTTCGGTTTAACTAAACCAAGTTTAACTGACATCTTAAAAACTCGCCATAAATATTATTTCATTTATTTATCAGAAAATCGCAGTCTTTTCCATAGAAAACCCGTAATCACGATCACAGATTAAAAGAACAACGATTTGCAAATCACATTCACTGAGAACAATGTTACTGAAAAAGCGCCAGATCGCCTATCTCTATTACAAACCCGTGATCACGGTCACTGTTTAAAAGAACGGTGATTTGAAAATCACGATCACTGGTAGCAGCGTTATTCAAAAATCACCGGATCGCTCATCTCTACACGAAACATCAATTTCAGTAAAAATTATAAAAGCATTCAATGCGGATATAACGATAATTTTTTCAAATACAACATTCGGCCATCGATTTTTCTTCCATTTAGGAATATAGTAACCAATCATTTGGTCGGCGTTATCTACGCATTCTAAGAGAGAAAACAATTAATCGACTAATAAATAATGGCAAAACAATTGCAAACCTTTTGTCGAATTATAGAAAGATACAATCTCAGGCTTCTTTTTCAGTGCATTGACATCGATTTCTTGTACCTTATCAAACAGTTCCTTTATGTCTATGGCCAATGTAAAAAACGAATATAGGGATTTCATTGGAAGTAAACTGTTCCCACATATGTAAATTTTCTTTCCAAAAGTTTTTTTTTGCCAAATCGAAAGATAAAAAGAAATGATCGGTCGTGATAAAATATTTTGACCTTTCAAACCTTTAGTTAAATCCAATACGACACGCTTTCTAAGGCTGCCATACATAGCCTAATTTAGAGTCGCCATATGTTGAGATAATATTCTCAGCAGTAGTTGCAGTGGGATAGGATAATAGAGTTGCACTCCATTGCATATTATTTTTTTCAATATACAATGGATCCATAGTGCCAGCTGCAGGCACATTTTTTTCATTTTCTGTATCAGAATCACTTGTTTCTGTTTTTTCGTATTAGATATTTTCATCGAAATTGAAATATCCGAGTCACTTTCGTTTAGAGTTTTAGCAATAGCATTAGAGTCTAAATTAAGCCGATTTTCCATTTTATCAAAAAACAACACACAGAAAACAGTCTCAGTTGTGGCCACCGAATTTGTTGCCAATCGAATTCGTGCGGTTACGACAACTATCTTTATATTAAATTATATTTTTCGTCGTGAAAGCCTATATTCGGTTGTCTAATTCAATATTATGTTCCACATAAATATTATTATGTTCCACAAAATTTTATTGAAATTAAAAAACTTTTTTTGAAATTTCTGGTATTGAACCCGGCCATTCAGGTTAATAGTTCACACTCTTACCCACTGCACCACAACTACTTTTAATTTTCTTAGCCATATTTACTGTTTATACATATTAATATTTTATTTTAATTAAAAAAAAACATAAATTTTTGTCTTGTCCGGGATTTGAACTCGGAAATCCGGCGTGCTAGGCCAACTCTCTACCGACTACACCACAAACACTTAATAACTTTAATGACTAATTTTGAATTTATGTGTTTTATTAATACAGTATAAAATTCGTTTATCAATACCAATTAATAGTTGTGTATGTTATCAATACAATCCACAATTCGGTTGGTTCTACAGAAACTTGAATTTAAGGTCATATTTGATTAGGATACCCGTATTTGTAGTTACCACTTTCGAATATTGAACTTTTTTTAAAATAGGTTATAGATAACACCAATTTTCTTGTATATTCACTAAATAAATGGCTGCTTCTACTGCATTGAATTACTAAACTGATACTAATTTTAAAATTGATTGGAGATACCAATAATTTGTTAAAAGGATTGTTTTTTAGTTCATTTTCCCTATTTTTAATACCTAGTCAAATATTTTTGATGTAGTATTCAATTATAGGTAATTCCAAATAAAATAAAGTCCTGGCAAATTCATTTTAATGGTTTTGATCGAAAGCCAACCAATCTTTTTCCTGGGTGAAAGAAAACACAAGCTGAACTGAAACTGACGTGAAACTAATGCGAATAGTTGATATATGACTGAATGAAACTAGGTAAATCACAAAAATAACACAAATAACTGAATAGCAGCAGTAATATGTATAAATTACTGTTTTGATGGTACAACCAAATAAAATTAGGAGCACCCCAAATATAATTTTGAGTTTTGTAACAGTTTTGCAATTAGTTTTCAAATAAAATTGTTATGACAAGTACTATAGTAATAAACATTCAACGTTAAATGAATACCCAGCCAACAATTTCGGAGCGCTCATAAATAAGATTTTTAAATGGCTCATAGAAATGATTATTGTTTTTTTGAAAACACTCTTTTTTTTGGTAGAAAATATGAACCCTCAGAAAACAATCCAAAAAGTTGTCTCTACAATCTAAAAAGCTGTCTCAAAATGAGGGTTAATTTTTCGGTCTCAAAGAAGAAGATTTCAAAATTATTTAAATTTATGTGGAATATTTCGATGTTCCGTTCTTTTTTCTGAGTCATTTCTGAGTACACAGGGGGCTCTTTTGGACGGACCACTTTCATAGGAAAAAGTGGAAAAATGCTTGTTTTTGGAGCTGATTTCTGAGCCATTAATGATTATCTTTGTTTGCTGGGTAGCCCAAAATATATCTTGAGCATTGAAATATATTTTTTAGAGTTAGTATTGCGTTCTCGAAATACTAAATGTAAATAGCTGTAAAAAATGGGTTTATGGTCTTTTTATTATGAAAAATTAGGTATGGACCAAAATGGTCCATCAACCTAAAATTCGTAAGTAGTTTTTAACCTAACAGCAGGGTTAATATTGTAAAAATTATATAAACGTTTTAATTTTTTGTGTAAATCTTTTTAAGTTAATTATATTAGTTAACTGTTAATATCTATATAAAAGTGGTTTTATCAATATTTATATTGAATGGTTTAGAGTTTGCCAAGGGCTTAAGTAAATAAAGTATAAAATATATTTTCTACAAAATTAGAAATATACAAATATTATACATGTACATGTGTAAAAAACTAAAAGCGGAAACTGGGAAAGACAAATAAATAAGATCAAGTAACTTTCATATATTTATATACATACACTCACGATAACTTTACAGTAAAACTTCAATAGTTATTTAAAGAGTAAATCGGTAAAGTTGTTTTCAGTTGAATAAGCTCTTAAATTGCAAAGAAATATAATTTTTGACTATTTCTATCAGTCACTTAGTGAAATAAATACACAAAATACGGACTTTCGGTATAAGTTAAAATATTCAAGTGAAACTATATTGTTTTTATCAACTTTGATAGTTAATTAAGAATTAAAAATAAACGACAAAATTCAATTGTTTTACATGAAAAGTGGGTAGTCCTTTTTTAACCTTAATTTCAATTGTTTTCATGTACATATGCGGTTGATTTTAAGAAAAAAATTTTGTGAGTGTATGTATATGTATGTGGGCGGTGTAAGTTTTATTATATTACAAGCATGCATAGGAGGAGTGACATAAATGTCAACACCCATTAACTGCTGTATGACATCAAAAAAATAATCTTAAATAGACGTTGCAAAAATTTGCTACTCATACGTATCATATGTTTCATATATGTGTGTATCAATTTATTATATTTTATGTATATACGTACATATATATTAGGGTGTCTCGAATTTCGGAATTGTGTGTAATAAAAAAGTAACTTTTTTGAAATTTTTGAAAAAATTGGATTTTTGGACCACTCTAATGACTGACTATGTATTAAGAAAACGCAAAAAAAATGTTTTTTATATTATTTTTTGCTGGGGAATCGAATGGTAAACTCAGATTTCAAAGAAATGCAGCCGTTTTTGCTCTGCAGAAAATGGGTCTCCAAATCAGCGTTTTTGGCGGACTTGCGCCAGAAATAAAAATATAAAAAAAAGCAATTTTTTTATGCAAAAACTAAAAAAAAGTGATGATATCCCAAAATCAAAGAAATTTAATATATTTCTGATGAACTCTAATATACATAGAGGTTTATCATTTCTTATTAACTGAAATAATTTTGTATTTAAACAAACTATTTTGAGCAAAAAAAACAAAATGAATTTATTTGAATTTTATATTCTAAAACAAAAAACAGCGAAATTATTAAAATTTTTGTCTAAAAATATAAAACAAAAATTTATGCTTTTTTTAGTTGTATTTGTAACCGTCGTATGGGAAATTCGTAATTAATATTAAAATTAATTACTAAAGAATTTTTCTAAAGTCTATTTACAGAAGAAATCGAAGGAATAATCTAAAGTTCTTACTCGTTTTCACACTTCATCACAAAAAAGAAAAATGCGTTTTTAAAAACTTGTGGCGTGTCTGTTTAGTCGGTGCTTTTAGATTGGCAAAAAATATGTTGGCAAAATTAAAATTTTGCAACTAATGTTTCGCGGAAAAAAATTAGACACAAATTATTTTTTGCATAAAAAATTACATTTACCATATTTGTTCAGAAAAGTTGTAGCGACTAGAAATCTAAGAGCTTAGATTTGTAATTTTCGTCGATGTATTTAACTTTAAATTCTTTTCTATATTATAATTGCAACACAAAGATAATTGGCCATTTTTTTAATCACTGGATTAATTTTTGGATTTACTATTTTGTTACAAAATCCACATTTTGTTTTTCAATTTTATATTTTTATACAGATCTAACACTTGTTCACTTATATAATGTGAAAGAAAAAAATTAAATTTTGCGAAAATGGAATTTCTGGAATAAAATTAAGCTAAATCCAAAACGGATTTATTTATTTTTTAAATCCATTTTGGATTTAGTTTATTTCGATTCATGTGTTCATATTTTTACAAAATTTAATGGTTTTCCTGAGAATTGCCGTTCATTATATTGGCGATTAAGTATAAGAATTTAATAAAAATTATAAATTTTTCAAATTAAAAAATAAAGCTTTAATTTTTTGACAAAATAAAATAAATCCAAAAATAAATCCAGTGATTAAAAAATAGGCCTAATATTTTTGGATAAGTTTGCACAAGATTTTTGTGTAAATGAAAAATGTTTTAAATGTTATGAAAAAGCTTCATAATTTCTACGCAACAATTTTTTTTTTTAATCTATTTCATGGGAGTGTGAAATTTTTAATAAATAATGTGAAATTTTTCATTAAATTTTATGAAAATTTCACTAATTTAAAGGAAAGTTACAACGGACGAACTCCAGCAAAACTTCGTTGAAATAATGAAGAATTCAACAATAACATTATCTGTGAACCATTTTCTACTACTATGTTCTGAAATAACTTAAATATCTTCAAATTACATGTAAAATGTTGTTTCAAGACGATCATTTGCATGCGCCACCGAAGCCGATTTTTATACGGCTCAACTCTAATCGCCACCGCCGCCGCCGATTATTTTCACCGGCTTGTTTCTCTGATCGGGGCTCTCACCAGACCTCGTGCATATAATTTTGTCCATTTTATAATATCTCGCTTATATTTCGAGATATGGGCAATTTTATAACCTGGACCATATTTATTAAAAATTTCCGAGGATCCAAGGCTCTACCAATGTATATTTTTTGATATAAATTACCTTTTTAAGGGGGTATTACATACTTAAGCGCACTAAGTTGTTTTGGTTTCATATGACGAAAATGTTATACCAGCAATAATGTTTCACGATAAAGCACCGTAAGCTGTTTTTTACATGGAAAATTTTCACTCAAACTTTAAAGGTCTTAAATAGTAATTTAAATTCTAAAAATTGAAATTTTTTATGTAATTAGAAAGCAACAATCACAATAAACATAAAATGTCACTTTTTGACAAGAAAAATATTAAATTTGCGTGAAAACAAACTCATTGTCGTGAAAAATCAGTTTTTTTATATGGAGTTGTTATTCCATGTGAAACTCAAACAACCCTACGGGAAATTTTAACAAACTGTCACCGAACTGGCCCCTTTACATGAAATAGACTGGTCACTTTTACATGGCGTTGTCATAGGAGGGGGAAATTGACCCCTTGTGACATGTCACAAGACAAATCCTAGGACAGGTTACTGAACTCTCATAAAAAACAAAGTTCACGGACCTGTCCTGGGATTTGTCTTGTGACATGTCACAAGGGGTCAATTTCCCCCTCCTATAACAACGCCATGTAAAAGTGACCAGTCTATTTCATATAAAGGGGCCAGTTCGGTGACAGTTTGTTAAAATTTCCCGTAAGGTGCTTAATGTAAAAATTGTGTTGAGTTTCTTTTCGCACAAATTTGATGTAGAAGAGTATTATTTTTCTACTGCAGAATTGTCCATTTTATCTTTGTTGTGATCGTGTCTTCCTCATAAAATAAAAAAATGGTTAATTTTCACAAACTAAATTACGATTTATGGTCCATGTGAAAAACAACTTACAGTGCTTTAGGAATAGTATAAATGTTCATCCATTTTTCTCTTTTTGTCTTACTTTTCAAGATATGGGCAATTTCGAAAATCTGGAGGGAAGAAATTGCGCCATATTTAAGACTTCGGATAAAGCTTCGCTATCAACTGCTAATAGCAGAAAAATGAAAGTATTATACCAACTTTAACAATAAATTGTGCAAAATAAATAATTCTGAAAATTAGCTCTTAAAATTAAAGTTAAAGTTCTATGTATTTTTAGTATCTTGTTAAATGAAGATAACTAAGATCGTTGTTTAAGTCAGTGTTTTCACCAAAAACTTGTTAAAAATTAGTCAAATTGATTGGAATTAGTCAACAGATTTTTTACTGACATATTATTTTATAGTCTGTTTTTGAATGACTGATACAAAAATTAAAAATCTTAAGTATGGCATACACGTTCAATATTATGGATAAATTTTTGATTGTTTACAAATTAACTGAAGGTCTGTACCCTATATTGAATATATATCAATTAATTAAAAAATCATATAAATTATTGCAAAATAAAACTGTAATCACTTTAAACGTAGCTTTATTTTAAAACCTGCAATTTTTTTAAATTTTTCATAGGATGAAAAATATTGATCAATTTAATTTTAACTCACATTTTTTTAATAACATTGAAAGTGTGTGTGAAAAGATCAATGAAATTTAAATAAATTATATTGACCGTGTGTGCTCGGCTTTATATTTTATTTTTATTTTAATTGATTCTTGAGTTGAAAAAAACCTATGTATTACTTTTTAAATAAACTTCGATGAGTAACGGAAACAATATTTTCAGTTTATTTTGTGCCTACCAATACAAAACTTTTGAGAGCTATTTCGTTTAAATATTCGAATAAAAAATTAAGAACAAAAATGCTGCAAAGGCCATCTTCAAACAGCGGGATCGAACTATAGTTACAATAAAAAATTCTTTTCGTATTTTTCCCATAATAAGGTTATTATTAAGCATCGTCGAAATCCTGTTACACAAGAGTTTTTTTAGTTTCGGGATATCCTAATATATACATTATATCTAAAAGCGAATATATATTTTGCCTAACAAAAAGTTAGTAAATGTCTAACACATATGCAATAAAGCGATTACAAAAACTCGTGACAAGGCAATTTATCAATCTCAAGTAAAAACCTTAATTTAAGGAATATAAATACAGCAAATTGCCGAAAACTGAAAGAAAAAAACTAAAAATATGCTTTTAAACTCCATTGGAATGTAAGAAAAATACAAAAACATTCATCAACTTGTCTACAAATAAAAGAAATACTGAGATGAAGTAATACTTTCAAAAATAAAGTTCAACAATCGTAAATCAAAATTTGTATTACTTAAGTACTGTTGTTTGTTTTTATTGGATTTATCATCATCGTTGTCGTTAGTAAATGTACACATGTGAATTGAACTAGTATGTTTTAACGTGACATACAATAACAAGTAAAGGCATTATATTCGGCTTTACCTCCACCATTATCTACGGCACAAATAACACCATACAACAACCTACAATACTTCATGTTGCAAAACATTGTTTTTAATAAACTTTGGTGTGCTGAATCCAAATTTGACAATCCAAATATTTTTCAATGGACCGTTGATAGGTTTTCATAGTTTATTCCTTAATTTTTAGACTAGGTTCATGTCTAACTTAACTTTATTTTAAAATCGCTAAAAACAAAGAAAAATTTGGTCATGTTTAAAGTGATGCAATTTTAAGTCTGGTGACTATTAGTAGATAAGAATAATGCAATACTTAAGAAAATTTTATAAGATTTTCAAAATGATACAGTTTGTACAGAACCGATCAGTACTGCCTAAATTTTACTATGTAATTTGATAAAAGGTTGATATCGCTAATTTTTCGTTAAAAGCCACGCCCACTTAAAACAAGTGACAAAATGAAAAAACAAACATTACGTTAAAATTCTGTACAATTTTCTAAACCATCTCCTTGCCTCTCGTGGCAAATTTAGCCACTAGTTTAATCTTTAAAAATAAAGGCAACAACAATAAAATTAGAAAAAAACTTGAATTGTGTTAAATTCATGGCCACCACTGTATATATTATTTATGTATATAAAAAATTTATTTATTCTTATTCGAGGCCAATTATTTTTTTATTATGAAATAATAATATAACACGTTCATTTTTTAAACTCTGCCATTTTACTCCATCAGAATATTATCCTTATAAATACAGAAATTTCCCTTTCAAAATATTCTACAACTTCAGGAATGAAAAGACGATCGTATCGGAGATTTTTCCACTTCCCATCATCAGTTCACTTTAGAAAGTGTTCATTGTTGCATTTATACAATATCGAAATTTCATTTTAAACATGATTTTCTTTACTAACTAGATGAGAGGGGCTAGCAAAAAATATAAATATATTTTCGAAGTTTTTCGAACAAGAATAAATAAATTTTTCATTGTATTAGAATTTAAGGTCGAAAACAACAACCGTATGTTCTAATCATTTGGATTTGATAAATCCAAAAAGTAGTTCAAAAAGTGCTCAAGAGATGGGGTTAGATTATCTTTAAAAAGGATTTTCTATCCTACACTTCTTTTACCCTAATTTTTGATACCGAATTCAATGATGAAGGATTTTACTTTAACTTTTAATTATATTTTATATAAAACAGCGGTAAACAGTCTGCCTTTTTAGTTTTATCCAGGGACGTAACAGTTATAACTTTTATTCAAAAAACTGATTGTTTTACAATTATTTCCTGTTTGAGTATTTTTAATTTTCTGTTTATTTGCTCTGTTTGATTTATATTTTTAATTCAAACAAAAACAATCCAAACACGATTTTTATTTTTTCAAAAATAATAAAAGTTATTTTGTGATTTTTTTTCTTTATCAAAAAATAACAATTAAGAATATAAATCAAAAGCCATAGAACCAATGAGTTCACCAATTATAATATCCTGATGATGTCAACTAGTGTTAATAAAAGATTGAACAGTGATTTAAAGTGAGTAAATATGTATATTTCAGCAACTTCCGGCATTCAATTTAGGTCAATTTTTAATTTTTATTTTATTATCAAATAAAAAAGTTAGTGCTTAATTTTTTCAAAAAAATCATTCTGTAACTTTTATAAAAAGTTTTAAAATAAAAATCAAAAACCAACAGAAATTTATAGAGTGAAATATAAAAATTGAAAAAATTAAAATCTTTGCCAAACTTTGTGATTTTTTTATGCAATATGATTTATAAAATATAGTGCATTATAGAAATATTATAATTAAAAAATTTGGGTGGTGACTTTTTTAGAAATATAACAGTTATTTTGGGTCTCTGGTTTTATCACTTCAATTTATATTTTTGCACATTTAAAATATTGTACTGCAATATTTAATATTCACTAATTGGATTTAATTAAATTACTTACGGTAGCGTAAAAAATAGCCATTTCTATTTCAGCTATTTCTCCATGTCCAAAATATAAAATACTCGTATGTATTTGGTGAGGTGTAGTTGTTTCCTAAAAAACATTTCAAGAAAAACCTTTTATTTGCTAGTTTTGCAATTTTTTTGTTTCTCTTTAAATTTTCATTCATAGTTTTTCTGTGTGTAAACCCAGATAAATAAATCCAGCTTTTTTTTGGATTTAATAAATTCAATTTTCGTATGAAAAATTCTAAATCCAGGTGATTAAAATAAAAATTTAAAAAAATATTAATAGTAATATTTTTTTTTAATTTAAAACTCACTATTAGAAATATTTAAACTGATATAATAAAATTTTAAGAATTATTTGAACCTGTAAATTAGATTCACTCAGTTACCACCTTTTTTGGAACGTATTTAAACATCGTACTTTCACACTAGATGGCCAAAATTCTGGTTTAAGCAGTTCTTGATAAAATTCAGGAGAATTACCAGGTTTAAAATTTATAAACTTAAAGTGATTTAAAGTTGGTTCAGGCTATATGGCACGCAGTGTTGCCACATAGTAGGGTATTCAATCGATTAATCGTTATTCGATTAATCGAACAATTTTTCTCAAAAATTATTCGAATAATTTAAAATGTTCAAATTTCGAATAACGAATAATTCGAATAATTTCATACGATTAATCGATTAATCAAAATTAGTAGAAAATTACAAAAATGTTTAAAAAATATAAATTTTTTATTATAGTAAATGTTCTAAAACCTCAAAATTTTTTTTTTTAAAATTGTGACAAATAATTTAAGGTAGGCTTGTACATATCCGAATTTCATTCTGGCCTAAGAAAATAATTAAGGGACGACCATTTAGAATTTCTAGAAATATTTGTTAGCTTCAACTCAAGGAGAATTTCATGTTTTCAAGTAGGAGCATTAATAAACATCTTAAATCCCAAAGAAAAAACAAAAACAATATAAAATTATTACAGTTTGCTTTGTCATCTTCCAAATTACTTCCCTGTTGTTGTGACTTATCTAGTAAAGTAGTGGTATCTATTTACGTATAATAAATTTTTAATTATTTTTTACGACTTTTTAAACGTTGATATTAAATGAAAGCATTAATAATTATTGTAATTAATGATTATTAAAATTATTAATTATAATTAATGCTTAATGTAATAAAGCTTGTTTAGTGAGCACTCTGCATTAATAAAATAAAAGGTACGGAAACGTAGAGGGAAAACAATTTCTCAACTAAATTCATTTTTACATTTATGTATTCAATGCATACGAAAGAGATACAAATTAATGTACGGGGTTTTATATTCTTCTTTTGGGTGTGGTTCTCGCCGATTTGGATAAAATTTTAATATGTGAAAGAGGGGACAGAAAAAATAGAAATATTGACAAAATGTGATCTCAATTATTACACTTTTTATACCCTACACCCCTATGTGGTCAGGGTATTATAAGTTTGTGCTGATGTTTGTAGCACCAAAAAATATTGGTCCTAGACCTACCTTATAGTATACCGATCGGCTTAGAATTTTTTTTTATTTCGATTTAACGATGTCCGTCTGTCCGTCCGTCCGTCTGTCTGTCCATGCATTCTTGTGCGCACTCTACAGGTCGCAAATATTAAGATATTTTGATGAAACTTGGTACACCCATTTATGTCTGCCCAAAGACGACGCCTATTGATTTTGGTGAACATCGGTCCATGTTTAGACCTAGTGCCCATATAAGGGTCCTACCAAAATTATACTGTTTATACGCTACAGGTCGCAAATATTAAGATATTTTGATGAAATTTGGTACATAGACCTATATTGGCCCAATAACGCAGCCTGTTGATTTTGGTGAACATCGGTCCATGTTTAGACCTAGTGCCCATATAAGGGTCCTACCAGAATTATACTGTTTATACGCTGCAGGTCGCAAATATTAAGATATTTTGATGAAATTTGGTACACAGACCTATGTTGGCCCAAGGACGAAGCCTATTGATTTTGGTGAATATCGGTCCATGTTTAGACCTAGTGCCCATATAAGGGTCCCCCCAAAATTGGCTTGGTTACAAACTGCAGGTCGCAAATATTAAGATATTTTAATGAAATTTGATGCGCTGACTCACATTATAGAAAATTTTGACACAAGCCCCATTTTAACCCATTCGAATTTCGGATCCAAACATTAGTTGGCTTTTAACCACTGGTGTAGGGTATTGTATAGTCGGCATGCCCGACTTTAACCTTTTTACTCGTTTTATTTGTATTAATTTCAGAAGAGTTACTGAATTTATTTTTGTTCCTTTTTTTAAATAAAAATTTTAAAAACACAAGTGTTTGTATATTATTTTAAAGAAAATTTTTTCGATTAATCGATTAATTTTAAAATTTTGTTCGATTAACCGGTTAAGTAAAAAACCCGAATAATAATTTGCATGATTAATCGATTAAAATAAAAAGCCGATTAATTGAATACCCTACCATATAGCCAGTTTTAACTGTTTTTCCCAGTTTTTTGGGATGCTTAATAGTTTTTCAGTTTTTTCATGAAAAATACAGTTTTTGTTTTCAATTTAACGCAGTTTTCCAGTTTTTTCATGAAAAGCTATTTTTGCAAACTTTTTTTAAATTTGTTTCTTATTAAAATACCATATTTGTTTCATTTACTGTTAGCTGTGTTTGTCCGTCAAGCTATCAGCGTTGGTTTATGTCATTTCGATAGAAATTTGACAAACATAAACGTTTGGTGTTAACTCTTAACATTACATTCGTCAAATTGGTTTGGGAAGGACAAAAGTTAATAGCTTTCAGCACAAAAATAAAGCTGTTATTAGAGTTAAAAATTTCAGTAAAAAATTACAACAAAACTTTCCTAAGGTGGGAAGGCGACAAGAAAGCTTATGATACAATCACTGTTAAAATTATTGTTCCACCGTTGCATAAAATAATTTAAAATATTTATTTTATATAACTATTCTAGAACAAGTTGTTTTACAGCCGGTCCCATGGAGCAGGTTCTGAAACTGATACCTGGAAGCCAAATATTAAGTGCTCTCTATCCCAGAACCACCCAATAAACCATAAAACGATACAGTATCGTTAACGAATTCATATTAAGTATCATATTCGCTATCGTTTATGATACAAAAATTTTAACTCGTAATGATATCATAATTTTTAAAAATAACGATAAATTTTTTGAAAAAGTCACATTTGCTTGTTCTAATTTAATCGTTAAAGGTATCATATATACTTCTTTATTTCGATATCGTTAATGATATCATATTTTCAGCGAATAGTGATAAAATAACGACAAGCATTTTGCAATATGACGAAAATATTATCGCATTGCCTGATATTTTCGATATCATAACGCTATCGTTATTTCATGAGAAAACGATATCATTAACGAATGTACATTTTTCTTCACAGTACCTATTACTTATGAATCGTTAATGATATCATTCTCGGACAAACGTATCGTAACGATATCATTTCGATGACGAATCTATTGATTTTAGTAAAATTGGTCCATTTTTGTATAGAGCGCAGCAAATACGAACTATAATTCCGATTTTCTCTTAAATAACCTGATATTAGACAAATTAAAAAAAATATTTTTCTTTTTTCTACCATTTTATAGACAAATTTCTACACCTATTAACCCACTCAAATTTCGGCTCCAAGAATTTGATGCCTTTTAACCTTTCGGCATGCCCGACTTTAACTTTTTTTGCTCTTTCATATTACTTTTTTTTGGAAAAAAACAGTTTTTCTATCACAAAACCGGTTTTTGTTACAGTTTTACTAAAAAAAAACACATGGCAACACTGATTAGAACTTAAATCGTTTTCTTTAGTAGGTTTGAGGTTAAGAAGAATAAACCTTTTTCTCCAAAAATTACAAACACATTAATTTGCAAATCAAACTAGATCTAGTTTCTTCCTTTTTTCTATGGACAGGCTTCATCAGTGTTTTTCCATCAAATTGTATTATTGTTTATATTATATTGTCAGATTGTCACTATATGATAATTTTTTCTACTATCCGTCACACTGTGCTTCGTCCCATGGACAAAAATCAAAAAAAAATTTGTCTCAAATTGTGATTAAAGAAGGATTTTTTTAAAGATAAGAAGGTAACTCAAACAAATGTGAAAAAAAAAATTTGGTGTGATTGCGCTAAATTCAGAGAATTTTATGCAAAAATGCCTTAACAGAAAAATAGGTTTAAATTGTTTCACGAAAATAATTCTTGAAAATACATTTTTTTAAAAACTTGTTCAGATATTTGTATTTTAATTACTTCAATACAAATATATTGAATACAAATATATTGAAGTAATTAAAAAACAAATATCTGAACAAGTTTTTAAAAAAATGTATTTTCAAGAATTATTTTCGTGAAACAATTAAAACCTATTTTTCTGTTAAGTCATTTTTGCATAAAATTCTCTGAGTTTAGCGCAATCACACCAAATTTTAAATTAAAATATGGATTTTAGTATATGTTTACAAAACAAGTATTTTTATTGCTCCGAAAAACACATTTTTTTTGTTCAAAATCTAAAAATTACTTAAGTTTGATGGAGTATAAAAAAAATTATAGAAAATTAGATTTTTTTCCCCCCTTTTTTTTGTAAGTACCCTACGGGAAATTTTAACAAACTGTCACCGAACTGGCCCCTTTATATGAAATAGACTGGTCACTTTTACATGGCGTTGTCATAGGAGGGGGAAATTGACCCCTTGTGACATATCACAAGACAAATCCTAGGACAGGTAACTGAACTCTCATAAAAAACAAAGTTCAGGGACCTGTCCTGGGATTTGTCTTTTGACATGTCACAAGGGGTCAATTTCCCCCTCCTATGACAACGCCATGTAAAAGTGACCAGTCTATTTCATATAAAGGGGCCAGTTCGGTGACAGTTTGTTAAAATTTCCCGTAGGGTATATACTGTTATATAATAGATCATTTAGGTGTGGTATTCTGTAAATTTCCTAGTGGGGCGTTTTTGGCTAAAAGTATAAAAATCAACCCCATATGGATCACGTTACACAAAATAATAATCTTTATCCAGTTGAGATTTTTTTTATAAATTTAATGGCTTTACAATCTCGTAGTCATAATTAATATTAAGTTCCATGGGTCTTTTCTGACCCCAGGTCACTAAGGGTTAATTTTTTTTTTTTTAAAGAAATGAAAAGACAATTCAAATTTAACCAAATTTGAGTGCTGTTTTTTTCGAAAACCGTGTAAAAAATTTTAAAATTTTTTGAAATTTTTGACAAAATGGGCGATCTTTGTAAAATGTCCTGAAAAGCAGTCGCTCCAAACACAAACTCGAATTATCATTTTTCCAATTTATTTTTTTTTTTTCTTTAATATCAACTATTATGTGGTACAAATAGCAATCGACATCTCCAAATTAGACATTTTAAAAAATCTTTAAAATTAATTTTAAAAAAATACGTTTTTGCATTTTTATCAAATTCGTGGGTCATTTTGGATTCCAGGCTGAAGTGGGTTAATGATATCCGATGAAGTCAAAATTCCATGTATGAATCACTTTGACTATATGAAATGAATAAATGGAATAAAAAATTATTCTTTTCGAAATTTCGATTTTTGGGAATTTTTAATACTAATACACTTTTTTCCAAAAGGGGCCATTTTCGTCCAACTTTCGGCACGGGTTAACGTTTTCCAAAACAAAAATCGATTTCTTCCATTCGGAACCATTTCCAATAAAACTGGGGGTGTAGTGATAAATCAATTGTTTAGGAACACTCTAATATACATACATATATATACATAAAATTAAAAAATTGGGACATGTAGAAAAAGTTAAAAATTTAAAATTTGCGGTTCAAAATTTTAGTTTCTTTTTTACAGAAAATTATACATCCGAATGGACTAACTAAATCATAAAAAAATTACTTGTTTTTTTTAGATCTTTTTTAAATTTCTTTAAACTTTATAAAATTTAAGGTTTTCCGCAAAAAAAAGTGTTATTACTAATAATTTTTTTTAAAGTTTTTTTGAATTTTTTTTTTATTTTTACACCACATAAAACTGAAGCTTGTGTTTTAATTTTCAAGTTCTTTTTTTTAAAAAACGTTATTATTTTAATTTTTGGTGGTACCTTAAAATCTTTCTAACTTTGTTAAAACTCAGGTAAAAGGGTTTGGAAAATGTATAAAATTTCAAAATTTGCAGTTAAAAAAAACAATTTTTTTTCAAATTCTATTAAAGAGTTTCAAGATGTCCTAAAATCATAAATAAGAAAAGAGACGCTCTTCGATATTTTTTTTTTACTCTACCAAACTTAAGCAACTTTGGGATTTCCAGTCAAAAATGTCTAAAGTTTTCGATGCCACCAATTATTATTCTATAAAAAATTTTCACTTAAAATAATTTTTGCTTATTGCGAATATAGTGAGTAACAAAACCACCATGTTTCAAAGAATTATATTTAAAAATGAGTTTTTGCCAATTTTTTTTTTTTGTAAAGCAGTTAAAATTATATTTTCGTCTAACTATTTTAGCTCTAAAATTTTTTGAATTTAGCGCCCTCTGTTGTTAACAAAAAGAGGAGATACTGAATTCCTTTTTCATATTTATTTATGGTATTATGTCACCTCTTCAAAAATTTATAAGTCACTAACGTTCCGCATACATTTTTTTTTTTTAATTTTGCCTATGGGACAAAGCACTTTGAGCCGTGGCGAGCATTTGGCCGATATTTTGTTTCACACATAATTGCCATAGATCCTTCTATCATAATAAAAAATATTAAGATAATTCTCTGAAAACTTTTTGTTTTATTTACAATTAACATCGTGCATTTTGGTTGGACAACCCTTAAGAATATTCTAGTCGTATTATATCATAACGACAAAAATCAACGTAGTAACTGTTAATTAAAACTGGATTTCGTTTATTTCCCTTTTTATTGTCATGGCCGAATAAATATCATTTGTTAATGTTTATTGCTAAGATGGATGAAAAAGCTTTTGTTTTCTATATGTCTGGATTTATATGCTGGCAAAATTTTCTTTTGCTAACCAACCATTCATCTATATGTCATTTGTAATAATATCACGACTAGAAACAGTAGCGACAAATGACTTTTTTTTTTTTGTTTGGTGAAAATTCTTGTCACCACATTGCAAATTTGGTGATTTTTCTTTAGCAATATTTTCTGTTTTTTTCCATTACAACTGTGTTAATGTTAAATCTCTGAATTCTTTTTTTGCGTATTATACATAACGTTTTTTTGTTCATAACATTTCAAAATCTAATATGATTTACTTTGTTATTTGCTCGTTTATTTTTTTATGTTTTTACAATCACATGTCCTTGCTAAATGTTATCCATTTCTTTATTTATTTAATTTTTTTTTTTGTTTGTAACAATATCTACAAAGTCATAAAGGATAAATTAATGGATAAAAGTGGGTGGTTTAATATTCTGCATAGAAAATATATGGTATATCATCTTATTTATGAAGAAATAATCAAATATGGCAAAGAAAAAAGTGAAATATTTATTCATGCTTATGTTGTTTATTTTGAGTACCATGGTAATATTTCATTATTTTAAATATATGCGGCAAGTATTTTGCCACTTATGCGAATGAATGTGAGTGGGTGTAAATATATAAAGGTAGTTCACTTTAATATGACGATTTCTTGTTTACCCAATCAAATTGTCTCCTTAAAATATTGAAACTTAGCTGCTAAATTTTCTTAAAGAAAAAATAAGTTTCTTTATTTTGACTCACCTAAAGATATATCTGTGGATTTTTGTTGAAAGCACTTATTTTTAGGAGGAGCCAAAACACATTTACCATTTTATAGAAATGTTTCTATAAAAATTTTATAAAAAGAAACAGGAGACACGGAGGAGATTGGATGACAAACGAAAATCCAAAAATAGAGTGTGTGTGTGTGTCGGTGTTGATCACACTTCTGAGTAAAAACAATAACAGAAAGCTGAGTAGGAAAGAAAACTATGAATTAGTTACACTATATACAAGGCCTTACTTGGGTGAGATGGCTAAGCGTTCTCACCTTAGTATAGTTACGTTTAGAATGTAAGAATATGCACATGTTCGAATCCCAGAACCGACGAGTTGTTGAAAAATTATCATATATAGACAATCTCGCAATAAAATATAAACAATAATACAATTTAATTGAAAATCAGTGATAAAGCCAGTCCATAGTAAAAGCAAGAAACTAGAACTTGACTGATTTTAAAATTAATGTGTTTATAATTTTTGGACAAAAGTGCTTCTTCTTCTTCTTAACCTTAAATATAATAATTTATGGTTTTCTTTTTACTGTTTTCTTTTGCAACCATAATCACGCTGGTGATGTTTCCAACTAAAGGCTTTATCGAGTTATTTTTGAAAAATATCTGAATTTTTGCTTAGTACACTCCATTCTGCTTGTTTTCCTTATTCTCTGCATAAGATTACTAGCAGTACTTTGATTGATTTTCTTAGAGAAGTCTATCCACATTTTTATAATATCATTCTTGTTGTGGGCGACGGCTGCCCTCTCGTAGTGTACTTTTTATTGTGACCCAATAACTTTTGACGGAACCACACTTAGGGATTTAGATCATTTTTAGCATATTCAGTATTATGAATATCAAGTAATATGAGGACGCTACATAAGTCGCTCCAAAACATTGTGGAGTCTGTGTGTGTTTTTTTCTGGAGTACCTACTTTAAGGCTGAGAAAAAATAGATCTGAATTTTATACATTTCCGACATATTTTCATAGAAAAATAGGTTAATTTTCGATCCCACTTGTTAACTCTTAAATGTGAGTTTGGGCTGCTAAAAAAGTAAGTGTCTCCCATTTTTTCTCTCCTCTGTAATAAATCCGTATTTCACTAAAATCGGAGGGAACCTATTGGGATACTTTCCTTTTTCGTATAATTACAAATAAAACTGCTCCCACAATTTATATTCCATAACCGATTGAGATTTATTTGAAAAGTAGTAGTTTGTTTTCCATCGAAGAATCAATTCAAATATGTACATTGAAACATATTCTTTAACTTTTTTTTATCAGTCAATAAAAAACAAACCACAAAAAAATATGTATCGTCTGTAGGAGTTGATATTTTCAGTCAAATGTTCTATTTTTAGTTCTCTATTTTTAGAAAAAATAATTTAAATAATTTCGTTGTTTTCTGTTTTAAAACAAAAAATTCAAATATTTTCGGTTTTTTTTTTGTTAAAATATTTTGTTTATATACAAAATTAGTTCCATTCAAATTACAAGAAATTCTTTGTTCATACACACAAACATAGCCAATAAAAATATGAAGGTGTTGTGTTGTGTGTGTTAGTGTTTTGAAAATTCAAACAAGAAAAGGAAACCACAAAATCGTTTTTTTTTTAAGTTTTTTCAGTTAAAAATTGATGATTGTTTTAACAGACTCTTCAATTATTTTTATTTCTTTTATGGTTTGTTTAAACAATGTTTTAAAATAAATAGCAAAATGCCCTTTTTTTAATTTTGTTTTCAATTAATTTAATATGTATTTTAAATTATTTTTAACGAAAAAATATTGTGAGTGTGTAGTTTTACTAATATTTTACCTAAATTCAGATTTGCTAAATTCAACAAACAATGTACAAAAATCAACAAAAAGAAACAGCAATGTTTTTTCTTAAATTATCAAATTTTTGTGAGTGGACTGATTCCAAGCAAAAAATTCATGTTCGAATTTGGCTCAGTACATCTTAGATTTTTTACTATGTCTGAAAATTTTGAAAAACTACGAAAATTTCATTGCGTGTTAGTAGTTATCTTAATTTTGGTAAAAATTGTTGAATGAATCATACCCATTCGGAAATAAAAACTCAAGGCTAAACTCATGCACCAACTTTTGGACGCCTGACTTGCCGTCGTGATGTGAGGAATAACTTTTCAAAATCAAAAAAATATCACACCTAAAAGATAGCATATCTCACCTATGCTGAGAGAATTATCTGTATGATATTAATGAAGTTTTGCATAAAACCAATGAAGTTTGTCCGTCTCCAATATACACAAATTGCCTGCACTTGTACGTACAAACCATACGTCAATGTGGCAATATTTGTGAAAAGGTGACACGGAGGAAATAAGAAGATAAACAGAGAGAATCTGAAGTAGAATGTTTGTATATGTCTGTTTGATCACTTCTGAAATTATTCATATAGAGACAATCTGACAATAAAAATATAAACAATAATACAATTTAATGGAAGATCACTGATGAAGCCTGTCCATAAAAAGGCAGAAACTAGATCTAGTCTGATTTGCAAATTTAATGTGTTTATAACTTTTGAGGAAGGTTTATTCTTCTTCTTAACCTCAAACCTACTAAATTTAAATGTTTTATTTACTACAAAAATCTTGTAAAATTTGCTTAAGTCGATTTAAGTGCTTTTGTCAAAAGTATACAGATATGTATGTCTTTGCTTATCAGAAATCATTTTCATGGTTTTTATCATATATCATTCATTGTTGTCATGTAATTCGTTCTATTTCATGTACACTCAAAATAGTTTGTGGTTTAAATTAACTGAAAATGTAATTTAAAATAAATGAAAAATCACTTGAAAACCGGTCTACTGACTTTTCATTTAAATCAAAAGAACTTCTCATTTATTTTTAAATGTTAATAAATAAACTACAAAATCCTTAAAAAATAATGATTTTTCATTTATTTCGTTTTTTTAAATTTCAAAAAATTAACTACAAAATCCGTAAGAATAAATGATATTTAATTTATTTAATTTTTTTAACTGACCTAGAAATCGAAATGGAATTCCTTTTTTTACAAAACATTTTAAATGAAAATATTAACTGTAACAGAAAATCCGTATTTATTTGTAGTTTATTTTTTAAATAAACGACAAAATCAGTTAAAAAATATATTTCTTTGTATTTTAACTGAATAATCATTTAAAAATAAATGTACAGATAACTTTTTAAATAAACTACAGTCAGTTACTGTAATAATATTTTCAGTGTATGTATATTTCTCCTGCTAGTTGTTGTTGTCGTTGCCTTGGTATGTATGTATTATTTTTTTGTTCCTTTCCTCAAGACGATTAATTTTAATCATCATTTATTTATACATATTTTTTTGTGTAAAATTTGTTCTTTTATTTATCTTTTACTTCTTTTTTATCTTTTTAGCTTTCTTTGCATAACAACCAAAAACGTTTCCATCTTAACAATAACAAATACAAATACCACCACTCTCTATCACACATGCTGTATACCGTTCTAGCCTGTCATTAATCATCATACTTGTTTATACTGAATTGTGTATCCAGGATCAACATATTTTTTTTGTCCTTTTCGATTTAAAGTCGTTGTCTGACTATTTTTGGTAAGTGTAAAAATTTACATTTTATTTGTCATTTTGTATCTGTTTTGAGGATTTGTCAACATTCATCTAAATTAGAATTTATTATGTATGCTTTTATTTTTAATGACTGAATATTAAGGTATTCTTTACTTTACAAATTTTAAAAAATGGAGAAGTTGCTCCCCTAGGAATCAAAAAACCCCTAGTGAACCATTTTAATGGGTCATTTAAATGCTTAAACAAAAAAAAAGTGGAATATGGGCAATTCAACAGCAATTCGCTCCACCGTGACCGAAAAATTAAAAGCCATCCTAAATCGCTTCCGACTTGTATTAATAAAAAAAAAATCAAACTATACAGAAAAAAAATCAACTATACATACCCCTCATTCATCTTAAAAACACATGATACGGTGCAAAATATCATTTAAATAACACACATTTAAATTTAGTGTTTCGTTGTAATTCAAAAATTTGTGTTTATCATACACAGAGTTGAATAGAACCAGCTGATATACTTTAAGGTGCTTTCACAATGGTAGGGTGACTCTACTCTGCAGCACAGATTAAAATTTTAACTGTTCGAAATGCAGAGTAGAGTTACTTCAAAACTTATTTGACATTTAGTACTTACTTCATATTTTCGACACTATTTTGCCAGAATTTTTATCGTTTTTTATTTCAATATTTTTTTTATTTTAAATCATAACGAAAACACCACAAATTTTATATTTATTTAATATATTATGTTATTTTTTTTTTAATTTGTTGACACTTAGATATGTGAACAAATTAGAGATGTGTTTTTTTGGGAATATTTGTCATGTTAAACAGTTAACAGACCAATGTTAACTCTAGAGTGTAGCAAATCTGTACTCCAGAGTCAAACAAGTTTTACACTGGAGTGGAGTAACAAGAGATAGCACAATACAAAAATGTGTTAGAATGAAAGAGAAAAAAACAAAATTCGCTACAGATTGGAGTTCTCCGTCATTGTAAACGCACCTTTAAGGTTCAAAGCATAACAGAGTAATAATTACAAAGGATAAAAATAACATTGTTAGATTTCGTTGATGTTAGTCTAAGTTGAGTTGTTAACATATTCGATTAGCTTTCAACTGTGACATAAGTAGACTGTTTATTTTCGGGTTAAGCGATTCCAAATAAAACACAGAGCGCTTCGGGTTCATCGGTACAAAAATTATTTATTAAATATAGGGTTAGTATAAAGTTTTATTTATACACATTTATTTCAACACGGTATTTTTATACCCTACACCACTATGTGGTCAGGGTATTATAAGTTTGTGCTGATGTTTGTAACACCAAAAAATATTGGTCGTAGACCCACCTTATAGTATAACGATCGGTTCAGAAGTTTTTTTTTTATTTCGATTTAACGATGTCCGCCCGTCCGTCTGTCTGTCTGTCCATGCAATCTTGTGCGCACTCTAAAGGTCGCAAATATTAAGATATTTTGATGAAATTAGGTACGCAGACCTGTGTTGGCCTAAGGACGAACAAGTTTGATTTTGGTGAACATCGGTCCATGTTAAGACCTAGTGCCCATATAAGGGTCCTACCAAATTTATATTGTTTATACGCTGCAGGTCGTAAATATTAAGATATTTTGACGAAATTTGGTACACAGACCTATGTTAGCCTAATAACGCAGCATATTGATTTTGGTGAACATCGGTCTATGTTTAGACCTAGTGCCCATATAAGTGTCCTACCAAAATTATACTGTTTATACGCTGCAGGTCGTAAATATTAAGATATTTTGATGAAATTTGGTACACAGACCTATATTGGTCCAATAACGCAGCCTATTGCTTTTGGTGAACATCGGTCCATGTTTAGACCTAGTGCCCATATAAGGGTCTTACCAAAATTATACTTTTTATACGCTGCAGGTCGCAAATATTAAGATATTTTGATGAAATTTGGTACACAGACCTATATTGGCCCCATAACGCAGCCTATTGATTTTGGTTAACATCGGTCCATGTTTAGACCTAGTGCCCATATAAGGGTCCTACCAAAATTATATTGTTTATACGCTGCAGGTCGCAAATATTAAGATATTTTGATGAAATTTGGTACAGAGACCTATGTTGGCCCAAGGACGAAGCCTATTAATTTTGGTGAACATCGGTCCATGTTTAGAACTAGCGCCCATATAAGGGTCCCCCCAAAATTGGCTTGGTTACAAACTGCAGGTCGCAAATATTAAGATATTTTAATGAAATTTGGTGTGCTGACGCACATTATAGAAAATTTTGACACAATCCCCATTTTAACCCATTCGAATTTCGGATCCAAACAATACACCAGACTGGTGTAGGGTATTGTATAGTCGGCATGCCCGACTTTAACCTTTTTACTCGTTTATTTTAGGATTTATTGCCGTGAGAAATTTTGTTTGTTGTGTCAGTGTTCGCGCTATATTAAACCGTCAACCAGCATCAAAGTAAAGTTGGCTGCAGTTGCGCATGCCAATAGCTGATATTACTGACGTCTAGGGGGCGTTGGTAGGTTCAGGGTTATCATTGTTCACTGGCGTGAACATAGACAATTACACTTAAAATAGTTTGTAGTTTAAATTAACTGAAAACGTAATTTAAAATAAATGAAAAATCACTTATCACGTAGACCTGTTTCTACTGACTTTTCATTTAAATCAAAATAACTTTTCATTTATTTTTAAATGTTAATAAATAAACTACAAAATCCTTAAAAATATAATGATTTTTCATTTATTTCGTTTTATTAAATTTCAAAAAACTAACTACAAAATCCGTAAGAATAAATGATATTTAGTTTATTTCGTTTTTTTAACTGACCTAGAAATCGAAAAGGAATTGTTTTTTTAACAAAACATTTTAAATGAAAATATTAACTGTAACAGAAAATCCGTATTTAAGTATATGTAATTTATTTTTTTTAAATAAACGACAAAAACATTTAAAAAATAAATTTCTTCGTATTTTAACGGTGGGTCTCATACTGCAGGTTTAAACTTAGGTTAATAGTTAACCCAAAAATTTGTTGTTGTCTTGTTTACATTTTTTTGATACCTATGAGTATGAGACCCAACGTAACTGTACAATCATTTAAATATAAATGTACGGATAGCTTTTTAAATAAATTACAGTCAGTTACTGTAATAATATTTTCAGTGTATCAATTACTAACCCATTCAAGGCAAATGACACTGATGATGGCTTTGTAGCGAAAGCCGACAATATGTATTCTGTCTTGCTGGCCTTATCGAATTCTTTTAAAAATTTTTATTCTTTGTAATTTACTTGTGAAAATTGTATCATCTTTCTTTAATTTGAAAATAATTCACACAGAAAGTGATATTAATTTATGATCTATAGTCAAACTAAAAAACATTCATTTAAAAAAAATATTTTTAAAATTAACAAATCGTTTCTAGTAGTGCGATTAGACAGAGAAAAAATTCAAGTTGATTAAAGTTAATCCAACTTTCTCTACTTCATCGTTTACACATGCATTTTCTGACAGTTAATAGATTAACTTGACATTTAAGAGTTTAACTCTGCCAGTTTAAAATACCAAGGTGACGCCTATAGCGATCCGGCAAATGATGGATATTGAAAAATGTCGGCGTTAGCAACATACCAGTATTTGTAAACAGCTCCAAAATATTTCTGCGTAACTTTTTTTAGTGTAGCCAACCGTCATTATTATTATTATTATCATTATTATTAAGTTAATCCGAATTTTACGAGATTAACTTTTATGTCTAAACGGGGTATAAGGGAAAAAAACAAGAACACATTTTAGTACAGTGTTGTTTTAACTTAATATAGACAGCTTCAATTAATATGCATTTTTTGAATTTTAATTTAGTAGGTTTGAGGTTAAGAAGAAGAACAAACCATTTTCTCTAAAAATTATAAACATTAATTTTTAAACCAGACCAGATCAAGTTTCTGTCTTTTTGTATGGACAGTACACCGTACCACAAAAAAAAGTTCGCCCTACACGGTCCAATATAAATTATTTTTGCAAGGAGGTTTCAAAAAAAGTTTTTAATGTTTTCTTTCCGAACTTAGGGGTCGGTATTTTACATTTTTCCTTATATCTTTGGCATTTACAGTCGGATCTTAAAGTATGATACATCGATATTTTTCTCTCGAGGGGAACAATGTTTTACTCTAAGGCCCATTGACCTCAAGTATCCCGTTCTAGTAGTTACCCACCAGACCTTAATTATATATATATTCCATCGTTCCTATAAGGAGCATAGGACCTTAGTTGCTACCACCCTAATGTATCACCCAAATGTCAGAAAATTAAAGCTCGCAAAAAATCATTAAACTTTTGCTAAAAAAGTTTTTCGATAAACCCAGCAAAAAATTTTTTTTTATTTTTTTGGTTGCCGAACGTAGGGGTCGCCTTTTTAAATATTTTTTCATTGGATTTTTCTTTTATAGCAAAACACTGGTCTCCTCGAGGCAACAAAATCGATACATCACACTTTAAAATCCAACTTTAAATGCCGAAGCTATAACGAAAAATTGAAAAAGGCGACCCATACGTTCGGCAAAAAAAAAATTTGTTTTGAAATTGCCTTGCAAATATACTTCATATTAGAGGGTGTACGGCGCACTTTTTTTTTTTGCTTGTAAGGTCGTACGGTCTAGTGGATAGGCTTCATCAGTGATTTTCCATTAAATTGTTAATTGTTAATTGTTTATATGTTTATTGTCAGATTGTCTCTATATGAACATTTTTTCAACAACCCGTCCGCTATTGGATATTCGAAAACATGTCCCACATTACTAACGTAACTATACTGAAGTGGGACGACAGCTTAGCCATCTCACCTTGGTAAGGCCTTTAATGCAATGTAACTAATTCATTGTTATCTTTCCTATTCAACTTTTTGTTATTGTCTTTACTCAGAAGTGAACAAACACATACAAATATTCTTTATGTTATACTTTTGTTAATCTTCCAATCTCCTCCATAACTCCTTTTGTGCTTTTGTTTATTTCAATTAGTTTTTATTGAGCTAAAAGACATACTACTCGTAGTTTGAGTACAAATATTGTAGCTACAGCAAGCAGCCTATAAGGCTAGGAGATGCAATCGCTATCGGACCGAAATCGGATCGAAAAATGAGGAGAAATTTGAAATAAATTGACAGAAAATAGAAACTTCAATACAAATTTAAAAAACTAGATATATTAGAATGAAGGAAAAAGATAATAAAAAAATAGGAAATATCGAATTTAAAAAATAAGCAAAAATTGCTGTTTAACTTTTACCCTCAAAAATTTTAAAATTCACATAATTCATAAATTATTCCATTTTTTAATTTCTTTTCATTTTTTTCTCATAACCTAGAGAATTTTTCGCAAAAGTTTCCTTATATTTGTATGTGCTCCCATGGCATCATGCCGTCATTTACGCATTTCATTTGACCGCTATCCGGTCCGATGTGTGATCCGATAGCGATTGCCTTATATCCTTCTTGGGTACAGCTTTATCCTACCTACAGCCAATATTTAAGTCGAAAATATATTTTCTACGATCCAGCCTAATATACAAATCGCAAAAGCTCTAAAAGCAAAAGTTAAAATAAATTAAAAAAAAAAACACAAAGCTGTAAAAAAAATGAATAATAAATTTGTTTTCATAAACACATTTTACTTAGATTGTTAAATTTACTTCGATAAAAGAACTTAGACATAAAAACACTTTAATTTATTAGAATCCCTATAATTCCATAAGCATAATTAGTTTTTAAGCCATGAACAAAAAAAAAAAAAATCTAGAAAAAAGATTGCTTTGCTAAAATATGGCACAAGTATTGGTGTCTTTGAGAGCAACGAGCAAACGATGATACATACACACCATAATTCTGGTGTACACTCTAGGGTATTCCGATATTTGCTTTTGACAAAATATTTATGTAAATCTACAAATTTTGTAAAAAATTAATTTCTTAATTACTTTCTTAGTTTTTATGCTAAAATATTTAATATACCAAAGCTGCATCAGAGAGAGATGCATTATGTGTTTAAAGAGACTCCCAAAAAACGGCTTTATTTTATCTTTTTAAGAGATTTTTAACAGCAATTTTTTACAATTACCCAGCGAAATTGTCAGATGCAAAGAACCGGTTGTAGAACAACTTGTACTTGCATGCAACCTGTTCGTTCGAATTTATGTTCTATCATCGGTGATTTTTGTTTGAGTTTGTCCCAAAATCAACAGGTTCTTTTCCTACGAACTAGAACAGGTTGCTTTGGAACCGGTTCTAGAACCAGTTGTAGAACTGGTTCTGCTGCAGTGATGCCTTCCATTTTGACTTCCAAGAATCAGTTCTGGAACCTGTTCCAAGGAACCGGTGGTAAAAACACCTGTTCCAGAACAGATTCAGAGGTAACCAGTTCAAAAAAAGTTTGCTAGGTAATTTAACAAAATATCGGAAATAATATTAATTATGGTAAAACAAAAGTATTTTTAGAATTTCTCGATAATACACGATGTCTATTCCAGCGTCAATATATTTGATTTAAAAGTCGTAGTTTTTAAATTCACTATACCCCTATAGGGGAATGTAGCGTACCTTGCAACTTTGCATTTTTCTCCTATTTGTTAATGTTTTACTGTAAAGTCTTCTTGTTATTTGTTAATGGTTTACTGTAAAGTCTTCTTCTATGAAGTTTTTTATTTTGCCTAGTGATCATTTTAAACTACCTAAAATTTCAGATAAATCTATAGGAGACCCTAAATTTGGATGCGTGTAACTTGGAACGGCAAAATTAAATTTCGAAGAAAATGCAAACTAATTTTGTTTTTTTTACGAAATTCCCTTCATGTTTTTTATGAGTTCCAAGGTACACGCTAATTCGTAATTTGAAACACTTTTTCACTTTTCTAAAAAAAACATAATTTCTTATGATTTTCAACACTAATATTTCTGCATTTAATCTTAATCTTAGAGATATTTACACCAAATTTTCCAAAGTACCAAGGTACACGATATTCCCCTACACTCAATATATAGTTGTGCTAATGCGGCATAGCAGTTGAAAGCATTTTTGAATAACACCATTATGCCTTTGTATGTAAAATAAGGATGTCAAAAGGATACTAATGGCATAACAAATGGGTATATTAATTGTTAAAGGATGTAAAAATACTTCACTTAAATAGCCAGTTTTATTTGTAGTTAAAATATGATAAAAACGAAAATAGAATTTAGGAAATATTTTTCTATGTTTAGCGAAAGCATTTCTTTGCTTAACACTACGAAAATATTTCGTAAACTATAAGTAACTACAAAAGAAATACTTTTCTCACACCACAAAAAATATTTGGTAAAATATAAGAAATCTGAAAAATGTTTGTGTGTATTTTTACAAAAAAAATTTTGTTTTTTTTTAATTATTCTGCATTTGAACAAACATTAATAGCAAAAATGCTATTAGATGTGGTAAACTCCCAAAATCTGTTTAATGAATTGTGAAATTTAATCTGTTTTAAGGCGGTCTCTTTCCGGATTTCTTTCTTGCCTAAGTTAATCGTCATTGGATAACGTTTATTAAAGAAAATAAGTAGAATTTTCGTTCATAGTATTAATGAAGGAATTTCATTAAAATATATTCATTGACTTAATGAAAAAATTCATTAAATCTACGAAAATTCATTGTTGTTGTAAATTTTTCCATAGATTTTTTTTTTAATTTTTTATTAACTTCCCAGTGTAGAAACGGTAATGACATATCATTATTTTTTGGACCACCAGTAATGACACCCACTTACCTTCTGCATTATTTTAAAACATATAATAATGAGTTACTGATAATGACTTATTTTTATCATTATTTCAAATAGAAAATAATTTTTTAGATTTTTTTTTTAATTTTTTGAAATCTATTTTTAGACTCAATATTTTTTAAACACTGGTAAGGATATATGTAACCACATATTTTTTGATTTTTTGTATGTTGGCGAGTAAGCTTACTTGTGTGCAGCAGGTCAATTATGTTTTTATCTATTAAATATTACATATCAATATAGCTCAGATGGTAGAGCTGTTGACTGGCAATCTGTAGATCCAGGTTCGATTCCCGCACCAGCAAATTTTATTAAAAAAAAAAAATACAATAAAAAATATTTTTTTTTATATAATTTGTTTTTTGTCGTTTATTTAACCTTCTTTTTATGTTTTTAATTTTACAATTTTCTTGAGCGTAAGGTTTGTTTTTTGTTATAAAAAAGTTTTTTATTATTTTCGATATTTCGCTACTCCATTGTGTAGCATCTTCAGGAAATAAGAAATTAATTTCTTTTAAAAAATTTAAAAAACTTTTTTATAACAAAAAACAAACCTTACGCTCAAGAAAATTGTAAAATTAAAAAATATAATTTATTTTTTTAAAAATCTATTTTTAGACTCATTATTTTTGTCAGTACTGGTACGCACCTAGGTAACGATATATTTTTCTGATTTTTCGTATGCTGGTGTGTAACGACAACTCCCCGGGTAAAAAATCTTAATACGGTGTCATATATAATTATATCTTATTTGATAAGTCCCCATATACAACGACATACAACTTGATCCGAAAAATGGGTCATCTACTTGTGTCTAATTATATCAAATTAGATATTATTTGATATAGTTTGATCCGAGATTTTTCCATATCCAGGACATCAAATTACATCTAATTCGATATAAAAATATCTGATTTTATATAATTTTGTCTAATAGTAGGTACACTTTTTATGCATACCGGCTTTAAATTGATATTGAAATTTCTATAGCTTAAACAATTTCAAAGGCCCAAATTTTATAACATAAAATAAAAATCTAATCTAAATCGTTTGCATCATTTTTAATTTAATTTAAAATGCAAAAAAATCACGTGAAAATTATTTGGCTGTGGATAAATTAACTCTTAATTTATATTAATTTGTACGAGATCATATAGAAAGTTATATAAAATTACAAGAAATATATTTTTAGTATGACGATACATACAGTGTTATATAACTTAGTATCGAACCATATAATCATATCGGTCACTACATATATTTTGATTAGTTTTATATGGCTTATATCGGTATATATGGAGTCAGATTTGGGGATACCCATGTAATAACAGCAATTACCGTACAACAAATTCATTGAAAAAATAATATCAGATATTTTTGTATATAATGATATGTGTCTTAAGTGAATCCATTCACCGTCAGATATAACCCAATCACATTATATATAACAATATACAACTATTTTTACCCGTGTCATTATTTTTGGCGACATCGCCATATAAAGGCAATAAGAAATGTAATAACAAAAGTAACTAGTTACCATTACCAAGTATGTAGTTACATAACCACATATCTGGTAATGATTTTCTACACTGGGAAGTGATATGTTTTTTGGCCAGATCTGATCAGATCTGTCGAAATCTAAAGTGATCTAAAAAATAGGATGATTTTCGTAGCCAAATATGAGCAGATCTGGCCAGATTTGGTCCAGATCTGCCCTCAGATCTTATCCATTTGAGCTGACCCGAAAACAGAAATGTACAAACAAATTTTATTTGAAGAATAATTCGTTAAGAAAAACATTTTATAGCTATAGGTAATTTAATTTTAGTTTAAATCCAACTAAAAAAAGTTTTTATATAGTCATATATTATCATATAAAATTTTATGTAATTATATATTGGAACATATATACCCAGATATAAAATTTTAAAAACTTATTGTATTTCTTAAATATATAACTATATCTTGTTACATATAGCACTATATGTAGTACAACATATTACAATATCCAATTACATATAGGTCTATATATAGTTATATATGCCTCATATAATTGCATCGAATTATGTACCACTATATCTAGTTGGATATGATTGTATTATATTTGAAACCTTTGAATGAGGAAAAAATCCGCCCAAGTAAAAAAGTTTTGATATATTCATATATTATCATATACAATTTTGTATAATTATATATTGGAACATATATACTAAGATATACTTATATACAATTTTTAGAAATTATATCGAAATTATATAATTATATCTTGTTATGATCATATTTGATGACATCTGGTACAGGATCTAATTAGATTCAATCATATCTATTTAGATCCAAAAAGATCTGATCAGGTCTAAACTTTTTTTACACGGGTAGGTACATAGAACATAGACTCAGGGAATTTTTTTAAGTAAAATCAACTGCAAATAACATTTTAAATAACTGCGTTTGTAGTTAAAAAGGTGCCCACTACATTTCCATTTATATCAACTGCATTATGATGTTATTATAAACTGTGTGATAGATTTGGTTCGGCTCAAGGTCATATAGTTAAAAACAAAAATCAATTTTTGTATTTTATTTTTAAATGTTTATTTTTTTCACAATATTTCGAAAAAGCATAGTTGTTTATCCTCAGGAGAATCTAAACAGAAATACATTGTAACAAATTTAATTAGTACGTATTAGACAAAAAACAATAGTTTTTTATAAATTAATTAAAAACATTGAAAACATACATTTAATTAACTGATAATTAAACGCGGAGTTGAAAGCGTCTTTATTTGTTTACAATCTATTTTCAACTAGTTTATTGTCTAAGCCGTCGGTATTTGTTTACTGTGTGTCGATATAATTCAGCACATTTATGAGTGTCCGTTTTATAGTTAAAAATAAACTGTTAAAAATAAACTGACAAATGTAGTAAAAATAACTACAAGTATAGTTAAAACAATACTAATGGAAATGAATGTAAAACTATACAAACAACTACAAATATAGTTAAAATCACAGACATGAAAATTATTTTAAAACTGTAAAAACTACTGCTTTTGTTTGTAAAACTTACTAACACCAATTAATAATTTAATTAAAATAAACTTTTTCACCTTATTTTATCCTCAAACGAATTTCACAGTTTACCCTCTAACCGGATTAACCCTCGTGCTGTGCTGACGTACTGCATAAAGTAACTGCAATGAAAATGCAGTAGTTTTTGTGATTTGTTTAAGAATATAACTGTCAAAAACATCGAAATTTTCTTCCCAAGGTAAAACAATAGCAATTGCAGTTAAAAGGAGTAAAAAGGTTAAAGCCGGGCATGCCGACTTACAATACCCTACCCTACTATACAATACCCTACACCAACTAATGTTTGATCCGAAATTCGAATGGGTTAAAATGGGGCTGGTGTCAAAATTTTCTATAATGTTAGTCAGCGCACCAAATTTCATTAAAATATCTTAATATTTGCGATCTGCAGTTGGTAACCAAGCCAATTTTGGGGGGACCCTTATATGGGCACTAGGTCTAAACATGGACCGATGTTCACCAAAACCACTAGGCTTCGTCCTGGGCCAACATAGGTCTGTGTACCAAATTTCATCAAAATATCTTAATATTTGCGACCTGCAGCGTATAAACAGTATAATTTTGGTAGGACCCTTATATGGGCACTAGGTCTAAACATGGACCGGTGTTAACCAAAATCAATAGGCTTCATCCTTGGGCTGACATAGGTCGGTGTACCAAATTTCATCAAAATATCTTAATATTTGCGACCTGCAGCGTATAAAGAGTATAATTTTGGTAGGACCCTTATATATGCACTAGGTCTAAACATGGACCGATGTTCACCAAAATCAATAGGCTTCGTCCTTAGGCCGATATAAGTCGGTGTACCATATTTCATCAAAATATCTTAATTTTTGCGACCTGCAGCGTATAAACAATATAATTCTGGGGGGATACTTATATGGGCACTAGGTCTAAACATGGACCGGTGTTAACCAAAATCAATAGGCTTCATCCTTGGGCTGACATAGGTCGGTGTACCAAATTTCATCAAAATATCTTAATATTTGCGACCTGCAGCGTATAAACAGTATAATTTTGGTAGGACCCTTATATGGGCACTAGGTCTAAACATGGACCGGTGTTAACCAAAATCAATAGGCTTCATCCTTGGGCTGACATAGGTCGGTGTACCAAATTTCATCAAAATATCTTAATATTTGCGACCTGCAGCGTATAAACAGTATAATTTTGGTAGGACCCTTATATGGGCACTAGGTCTAAACATGGACCGATGTTCACCAAAATCAATAGGCTGCGTTATTGGCCCAATATAGGTCTGTGTACCAAATTTCATCAAAATATCTTAATATTTACGACCTGTAGCGTATAAAGAGTATAATTTTGGTAGGACCCTTATATATGCACTAGGTCTAAACATGGACCGATGTTCACCAAAATCAATAGGCTTCGTCCTTGGGCCGATATAAGTCGGTTTACCATATTTCATCAAAATATCTTAATATTTGCGACCTGCAGCGTATAAACAATATAATTTTGGTAGGACCCTTATATTGGCACTAGGTCTAAACATGGACCGATGTTCACCAAAATCAATAGGCGTAAGTCGGTGTACCAAGTTTCATCAAAATATCTTAATATTTGCGACCTGTATAGTGCGCACAAGAATGCATGGACAGACAGAGAGACGGACGGACGGACAGACCGACATCGTTAAATCGAAATAAAAAAAAATTCTAAGCCGATCGGTATACTATAAGGTGGGTCTAGGACCAATATTTTTTGGTGTTATAAACATCAGCACAAACTTATAATACCCTGACCACATAGTGGTGTAGGGTATAATAACTACAACCGCATTACTACGCAAACAACTGTCATGCAGTAACTGCAGAACTTTTCTGAGTGTAGTTGTCTTTTATCTAAATTGTACTTTTGGCCCAAAACTGCCGATCCTGAATCTTATGCTCTGGTAAGGATATGGCGTATTCTTGGTATTTTGTATGCTGGTGCGGAAGCATAAATAATTGTGGTCTGGAACGACCACTTTGAATGTAAATAAATTAATAATACAGCATGAGAAAATCTTAACTTTTAAAAATTAATAGGGTTTTGACCATCAAATTTGTATATTTCGGACATGGTGATTACAATGGCGTTCTTTATTTTTCAATATTAGGTACAGATTTTTCGCGAAAGGCATTTAAAGTTTACCGGTTTTCCATTTACCTTTTTATATACAAATTTTTCAAATGCAATCAGTATCAATTTCAGGCACAGGACCTATATTCATATTTCGGGTTAACACCTGATTCACAAATCTTGATATTTTTTACGGTTTTAACCAATTGAATAGCTGAAAGCAAAATCGAACTTAATAAATGTTATGGCTTAGTAAAGAAGCAATTTAAAGGAAAATATTTCAACAACAAAAATATATTTCATCAATAGCGGCCTATACGTTAAATTTTATATGGCGCCATAGCTTTCCATATTGTCCCCAAATTCCAACTTAAAAATTTCAAGCAAACATTTGCAAAAGTTATCGTTAAATGGAAAACCGCTAAATTTTAAAGGAATTTCGTGGAAAATCTGTACCTTAGATCGAAAAATAAAGTACACCATTGTAATCATAATTTAATCCGCAATATATAGAGTTGATGGTCAAACCTCTATTAACTTTTTTTTGTCTTACAGTGCAAAAAAAAATATTTTTTTTAAATTTTTCGGTCAAAAATTTGTGTTAGACTTAACATTTTGCAATATTAGTAGGCACAATCCATTATTTCTTGCAACACACTCACAGCAAAGAAATAAGAAAAGCCACTAGTTACTATTACCTTTTATTTGGTTATATAACCCATTATTTGTTAGTAATATTCTACAATGCGATGATTTTAACGAAAATGTTAAAATGGTATAGGATGTACTCCGGTTTGTTTTTGGCTGACTTAATTATTCTACTTCTATTCTTTCCTTTCATGTTTCCTGTAATGACCTTATCAAATTATCTTGTTTGTTTTCATCTAAACCATTATCGAAATTCGAAAAAGAACGTAAAGTTTGCAACTACTTTTTAAATTGCAATTTTTGCGTTCATTCACAAACAATCAAATCAAAAAAAAACTTTTCCGTTTTTTTATCCGCTTTGAAAAAGTTTGCTTTTTCCGTGAAACACCATGTGCATTAAATGATATGATAAAATGTCTACTATGCCAGGAGCTAGAGAAAAACACTATAAAAATGACATTAAAACAGATATAACTAGAAAAACACTATTGTATGCTTAAAGACAGTTTGGTGGACCATACTGTTGGATATTATTTGTATGTTGTAGAGTACCTAGTTCCAACACGCAACCACCACCCACTTTTCTTATACAAACAATACAAACACAGGCTGGTTGATTGGACAGGCTGGCGCCAATAGTGGAAAAGTTTTTCTTTACTTTTTGTTTTGTTAGACACTGATGCAAAATCTTTAGAAAAAAAAATTAGCAAACTTTGCAAATTGTTAGTTTTTGTTTTCTTTTATTCATTTTAAAAACATGTATAAAAAGCAACCTGTTTGTCGGCAAAAAACGAAAACACCATTCACTTGAATAACGTGGTTTCATTGTCTTGCAGAAAAACCTCGTTTTAGGATATTTGTGTTATAGAAAACTTGCAGCATTTTATTTGTTATTCGTGTTTGTTTGTGCTAATGAATTCTCCATCTCTGTAGGCAATCCCAGCAAAATTTTTTTTAAACTGGTTAACTCTGAATCTGTTCTGGAAGTCTTTTTACCACCGGTTCCTTGGAAAAGGTTCTAGAACTGATTCCTGGGAGTGAAAACGTAAGATTTTACTGTCGCAGAACCAGTTCTATAACTAGTTCCAAAACCGTTTCTAGTTTGGAGGAAAAGAACCTGTTGCTTTTGGGACAAATCAAACAAAAATCACCGATGATAGAATATTTATAAAGTATAGGGTGCGGCTAAAGTAACTACATATATGATTTGTTTTTTAAATAAATATTGAATGTAATGAAAAAAACAAAAAAATTAATGCTAAAAATAAACACCCTTACTATCTAAATTTTTCAAATGTATAGTTTAGTTAAAGTCGACTTTAGTTAAACTAATGGGTGGCAGTATGCCTTCACTTGGTTTATTTTTGGAGCATTTTGATTGGTTAATTTATTTTCAGCCAATCAAAATGTTTGAAAATATAAATATTTTTGTAGGGTTTTCATACACAAAATGAACAAAACCGTATGATTACAAATAAAGTCGATTTTAAATTTAAAATACTATTATACTTAGAGTAAGGGCCAAAGTTTATTTAATGTTCCATTATATTTTTCCATTTTTATATTCTCCCAAGTTTAATTCCTGAAATTGAAAAAAAATATGAAATATTTTTTTTTTTTCTTAGCCGCACCCTGTAGAACAGGTTGCATGCAGGTACAAACTGTTCTACAACCGCACTGTGGGCCTGGATCGCCGTTTTTTGGCCGAAAGTACAATTCAGGTAAAGGGAAATCATATTTATACATTCAAAATCTAGGATTGTTGAATATTTTGTGAGTGAAATATTGTATCATTGTGGTTACCCGTTGTTAGTTGGCGAGAGTTCAAAGTAAATTTTTTTTTTAATTTTATGACATTTTTTATTTTATAATGATACAATAAAAAATCATAAATAAACAATAAAGTGTTCCAAAAACAATCTCAAATTATAAAACTGAAACCACTAGTTCTTTAAAAAAATAGAAACCTGTTAAGTGTTAACAAAAAAAGTAACAAAATTATTAATTTTACCTCAAAAATGTGGGTTTTTTGAAAATCTTACATTTTCAAAAAAAGCTCCAAAATGTTCCAAGAGATATTTGAAAAACTTGAATGCCAATGTGTTCCATAAGATGTCTTCTACCTAGGTTTTTGCGACCGTTCATAAACTTTCGTGATTTTGGCCTTTAACTGAAAAAGTACCTTCAGATCTCTCTAATTTCCAGCATTCCCGAGTTTTAGTAAAAACTAAAAAATAGAACTAAACATTTCCTTAAATGAAGGTTCTGGTTTTCTCACACAGACTAGCCGCATAAAGTCCAGGTTTGTGGGACATTTGAGTGCCAATTCTGAATAAGTACGAAATTAACCCTTAAACACATTTTAAGTTTTGACTTATTTCTGGCACTTAAGTTAAATTTTCAACTTTGATGTCTTCAGAGACCTATAGTAGAATTTCATGACAAATATTTTTGCGGAACATTTTTTGAAGAGTTAGAGGGTTAACTCTTCAAATTATGGGTCTTTTTTGACTTTTTTTAAAAATGGCCAAAAGAGACCCTTTAATTGCAGCGTTAGAGGGTTAAAATGTTCCACAAAAATGTCCCTCGTAGTGTTTTACATAAGTTCGCCGAACATATCCTAAGTATACCTAAAATGGAAGATTCACATGGTTTCCTATGCCGATTCACAATAAAGATTTTTAAAAGAGGGGACATTTTAACCCCCCAAAAACATAGGGCCAGGCGAAGACTTTTAAAATGCCGATACACTTGTATTTTTCTTTGGTCCCTCTGCCAGAATTAGTTGTCATCAGAACCTTTTTTGTTTTTTTTTTTTTTTGTACAGTGTAATTTATTTTCCAACACATAACAGTTTTTAATTTATGGCCGCCATATTGGATCCGCTATGTTGAATTTTTAAAATTTGATTACAGATTCGTAATCTGCTACCCAAAAACTTCCCCTGGTGGAAATTTGAAGTAAATCAGGCGACATAAGTAATTTAATGAAAAAATTGTTTGTCGCCATATTGGATCCGCCATTTTGAATTTCAAAATTTTAAATTCAGATTTTTAATCTGCGGATCCTAGACCCATACAATTGATTATTTTAAGTCCAATATAATAAAAACTAAAAATTAATGGCCGCCATCTTGGATCCGCCATTTTGAATTTTATATTTTTTATTTCAGATTCGTGATCAGCAATAACCAAACCCCCCTCTGTAATATCCTTTAGTCTCATATACTCAATATTCTAGTTTTGGCCAAAATACGATGATGCTGGCCCACTGTGAACCGGTTCTTGTCATACAATTTCGCTGGGATGTATTACAGAATCTTTTCTTTATATACAAATTTTTTTTAACGAAATTGTGTATATTAGTGGAACACACCGTAATATTAAATTTTTCTATTCATGCCAGCACTTGTTTGTCTCTTTACATAGAGATTTATATTCTTATCTGAAAGGCTAATTTAGTTGAAAATTTATGACTAAAGTGTTAATTTATTACTAACAAGGAAGGTGTGTGGTGTGGCTAACTTAACACGCTGAAAAATGCCTTGTTCCAAACATATTTTTTTTTTTGGTAATATTTATGTTTGAAAAAAAAAAAACTTAAACATTTTCGCTGTAGTACTAAAGAATATAACATATTTGCAAAGCTAACATGTTTGTCTGCAAATATAATATGCTCCTCCTCTTTCGACGTATAATTCTGATAAGGGGGTTTTTTATAAATTTCCAAGGACTGGGGGAAACGAGAGTAGGAGCAAGAACAAAAAATTCTCAGAGAAAAGTCAGACATCAATATACCAATATTTTTCTGGATGAAAACTACATTTGCAGGATACGGCAGAATACTCAAAGTTTGAAGCAGAGAGTGACCTACGAACGACACGCTTCCGAGATGAAAACTATATTCAAGGACCTTCACAGAATATGGCAGGATATTCAAATGGTGTGGCAGGAACGGCACGCTTCCTGGATGAAAATTACCTTCAAGAATCATTTCAGGATAAAAATTACATTAAGGACCTATGCAGGACACTCCAAGATTGTGGCAGGAAGTAACCTACGAACGGCACTCTTCCTGGATAAAAATTACGTTCAAAGATCTTAGGATATAGCAGGACACTCAAAGCCTATCTCAGGAAGGGACTTTCGAACGGCACGCTTGCTGGACCAAAAGTCCTTTCAATGATCTTCGAGGAATATGTCAGTTTACACAAAGAGCACTCAAAAGATATATCCGGAAGTAACCTACGCATGTCACGCTGCCTAGCTGAAAATTATGCTTAAGGACCTTCGCAGGATATTTCGAATTTCGGATACGAACATATATGGTCATATATGAGACCATATATGGCATTAGAGCGTACCAACTTATAGGCAAAAAAAAGTGCGCCTTACACCCTTCAATATGAAGTATTTTTGCAAGGAGGTTTCAACAAAAAATTTTTTTTTTGCCGAACGTAGTGGTCGCCATTTTACATTTTTCGTTATATCTTTGGCATTTACAGTCGGATCTTAAAGGATGATATATCGATGTTTTTCTCTCGATGAGACCAGTGTTTTGCTCTAAGGGCCATTGACCTCAAGTATGCCGTTCTAGTAGTTACCCACCAGATCTCAGTTGCTACCACCCTAATGTACCACACTAATGTCAGAAAATTAAAGCTTGCAAAAAATCATTAAACTTTTGCTAAGAAAATTTTTCGACAAACTCAGTAGAAATTTTTTAATATATTGGTTGCCGAACGTAGGGGTCGCCTTTTTAATTTTTTTTTTATTGGATTTTTTTCTTTATAACAAAACACTGGTCTCCTCGAGGCAAAAAATCCATATATCACACTTTAAAATCCGATTTTAAATGCCAAAGCTATAGCCGGGTAAAAAATCTTAATATGGAGTCATATATAATTATATCTTATTTGATAAGTCCCCATATACAACGACATACGACTTGATCCAAAAAATGGGTCATATACTTGTGTCTAATTATATCAAATTAGATATAATTTGATACAGTTTGATCCGAGATTTTTCCATATCCAGGATATCAAATTACATCTAATGCGATATAAAAATATCTGATTTTATATAATTTTGTCTAATAGTAGGTATACTTTTTATGCATACCGGCTTTAAATTGATATTGAAATTTCTATAGCTTGAACAATTTCAAAGGCCCAAATTTTATAACATAAAATAAAAATCTAATCTAAATCGTTTGCATCATTTTTTAATATAATTTAATATGCAAAAAAAATCACGTGAAAATTATTTGGCTGTGGAGAAATTAACTCTTAATTTATATTAATTTGTACGAGATCATATAGAAAGTTATATAAAATTACAAGAATATATTTTTAGTATGACGATACATACAGTGTTATATAACTTAGTATCGAACCATATAATCATATCGGTCACTACATATATTTTGATTATTTTTATATGGCTTATGTAGTTATATATGGAGTCAGATTTGGGGATATGTAATAATATCAATTACCGTACAAAAAATTCATTGAAAAAATAATATCAGATGTTTTTGTATATAATGATATGTGTCTTAATGTGAATCCATTCACCGCCAGATATAACCCAATCACATTATATATAACAATATATAACTATTTTTATCCGAGTAACGAAAAATTAAAAAAGGCGACCCCTACGTTCGTCAAAAAAATTAAAATTTTTTTTTTGAAATCGCCTTCCAAAAATACTTAATATTGGAGGGTGTACGGAGAACTTTTTTTTGAGGTACGGTCTAATGGTCATATATATGGTCATATATATGGACATATATGATCAGCTATACGCATATATGATCATACACAAATGTATCTTGCTAATCATTCTACATATATAACATAAAACTAACATTTGAATGGAATTTAAAAAACATTTTAATGCTATTTCAGAAACATAATATGTAGAATTGTCTTGCAAAAATACCCAAGAAATATTTTTACGGACTCTCCGGCAAGTACGGAATCATCAATCCGGCTTTTACGACACGTTAACTGTCAGTAAAACACGTATCCGTCAAAGCTTGTACGTATACGGAACAATAACGGACGGTACTTTCGGATTTTCGAATACAATACGTTTTGAATTCGTTTTGGTGTATCCGTTTCCTCACCGTTAAATACGGACTTCACCAATTTTCATCAGATTCGAATACAGCACGTTTTAACTCCGTTTTGTGTATCCGTTTCTGTACAGTTAAATACGGACTTTATCGGTATCAGTTTGTTTTTGGAAAAAAGTACACAAATTATTTTAAAAAGCCCTTTAGCTGCTAAAAAATAGTATTTGGAGGAAAAATAAGTCGCAGTAGCGTAAATCCCTCCTAACACCCCATCAACCAGAGAATTTGAAGTCACATATATTAAATGGTAAGATTTATTTAACTTATTATGTGTTTTAAATGTTGTTTTTTTTTATGACAACATTTAGTTGTTTTGATAGCAATGTGCGAATTTGCATCGTATGCAAAACACCATCGTGATAACGGTTAGTTAAAACTTATCTAATTTATTTTTTCTTTTGCATTCAGGTATTGAATTTTATTGTGTGCCGATATTGTAAATGGATATTGGACAGAGACGTAAGCTGCACCAAATATAAATATAGTGTAAATATAAAAAATAAATTCCATTTTTAATAAATAGATAAAAAAAACTTAAAAAGTACTACTTATAATTAATAAAAATAGGGTCAATGTAGGTAGACATGCAAATCCGTTCTTGTTTCAAAAAACGGTACGAATACGGACCGAAAACGGCATTCTAAAAATGGGGTCACTCAGTTATTCACCCGACATAACGGTCCGGAAACGGTCCGGCATTGGCGGACTTTCAATGGACTAGTCCATTTTTTACATGACATAACGGTCCGTAAACGGTCCGTCATTGACGGACTTTAAACGCACTTGTCAGTTTTTAACACGACATTACGGTCCGTAAACGGTCCGTCATTGACGGACTTTCAACGGATTCGAATCAGTTTCGATGTTCCTTAAGTTCCGTTTTCTGGTCCGTATACGGATCCAGAAAACGGTACGGAAACGGAGTTGGATTCCGTTTAGGACGGACCGAAAACGGTGCGTAACCGGAACGAATTGTTTGTTGGGAAGTCAGTTTTTAAAGCTAAACTGAGAGAACTATCATCAATTCAGCAATGAATTTCTTCATAGTTTCAATGAAAATTGTCACTGCACCTCGTCCATTGAAACTTTTCATAGAATCTGTGAAACAGGTTTCATTAAAGTCAATGTTTATGAAAAGTTCATAAAATTAATGAAACGCTTCTTAAAATGAATCGACCACTCCTCCAATGAATAAATCATTCAGCCAATGAAGAGCTTCATAAAATCTATAAAGTAATTTCATTGATTATTATTTATTATAGTTGGTTGTTGTCGTTGCTAAGCTGGAATGGATAAATAAAAAGTATTTAGCAAATCGAAAAAGCATAATAAAGTTGTAGCATATTTTACGGATGTACAAAATATATTTAATGAAAAAACTCATGAAATTAAAAAGTTTCATAACATTTTATAATAAGCTTAATAGAATTAATGAAATTCCTTTTTAATCTTTCGAAAAAATTAATATGATTAATAAAAAAGTCTCATAGTCCAAAATTAATAATAAAAAATTAATATAAAAAAAAAAATATATAAAAGATAATTCTCTCAGTATGGGAATTTAATGCACATTACTAAAACTTGGCCTTGTGGTTATATGTAACTATTCAGCCTTACTATCAGTATTTTTCAAAGGTATATTTTTGTTAAAGTCCACTTTATTTTAAAGCAAATGTTTCGTTTTAACCGTACTATACAAAATATTTAAAATAAGCCTTTTAAAATAATGCCAATTGAAACCCAAAACAAAATATTCAAAAATAAAAAGGAAATTTGTAAATAAATGTAAACAAAATTTGAAAACAATAAAAACAAAATACATAAATATAAAAAAAAAACTAATGAAAACTTCGAATTTAAAACAGAATTTTAAGGTATATTTTAAATATTTTGTATGGTACGAAAATTAAAATAATAGTCGACTTTAGTGATTTAAAATCGACTTTTTCTTTTTTATAGTAAAGGTGATTGAATTTGAGCAATAAATGTTTTTGCCCTGTGCGGGGTGGCTAAATAAATTTTAAACCAAACACAAATTGAGAAAAGTGTTTAAAATTTCTTTGAAAATTTTTGAAAACTTTTTCAAATTTCATAGAAATTTGGAAACCTGAATTTAGATTTTATTAAGCCAGTTCGCACCCACCCTTAGTATAAAATTCTAGTTGTATGAACATTTTTAAAAAGTAATCTAATGATGATATTTTATGAAAAAATTTAAAAAAAGTAAATACTATTGAACAATTTCATATATATAAAGAATATTTTCGTTAAATCTATGAAGATCTAATTTATGTAATTCAACACCCAGAAAATAGATTCGTGCTTACAACCGAATTTGTTGCAAATCGAATGCTTCGGTTGACCTGTTTCCGCAGTTAGTAGTGACATCAAAATGTACACTTCTTTTTATATATATAGATGTAATGAGTTACCGATAAGTATACACTACACATTACTATTTCACAATAGCTGAAACAAATAATATATGTTGTAAATCATTAAAAACCAGAACTATGGCGTAGCCTAGTGGTTAGCGTTTTTGCCTGACAATCATAAGGTTCGCTGATCAATTCGTGTCTGCTTCCATTGGCCTGCGAAGTATGTGGCCTATTCAAGTCCATTTACACTTCTTTATCTCTAACGCAACTGGTTTCATATTTCAGATCGATAGCAGCTGTTCATTTGCCACCAAATTTGGCCAGAAAATTTTGTTAATTTTCGGTTGAATAAAGACTTAAATTTTATTTGTTCGTTCCTGGGTTGCGCCCGAGGTTGTGTAACCGTAAACCAAGACAGATATTACACTGCTATTGAAAATGCGGATTTTCGATCTCTTGGATATATTGTTCGATCTCCTTACTTTATACAGGCTATGAAATGCGACTCTGGCTTTGTTTATCCTGTTCTAAATATCCTTTCCCGATACTCCATCTTTGGTTAGAATGCTTCCGAGGTAACAGAAAGATTCCACATCTTCGATGACATCTCCATTGAGTGTTAGGGAGATGTGATGGTTGAGCCAATATGTAACAGTTTGGTTTTTTTATGTTTATTTTTAAACCAACTGAGTTTGCATTTGTAGCAACCCTACGGGAAATTTTAACAAACTGTCACCGATCTGACCCCTTTATATGAAATAGACTGGTCACTTTTACATGGCGTTGTCATGGTCCCTCAAAGGTCCCTGAACTTTGTTTTTTATGAGAGTTCAGTAACCTGTCCTAGGATTTGTCTTGTGACATGTCACAAGGGGTCAATTTCCCCCTCCTATGACAACGCAATGTAAAAGTGACCAGTCTATTTCATATAAAGGTGCCAGTTCGGTGACAGTTTGTTAAAATTTCCCATAGGGAAGTTTCTGGAACTTATCCTCAATATCTGAGAACCGGTGTGCCATCAGGCAAAGGTCATCTGCGTAGTCAATATCATTTAAAAACTCGTTTAAGGTCCAGCGGATTTCAGGTGAAGAGACGATGTTAGTTTTTTGCAAAACACAATCAAGCAGTATCAGAAATAGTGTAGGTGACAAAACACATCCTTATTTTACCCCACACTTAATTTGAAAAGGTTTTCTATGCCGTCCATTAAAACGTACGACTGATACGGAGTCTGTGTATAGCTCCCTGATAAACAATATAATTTTTTCAAGTATACTCCTCATAGCCAGAGCATTCCATAAAGCACCTCTAGAGACTGTATCGAATGCTCGTTCGAAGTCGTCGAAGAGTAGGTAGAGTTGTGAGTTGTATTCCACAGATTGTTCAATTATTATACGAAGTGTATTTATATGGTCTACACATGAACGGTTAGGTCTAAAGCCGGCCTGTCCCTTGCGTAAAAATGATTCAATCACTTGGCTGATCCTTTCCAGGATTAATAGGGATATAATCTTATAGATCGCATTCAAGAGTGTGATTCCCCTCCAGTTTTTACATTGGGTTAGGTCACCTTTTTTTTGGAACTGTCACAATTACTCCTTCTTTCCAGTTCTTGGGTATTTGGTTTGAATTCCAAGCCCGTCTAATGATTGGGGTAAGGGATACCGCTATTTTAGGGGCGCCGAACTTAAGTAGTTCAGCGGGGATATTGTCAAGGCCTGGGGCTTTTTAGTTTTTCAGACTATTAAGAATTTTTAACACTTCATCATGAGTGGGTGGAGAAGTGGATATCTCTCTACGAGGATTACGACGAGTTACTGCAAGGAAATGTGGAATAGTTTCCGTGGGTGTGGATTCAGAATAGAAGAAGCTTTGCCATCTATCGAGCTGTTGATCAGTTGTGGTAAGTTCGATGTCATATTCTTATCTCTAAGTGTTGAAGTTACATTTATAATCCTCCCACTCAGTTCTTTTATCGACTTATACACACCTTGGAGGTTACCCATGTTTGCAGCTTTTTCAACATCATTTGCAATATTTAGACCTATTGCCCATATAAGGGTCCCCCCAAAATTAGCTTGTTTACACGCTGCAAATACGAAGTTATTTGAATGAATTTTTGTTCGCTGACACGCAGGGTCCCAAGGACAAAGCCTATTGATTCTAGATAGGATCGGTTCATATTTGGACCTATTAACCATATGGCCTTTTTTCCCGTTTTTCTCTTCTTTTATGATTTTGTAGAAAATTTTGACACAAGTCCATTATAACCAATTCCAATTTCGGATCCAAACATGAGTTGGCTTTTAATCAGGCTGGAGTAGGGTATTATATAGTGGGCATGCTTAAGTTTTAATATACAATAATATCGAAATGCAATTAAATTAATTACGTTCTGTTGAAATGTATGTTATGTTTCTTCTTATTTAAATTTTGTTATTTTTTGTTTTTTTTTTTGTTTAAAATAGAATGAGAAATAAAAACAAAATAAAAAAATAAATATGGTGGTTTTGGTTGGAGGGTAATTTGATAAATAACATAATTCACAACATATTATCAATACTTTTCCTCTACTGTATCATTTAACTTTTGAAGAGCAACACATTTTAAATTTTGGAAAATTATTAATAGGTTTATTCACAAAAAGCCATTTGTCTTATTGAATGCTAATTGAAAGATTTTTGTTATTGTTTCACATGTTTATGTATTTTATTAAGCTATTAAATAAATTAAAACATATTTGTAAAAGAATTAAAAAAATTAAAAACATTTAGGCTCGATTACTGAATGTCCAGTTAAAATTTAGCTGGCAGTTAAATTCAAATTGTATATGGGAAAAAACAACAAATGTGTCAGTTAAAGTCCCAGTTAGCTGCTAACTGGAAATTTAGTAATCGCGCCTTTATATATTTTAAACAAATTTAAAAGTTTCTTTTTAAAGCACAATATAAATATTGACAACATGTATCACATGGCGTATACTTTATATAGACCTAACCAATTAATATTAATTATACGTCATGTATACCGACATGCAAAATTTAATCAGTAATAATTGAGTTACGAAAAATTATTCAATGAAAATTATTGTTAATTGCGAATTAAATCTTATTTTTTTTTAATTCCGCCGAATGATTTTTGTAGTTTTTAATTTGCAAATCACGATTTGATAAAATCAATATTGTACGCGAAAATTGATCGGTAATTACATTACTGTTTAAGAGGCTTTTTTTTAAACGCTTATTAAATATCTATTTGATATAACTGGTTACAGTGTAATAATAACTACTTAAATATTGTCCCCATGCCAATAATGAGTCATGAAATTCAAGAACATATCATTTTCTTTTCCTTATTCAGGTACAAATCTATTGCAAATCCACATTCTAAAAATGTTTTGTTGAAATATGCTCTACACCCAGAAAACAGATTCAGTTCTGATAACCCCATTTCTAACAGTTGAGACAAGACTAATTGGACTGTAACAACGGAATTTCAGTTGTATGATGAATAATTCGGTAGCCGCAAATGAAAAATTCATTTGATGCCACTGAACTATTCGATTGGCAACAAATGGAGTTGTCAGCACCGAATCTGTTTTCTGGGTGTGTTTTTAGGAGGAAACTTGATACCTACTATAAATTGGGAAAAAATAAAAAGAATATATGTGACAGCGCATAGAGAAAGGGACCTAAGGGTAAATTTTTCATTTGTTTTTTTTATGGTACACCAAAGATACACGTTTTAAATCTTTAAAATGGCTCTCCTGAGAAAGGGACCTAAGGGGAGCTTAGGTCCCTTTCTATTTTCCGCGTCACATATATAGATATCTTAATATATCAATGAAATACCACCGGCTGTATAGATAGATAGATATGTTTTTTAAAAATTTGTTCCGGGCACGCCTACTTTTACGCCCACTTTTTCCAATATATCTAAAACTTCTTTTTACTCAATATTTTTTTTTATTTTTTTTATATTTTTTTTAAATTTTTTTTTAATTTTTTTCAACATTTTTTTTTTTTTTTTTTTTTTATTTTTTAAATTTTTATTACGTGTCACTTCATAATTTTAAAATTTAAGATAAGATTAATTTTTCGTTATAGATTTGGCATTAAAGTCGGATTCTAAAGTGTGATATATCGATTTTTTTGCCTCTAGGAGACCAGTGTATTGCTATAAAGGAAAAATCGAATTAAAAGAAAAATTTTAAAGGTTCGGCAACAAAAAAAAAAAAAAAATAAAAACCAATTATGCTGTGTTTCTCGGAAAACTTCCTTAGCAAAAGCTTAATGATTCTTTGCGAGCTTTAATTTTCTGACATTAGGGTGTACATTAGGGTTGCAGCAATGAAGATCCGGTGGGCAAATACTAGAAAGGGATACTTGAGGCCAATGGCCCTTAGAGCAAAACATGGGTCCCTTCGAGAGAAAAACATCGATGTTTTACACTTTACGATCTGACTGTAAATGCCAAAGATATAACGAAAAATGTAAAATGGCGAAAAAAAAATTTTTGTTTTGAAACCTCCTTGCAAAAATACTTCATATTGGAGGGTGTACGGCGCACTTTTTTTTATTTGCCTGTAAGGTGGTACGCTCTATTGCCTACCTCGTGGTATTATGCGTATAATTTGGTTATATGTTATATGTAACACAAATGTACAACATTCACCGACATGAAAACCGCTAATTTCCTTAGAACCCATCCGGATTTTGGGATTGTTGTTTTATGTATACTTTTTAAAGTTTTATTTCATGAAGAGGTCCTCAGAACTTGGGAGTATTTCTGTATTGTATATTATTTTTTTATATATTGAGTATACAACTTAACGGTGCCGGACCTTTGGCAAATTTTGGGCATTTATTTTGAAACATTGTTACAATATAAATTTACACAAAGCTTTGGCTATCGTTAGCTATGACTTTTTCCCATCTTTCTAGCAACATATGGATTCTGCGCCAAAAGAACTGCCAATTTTTGAGACCAAGAGTAAATCAAACTAATTTCTGATACCCTATTCTGAAGTGTAGCATATTCCAGTGAGAGCGTTCTGCATCGATCGAAACATATTGTAATCGGACTGGAGAAAGGGCAAAACTTTCCAACCACTATTTTCTAAAACAGTTTTTAACCGGTCTTGTAACATTTGGCCGAGCACTGTCATCATTGAATATAACGGCTTCATGTCTGGTCACATATTCCGCGAATTTTTCAGCCAATGCTCACTTCAAAGGAATCAACTGTGTTCGATACAGGCCTCCTGTGATCATCTGGTCCGATTTTAGCAGTTCATAATAGATGGGATCCACCGAATACAGAGAACTACCTTGGCGCCATGGATATTTGTTGGCACAAAATGCGATATTTTCGAAGCAAAAAAAAACTTCGTTGTGTAGACTAATTCATTCCATGTAGTGCTGGTAAATTCGATTACTTTTCAATACTCGATACTACTCGATATGGATACTCGATACTACCCGATACTTTTAACGGTTTTTAAATTTGATCATTTTTACAATTTTTTGGTAAAATTTTGTTTATGGTAATTCAATATTTAAATTTATAAACATATTTTTAAACTTTTTACCAACTATTCATTGTGTTTTTCATAGTCTTTTAACATATTATTTTAAATATTTTACTTGTGATTTTTTTTCTTTTAGCAGAGTTGTAATTTTGTGACAAATATTTTAGCAGAGTCACATTTTTGTGGTAATTTTTTTTAGCGGATTCACATTTTTATATATTTTGTCTGTCCAAAATGCAACTCTGAAAATATCGAGTAGTAGTTTTTAGTATCGAGTACCCAAAAAAAAGACAAATACTTGATACTCGATACCCACTACTCATATTTTTACCAGCACTACTGACTTAGTGAGAATAAATCGCAGATGTTTACCTTCAAAAATGCCATATAAGCTATGAATTCCACATTGTTAAGTTACACACCAAAAAAAATTGTTTTTTTTAAGTAGAAAATTCCTTAAAATCTGAAGGTTTTAATATAGGAAAATATCGTCAAAGTCTGAGGGTTTTTCATTAGCAAAAAATTTTCACAATTTAAGGGGTTTTCTTCAGGAAATCCTTCACAGAACCACAATAGAATTTGAAGAAAATTCCCCTCAGAACATATATAAATTTGAAAAATTTATCAGAATCGTATAGATTTCCTTTTGAATAAAATGGTTTAGATATAAAATGCCACATATATTTTCAATATTTTTGATCAATTGTTGATTGTTTAAAAATTAATTAAAGGTTAATTTTTTCGTTTGTTTTTAACTTTAATATTATTGAAAAGTGTGTGGGTAACTTTGAAATTTATTTTTTTTTAATATCTGTTATTTGTGGTTGAAAAGTAATGAAAAAAATATAAAAGACATGGAAAATTATCACAATAGATGTGGCTTCATACTGAAATTTTGTTAAACTTTGCTAAATTTTTAATAAATTACAAATATTGATAAAAAAAAAATGTTTTTTTGGAAAACACTGAAAATGTTATTTTATGCAAAATCTTCTAAGAATATGAGGGTATTTTGGTAGGGCAAAAGTCCACAAAATCTAGTTTTTTTTTCTATTAGAAAGCTATTATATTTTGAAAATGTTTTTTTTTATTTTTTTTTAGGAAGGAGTTCTAAAAATCGTTGGCAAATCTATCGTATTTTGAGAATTACTTTTTTATAGAGAAACCAAAAGATTGTGAATTTTTTTATTTATAAAAAAATTGATAAAATTTTAAAGTGGAAGTTTTTCTATAGAAAATGCTCCAGATTCTGAGGAGTTTTTCATGTAGAAAAACACTGGAATTCTGAAGAATTTTCTTGATATACAACCCATCAAATTTTGGACACTTTTTGCTATTGAAAATATCTCAGATTCTAAAGACTGCTTTTTATGAAAAAAAAAACCTCAAAGTTTCAAGACAATTTTCTATTGAAAATGTCTGAGTTTCTAAAAATATTTTCCTAACGATCTACAAACAACTCGTATTCTATAGAACAAGCTCCTAAAATCGAAAGAGTTTACATACAAATATGTTCTGAAAATCAGGTAGTATTTTCTATGGAAAAATCCTCTGGTTCCAAAAATATTTCCTGTTGTGATGTTAGCAAAACTTGCATATTCTGCAGATAATTTCCTATAGAAAAAAACTTAGATCATGAATACTAACAAATGAGAATGCGATATATTACTCAATCCAGTACTGTTACAATGAGTCCACGCCCTCGTGTCAATAAGGCCACCATTTCGCAGACGAACGTTACCTTAAGCGGGCCATACATTTGCAATATTATGGTAAAAATTTCCAAGTGGTGCAAGCATATTGACCGTGTATGTATTAAATTGAAGGTTGAGCAATATTATCAAAACACTTTTGATTTTTTTGGACAACTTGCAATATTGCATAATCTATTGCCAACACTGTGCAATTTTAATTTTGCGCTGTTTATATTTGTGTGCATTTTGAGGTTATGTTGAATACATATTTTGCTTAACATATTGTGACGATCTTTTGTTACATATATGTTGCAATTTATTGTATGCTGTGTGGCAAAACGAGAAAACATACTGTGCCATTATATTGGACTTAATATTGCAAATGTATGGGGTGCTTTATCCCTTAATAACTTTGACTTACATTGTATTGGTATAGGTAAAGGAATTCCTTTTTTCGATACAGAATTGGTTTTCTATTAATATTCATAAAAAATCCAAGTAAAATCTGAAAGTATGATTTTGAAAATATAATATCATTTTGTAACTAAAACCAAAACTTTTTTCACTTCTTTTTTAAAAGTAAACGAAGATATTTGGTATTTTGTAAAACGAGCAGTATTTTGCGTTTTTTGTCAATTGCGAGACAAAGCGATTTAAAGTTATTGCAGCGTGAATTTCACATAAAATTAATTTTTCTAAATACTAAATATTAAAAAAAAAAGATTGTAAAATTAATTCTCATCCATTTCCTAATCGGCTCAAGCCAAGTTTCTTTTTAAATATTTTAACTACAAAATGTTATAGAAAAATCTCAAAAAGCATAATTTTTTAAAAAAAATTTCGTTAATCCTTATACTAAAGTGAAAGCTTACTTTCACTGATGCTTGGTGAAGTTAAAAATTAAAAATTTATTTTTCATTGAGAATAAAGAAAATATAGGAGTTTCACATTTAACTATTTATTGTTACATTTTTTATACAAAATAAAAATGCAATTACATAACTTTTTATGGAAAAACTTTCAAAAGCTGTTACTTTTTAACTGGAGATGACAACTATTTCTTTTAGTTTGAATATGGCATAAATTTTGTGTTTATAAAATAACACAAGGGAATATACATATTTTTTAAAATTGTTTTAATAGATTATTGTTTAAGGTTTATATTAATTTACTATAGCCGAAAGAGTAGAGATGTGGCCATTTGGATTTTTGTAGTTCTGTAATTTCTGCGAGGACATCAACATTTCTTTTCTGTTACTCAATTTTTTATTTATATTAGCGGAATATATTAACCATATTTTTTTACACAAGTGGTAATTTAATGAGTTTACATGATAATTTAAATAAACGTACCTTGTATTAAATTTTTTATTTACGATCGCAGTTTTAAATTTTTTTTTTGCAATTTCTAAATATTGTACACAAATTCATTTATACTGATATTTTGCTATTTGATTATAAAATAAAATTTATAAAAACAAACTAAAGGAAATCAAATAAATTTCATATTTTACAATTTTTAAATATCAAAATAAATACGAAAAAGTTTACAAACAAAAATAGATGCTTAAGTTTAAAGGGCTTGCAAACTAAATAGTTTTCACGTGAGTGCAAATACAAGATTTCCCCTATGTAACAGGAACATATGTATGATGTTAAATTAAAACCCCTATTATTTATTTTATTTATTCGGAAATATGTTCAATTTACAAAATATGTCAAATATTTAAAGATGTTATATAAAAATATTTTATATCGTTGTATAAAATTCTATTGGAATAATATACGTTTTTAGTTTTACAAAATTTGAAGAATTTTAAAACGAAAAAACATGTAATCGAAAGCAAAGTTTCGTTTTACAAAATGACCCCATCAATTTTTTTGGTTATTTATTGTTTTATTTCATTAGCATACAATTGTTCATGTTTGCTTTAAAAAATTTGTGCTAATTTAAAGATTTTTAAATCGCTTTATTTATTCTTTGTTATTTATATTGTGGCAGGTTTATCAACATTAAATTTTGCTTATGCAAATTTTTCAAATCATGACTGGATTTATTTTCTTTTTTTTTTTTTTTGTTTTTTTGCGATTTATGTGTTTATTTAATAGCTGTTGTTATTGTTTTACCTTGCACTATCGGACGAAAAGTTGTGAATACTTTTAAAAAAATTTATAAATATATGGGAGTTTTACGTTATTTCTACAAACGAGGTCTTATGTTCTTCAAAAAATAAAATTCTTAATAAATTCCGTTATAGGCACTTGAACACTGAATTAGGCTTAAAAGAACTTGTAGCCATTTTCTTCGTCTTATTTCATACAGAGTTGGCCAAAAAAATTAAAACGGCCATACTAATCTTAAACACTCATCTGGCATAGAAAATAATATCCATTTAACCATGATTCTTAATTTGGTGCTAGTGCTATAAGTCAAACTAAAATTGTAGCGAATATTAATCATAGAGGTTCATGAGTTTAAAATATCATATCGGGTTTTTATGGCGTCGCACAGTGCTTTGTCCCATAGCCAAAATTAAAAAAAAAAATATGTGCGGAACGTTAGTGATTTATACATTTTTGAAGAGGTGACATAATAGCATAAATAAATATGAAAGAGGAATTCAATACCTTCTCTCTTTGTTAACAACAGAGGGCGCTAAAGTCAAAAAAATTTTGAGCTAAAATAGTTAAACGAAAATCAAATTTTAAATGCTTTACAAACAAAAATTGGCAAAACTTCATTTTTAAAGATAATTCTTTGAAACACGGTGGTTTTGTTATTTACAATATTCGCAATAAGCAAAAATTATTTTAAGTGAAAAATTTTTATAGAATCATATTTGATGGCATCGAAAACTTTAGAAATTTTTTGACTGGAAATCCCAAAGTTGCTTAAGTTTAGTAGAGTAAAAAAAAAAAAATATGGAAAAACATGTTTTTTTTTATTTATGATTTTAGGACACCTTGAAGCTCTTTAATAGAATTTGGAAAAAAATGAGTTTTCTTAACCGCAAATTTAAAAATTTTATACATTTTCCAAACCGTTTTACCTGAGTTTTAACAAAGCTAGAAAGAGCTAAATTTCAAGGTACCACCAAAAATTAAAATAATAACGTTTTTTAAGAAAAAAATAACTTGAAAATTAAAACACAAGCTTCGGTTTTATTTTTATAAAAAAAATTTTAAGTAAAAACATTTTGCGGAAAACCTAAAATTTTATAAAGTTTAAAGAAATTTAAAAAAGATAAAAAAACAAGTAATTTTGTTTTATGATTTAGATAGTCCATTAGGATGTATAATTTTCTGTAAAAGAAAAGTTTTAATTTTGAGCAGCAAATTTTAAATTTTTAACTTTTTCTACATATCCCAATTTTTCAATTTTATATAGATATATGTATATAAGAGCGTACCACCTTACAGGCAAAAAAAAAAAAGTGCGCCGTACATCCTCCAATATGAAGTATTTTTGCAAGGAGGTTTCAAAAAAAATTTTTTTATTTTTTTTGCCGAACGTAGGGGTCGCCATTTTATATTTTTCGTTATATCTTTGGTAATTACAGTCGGAACTTAAAGTATGATACATCGATGTTTTTCTCTCGAGGAGACCAGTGTTTTGCTCTGAGGACATTTTGACCTCAAGTATCCCGTTCTAGTAGTTACCCACCAGATCTGAGTTGCTACCACCCTAATGTACGCCCCTAATGTCAAAAAATTAAAGCTCGCAAAAAATCATTAAACTTTTGCTAAGGAAGTTTTTCGCTAAACCCAGTAGAAATTTTTTTTATATATTCGTTGCCGAACGTAGGGGTCGCCTTTTTAAATTTTTTTTATTGGATTTTAGCAAAACACTGGTCTCCTCGAGGCAAAAAAATCGATATATCACACTTTAAAATCCGATTTTAAATGCCGAAGCTATAACGAAAAATTGAAAACGGTCGGCAAAAAAAAATTTTTTTGAAATCGCCTTCCAAAAATACATCATATTGGAGGGTTTATGGCGAACTTTTTTTTTAAGGTACAGCCTAATAATAGAGTGTCCCTTAAAAATAGATTTTTGTCATTACACCCCCCCCCCCCCAGTTTTACTGGAAATGGTCCAAATGGTAGAAATCGATTTTTTTTTTGGAAAACATTAACCCGCGCCGAAAATTGGACGAAAATGTCACAATTTGGAAAAAAAATTGTATTATTATTATAAATTCCCAAAATTCGAAAATTCGAAAAAAATAATTTTTGATTTCATTTATTCATTTAATAAAGTCAAACTGATTCAGGCATCGGATATCATTAACCCACTTTAGCCTGGAATCCAAAATGACCCACGAATTTGATAAAAATGCAAAAGCGTGTTTTTTTTTTTTTAATTAATATTAAAGATTTTTTAAAATGCCTAATTTGGAGACATCGATTGCTATTTGTACCACATAATAGTTGATATTGAAGAAAAAAATAAATTGGAAAAATGATAATTCGAGTTTGTGTTTGGAGCGACTGCTTTCCAGGACATCTTACAAAAATTGCTCATTTTGGCAAAAATTTAACAAAATTTGAATGTTTTCATCAAATTTTACACAGTTTTCGGAAAAAGATAACTTAAATTTGGTTAGAGTATAATTATCTTTATATTTGTTTAAAAAATATTTAACCCTTAGTAGCCTGGGGTCAGAAAAGACCCATGAAACTTAATATTAATTATGACTACGAGATTTTAAAGCCATTAAATTGTTTAAAAAAAATCTCAACTGGATAAAAATAATTATTTTATGTAACGTTATCCACATGGGGTTAATTTTTATACTTTTGGCCAAAAACGCCCCACTAGGAAATTTACAGAATAACACCTTTCATAATTTTCGGAAAATTATCACTTTGACTGAATAAAAAAAATTTTTTCCACTTCATAAAAATTATTATTTTGAGTAACTTGATCCATATAGGGTTAATGTTCTCACTTTTCACAAAAAAAATACACACTAGGAAATTTACAGAATAACATTTGTCAGATTATATAATGAAAGCTGTTATTCTGTAAATTTCCTAGTGGGGCGTTTTTGGCCAAAAGTATAAAAATTAACCCCATGTGGATAACGTTACATAAAATAATTATATTTATCCAGTTGAGACTGTTTTTTTTTTATCAATTTAATGGCTTTACAATCTCGTAGTCCTAATTAATATTAAGTTTCATGGTAATTTTCTGACCCAAGGTCACTAAGGGTTAAATATTTTTTAAACAAATGTAAAGATAATTATAGTCTAACTAAATTTAAGTGATGTTTTTCCGAAAACTGTGTAAAATTTGATAAAAACATTCCAATTTTGTTAAATTTTTGATAAAATGAGCAATTTTTGTAAAATGTCCTGGAGTGCAGTCGCTCCAAATACAAACTCGAATTATCATTTTTCCAATTTATTGTTTTTCTTTAATATCAACTATTGCACGGTACAAATATCAATCGACATCGCCAAATTAAGCATTTTAAAAAATCTTTAAAATTAATTAAAAAAAAACACGTTTTTGCATTTTTATCAAATTCGTGGGTCATTTTTGATTCCAGGCAAAAGTGGGTTAGTGATATCCGATGAAGTCATAATTCCATATCTGAATAGTTTTGACTATATTAAATGAACAAGTGAAATAAAAAGTTAATTTTTTCGAAAGTTAGAATTTTGGGAATTTTCAAAACGTTAACGTTTTCCAAAAACAAAAAAAAATCGATTTCTTCCATTCGGGACCATTTCCAATAAAACTGGAGGGTGTACTGAACGAAAATCGGATAATCACTATTTTAAGGGACAGTCTAATGTATGTATCTAGATGTACATATATGCTGTCCCTTAAAATACGATTTGTCCATTTTCATTCATTACACTGGCGAGTTTTCATATAGAAGGTTCAAGATTGAAGACTTTAATTTTTTTTAGAAAACTTTAACCCTTGCTGAATTGCGGCCGAAAATGGCCCATTTTTGAAAAAGGAAATTGTCTATTAATTAAAAATTCACAAAATTCGAAATTTTTGCAAACACTAGTTTTTTATTTAACTTGTTCATTAAATATATTTAAAATTATTCAGATACGGAATTTTGGTTTCGCTGGATATCACTAACCCACTTTAACCTAGAACCGAAATGCCCATAAATTTAATAGAAAGAAAAAATACGGCTTTTTTTATTTATTTGTAAAATTTTTTTTAAAATACGTAATTTGGAAATGTCAAAAGCTATTTTTGTAACATAATAGTTATTATTAGAGAAAAATAATAAATTGAAAAAATGATAATTCGGGTTTTGTGTACAGAGCAACTCCTTTCCAGGACATTTTATGAAAATTGAATAACAAAAGGATAAAAATAGCATTGTTAAATTTCGTTGATGTATGTCTAAGTTGAGTTGTTGATAACAAACCCGATTTGCTTTCAACAGCCACATAAGTAGACGATTATCAAAATATTAACCCACTCAAAGGCGAAAGGCACTGATGATGGCTTTGTAGCGAAAGCCGAAAATGCGCATTCTGCCTTGCTGGTCTTATCGAATTTTTTCAATAATTTTTATTCTTTGTAATTTACTTGTAAAAATTGTATCATCTTTCTTTGATTTGAAAATAATTTAAACAGAAAGTGATATTAATTTATGATCTTGAGTCAAACTAAAATAACATTCATTTACTTAAAATAACAGATCAACTAAAAACATTTTCCCCATTCAATTGATTATTTTGTCAAAAAATGTTTTCACTAAATTTTAGCAAGTTACCCATATTTTTGACCATGGGTGTGTCATATTGAAGGTTTTGCTAAAATAAAATGACATTGCACCATTAAAAAACTTGTAAAAATTGAGCAATAATAATACTGAGAGAATGAATGAGAAAAAGGATATACGGGAGATAGTCATATCCTTGCACCGAATGAAAAAAAATTTGCCACAGAGATAAACAGTATAATTTTATAAACTATTGTAAGTTCCTAGTACATGTTAATCTTAAATCAGGCCAATTAATAGTTTTTGAGAAAAAAGGATATACGGGAGATAGTCATATCCTTACACCGAATGAAACAAGACTTGCCAAAGAGCTAAAAAGTATTATTTTACAAACTATTTTAAGCTTTTAGTGCATTGTGATCATAAATTAAGCCAGAATATTGTTTTTTAGAAAAAGGATATATGGGAGGTAGTCATGTCCTTGCCCCGAATAAAACAAAATTAACCACTGAGTTAAAGGACATAATGATAATGACCGGCAGTAACCAATTTTCGCTTTATTCTATTTATAATTGTAGCTAAAATTAAAAATTTTAGATTAAGGATATATGGGAGGTCCTTAATCTAAAAACCTTCAGTCCTTGCACTGAAACTTCGAATTTTTCTTAATTTACATGTTCTGAACCAGCACACCGAATTTCATTCTTCTACGATAACTCCTCTAATTTTGCCGATTTGCTATATGGGAACGAAGCACTGTGCGTCGCTTTCTTTAGTGCGCTCATCGTTTTACAGAAAATGTATCTGTGCTCGTATATAAGGCTTACCACACCATCTGTCCGGATAAAGGAAAAGTATTTCGTATCAATATCAAACATGTAATATTTATTGTATATTAGGATATTCGTACAAATAAAATTTGAAAACCTTGTTTAAATGTTTTAAAAAATTGGACAAAATAGGTAGTAAGGCAAAGTGGGCGTAGTTAAATATTTGCAGAGGTATCCGAAGGACTTGCTCATATTTAATAATGGTACTTAAATCTTCTTTCGTTTCTCGATTTAATCCGACTCAGCTGCCGATTATTCTTACTTAGAAATATTTGCTAATCGTATTTAGATCTTTTTTTTTCCATTTCATGACTTATTCTCCTGAGTTACTTAGAACTTTTTATTAATCGTACTTAGAACCTCTTTAGCATTTCACGACTTAACCCCGGTCACTACCCGATTCTTCTCGCGAGTTACCTAAAAATATTTACTAAAACCCTGTCATTATAACACTGTGAGACAAATGTTAGGGGTCAGTGATCGGGAAGGGTTCAAACTACCGGGGAAAGTTATATCGGTAAAAAAGAAGTTATATGGGTCCCGGCGTTTCGCTGGGTCACCCCTAGGAATCGAGATATATTTTTTTTTTGACATAACTCGAGAACCACTAGTCCGATTTTACTCAAACAATTTTAAAAAAATTAAAAATTACAATTCCTTTAATCTGTTCATATAACGTTTTTCTATATACTCAACAGTTTTGCCGGTAAAAATAAATGTATGAAGAAAAAAATATTTTTTGCCTAAAATATTAAAAAAAAGTAATAAACAAAAGGTTATTGATTTTTATGGTAGCGGTAACAAAGATTTATTTTTACCGGCAAAACTGTTGAGTATATAGAAAAACGTTATATGAACAGATTAAAGGAATTGTAATTTTTAATTTTTTTAAAATTGTTTGAGCAAAATCGGACTAGTGGTTCTCGAGTTATGTCAAAAAAAAATATATCTCGATTCCTAGGGGTGACCCAGCGAAACGCCGGGACACGTGTAACTTGTTTTTGACCGATATAACATTTCCCGTTGGTTTCATCCCATCCCGATTTTGACTGTCGCATAGTGTAATGAGTAGTATAAATAGTTTAAGATCTTGGTGAAATTAAGCTCTTTGCGATAAAGGATCGTACAATTATATTGAAACAAAAGAAACAAATTGTTTTTTTTTATTTTAAAGAGAGCAGAGCTTTGACTAACATGAACAAACTGAGTCGTATTCCAGCCAAAGACAAAACGGCCCAGCAAAATTTTTTGTTACCCCTGAATCTGTCCTAGAACAGGTCTTTTTACCACCGATTCCATGGAAAAGTTGTAGAACTTATTCATATTTCCTCGGAGTCAAAATGTAAGGTTTTGCTGTCGCAGAACAAGTTCAAAAACTGGTTCTACAACCGGATCGAAAGCAACCTCTTCTAGTTTGGAGGGAAAAAAACTGTTGCTTTTGCTCAAACAAAAATTACCGATCATAGAACATAAAGCAGAACAGGCTGCATTCAAGTACACGTTGTTCTAAAACTAGTTCTTTGCATCCGACAATTTTGCTTAGTGCGTCACATTATTTTGCCTTTGAAATACCTCTTAGAACACATTGGAAATATTTATTTGGTTTTGAGACTAATGTGCCTATTCCTACTTGTAATCTTTTTTGACTGTCATAAGACTACTTTAAATACTGAAGGTCTAACTAAGAGCTACAGACTTTTCGTAAGAATAGACACATAAATTTAAAACTGTCAGTTATTTCGTACGTTTTTGGCCCGATAGTGTATTATTGTAATATTTTTATTTGTATTCCGTCATAATTTATATTACAAAATATGGATTTAATGTCACTGCATATAAACAAAACAAATTTACATATAATTTATATTATTATTTATGAATTTTTCTTTCCTTCAAATAAAATTAATTTGAATTTAAAATATTTAGGATTTTAAATTCGTTTATATTAAATAAAACACAAAATTATGCATAACATTTTCTTTTGAAAAAAAAAAAATCATTTATGTAAATATTATTGTTAACATCATTTCCTTTTGATATGATACAAAAAAACGGCATTTTATTTGAAAAGAAAATTGGTGCAGAAATGCTTGAATAAACTTAATATTATGATAATGTTTTTGGAAAGATTTTTTAATTTACTAATCACAGTGTCTCCACAATAATCATTTTATTTAATTCAAAACATTAACATGAATGAATTCGAAGGGGGAGGATTAAACTGATATCGAAATTCATTCATAAACAAAAGTTTTGTGGTACGAATAACGTAATCATTATTAATTTCGTTTGCCTTGCTTGGTAAATCATATTGGGAAATTTGGCGTTTGAGCAACATTTTGGAAAATATTACGTATCCGTTATGGCTCTGAAACTAAAGGCATTATTTTTGGCATTGATTAAGAAAGCGAAAAGGCAACCATGTATATATCAGGTATGGAAAAGGCTCTCGAGTAGGCCAAAATTATGTATTTTTTTCTAAAAACAAAAATGTTGCAACTAAAAAAAAAAAAAAATAAGGAGCTTATAATACTGGAAAGGGTCATAGACATTACTAGAGTTTTCTAAATCGATTAGAGTTTTTTTTTTAAATTGAGCAGCTCTTAAAAATAAATTTCATAGAACTTTTTCAACGGAGCAGCTCGTTTATAAAATTTAATTCAGCTATTCAAAATAATTTAGTTATTAAGGCGCATTTACGTGCAGGAGAAATACACTCATGGCAGGAAGTTTAGGGACAAAGATAATTTGGAAAATATTTCTTTACCCATTAGTATTTTTGAAGCGGGTGTTTTATCATTGGAAGATATTTCCAATGTGCTTACTAAGTGTAATATGGCGGATGATTTTTTAGAAATAGATCGGGTATTTTAGAAAGTAAATGCATGGGAATTTTCGGTGGATTTTTAAACACAAAATTGCGGACAAAATATATTTTAATGTGTAAATTCATAAATACTTTATATATAGGAGGCTTATGAAACAAATTTTGTACAAAAATTATATAGATTATTTTTAATTAAGTAAACGGTTTCTGTTAAATTTTTAATCAGGGAGTTATTTTATCCCGGACGTTATTTAAAAATTCCAGAATCATATTTTCAATATTTAAAATAGCCAATCTAATATTGGAGATTTTAAAAGTGAAATCCATATTGAATAAGGCATTCTTAATTTAGAAAATATTATATAAGATTCATATTAAACATCGCCAAATTCTTTCGAAAAAATAATTTTTAAGGAAATCGATAACTTTTTAGAACTTATTGGATTTAAGTTTAGGTTTAAAAATTCTCACGGCAGATCCCAGAGCTGTAAATGAATCATATTTTTTTTTTTGATTTCAATTCATTACAAATTAGCTAAATTTTTAATTAATTCTTTTCACCAAGGAAAAGAATCAAATGAATTTGGCGAAAATGAATTGCAATTTATATACAATTCAAATATATTGGCATAATGCATTGCAATTCATTTCGCATTCAAATTGAATTGATTTTGAATTAATTCAAATGAATTAAAAATTAATTGCAATCAATCGAAGTAAACATGGTGTTGGAAGAACTCAGATTCAGAACTTTAATGAAATTATTATATATTACGATATCTAATTATATATTTAAAATAATATTAATTGAAAACATAATTTGCAGATGCTATTCACAGAAAATGGTTTAATTTTTTAAGATCTGCTAAAAAAAAATTTACCTATAAGTAAATCAAATTGAGTTAAAATAAAATAAAATTTTTTTGTGCCCGAGCTGGGTTTCGATAGTAGGGTCTCTCAGGTAATATGTGACTATATATAATTATATATTAAACACATAGAAAACGTGGGACCATATATAATCATATCTCAAATTATATTGTTAATCTTGCACCATATATGGGAATATATATAGTTATATCTTATAGCATTTAATATAATATATAATCATATATAAAAATATCTTACATCATACAACCAACAAATTTTTATAAGAGGGCATACATTACTATATCTTAAAATAATGGCTTATATGCCACCAAATGTGATCATATATTATGTTATATCCGGGTGAAAAATGTCCATATATGAACATTTATGGTTCAACCATATATGTATGGATCCGAAAAATGAGGTAACACCTAAGTATGTGTTCATATATGGACATATATGAACATATACATTTATTAAATATATGCGAATACATGCGAACGTTGCCGTCCTTTATTATAAGGTTGTACGATAGATATAAATTTATGTATGACATTCAAATTAGGCGCTACATATGTTCCATTTTTTATTCATGGCATTAAATATAATTCCATATTTATCCAAATATGAGTTCCTTTTACATACAGTGTTGGCAAATTTAATAGGAACGATTCAAGTTTTGTCTAATTTTTTTTTCGTTGCCTTTATTTTTAAAAATCAAAATAGTGGCTAAATTCGACCCGGGAGGCAAATATGTGGTTTAGAATATTGTGCAGAATTTTAACGTAATGTCTGTTTTTTTATTTTGTCACTTGTTTAAAGTGGGCGTGGCTTTCAATGAAAAATTAGCAATATCGACCTGTTATCAAATTACAGAGTAAAATTTAGCGAGTACTGATCGGATCTGTACAAGCTGTATATTTTTGGAAATCCTACAAAATTTCCTTAACTTCTGCATTATCTTCATCTAGTTGGAAAAGGTCATATTTTCAAAAGCATTTATTTTTTTTTTATTTATAAAAAAAACTTATGAAAATTACTTATTTTTGTAAAATTTGATTTTTTTTTTAATTAAATGGTAAACAGTTATCCTACACTAAAAAAATTGTTTCGTTATTGTTAATAGTTATTTTTACATAAAAATTTAAATTTTTATGTAATATTTTGAAATAAAATGGATGAAATTTTTTTTGGGTTTTTTACCGGGGTGTTTAACATTTGAAACATTTTTTTAATATTTTTGTAAATATTAACAAATAAGACTTATTTATTTATCCAACGATATATAAAATGTTTATATAATTTATTCCATCGAGTCAAAATAATGCACTCAAAACAGACATCTCAGGTTAAAATTTAATATTCGATAATTTTTTTCATGCTTAGTATTTAGTTATTTGTAAGGTTGTTCCGAAACCCGCTCACCGAGGCTTATTTAGTGAGGATACTAGAAAAACTACTCCAGAAAAAATTTCAATCGAAGAATTTTTAAGCTATCCCTGGCCCTTTAAAATTTTGAATGCGATTTACAAGGGGGACGAATAGCTTTTTTGGCTTATTTTGAAAATACTGGCTCTTAAATAACTGTATTTCTGGAAAATGTTAATAGAATCGTAATCTAGACTGAATTAGTTTACTTAAAAGGCATAAAAATCCGAAATCGGTTGGAAAATATTGAAGTAATTGTAATTCGCCCAGAACATTGTAGGGTTAAAATGGGATATATTACTTAGCTTTTAAAACCGTGGATATAAAAATTAATGAAGTAACCCCCCTTTTTGCAAAAAACTGCCATTTTCAGGACACGCTTAAAAGTTTTGACTTTAAAAAACTATCACTTCTAAATGGTTGTAATTGAAAATAGTTTTCATTGTGAAATTTAGAAAGGTCGTGAAAATGACACAACAAAATTTCAAACATGTTATTCTGATAACAGAGTACAACACTAAAAATGCATCGGGCATGCGACATATCAATTCTGATAGACTCTAGGATAAATATCACGAATGCGAACACCAAATTTAAAAATTAGCTCTAGTTTTTGAAATATTTGCAAATATAACTTTTACCAAAAAGTCAGGTTTTTCATTCAAATTTCTTATTTATTCGTATACCTGACTAACTACGGATAATTATACCCTACACCACTATGCGGTCAGGGTATTATAAGTTTGTGCTGATGTTTGTAACACCAAAAAATATTGGTCCTAGACCCACCTTATAGTATACCGATCGGCTCAGAATTTTTTTTTATTTCGATTTAACGATGTCCGTCTGTCAGTCCGTCCGTCTGTCTGTCCATGCATTATTGTGCGCACTCTACAGGTCGCAAATATTAAGATATTTTGATGAAACTTGCTACACCGACTTATGTCGGCCCATGGACGACGCCTATTCATTTTGGTTAAAATCGGTCCATGTTTAGACCTAGTGGCCACATAAGGGTCCTACCAAAATTATATTGTTTATACGCTGCAGATCGTAAGTATTAAGATATTTTGATGAAATCTGGTACACAGACCTATGTTAACGCAGCCTATTGATTTTGGTGAACATCGGTCCATGTTTAGACCTAGTGCCCATATAAGGGTCCCCCTAAAATTGGCTTGGTTACAAACTGCAGGTCGCAAATATTAAGATATTTTAATGAAATTTGGTGCGCTGAATCACATTATAGAAAATTTTGACACAAGTCCCATTTTAACCCATTCGAATTTCGGATCCAAACATTAGTTGGCTTTTAACCAGACTGGTGTAGGGTATTGTATAGTCGGCATGCCCGACTTTAACCTTTTTACTCGTTTTTAATATGGTTTAAAAGTATAGACTTTGGACTTTTGGAACCATACCAACTTATTTTTGTTAGATAAAGGATCTAGGATATAATTGCAATTCAAATGAAAACTTCACTTACTTTCCTATTTTGCAAATAAATTAAAATCCCTTAATCGGATTTGTAAAGTCTTAACACATGTTGCAAATTCATATTCCACTAAATTATTTTTGTCAAAAAAATCACAACTTTTGCATCATTATTTTCCGAAAATTCAATCTGAAACACAAATTTTATCGCCAATTTACAAAAATGTATGTTTTTGTTAAAGTCGATTTCATTTAAAATTTTGAGTGGCAGTATGCTTTGACTTGGTTTCTTTTTGGAGCTTTCTGATTGGTTAATTGATTTTCAACCAATCAAAATATTTGAAAATATAAATATTTTTGTAGGGTTTTCATACACAAAATGAACAAAACCGTATGTTTAACAATAAAACGGACTAAATTTGAAATGTACTTTTATAGTACTTTTTTGAAATTGATTAGAAAATATGTGTGTTATATATTTCAATGGTTATATCTGAGTTTTTTAATTTCAGATTCGTCACAGACTCTTTAATTTTTAGAAATTGAAAAAATCAATATTTTTCAGCTTTAGCCAATTTTTACTTAAAATTGAAACACAAAGTGCGAATTTTTTTTTGATAAATTAAGTAGCATGAAATGTTTAGTAATGGTATAAATTAAAAAAATGGATATTCCTTTCACCGCAGATTAATTATTAACGTGAAAAAAAGAGAAATTTCAACTTCAAATGCATATATAGAGAATATTATCGCAGCTGTCAAAACTTGCGATATATCAAATTAAGGGGAATATTTCATCCTATTAAAATTTTGCAAAGAATAGCGTTCATACTTTTAATTTTGTATTTTTTTGCAAAAAGTTTATTACACAATTGAATTTTTCTGCAAATACGGGTTTGCAAATATTTCTTAAACTATAGCTAACTTTAAAATTCTAGTGGCATATTCGTGATCTACGTGCATCAAATTTTTTTATTTTGTTGTACTGTGTAATGAAAAACTTATTGGGAAAAAACCTAAAAAAGTCAAGGTAAAAATTAAGATTTTGAAGTTTAAAGTTAAATATTTTTTAAACTAAAAGAGACACTGTGGTACTTGAAGCATGTTTTTTATTTATCTTATAATCTAGATTTCAAAAAGTCTAAAATCAGCAAAATCGGTTCACATTTGTAAAAGTTGTACGACAATAAAGCTTTTGTATACCCGAGATGGTCAACTTTGACACCCTGTAGCACATCCTGTGATAAAACAGGATGGCTACAATACTAATTTTCTAAAAGCCTAGATCTTTCTCTTAATTTCCTCTGGATATTTTTTTCCGATTGGAGCAGTAGCTTAGATGCTCAATAATTATTACCAATTTTTTTTGGTTTGGTACCACTGTGCCATACCACTGTGCGTAAAATAAATTTTTAACCGATAGATTGCGTTCCCACTGCATCAAACTGTAATTTAATTTATTTTATCTAAGTTGCCAAATTGGAGTGATAAATTGCGACGTTACAACCCAGCAAAATCTCAGTAATGGGTGCTCATTACTAATATCCAAATAATAAGCAGTAGAATTAGGATCTACTACATATAATTCGGTGTCAAAACTCATTATTTTTGTTCGACAAGGTAGTTTTTGTAAGTAGTTGTCCACATTCGCTGCAGGAAAAAACACACAAAATGTGTGCACCCGCTTACCCGCTTCATTATAAAAATATATAAAATAAGTAGTTACCAAAATAATTAGTTATTCGGGTGCTAATAAGCGGTTAAAAAATAAGTAGTTACAAGTTGTTAAAAAATAAGGTTAACTCACATACTTATTAGTGGTTAAAAAATAAGTAGTTACCAATATGAAATTATATTTGTAATTAAATAAGTAGTCACGCGTAAGCTAGACTGCTTATAAATACGTCTTCGTCTAACAAAACTAACTAGTACTGACGGCGAATTATAAGCAGTAAAAAATTTTATTTTCATTATATAACCACTTATTTGGTAATGAAAGTATTTCCTGGGAAGGGGGTAAAAAAGATACAAATTTGGACAAAATATCATGTCAATTAATACATTCTTTTATTTTTGTCAACTTAAGAAGAGTTACTGAAATTATGTTTGTTCATTTTTCTAAATAAAATAATAAATAAATAATAAAAAATGCAACAAATTTTATATTTTTTTACATAAAATTTTCTCCAATTAATTGATTAATTTTCAAATCTTATTCGATTAATTGGTTAAGAAACAAACCCGAATAATTACTTGTACAATTAATCGATTACAATAAATATTTGATTAATTGTATGCGCTATTATTTACTCACTATGTGTTATATTAAACAAAAACTTACCCATTTTTTTGTAGTAAATTTACAAGCATTTTTTAGAGTGTACATTTTAGGTCAACAACATGGGGTATCGCGTTCCAAGAAAATACCCCATATATAATTGTGAAGCTCAATTATCGCCATGTATAAACCTGTTCAACAATTTAAGATTATTTTATTATAAAGAGAGGGCGTATTAAGTTTTCTAAAGATTGTTAATGTATTCCTCAACAGGATTTGCAAGCTATACTAATACATACATATATTTGCACTGTAGCACCCTTAAAAAAAGTTTTAATATTTTTTTAATACCTCGTGATTCATTTTTAGCTACATAAAATATTTACCTGCAATTGTTGCGTAAGAATTTGAAAACAATATTTTTGTTTTAAACATTTCTTGTTTGAATTTTACTGTAAAACATTTATCTGAATTTCACCTGTTTGTTGTCTTTTCTACAATTATAACTAGAAAAGAGAATAGTTGCTAAAATGAAATATAACTTTATTGTTATTTACACTTGCAGTGAAAGAAAAAAACAAAGTTTTGACTTACCTAGAAAAAAAAAATGTGGAAAAACCAAGATTCATACTAATGCAAAAAGTAGCTACAATTAGTAATTAGTTTTAAAAGTACTTTTAATTTTGTTAAGGACTTTTTATTTTGTGTTACAAAAAATTACTAATTCTTGTTGTTTTCTCTATTTCTTTTTACAGTGGGTGCAACAAACATGTAGACTGTTTTCTCAGCTGAAGTTAAAAGTTTATTCCTTCTTGTTAAATATTTACTCTATAAAAACAATGAATGTAGTAGTATAGTAAACTATATTAACCCTTATGTTAACAACTAAGACTGTTGCTACTTAAGAAAATATTTTTCTTAGCTTTATGCCCTGAAAGACATATTCAGTGGTATAGATGGCAAGTGTAATAGTAGAAGATGTAGCAGTGTTACATAGTAGTTGAAGTAGCAAAACTCATTTATGTTAAATGTAATTTAATAGAGTTTCTTTCTATCCTTACGATGAGTTTGTAGGTACAGAAACTCTTAACAGGCTTATGCCAAATAAGAAGGACACCGAATAATGTTTGTTAGAGCCATCTTCTTTAATGGCATAATAACACAAACACCGTTTAAGTTATTCTGTTGTTGATGTTTATGTTGTGGATGCTACACTATGCTGCAGCTGCTGCTGCGAACCTATGACGAACAATATTCAGGTGAGTTTAAAGTTTGTTTAACTTAGTTTACAAAAAGTGACTTTTAATGGCTTTGGATAAAGTGGCTTTGGCAAATGACTAAGGAAGAAAAGTAATAATTTCTAAATGCTGTTTCTGTTGTCATAAACTGTGTGTGTCTTTAAAATGTAGTAAAGTTTTGTTTTGATAAAAAAAATATATATGTAAACCGTCTCCTAAGAAAATTAAAATAAAAAAAAAAAAAATAATTATGCTAGAATAGTTTTTTAAAAGTTCACAATTTTAAAATTGTTTTACTAAAGTCATTGGAATTATTTTTTTTATTATTTGACAAACACGTAAATTATAATTAGCAGATATAATATATTTTTTTAAGCGTAAGTGACTTAATTTTTTATTTATGAAAACAATTTCATTTGACTGATTCCTTTTAATAATTTTTAATTAGAAAAATGTGCATAATATTTAGTTTATATGTAAATAATTTTTCAAATCTGGTAAAAACAACAAAATTCTAAAATATTTGTGGAAATAAATTCTTGGATAAATAAAAATAAAAATCTAAGGTTGACATATTTTTTTTTCATGTGCAACCGAAAAGTTTTAGGGGTTAAAAAGTTGGGGTAAAAAAAAATAAAACGAAAACTCTTTGGGAGGCCTATTTACCGTTGAATAAAACACGCTTAAGCATGCTTATTTGTTTATGGTATAAAACAAAATATCAAAATTTTAAGTGTTTTTTTTGTGGGGACATAAACAGGGTGAAGGGTCAAATACACATATATTAATCCTTATAATATTTAAGTGAGAGGGATGTTTCGGTTTCTTCGATATTCGAAAATTTCGATTTCACAATTTATTTTACAACAAATAGAAAAAAAAATTATGAGAAAAACTTTCCTAGAACCAATGCATGACAACTAATGCATTTTCAAGTGCTACCAAGCACTATCATCAGATTGTCTTTATGAAGTTCTATCTAAGTTATAATGTAGATTTTAGTTTTTGTGTTTATCTTAACTTCAAAGTGAAAAACATTACAAGAAATAAACTCAAATATTTTTCCTTAGTTATTTTTATTACAACAAAAATTTTATTAATTTTAAAATTAAAAAATGTTCGACATATCCCCATTCAAACAAAAAAGCCTTGCCTTGTACCACTTGAGGTACATTCCTTGTGAGTGTCAATTACATTTCGATTGTAAGTACCAAGTAAGTTCTAACTAGCAAACCGTTCGCGAACGATTTTTGCAGAAAATATTTACAACAACGAAAGAGGAGTTCGCGACATGTGATCAGGAGGTTACGCCAAAGAGTTAGTTTGTACTTCCTGGATTATATGTTTCATGACTTTATTTTCTTCAATAAATGTACTTATTAAAAGTACAGAAGGTCCACTGCAATTAGAGAACACATTCAGGGATTTCCCTCGCGGGATTCCCGGGAAATTAAGCATTTTTCAGTTCCCGCATTCCCGGGAATTTGGACCGGAAATCCCGGGAATTCAAAAATTGCAGTTAAAATAATAAAGTTAATTATGTCGAATGCATGTAACATATTTCTCTATTTACAATAATTATGTTTTTAACGAAACACAATGCATCCACAGTTGTAAAATTTACAAAATATAATAGATTTAATACTAAAATTCTAGTCAACTTTATCATCTCATAACTCACCCTGTATAAAGCAGGGTGACTGACAACGCATTTCTCGATGCGAAAATATCTCACATTAGATGCAGGAACGGATTGCAGATCAACTAAAATCGATGGTAAATTATTTCCCGTAATTTTTAAAAGTTTTCTAAAATTATTTTCTGTATTAATTTTTTTATTTTTTTTTTTTTTTTGACGCAAAAATTTTTTAGTCTAAAAATTTGTTTTAGTTTATTCAATTTTTAAAAATATTTAATTAAGGTAAATGAATGTTTCTTTAGTTTGACTCTAGATCATAAATTAATATCACTTTCTGTTTAAATTATTTTCAAATTAAAGAAAGATGATAAAATTTTCACAAGTAAATTACAAAGAATAAAAATTTGAAAGAATTCGATAAGGATAAGAATACGTGTTTTCGGCTGTCGCTACAAAGCCATCATCAGTGTCGTTTGCCATATAATTTCTGATATAAAATCAATTCTTTCCTACTACGAAAATTCCGAGAAAAACCACCTGAACTTTTTCTCGATCATGAAAATTTGAGGTCCTTAAGACTTTTTATTTATCAAAATGTTTAAACTCTAAAATATTTTCTAATCTATTTCGGGAATTCAAAATAAATTTTCCGCTTTCCCGGGAAATCAAAAAGTGCCGGATTTTGCATTCCCTAACTGCAATTCAATATTTTTTCATTACGTTTTTTTTCAAAGTTGTATAAACAGAAATTGTTCATCATTTTTGTTTTATTTATATTTAAAAATAAATAAAAATAAATACTTGTAGTTTATTTAACCTTCTTTTTCTATTTTAACTGCACAATTTTCTTGAGCTTAAGGTTTTGATTTTTATATATAAAAAGTTTTTTTATTTTAATATTTCGCTACTCCAATGTGTAGCATCTTCAGGATATAACAAAAAATAAATATTGAATTTAAGCAAATTAATTATAAATATAAAAAAAATGATTTAAAAAAAAAAATTTTTTTATTTAAAAAATTTTTAATTAAAAAAAATTAGTCCCGCCAGTATCCCAATCTCTACTTTGTATCACTTTTAGAGCAGCAAAGGCAATACCCAGCAAAAAAATGTAACGCATGCTTTACAAACTACTTCTTCGCTTCTTCAAAAGTATGTTTTAGTGTATTTTTACTGCTCTTTTAGAAGTAATTCTAAACAGCATCCCAAAAATCACTTAAGTATTGCTTTTAAAACGTAATTGCTCTGAAAGTGATCTTAAAAAGTGATTTTGATTTGTTTCCAAACAGATGATCGCGGGTTCCATTCCTGGCAGGGCCAATATTTTTTTCACTTTTTTTTTGCTTTTATAATTAATTTGTTCAAATTCAATATTTTTTTATTTTGAAATTTTTAAAAATATGTAGAATTTCGTTTTTTGTAACCATAAAAGTACTGAAAAAATATTGAATTGCAGTTCACCTTTTGCACGTTCAATTCCTGGCGGGGCAACGATTTTTTTTGTTTTTTTTTTATTTATTTAATTTTTTTTAATATTTATAATTTATCAGCCTTACTATCAATATTTTTCAAAGGTATATTTTTGTTAAAGTCGATTTTATTTTAAAGCAAAGGTTTTGCTTTAACCGTACTATACAAAATATTTAAAATAAACCTTTTAAAATAATGCCAATTGAGAACCAAAACAAAATATTCAAAAATAAAAAGGAAATTTGTAAATAAATGTAAACAAAATTTGAAAACAATAAAAACAAAATACATGAACACAAAAATTAAAATAATATTCGACTTTTGTGATTTAAAATCGACGTTTTCTTTTTTATAGTAAAGGTGTATATGTTTAAATATAATATTTTGCATTTAAGGAATTAAATATGCTAAAAATCCCAAACGTATTTAACAAATTGTGAAAAATAATCTGTTGTAGGCATGTCCCTATCCGGATTTCATTCTTGCCTAAGGAAATCGTCAGGGTACGACGTTTTTAGAATTTCTGGAAATATTTGTTAACGGGGGGACATGACATTCGCGGCAGAGAAAACAGACCTTTTTTTTAAATTCATAACTTAGTCAAAAACAAACATTTTTCCAAATTTTTACAAAAAATTCACAAAAATATATTTTTCGCTCAACATGATTTTATAGAGCTCCAAACTTGCGGCAGAGAAAAAAACGGGGCCTCGTGGTTGCAGCGCTGGGAGTCGCAAAAATTGTCCAATCTGGAAAAAAAATTAGTTTTTTAAATCCTAACAAAATTGGTTATCGTATGACACGAGCTGTTTTTTAAATTTTTGATGATGTTCCAAATTTGAAAGTGTGTTTTTTCAAAAAAAAAAATATTGACTTTAAAAATTCATAAAAAATCGAAAAAAAATAAAAAAAAAAGCTCGTGTCATACGATAGCGAATCAAGTTTAAAAAAATACAAAAAAATGAACCCGCTAGTGCAGTAACCAGTACGAAAAACATGGTTTCGAGATAAACGCGGTCAAAGTTTGTGTATATACCAGCTGCCGTACGTAAAATTAAAAATGCGCTCTCACTAATCCGCCTGTAACTTTTGAACCCGTAGGAATTTTTACATGAAATTTTTTTTCTTAGAATCTTAAGAATATTTGCTAAAATACAAAATTATAAAAAAAGTCGATTTCAAAAAACGGCCAATGTTAAGTTAAATTACAAACTCAATGAATTAATTTAATTTTTATTCCTTAAAAAAATATAATTTTAAAAATAAAAATAAATTTTTTTAACAAACAAATATAATATTTTTGCAAAAAATTGTTGCAAACCTCCAATTTATTAAAAAAAAAAAATCCTTTGTATTAGTTCAAAAAATACAGAAAAAATGTTGAAGTGGGAGTACTTCACTCCTATAACAACTCAATGATAAAATCATTAATGCTTCTATTAAAAACAGGTACATCATTTTAGCAAAAATTTTACATATCGCCATCGTGTTTGTGGGTCATTTTGGCAAAAAAAAACCTTCCGCACCAAATGCAATTTCTAAAAATAATTTTTTGCTCGGGGATTTTCTTAATTTACATAACGAATTTTTACAAGAATTTTTGTAAACGACAAATAATAGCCGTTTTTTCTAATCACTTGGATTTAATAAATCCAAAAAGTATTTCTAAAAGTGCTCAACAGATGGGGTTAGGTTTTTCCTATTTTAAAAAAATTTTCTGTCTGACACTTCTTTCACCCTAATTTTTAATACCGAATTCGATGATGAAGGATTCTACTTTAACTTTTAATTTATAATTATATTTTACATAAAACAGCGATAAACAGTCTGTCTTTTCAGTTTTATCACTTCAATTTATATTTTTACACAATTGAAAAATTCCATTGCAATATTTAATATTCACTAATTGGATTTAATTAAATTACTTACTGTAGAGTGAAAAATTGCCATTTCTATTTGAGCTATTTCTCCATGTCCAAGATGAAAAATATGTATTTGGTGAGGTGTAGTTTTTTTTACTAAACATATTTCATAAAAAAAAATTTAAGAAAAACCTTTTATTTCTTAGTTTTTCAATTTTTTTGTTTCTCTTCTAATTTTCATTCGTATTTTTTCTGACATTAAATTAATAGGCTGTTTCATATATTTGTGCTTTTTTTGTGGATTTATTAAATCCAGCTTTTTTTTTGGATTTAGTAAATCCATTTTTTGTATGAAAAATTCTAAATCCAGGTGATTAAAAAACACGCTAAATGCATCCAAAAGTCCCTCCATAAAGGTTTGGTATTTTTTACCGTAAATAGCTTTTACTACGCACCGTTTGAGTCTCATTTGTTTAAAACTTCGCAGCAAAATTTTAATTAAACGAAAAGCATATATGTCAAATTTCAATCCTTTTGGTGCGGAACCTTTTTGGCAGTAGCGAAAAAGTAAGATTGCGTTTCTTAATATTTTTTTATGGCCTTTTTGGCTAGGGCCTGTAAAATTTGATATATGCAAAAAATAACCAAAAAATCATAACCCCAATCTAGATCATTAATTTTAGGGCTTTTTCTTTTGCTTTGAAATCTCTTTTTTGGCTGGGTATCAAAGAATAACTCAGAAGTAGAGAGCTTTACTAGCAAACTTGTGGTCGACAGTTCGGTAACCGGTGAAGGCTATAAAAATTTTTTGAAAATAAAAAAATATATTTCTTTTGTAAAGAATTTTTATGACGGAAAAGTGCTTTTTTGCACTCGTTCAAAAAGTACTAATAAAATATTGAAGTAGGGTACTGCTACAACTAGATGATTAATTGTAGTGCTTTTTCTAATGCTTTGCGTCTCTTTTTTTTTGCTGAGTTTAACCAAAATGAAAGAGAATGGAATTAATGAAGATAAATCGGTCATCAATTCCATCTATTTCAAAACTGGTACTGACTGCAAATTCAACTTTTTGTTCTGTTTTGTTATTTTTAATTTACATAAGTTCAATTAAGTAGTATTGGGTCATTGTTTTCACATTTGTTTCTTTAATTCGAGGTGTCGCGGAATCGGTCAAACGAAATTTTAAAAACTCAACGAGTTTTAATAGACCGAATATTATTCTGAAAACAAAATCGTGAAAAGGAAAGAACAGGTTTCTTTATTAAAATTTCTGCTTAATAATTGTGCAGGGCTGGAATTGAACTTGTTTTCAACTTGAATTCCAGTGAAATTGATTATAGGGAAATATTAAATTTCAAATTAATTTTTTGGTATTAAGACCTGCTAACTTTTAATACTTAACCATAGTTATTAATGTCAAATTCAATAGGGGCATATCTGTGGTTAAACCTTTACTCTTGTTATTTATTTGATAAGTTTCTCACCCTAAAAGTAATAAAATTTAGAAAATATTATCATGACAATTTCTTAAAACACAATTATATTTCAGCTTTAAACTTGACAAGACCAAAAATAACTTGACCATCAAGGCCATTTCAGGCCGATGTGTTAAAAGTCATATCCCTAACAAGTGTATGTATTTGTTAGCATTTCCAAACAATATTTAATAAATATTATTTTAACATTTTTAATCGATTTTCCATTTTGATAAGTTTCGCATATTGTGATAACTTGGCGAAAAATTTAGAACGTTGAAAAGGATTGTGGTTTTTATTTTTTGGTTTTCTTTTTATATTTCCATGGTATGCGTTTGGTTGTAGTGGGTGTGGTTGAAATTGTTTTTTATTAGAGTTGAATTAAAAACAAATGTATATATATGTATGTATATATAAAAATTGATTTTTTTGTTAAGCTAAGGAATTAAACAAAAATAACAAAAATATTATACCGGTGGTCATAAACTGACTTCTTTAAACGTGAATTTTTTAAAGTTTAGGAAAATATGGTCTTGTATCTTTCAAAAATGATTAATCATTCCTACACTCACAATATATTTTCAATAACCGATTGAGGTTTATTTAAAAAGTAATAGGTAAAGTTTGTTTTCAATTGAAGAATCAATTAAAATATATTGAAACATATTGTTTAACTTTTTTTGTCAACCAATAAAAAACAAACCAGAAAAAATATGTATCGTCTGTAGGAGTTGTTATTTTCAGTCAAATATTCTATTTTTAGATTTCTATTTTTAGAAAAAAATTATTTAAATAATTTCGTTGTTTTCTGTTTTAAAACAAAAAATTCAAATATTTTCGGTTTTCTTTTTTGTTAAAATAGTTTGTTTATACCCAGCCAGCAAATTCGGAGCGCTCATAAATAAGATTTTTAAATGGCTCATAGAAATGATTATTGTTTTTTTGAAAACACTCTTTTTTTGGTAGAAAATATGAACCCTCAGAAAACAATCCAAAAAGTTGTCTCTACAATCTAAAAAGCTGTCTCAAAACGAGGGTTCATTTTTCGGACTCAAAGAAGCTTCCAAAATTATTTAAATTTATGAAGAAAACACATGAACTTTTGTTATTGAAGCTTTCCAAGATTGGTATTCATTCTAATATGCTTAGTTGGTTCCGTCATTATTTAATTGGCAGATGTGCTACAGTCTCTGTAGATGGAGTTTGCTCGGATTATTTTATACCAACTTCTGGTATTCCTCAAGGCAGCATTCTTGGACCGTTGTTATTTAACATTTTTATTAATGACATTAGCAATTGCTTTAAAAATTCTCAGTTTTTAATGTATGCTGATGATCTTAAAATTTTCAAGCCAATTTATTCCGTCGGTGACATTTTTGACCTTCAGGAAGACTTAAATAATGCAATTTCCTGGTCAGATCGCAATGGTCTACCCTTTAATATTAAAAATGTTATAGTATGTCTTTGCATAGACGTCGAAATATTCTCATTTCTGAATATAAAATGAATGGTCATGTATTAACATCTGTGGATGAAATCGTGGACCTGGGTGTAGTTTTTGATGTTAAATTATCATTCACTAGTCATTTAAACTTCATTATTCCCAAAGCATATTCTCTTCTTGCATTTATTAGACGCAATTTGGATAAATGTTTTGATCATTTTACAAAAAAGGTTGTTTATACATCTTTTGTTAGATCTAGATTAGAATATGCTTCTTTTATATGGAGTCCTAATGCTGCTTTTCATATAGCCCGTATTGAGAAAATTCAAAGGAAGTTTATTAAATTTGCGCTCCCATTTTTAATTAATCATAATTCTTTTGATATTCCATCTTTTTTAATTCCTTCTTACGAGGATAAATGTGAATTTATTTCTTTGCGAACTCTTGAAACTCGTCGGAAAATTGCGGCCTTAACATTTTTGCATGGTATTATTTGTGGTATTATTGATTCCCCTGAATTGTTAGATTTAATTTCAATTTATGTTCCTCCAAGATGATTTAGAAATGTAAGTAAGTTTTTCCACATTGATATACACGCTACTCAATATGCTCTGAATGAACCACTTAATAAATCTATGAGGTTATTTAATATGTGTTGTAATCATTTAGATATAAGTGTTTCTCAATCTGATTTTAAAACCTTATTAAATAATATATTTTAAATTAGTTTTTAAGATGCTAGTCTGTAAGGATAAATTGTATCCATAGACTGAAATTAAATAAATAAAAAATAAAATAAAATAAAATAAATAAAATTTCGATTTTATACGTTCTTTTTTCTGAGTCATTTCTGAGTGCACAGGGGGCTCTTTTAGACGGACCACTTTCATAGGAAATAGTGGAAAAATGGTTATGTTTTTGGAGCTCATTTCTGAGTCATTAATGATCATCTTTGTTTGCTGGGTATACAAAATTATTTCAATTCAAATTACAAGAAATTCTTTACTCATACACACAAACATATCCAATAAAAATATGAACGTGTCTGTTGTGTATGGTGTAGTGTTTTGAAAATCGAAACAAAAAAAACTTTTCAAATATGAAAAAACAAACCACAAAATCGTTTTCTTTTACGTTTTGTCAGTTAAAAAATTGATGATTGTTTTAAAAGACTTTTCAATAATTTTTATTTCTTTTCTGGATTGTTTAAACAATGTTTTAAAATAAAAAGCAAAATGCCGTTTTCTTAATTTTGTTTTCAATTAATTTAATATGAATTTTAAATTATTTTTAACGAAAAAATATTGTGAGTGTGTGTTTTTACTAATATTTTACCTAAATTCAGATTTGCTAAATTCAACAAACAATGTATATAATTGTGTTTTCAATTAATTTAATATGTATTTTAGGTTGTTTTTAAGGATAAAATATTGTGAGTGTATCTTGAACTAGAAATATAGTTTAATATAACTGGGGAAACCAAATGTTACGCGACAGTATAGTTATAGTGACCTCGAGCTGGATTGTTTATTAAATAAATCAGATAATATATTTCTTATTGATCATATTATGATTATTTGGGAATATATTATGGTCAGTAGGATCAATGCTTGTTTTAATTATATCATAATTTTTACTCTGCTTCCTTTGTGCCTAGACGGTAAGCTGTGTCAATTCATAACCATCATTTTGTTATTTGTATTCAATATATAAAATAACAATTCATATTTTATCTATAGACAAAAAAAAAAAAATTATGTACATAATGATTAAAAAACCACATTTATTTTTATTGCAAATTTAACACATATAAAAATTATTCCAATGAAATGCCGCCAATTAATACACATGCTCTCATAAAGTCATTCCAACACTTTAGCAATTTACTTTTTGTTTAACTAAAAAGTTAAAGTAAACATTTTGTAAAAATAAGTAAAATTGGAATTTTATTAACGGATCTCATTAACATAACTTTTTTTTATGAATATGCAGCATTCATAAATTTGCAACAGTTTTTATGAGTTTCATAAATATTCATCAATAATTGTAATGAAAACTGTGATAATAAAATGCAAAATAACAAAAGGAAAACATCTGTAATAATATAAAAGAATTTTAATAACACAGTGCAACGGTCAGTATCACCGTTGCACTGTGTTATTAAAACCGACATAGACGCTAAAGAGGGGACCGTGTATAGGAAATCTACCTACTCAGATTTTAATGATAATGTCAGGTGTCATTTTAAATTTAGAATTAAAATGTAGCATTTTTGGAACCATAATTTTAAGTAATTTTTCATATTCGATGCTCTTGATATGATTATCAAATAAAAGAAGTAGAATCCCTACATTTTAATAAGAGCTTTTGTTTTTTTTTTGATCAAGGCAGAATTATTTAAAAAAAAAAATGAAAATCATTTTATCGTTGCACTATACTTTAATATTTTGAAGTCCTTTAACATCCTTTGATGTGGCGAAGAAAAATTGGCTACACAGTTCTATTGTCATGTGTATATCGATTTTTCCATGCGTGAGAGCAAAAGTTGAAAATTGTAGCACGGTGTAATAAAAATAACAAAATATTTCACTGTAAGGGATTTTGAAGCAGAGGTTACATTAAGCACATAGCCCCGATTTTATATCCTTTGTGCAACTTATTGACCCCAAATGCTGCCTTAGGATACTGCACTATGGGAAAGTATTTTTGAATTTTGGCCAAAACTGTAACATGGAAAAGAAAAGTTTATAGAAGTATCCTGTTCAGTAATCGAAAATTATAACTTTAAATTCAAAATGGCGGAGCCAATATGGCGGCCACTAATTTTAAAATTTTAATATATTGTTACGTTTTTACCTTTTAAAAACGTTGGTTTATTTCGTATGTTTTACACATGGTTTGTGTCTTCACCCATAAAACAGATTCAGTTCTGATAACCCCATTTGTAGTCAATCGCATGGTTCGGTTGTGGTAGCCGAATTTTTCAGTTGTGGCAACAGAAAACTAATTGAGACAAGACTAATTTGACTGTGACAATGGAATTTTTGTTGTATCAAGAATAATTCGGTAGCCGCAAACGAAAAATTCATTTAATGCAACTGAACCATTCGATTGGCAACAAATGGGGTTGTCAGCACCGAATCTGTTTTCTGGGTGTTTATATGGTATTTGGACGGTAAAAGTCTGTCATTTATTCTAACTTAGCCATTGAACGAAATAGTATAAGCAACAAAGTTTTTTTTTCTTGCTTCAAAAATGTCGAATTTCGTGCCAACAAAGCATCATTTGCGGGAAGTTTTGCTTTACATTTTTAATTTGAAAAAAAGTGCAGCTGAAGCACATCGATTGCTCACCGAAGCTTATCCTGAATATGCTTCATCGATTTCAACGTGAAAGAGATGGTTTCTGTGGTACAGAAGTGGTGATTTTGACACGGAAGGCAAAGACCGCCCAGGTCAGCTAAAAAAGTTCGCAGATGAAAATTGTTGTCAAACACAAAACGAACTTGCAAGACGTCTGCAATCAGGAGAATTCATCCAAAAGCAAGGAAACTGGGTACCACACGAGTTGAAGTCGTGTGACATTGAAACATGATTTTGGATCTCAGAAATGCTGCTTGAACGCCATAAATAGAAACCATTTTTGCATCGAATTATTACTGGCGATGAAAAATGGATACTAATGACAACTCGAAGCGCAAGAAATCGTATGTGAAGCCGGCCAACCAGCAAAATCAACGCCAAAGCCGAATATCCATGGCGCCAAGATAATGCTCTGTATTTGGTGCGACCAGAAGGGTCCCATCCATCCATCCCATCTATGAGCAGCTGAAATTGGAGCAGATAATTACAGGCGACCTGTACCGAATACAATTGATTCGTCTGAAATGAGCATTGGGCGAAGAACGCCCGGAATATGAGACCAGACATGAAGCCGTAATATTCCTTTATGACAACGCTAGGCCACGTGTTGCAAGTCCGGTTAAAAACTATTTAGAATTAACTATTTGCCGCACTCTATGAGGACCATACCTTGCCCATTCCGACTACGATTTGTTTCGATCGATGAAGAACGCTCTTACAGGAATACGCTTCACTTCAGAACAGGGTATCCGAAATTGGCTTGATTCGTTCTTGGCCTTAAAAAATTATCAGTTGCCAGAAAGATGGGAATAGGTCATAGTTAGTAATCGCCAATACTTTGAATAAATTTATATTGCGCGAATGTTGTACAATAAACACCCAATACTTTCCAAAAATCCAAAATTAAGTTATACACTCAATAATTCTCTTTGATTACTTAAGTTTATAAATAAATAAAACTTATATTCAATAAAGTTTCCTTAAAAAATTAAACTTAAAAACAAATTTCGTATTTTTCGTGATTATTTCGTGAGTGTGATTTAAATTAAAAATAATCACGTGAGCGTGATTATAAAAAAATTGGCCATGTGTGAGCGAACGCGAGCGTGTCTCAAAATAAACTCACGCGCCCATCTCTGTTATATATTACTAGCGGGCGAAGACCGCTACGTTGTTAGCGTGCCTTAAAGTTTAGAATTAAATTTCTTTTAGATAAAATAAAACACAATATTTGTTGTTAATGTAAAATAATTGTTAAGGTAAATTTATTGTAATCTTTAAGTACAAACACTATTTTCTGCCTCTTCATTTTTATATAAATAAATCATTTAGTATACCAACACGTGAGCATGTAAAAACTAATTGTCTGTTGTTCAAGCCATCGTCGTAGATAGATCGTATTCGTACAATTTTTATAAATTCGCTTTTTGATTTAAAGTACAGTTTTTATAATAAAAGCCTTCACCCAGCCACCACAAATAAATAATTCTGACACAACAATGGGTTTAAAATAAATAAATATTTGATCACTTTTCTCATGAAAGTGGATTGTTAGTAATGAATTCATTATAAATATAAATTGCAACATACCTGGGCATGTCAAGGTAAAATGCGAACTTAGGAAGATAGACCCGTAAGTAGTTTTGTTCATTTCTGTTTTGAATGAAAATAAATAACATAAAACAGGGTTGGAAAGCATTTTATAATATTAAAGATAGCGGCCAAAGCCCGCTACGTTGTTAGCGTGCCTTAAAGTTTTTTTTAATTCCAGTTTATTTAAAGGTAGACCTGGCAATTCAAGTAAATTCACAAATTTAGTTGGAAAATTTACTGCGTCGGTTTCTTCCACCAGTTCTTTGTTACCTGCAGTTTAAATATCAGAATATATAAGTTCCATTCCTTTTCTAAGGTTTTTTCTCTTTTAGAAAATTTGTTTAACTTTTTGGAGAGTATGTTTCAATGCTACATAAGTTTTATATTCCGTGGATAGTGTTTGAACAGGTAATTAAAAGGGGTTCTTCACCCCTTTTTGTTCCTCCCAGTTAAAATCCCAAATATATATAATCTTGCCTCAATCGCATGCGAAACTTCAAGTATCAAACTCCGGCTGTTTGAGTCATTCAAATTCCATTCCATTTTGTTTAACAATTTTAGTGTTCCAATTCAACTCCTTCCACGATTCCATTCCGTTCACCATTCCATTGCATTTCGTTCCCATTATCTGTTATTCCAATTCCACTCGTTCCCCGTTTCACTCCACTTCTATCCTACTGTCTGTGTATCGATATTGATATCAGTCGTTTCTATTTCCATTCCATTTCTTTGCACTTGCTCCCTCCCATTCCTCTTTTAACTGCAGTGTTTCAATTACACTCGTTCCACATTCTATGCCATCTGGCTCCTCATTCCATTTCGCTCTATAGTACATTCCATTTCGTTCCATCTTCCAATCCATTTCCATTGTCTATGATTTTAATTCCACTCGTTCAACGTTTATATCCATTTCATTTAGTTCCACTTATATAGTGTTTCAATTCCACTCGTTTCCTATTTAGTTTCTTAATTTTAGTGTTCCATATACACTTGTTCTTTGAGTTTTAGGTTTCTAGCTAAAGACGCAGACGTTAAAGGGGGGGGGGGGGGGCAATTTTCCCCCGTTTCTGTCCAAATTCCTAAAAATGCCTTATCGATAAGTTAGCCCATACTCCAAGGAAAACATATTATAGATTACAGGTTTCTATCCGAAGGGTTCGGTTAGGCCATCAAGGGGGAGAATTATTCCGTTTTACCCCTCCCGGTAGGAATTTCCAAAAATTCCGTCTTAGACGACGTCTGCGTTGGAGGAGGAACCTACTACATACATAATTTTAGGTCTCTATATCCAGCAGTTTGGCCAGGCCGTCAAGGGGGAAGTTTTTTCGCTTTTTACCCCTCCCGGTATGAATTTCAAAAAATACCATCTTAGGGACGTCTACGTTGGAGAAGGAACCCAAATACCAAATTTAAGCTCCCTAGTTCCAGCAGTTTGGCCAGGCCGTTAAGGGGGAGACTTTTCCTGTTTTTGACCCTACCTGTGGAAATTTCAAAAAATCTCATCTTAGCGGATGTCTACAATATAGGAGGAACTTTAGTACCAAATTTCAACTTCCTACCTCCAGCGGTTTGGGCAGGCCTTTAAGCGGCACTTTTCGCTTCATTAATCCCCATTTGTGCAATGTCCCTGTCCAAATCCCAAAAAGCACCTTCCCGATAAGTGAGCCCATACTCCAAGGAACATATGTTTTACATTGTGGGTTTCTAGCCAATTTTTACTATTTGTGCCCCTCTATTGTGCCCCTCCCTCAGCTTCCTAGTGCCAGCAGTTTGAGCAGGCTGTCAAGGGGGACACTTTTTCTTTTTTTTGTCCCTCCCGGTTGGAATTAGGCTGGAAGAGGAACCTAAGTACCGAATTTCAGCTTCCTAGTTCCAGCAGTTTGGACAGGTCGTTAAGGGGCCACTTTCCCTTTTTGAGCCCCCATTTTATAACGACCCTGTCCAAAATTCAAAAAAGTATCTTTCTAATAAGTTAGCCCTTACTCCAGGGACCCACATTTTAAATTTCAGGTTTCTAGCCGAAGGCGTTTTTACAGGCCACCAAGGGCAGGCTTTTCTTCTTTTTGCCCCTGCCTTTAGTAATTTACAAAAATTCCATCTTCGCGGCTATCTGCGATGGATGCGGAACATTCATACCAAATTTGAACTTAATTGCCTCAGCGGTTTGGGCAGGCCGTTATTTTCCCTTTCAACCACCATTTTTACTATGTTCCTGTTCCAAAATAGAAAAATTACATTGCCAGTGAGTTAGTCCTACTCCAAGGAATACATATGTATATAAAATTTTAGGTTGGCGAAAACGGATTGGGCAGGCCGTCAAGGAGGAGACTTTCCCCTTATTTCCCCTCCCGATAGGAATTTCAAAAATTCCGTCTAAACGGACGCCTACACAGAATGGGAACTCACATACCGAATTTGGTTTTGGAATTTCCTGTGGGGAATTCCAAAATTACAAACTTAGTCGATGTCTACTACAGTGGAGGAACCTTTATACCAGATTTCAACTTCTTACCTCCAGCGGTTGGGCAGGCTGTTTGTGGGGAGACTTTTCCCCTTTTTACTCGTTCCGATAGGAATTTCCAAAAATCCCGTCTTAGCGTACGTCTATGCCGAATATAAAGAAACCTTGTTTTAGTGGAAATATCCGCGGGGGGAGAAAAAAAGTACTTTTTTTTAAATGGTACTTTTTGGAAAAAGCGAAATTTTTTGGAAAAAGATACTTCGTTTTCACAAAGTACTTTATTTGTGCTTTTTTTGAAAAAGGTATTTTTTTGGAAAAATTAATTTTTTTTGAAAAAAGATACTTTTTTTGGAAAAGGTATTTTTTGGGAAAATATATGTTTTTTGAAAAAGGTACTTTTTTTGGAAAAGGTACTTCTTTTTGGAAAACTTAAATTTTTTTAGAAAAAGGTCCTTTTTTTGGAAAAAGTTACTTTTTTTTGGAAAAAGGTACTTTTTTTGGAAAAAGGTACTTTTTTTGGAAAAAGGACTTTTATTTGGAAAAAAGTCCTTTTTTGGACAACTGTACCTTTTTTGGAAAACGGTACTTTTTTTGAAAAAAGGACTTTTTTTGGAAAAAGGTACTTTTTTTGGAAAAAGGTACTTTTTTGGAAAAAGATACTTTTTTTGGGAAAAGGTGTTTTTTTATCCCCTTTTTGCCCCTCCCGATAAGAATTTCCAAAAATGCCGTCTCAACGGACGTCTACACCGGTCGAGGAACCTACATACCAAATTTCAACTTCATAGCTCTTGCAGTTTGAGAAGGCCGTCAAGGGGGAGACTTTTTCCCCTTTTTGCCCCTCCCTGTAAAAATTTCCAAAAATTCTGAAATATATTTTACAAAAAAATATGTGGAAATTTTATTTCTTCGAAGTTTTTATTAATATTTTCTGGTATACTAAAAAAAAATATAAAAAAGAATCAAAAACAAAATTTTCCTAGAGTCGATACCCCCCTTAATTCTACCTAGTCTGTTAGATATTTCATAAAGAAACGATCTCTAAGGTTAATTTAAATAGCTTTCCGTTTCATCTCAGTGTGTATCGTAAAAAAAGATTAGCTTGACTTGAAATGCTTTCCTTATAAGTCAATATATTTTATTTTTACGGTTTGTGACGCAAGAAAAACAAAATAGTTAAAGCCTTTTTTTCTACGAAGACAGCAACAATCACAATAACAATGTGTCTTCAATGGCGCTGCAGTGAACGACCTTATTGAGAGGTAATTGTACTTTTATTATACAAAATAATATAAAAAAAAATATATAAAAGGAATAAAATCAGTTTTGTAGTTCTAAGTGTGGGAAATCCTTTTTATAGATAACATGTGTTAAAGAGCATTAAAAGAGATACACTTGGAATATTTCTACAGTGACTGATTGTAATTAATCGAAAAGTTTTGGTTAAATGTCCAAAAAGTCAAAATAAGAATTTTTGCTACGATTCATATAAAAAACAATGTTGTTAAACGCAGACTTTCTGTAGCAGTTATTATTTGCTAAAATTTGTTTGTAGAAAACATTTTTGCCGAAAAATCATCATTTTAATAAGTTTTGTAGCTTCTCAGCAAAACCCTGGTAATGGTTGGACCTTTTTCACGCATTGCCTGGCAATGGGTACCCCTTTACCCTTGGAGTAATACGTTACTAATATTGTGATAAATCAATACCTATGTGGGAGATATGAAATAATGAGTTACCGATATGTATATCACTACTTATTTGGAGGCTTTAAAATAATATATTACTGATAACTTATTAATAAGGGTAAAAATAATAAGTTCTTGGTATTGCATTATATAGCTGCTTACTATGGGAAAGTACGATTTAACAAAAATTTATAATCTACTTACATTGCTTGGATGGGTCACTACTGGTAACGTCTGATTTTATTCTCAATATGTAACCAGTGAAATATGTACTAATGTGTAATGACTTATTTCACTCTATACAAGTACTTATGTACTTATTTTAGCTAACGAGTGAATTTAATATTACAAGTAACAACTTATTTCAGTACTTCCTGCATAATCACATATTTTAGCCTATACCGGTACGATTTAGGCAACCATTTACCTCCAATGACACCCCCATGTTAAAATAATGTGTTATGCGACCAAAGTGTAATTTTTGGTTTCTTATTCCATTTCCCTTTACCTGGTAATACCAGGTTTTGCTGGATTACTTACAAGTAGTGAGTTAATGTGGTGATTTTTTAAATTAATTTACTCGAGCGCAAGTCCATAGCTAGGATTTTTAAATGATTTCAAATATTTTTAACTATAAAAAATATTGTAAGTGTAGTATTTTCTATATAAAAACAAGTAATATTGTGTAAGGGAAGTTTACACTATTTGAAGGGAGATTTTTTTTTCAAACTTTTAAAAAAAAACCTGAGATTTGATACTTTATAGTTTCTCAAAAGAAAATCTTAAATATATTCAAAGAAATTTAAGTGAAAAATGTTACACTTTATTTATATGAAATTTTCTCAATTTCCATTGGAAATTTTATTACACTTACTTGTTCCAGAAATATTTAAAAGTACGTGTTTTGTCTTTTTTTTATTTAGCATCAAAAGTTTTCCTTATCACGCAACTACGAAATAGCTTATTCCCTTACATTATTTACTATGTTATTTACATTGAAATATAAGGAGTACAAACTTAAAGACCCTTGAACTATTTATTCTTCGTTGGTAAACCAAAAGTTGTTAGTTTGTACTCAAAGTGATGATGAAGATGACAGTTATTTTGCACATATCAATTTAGTTCATACAATGGGTTTCAAACAATTGTACGTATTACGACAATTTCTGTTATTTTCTTATATTTCTTTATTTTACAATTCACAATGACATTACGATACATGCATATGAAGTGAATGATAGAGATGAATTTTAATAGGAACTGACGTTGCTTTTTATTCGTAATCGGTATATATGCGATATATATTAATATTTGCCTTTAAGGAAGAGGTCCTTATAAAGAAAACAACAAATGCTTGAACAATGTATTTATTTGAATTTTGCTAACAGTGCATGTTTCTGTAAATTTTCTCTGCCACGAAAAAAAATCGCTAACTTAATTTAAAATTTACTTCCACAAATCAATAAATTGTTGAACAATATTACGCAAAGTAAGTAAATATTAACATCAAAGGTGTAAAATTATATTGTCCCCTTTTTTTAGTTATGGGCGTTATTTGTTTAAAACTAAATATTTCGATACCAACACTCACTCACTCATGGCCCTATGCTCCAACTTGGAACGACGGGAATAAGTATATATATATATATATATATATATAACACTCATAGAAATAAATCTGTAAAAATAGCAGAAAAAATAACTAAAAATTAGCTAAAATTATGCTGCAGAAAAAACTGCTGAAATTAGCAGATTTTTTGCTAAATACTAGTAAAATAAGAACAGCAAAATTAAGACTGTTAAATTTACAGAATTTTAGTTATATTTAAGTTAACTTTTAGTTAATTGAAAATAACAAATTGTACTGCAAAATCTGCAGAAAATTTTGTTAAATATTAGTAGAATAAAAATAGCAAAAGTAATTTGTCACATCTACAAAATTGTTGTTATTTTTAAGCTAAATTTAGTTGAATGTAAACAGCAGTCTATCCAGCTAAAATCAGCAGAAATATTTGCTAAAATTATAAACTGGTGTTTTCAAAAGGCTCGATTACTATTTGCATTAAAAAAAAAATCCAAAAAAAACTTAGAAAATTTTTAATTTTTTATGATTTTTTTGGGTTACAAAATATTTAGTAACATTTTTGCTGATTTTAGAAAGTTAATTTGCTATTTTCCATTAACAAAAATTTAACTCAAATTTAACTAAAATTCTGTATATTTAACAGTTTTATTTTTGCTGTTCCGTTTTTTCTGCAGCATCTTTTTTAACTAATTTTTAGTAAATTCTTCTTCTATTTTTACAAATTTATTTCTATGAGTGTATCTAATGCACGACATTTTATTGTACTCCAACTTAGATGTAGTTTATATATTTCTATTTGAATTTGACGTGTCCAAGTGCTGGCCATAGTATACTATAGTAGCCCCACTCATTCAAAAATTGAGAGCTTGTCCCTATCTCATGTAGTTGTAGTGGTATTAAGAAACATATGTACAAGTAAAACGAGTAAAAAGGTTAAAGTCGGGCATGCGGACTATACAATACCCTACACCAGTCTGGGTAAAAGCCAACTAATGTTTGGATCCGAAATTCGAATGGTTTAAAATGGGGCTTGAGTCAAAATTTTCTATAATGTGAGTCAGCGCACCATATTTCATTAAAATATCTTAATATTTGCGACCTGCAGTTTGTAACCAAGCCAATTTTGGGGGGACCCTTATATGGGCACTAGGTCTAAACTTGGACCGATGTTCACCAAAATCAATAGGCTGCGTTACTGGGCCAACATAGGTCTGTGTACCAAATTTCATCAAAATATCTTAATATTTGCGACCTGCAGCGTATAAACAATGTAATTTTGGGGGAACCCTTATATGGACACTAGGTCTAAACATGGACCGGTGCTAACCAAAATCAATAGGCTTCATCCTTGGGCTGACATAGGTCGGAGTACCATATTTCATCAAAATATCTTAATATTTGCGACCTGCAGCGTATAAACAGCATAATTTTGGTAGGACCCTTATATGGGCACTAGGTCTAAACATGGACCGATGTTCACCAAAATCAATAGGCTGGGTTACTGGGCCAATATAGGTCTGTGTACCAAATTTCATCAAAATATCTTAATATTTGCGACCTGCAGCGTATAAACAATATAATTTTGGTAGGACCCTTATATGGGCACTAGGTCTAAACATCGACCGATTTTAACCAAAATCAATAGGCTGCGTTATTGGGCCAATGTAGATCTGTGTACCCAATTTCATCAAAATATCTTAATATTTACGACCTGCAGCGTATAAACAATATAATTTTGGTAGGACCCTTATATGGGCACTAGGTCTAAACATGGACCGATTTTAACCAAAATCAATAGGCGTCGTCCTTGGGCCGACATAAGTCGGTGTACCAAATTTCATCAATATATCTTAATATTTGCGACCTGCAGCGTATAAACAATATAATTTTGGTAGGACCCTTATATGGGCACTAGGTCTAAACATAGACCGATTTTAACCAAAATCAATAGGCGTCGTCCTTTGGCCGACATAAGTCGTTGTACCAAGTTTCATCAAAATATCTTAATATTTGAGACCTGTAGAGTGCGCACAAGGATGCATGGACAGACAGACGGACGGACGGACAGACGGACATCGTTAAATCGAAATAAAAAAAAATTCTGAGCCGATCGGTATACTATAAGGTGGGTCTAGGACCAATATTTTTTGGTGTTACAAACATCAGCACAAACTTATAATACCCTGACCACATAGTGGTGTAGGGTATAATTAGTAAAACGTCTTGTATATCAAGTGAACTAGTTTTCAGCAATTTTTTTTGCTCAAATTCTGTTTTCTGCAAGAGCTTTAGTTATATTTTTTAACACTAAACTAATTTTAAACTAATGTTTTCCTTATTTATTTTGCCACAAAAATTTTTCTAATAACCGCATTTATAGCGTGGACGACAACCAGATATACAAGATGTAGATGTAGCAGCTTGTTTGGATGTAGTACAGACAACGGAAATGATTATTAAAAAAAAACAACTCTACACAATTTCTATATTAAAATTTTCAGCAAATAAATTAACTGAAGTAAAATTCGTCTACAAATTTTTTGAGTTTTTTTCAGTCTACTAATATTAAACAAAAAGTTTAGTGATTTTAGCAGGGATATTTTACATTTACTAAATAATATAGAGATAGACTAAATGTTAGCAAAACTTTTGCTGAGATTACTATTTTTTGGTAGAAATCAACTCGCTGATTTTCAGCAAACACCTTTTGCTGAAATTACTACCTTTTTTGCTGACACAGCAATATTTTTTATTGACTTTACTGAATCCTTTTCTGAGTGTAGGATTTGGGCAAACACTTAGAAATTAATAAGAACTGGGTCGATAACGACAATGGCTTTTTCCTATATTTTGTATGGGAAGCAAAATATCGCCATGTCGTTCGTCGATTTGTCGTCGTAATAGAATCTATTCTATTTTCTTGACGACACACTAACACACACTCAAAATATTTATCAAATTGTTGCAATATTTTTAACTAATTAATGGTTGCCATTAGAACGGAGTTGTAGAAATTCGTATTAGAGTTGCAAAAATTCGTACTTTGTTAACAAAAAATGTATTTTTTTGACTGAAAAAAATATAATTGAAAATAAAAATACATAATTTACTGCAAAAAAGCAAAATTAAATACAATAAAATATAAAACAACAAGAATTAATGCAAAACCAATTGAATTAATGAAGAATTGTGGCGAAACAAATACAACCATATTCTTGTTTTGCTTTCCAAATGTCGACGGTCGATTTTCGCTGAATTTAAATTAATCGCGACGACTTTTGCTGTCGTCGGTCGACAATCGACCCAGTTCTGATTAATCTCTTATTCACTAAGCCTTGTATAGCTTGTATGTCGCGTGGAGCAGCATTCCAAGTTTTGCACCCGTACAGCAGGGTATGTCTTACGTTTCAGTCGAAGAGACTTAACTTAGTCTTTCGTGATATATAAGACCAACTCCAAGCTGGTTTGAGTTGGCCAAATGACTGTCTGGGTTTGTTAATGTTCTTCAAACTTAGGTAATATTTTTCGACAGACATCTCTAAATCGACTATAAGGCCGATCGATTATTTTTGTTAGTTACAAACACCAGCAGAAGTACAAATAATTAAAGTATTTCCTAGATTTAAGTTAAGCTGTTTCACGCTTGCAATTTGAAAATTCTATTAAATACTTTATCCTCATTCATTTGTTAGCATTCAATTTGTGTGTGTAACTTTAATTGTTTAAATTTTGAACAAGTAGCAAAACACTGTCATAACTAGAGTTTGTGGTTGCTTGTATTTCTTTTTCTTTTTTCGTCGCTTTTTCATATCCCTTATGCTTTTCTTATATTTTTCGTTTATATTCTACTTGAAATTTTCTTAATTTAAAACTAGAATGCAATTGAAGTATTGACTGCAAAGTTAACAGTTTTTTTTACCCCTTACGGTATTTGATAAACGTGACTGTCATCAAAACTGAAAAATTGTATTTCCAGAAGAAAACAAAATGTCAGGGTCGTCTAAAAGGCAGTTTTGTTTCTTAAGAGGGGGTAAAGTTAAGGAAAACATTACTATACTTATAACCTTGAACCAATAATACACTCAAAATAATAAGTCTGTTGGCTGAAGAGAAAAATTTTTAACTTTAAACTGATTCCTGTTCTTTGGCTCAAAATAAAATTTGTTGATTTTAGAACATTCTTTGTTAAATTTAACAAATGTAAATTAAAGTAAAAAATTAGTAGAACTACAGTTTTATTTATAATTATGCTGAGTTGTAAAATTTGTTAAAATTTAGGGTCTCGGGACCCTCCCCCGGGCCTAGATTTTGAGTTTTTTTTTCAAATTTTGTTCAACAAAATATAGAATAAAGTGTTGACCGAGTTGTTTTAACTACACCTCAGAGAATAATTCTACCTAAAATTACACATATCCCCCTTTTAACAATTTCCTTTAAATTTTAAAATTTAAAAAGGACGTCACTTAGTAGTGATAAGGGAGGGATATGTGTAGTTTTTAGTAGAATTATTCTCTGAAGTGTGAGAGATTTTAACTATCAAATGATTATGGGCCACTATACACCATTTTTATAGTGTTATTTTAATACACAAATAATTTGATTGCAACAACCAACTATGGCAATAAGGAACATAGATTTTCAGCCATATCTGAATATCTCGGCGTGTGATTTACTCCCATGAAAATATATGGGGAAAATACACCTACAGAAATCCGGGTAATTTCATAAAGTAGTTTATGTTAAGCAGCGACAAAAAAATTTATTGACGCCTCTGGTTTTTTGTTGTGTTAAAGAAATACGAAAACGGAAAAACATCAGCTTTTTCTTCATATTTTTCTTGAATAAAATCGTGTTCAACATAATCCATTTGAGTATTTCTTTCTTTTAGAAATAAACATAAAAAAATGCAAAAATAAATATACGTTCTTTTAAGCCTAAAGTCATAAGTCAGAACACGAATTGGCATGGTATTTTTCTGCTGAGGAAAAAGAGTTTATAAATAATCATCAAAACAATGCAATTTCGCAAATAAATTGCCAAAATCTTTAAAAAATTTTTACACTGTGTATGGTTTTTTTTTTTTTTTTGAAAACATCATGATCTGAATGTGAAAAGCAAAAAAAAAATGCCGCCGCAAGATACGTGTTGTGCATCTTTTCATCCATTACATTTACTATGATAAAACTCGTACTATTGGAGAATAAAAATTCAATTTAATAATTTTAAATGTACTTAAAACACATTTAAAAAAAAATTGTACTAACAAGGAAGTCTTTGAGGGCGACCGGCCGATTTTGATAAAATTATGGTCATTAGGGTGTCCCGAAATTGGAAAATCTTATGGAATAATACTCGAATGCCGCAAATATGGGGAAAATACAAAACAAAAATTCAAGGATACTCATAGTTCGCTACCAGCGTTTGAAGTTGACTTTAATAGTGAATTTTTTTGTTTTTATTTTCTCGCAGTTTTATTCAAAATAATGCTCAAATGTTTGGTTGCGCTGAGCATATTATGGGCATAAGATTACAGTAGAAACAAAAAACTATACAAAATTTAAACCACTTGAGATATTGTAACAAAACTCTCAAATCTGGATTAACATGAAACTAGAAGTATATCTTAAATAAAAAAATCAGTTTTTTTAAAGTACACTTCATGTTATGTGTCTTATACTATATTTATGTAAGAGCAAAAACTACCCGGTTTTTGGTTCTTGTAGTTTTCAACTTGACTAAACGCATACAAAAAAAGAAACAAAAACTAGTTTTGTACAAAAACTAAGTGGTTTTTGCTCAAGTATAAATGTAGTATTACGTTATTTTGAATTGTTGTTTTCTGAAACAAAACAACGTATCAGCAATGAAAATGATTTAAGTAGGCCATACTCGTTCAATATTATTGAAAAATTTTTCAAAAATCAACCAATCAGAACATTTTATTTTTAAATACTTTGTTTTGATTACAAACATGAAACAATTTTAAAACATTAGTAAAATTTTAGGTTCAATGAAAAATTAAGAGGATTTCAAATTTAATTTTTCATAATTTGGTGAAAATCGGTTGTGAGTCACACCTTAATGTCAAGTTTTTTGCCCAACTTAATTTGACATTTCTTTGTTTCAGTGTTTGACAAATTCATCCATGGAGAGGTACACAATTGACTAGAGCGTTAAGACTGTTGAAGCCTTTTACGAAAATGGGCATTCAAATCAAAATGCATTTCGCTCACTTCACTGGTCAGCATAATCGACCAAATGTTTCCACAATCGGGAGAATTGTGCGCAAATTTCAGCAAACCGGGTCTGTAGGAAATGTGAAAACACCTGCGCATGCTCGCCCAGTTTGTTCTGCTCATAAACATTGCTGTTGTTCGCGATATTGTGGCAGAAGAGACGCCAACCTCGACTCGTCATCGGTGTTCGCTGTCGCGAGATGATAATGGACTTCTAGTGGCCAGAAATGAGGATATGGACCTGGACGATAAGTGCTTCCAACAGGATGATGCCACTTGCCAACCAGCCAACGAAACAATGGCTCTTTTGTTCGAGAAATGCAATGCGCGTGTTATCTCACGTCGTGGATTTCTTTCTTTGGGGATATTTAAAAGATAAAGTTTAAGTCAATAAGCCAAGACATTGAACCTCAATTATGTCTCAGAGTCATTGAAAATATGGACAATGGGATAGAGGTATGCCACCGAAGCCATGGCGAGTATTTGGGAATATTTTGTGTGACACATAATTGTCGTAGATCCTTCTATCACAATAAGAAATATTAAGACAAGTTTCTGAAAACTTTTTTTTTATTTACTTCTAGCATCGTGCGTTTTGGTTGGACCACCCTTTACTTAGTTAACCCGAAAATGCCAAATTAAATGTACATAGTTCACCTTCCGCTGTCTTAACAGCAAAAATAAAAATTTGAAGGTTAATTATGTCTAAATATCAACCGATTTCCAACAAACTTGACATATCTAAATAAAATGCTACCCAAAAAGCATGTGTAATTTTTTCTTGCTTCAATAGGCAAGTTTGCGAACACTGCCCTGGCATGTATAAAATAATTTGGTATACATTTTAAATATCAGTGAAAAAGAAAATAAGTCTTCTCATATATTTAGTTAGAATATTCTTCCACCTCAAGTCCAAATTCTAATATGATATTGTCATATTAGATTTTTATTTGTTGTTTCAAAAAAGTATTTTTAATAATATAATATATGTGACCTGGTCTATGAAAAAGGGGCTTACGTGCGAAAACAAGTTATCGAGAAAGCAGCTGTTAAACGAAAACAACTCGTTTCGTCAGTTTCTCGTTTCTCGTTTTTTTTCCGCGTTGCCTGGTGTCCAACTATATTCAAGGACGTCAAGTATTGTTTCTGCTCGGATACTTGTCGTAGTTAATCGAATGATGGACTTAGAGCAAGATTTTTTTTTTTGTTTGTTTTTAAGGTTTTTAGTTATTGTACTCTTTTTTCTCTTCTTTTTTAATAAAATTTTCAACAAATTACGAGTTTTTCGTTTTTATCATGTGAAAGAGTGTCTCAGAGTCTATCCGAATCGGCATAAAAAAATGGAAAATTATTTTTTGACCAGGTCACATATACTAAAATTGACAATTTTTGGAAAATATTAAAGCAATTGTTAAATCTTTAACTTAAAAAAATAAGGAAAAGCTAAAAAAAATTTGGAGATAAAAGTAAATGAATAATCTCCCCTTTTGTTTGCAAAAATCGTCATCTTCAGGACATATTTGAAAGTTTAGAATTTAAAAAATTATCACTGCTAAACGTGTTGAGATATTTAAAAACAACTTTCATTCTGGGTTTTGGAAACGTCATGGTAATTACACAAATAAATTTTAAACATTTATTTTTGATAATAAAAATACACGGTACTACAAAATAGAAAAAATTTAATAAACTTGTAAAATGATTTACTGTAAGTTGTAGGCCTGGTTGAGTAAATCACTTGTCAATTTTCAGAATTTTGAATATACCCTCAAAATCTGAAGCTATCGGCAAAAAACGTTTTTTCAAAACTTCACGGACCAAAATATTTTTAACTAAATCACTTTTCAACCGATTTTCAATTTCCGAACTGTTTCAAATAGATGAATAGTTAGCCTTTCCAAATATATATACATGTTTATACTTTTAACAAACCCATGTGAAAGTATTAACCAAAACATTTCAAATTTAAAATTTTTTTTTAATTTTTTCAACTTTGGCGCCTTTATTTTCTAATACTTTATTTGAAAACCTATTTTTTTTCTTATTTTTATTTGAAAGCACGTTTACTAATGAGTAAATCGAGTCCTTGTTTATTAGAATCGGTTGAATATACAGAACTACAGATTGCCAGTCAATAGCTCTACCATCTGAGCTATATCGACATGTAATATTTAATAGATAAGAACATAATTAACCTGCTACACACAAGTAAGCGTACTCGCCAGCATACAAAAAATCAAAAAATATGTGGTTACATATATCCTTACCAGTGTTTAAAAAATATTGAGTCTAAAAATAGATTTCAATAAATTTTCAAAAAAAATTTAGAAAATTATTTCCTATATGAAATAATGATAAAAATAAGTCGTTATAAGTAACTCATTATTATATGTTTTAAAATAATGCAGAAGGTAAGTGGGTGTCATTACTGGTAGTCCAAAAATAATGATATGTCATTACCGTTTCTACACTGGGTTGTGTAATAAAATATTGTTTTTTAGCCAAAAACTAATTAAAATCTGAAGACCGCCTTTTGGCGGCCTTGGGCATTACACTGATAGAATTATCCTTCATGATATTAATGATATAATTTCAAAGAATTCTTTTCGTATGACCAATGAAGAATTTCATTATGTATATAATATTTAATTAATATTATGAAATTTTTCATAACTTTTTTTTCATAAAATTTCATAATTTCATTAAAAAAAATTCATTGAATTTCATAAATTAAATCTCCATAAATTTAATGAAAATGTTCTTTATATGTATATGTATATGAAATTGTTCAATAATATTTACTTTTTTTTAATTTTTTTATAAAATATCGTCATTTCCTGAGAGAATAAACTTTTATAATTTTTATTTTTTTTAATTAATTTTTTATTATTAATTTTGGACTATGAAATTTTTTTATAAATCATATTAATTTTTTCGAAACTTTTTTTAATAAAACTTTTTAATTTAATGAATTCTTTCTTTAGATATATTTTGTACATCCGTAAAGTATGCTACGATTTTATTATGCCTTTTGCATTTGCTAAGTACTTTTTATTTATCCACTTCAGCTTAGCACCGACAACAACCAACTATAAGAAATAATAGTAAATGAAATTGCTTCATAGATTTTATGAAGCTCTTCATTGGCTGAATGATTTATTCATTGGACGAGTGGCCTATTAATTTTATGAAGAGTTTCATTAATTTTATGCACTTTTCATAAACATTGACTTTAATGAAACCTGTTTCATAGATTCTATGAAAAGTTTCAATGGACGAGTTCCAGTGAGTTCATTACTGAAGTGATGGAAATTCTCTCAGTGTAGAGGGTTAATATAATCACGCAAACTCACGCACAAAAATTTATTCACGCACGACTCACTCACGAACACAAAAAAAAATCGAAAATTCATATAATTAAATTAGTAGCAAAAGTAATATAAGTTGACAAATTAAAAGTTTCCGTATTATTGTAAGTACAATAAATTCAGAAAAAAAGTAAAACTTATATTGAAAATAATATTACTTTCAATATTACTTTTATTTATATGAAATTGCAGTTCCATAATTGTTTTTCTCTTTAATGTTGCTGAAATTATGGAACAAATATACACATATATTAGAGGTGTTCAGCAAGTTACGAAGAATTTTTAAAATACATTTTAAGAGTTCTAATTGGGCTAATTTTTTTTATTTATACACTGAAATAATTATCTGCATGATATTAATGAATCGTTGCATAAAGCCAATGAAGTTCCATTGGAACTCGTCATTCAATTAATTAAATTTTTCATAAAATGTTGTGAAGAATTTAATTTTGTTTATTTAACTTTCATCAAAACTAGATTAAAAAATATATGAAGCTTTTTCATCAATTTTAAGAAATTTTTCATTTAAATACTTTGTGAAGAAAACTTCATTAGTTTTAGAAAATTTTCATTAAAATTTGTCCAGAAAAATTCCCTATGTATATAAAAGCTACCAATATGTTCTGGGGAATGTTTAGTGACTCAAATATCCAACCGATTTTTGATTTGTTTATATATTTGGAAACATAATAAAATGTTAGACTGGCCCTTATTTGAGAACTTGCTCCGAATCCCGCTCCCAGGGGCTTATTTTGTGAGGTTACTGGAAAATCTAATCCAGAAAATTTTACAACCAATTTAAGATTTTTATGTCTTGTTAGACAGGTAATTTAGATTACGATTCTATTGACAATTTAAAGAAATACAGTTATTTAAGTGCAAATATTTTCAACAAAATAATTTTTTTCCCCTTGTAAATAGTTTTCAAAGTTTTGAAGGTCCAGGGATAGATAAAAAATTCTGCGATTGAGTTGAAATGTTTTCTGCGTTGGTTTTTTCAGTCAACTCACAAAAAAGCCACGGGTTTCGGAGCAACTTTAAAAAGGGCCCAGTTTATTAAATACTGATTACGGTTCTGGACTCTCCAACAAATTCAGTTGTCACAATGGAATTGGTTTGAGAGTGTGTGGTCATTGGGTGTAAAAGATATACTCGATAACAAAAGTTTTCAAAAAACTTAGTCTTTTTCGACTTATAAATTCTAACCAAATTTTCAATCGATTTCCGAAACGAAATCTATATCCAGTTGCTTTCAAATGTCATATGTGTAAATTTTATATGCAAACAAACAAAATTAGCCCATCGGAGCTGTTAAAATTCATTTTATTTTTTTTTTTACCCCACTAATATATATGGAACATTAGGCAGGAGCTTTTCTATGCTTCCAGTACCAACAAAATAATTTAATTAAAGAACTTTAGCAATTAAATGTAAACTGACTGAAATTGTCTGTAGTAGAATTTGTTTTTCATACGTACTTAGACTTTCCTTTTAATAGCTAAAAATAGAAAACAAATTAACATTTTTATAAACACTTGGATTATGTTGGGGATTACAAAGTCAATAACAAAACCAGACATTAAATTTATTTCACAAATGATTGTCCAAAATTAAATCTGTTCTATTTTTATTTTTCAATGTTCTTGATTGAGTATAAATAGAGAAATGCTTATTGATATCAGAGTTGGCAATAATGAATTACTCTGTAATGAGGGTTGGCAGGCAATACCGCTAAAATATAGTTATTCTTACATACACTCACAATATTTTTTCCTTAAAATCAACCGAATATATGCATTAAAACAATAGAAAATAAGTTAAAAAAATGACTACCCATTTTTCATTTAAAACAATTGTATTTTGTCGTTTATTTTTAATTGTTATTTAATTAACTGGCAAAGTCGGTAAAAATAATAGATTTATCGTTTATTTTAAAATTAATTGTATTCTAACAACTGATTGTTTTTAACAGAACATTTTGATTGGATATTTTAACTTCTACCGAAAGTCCGTATTTTGTGTATTTTATTTATTGAATGACTGATAGAAAAAGTTAAAAAATATATTTCTTTGCAATTTAACTACTTATTCAATTAAAACGACTTTGCCGATTTACTTTTTAAACAACTGTTGAACTTTTACGGTAAAGTTATTGTAAGTGTACCAATACCGAAATAAACAATATTTTATTACACAAGTTGTATTATATCAATAGAAAACTTAATTATGTACTTTTTTAGATAATGACAGTGAAAATTTATTAAATTTGAAAAAATTACTTTTTTAAAAGGGAAAAAAATATTTGAAAAATTTCCAAAAATATATTAAATACCGTTATCTTTAACATAAACATGCCGAAATAAACGAAATATGTATCGATTCCCTTTATATTCCGTAACCGTATATGAAATAGCATTAACTTTAAAACACTGCTATTTGAGTATTAAAAATACCTTGAATTCTTAAATTTGTTTTTATTTTAGATAGTTTTTTGTAAAAAAAAAATATTACTAAAATAACCCTTAAAATACCGTTACAGAAATAATTTAAAAAAGAGTTAGCCTTGCCGGTATAATTGCTTATTGTAATAGAAAAATTAATTACTTTTTTCTAAATACATGTAATGAATTTTTTTTTCATTTACATTACATTTAATTAATGGCAATGAACTTTTATTTCTATTTTCATTACACTAAAATAACGGTAAATAAAATGTAATGGTAATGACGTTCGGCCCTATGCTCCTTGCAGGAGTAAAAGGAACAAATATATATATAATGACGTTCGCCAATGTCTGATTGATATGATGAAAAAATCGATTTTTTAAATTAATATGAACTGTTTATATTAAAAGTGGCGTAAGTCCACTTTTCGCCCAAAATGAGATAACGATAAAATTTGGTACAAATATGTGACTAGCCTATATTCAGCCTATATTCAGAAAATAGTTTTATTTGTTAAGAAACTTTAATGTAAGGACTTCTGGTCTAATTAAAAAAAAAGAAAACAGTTTTTCTAGTATGCGTTTATACCCTACACCACTATGTGGACAGGGTATAACAAGTTTGTGCTGATGTTTGTAACAACAGAAGATATTGGACCTAGACCTATATTTTAGTATGTTATACCTATCGACTTATAATCAATTTTTCGTTCTATTCATCGATGCTAGTCTGTCTGTCCGTCTGTGTCTGTATGTCCGTATATTCTTGTGCGCAAATTGTACCAAATGATAAAATTTGGAACACCGACTTATATCAGAACCAGGATGAAGCCTACTGATTATGGTTAAAATGGGTCCATGGTTAGAACTAGTGCTCATATAAAGGTCCACATAAAATGGACTTGTGCGCACGCTACAGGTCGCAATAAGATGATAGGATGGGACCCAGCAATAACAGACATCACCGAGTAATAAAGCGAGTAATTAGCACACAAAGGGTTTCACTACTTACCAGGCTATTTACTCGCAAAATTACTTTTGTTTGCGATGTCAAAAATTCATGGTCATGGTCTTTACCCTCTCGCTTACAAAAAAAGTGCGAATAACGAGTTACCCATAGTGAAAGAATAAGTAGTTACTCAAAAAGATAGAATAAGTGGTTACTCAGAAGTTAGGAAATAATTGTTAAATAGTTGGTCATATTGGAAATATAAATTTTTACCTCGGAAAATTTTCTATTCAGTTGGAAAAATGATCGAAACAATTTAATAAATAAAATATTAATATAAAAAAAGACTAAATCAGTACTTATTTAATCAATTACCAGTAAGTGATTACTTTGCAAGAATATATAAGTACTTCTATAACTTATTATCAGTAAGTCATTATTTTGTATTTTAAAGTAATGCAAAAGGTAATATCATTACTTGGTAATCCGTAGGGTAATGACCTGTCATTACCGTGTTTTTTCTGGGGACAAAGATTATGGATTTTGTTTACAATCAGTTCATTTTTAGACCTAGTGCACGTATAAAATCAGACAAAAATGTGCATTTTCGCACTCTACAGTTCGCAAATATTAGGTGGCAAATACAAAGACATTTTAATGGCATTTGGTACGCTGCCTCATATGGGCCCGAGAAAAAGCCTATTGGCTCTAGGTAGGATCGGTCCATATTTGACCTATCGCCCATATGAGTTATATATTTCCGAGTTTATCTTAAATACACCTAACAGGTACAATCAACTTATCTTTCCGTTTTATAGTTTTTTTATAATACCTACACAAGCAGCAAAAACCAATCAAATTCAAGATTCCCCATTCAGGGTTAATTTAGTTATTATTGAGAAATCTTTCAAAAATTGATTTTTCTGGGTTGATGTGTATAAACAAATTATTTTATATTAAATTTCACTATAATTCTACAAACAAAAAAAGCTCTTAATTACGTATACATACAGTCCGTGAAAAATTTAGTTAAAACTACTAAAAATTAGTTAAAGATGATGCTGCAGAAAAAACAGCAAAAATAAAACTGTTAAATGTACAGAATTTTAGCTATATTTGAGCTAAATTTTTGTAAATGGAGAATAGCAAATTAACCTGCTAAAATCAGCAAAAAATTTTGCTAAATAATTAGTATCCTAAAAAATCACCAAAAAATTTCCGAAGTTTTTTTTCAATGTTTTTGTAATGCAAATAAAAATCGAGCCTTCTGAAAACAGCAGTTTACAATTTTTTAGAAACTATTTCTGCTGATCTTAGCAGAATAGACTGCTATTTGCATTCAACTAAATTTAGCTTAAAAATAGCAAAAATTTTGTAGATTTAATAGTTAATTTTTTCTATGTTTAGTCTACAAATATTTAGCAAAACTTTCTGCAGATTTTAGAGCAAAATTTGCTATTTTCAATTAACTAAAAGTTGGCCTAAATATAACTAAAATTCTGTAAATTTAACAATTTTAATTTTGCTGTTCTCATTTTACTAGTATTTAGTAAAAAAAAAAAATCTGCTAATTTTAGCATTTTTTTCTGCAGCATCATTTTTAACTAATTTTTAGTAACTGTTTCTGCTATTTTTACAGATTTATATCTATGAGTGTACGTATATAGTAAATATACATATAAGTTCATTTATTTTATATACAAATCTGTTATAAGAGACAAAATGCTCTTGCGTTTATAGCGCTCTTCAATAGGAAGACATATCTGATGAAAAAGTTCCCCTTGTTCACTAGATTCCGTTGACAACTGATTTTCAAAGAAGTCCATATGTGAGTCCATAAAGTGGACAGGTTAACCTTTAATTTTTCAAACACTTCTAGCATGGTGTTGGTATATGTTTGGGCAGAAGGAGATCCACATTTGCCTAGAACATTTGATATACCATTTTTAATGGTTTTGCTATGCAGTCACTTCGTTTGAGGAGAGCATAATATCAAATCAGAATTTTGCATAAGCTTCCCTATATCAGGGCTAACAAAAACTCCTCTTAGAATTAAGACAAAACAAGCGCATTTTCAAAATGTAACCAAAATTTTTTTACCACAAACTGTATACCTTCTTTAATCTTTGCTTCACTAACAATAAGTTGTGGAAAAAGTGACTTCAAACACTAGAAAGCTCGCCCATTTTTATCTAAAGTTTTTAGAAATTTCTTAACCACACCAAGTTTTATATGAAGTGGACTTAGAAGAATTTGTTCTGAAGGTACCAGGGGTGGCGGAATGATGTTGTGTTCGCCTAACTCCCCGTGAGCTCTGTTTGGCATACTGGTGGCTACGCCATCTACCGTCCCATTTGCATAAAAAGCATGGATACTTTACATATCCAGAGTGCATTACAGAGAGAAAAGTAACTTCTTATAAATCGCAACATGCCCGACATTTGTGATCTTCATACATTAAATAACACGTCCAAGATACATTTTATAGAATTATAACTCTTTCATTGGAATTGGAATTGAGTTTTTTGAGTTGTCATAAAATAGAAGTACATCTTTAAGAATTTTCTTTGAAGAGTCAATAAAAATACGCTAATCGGCTGGGTTATACTGTATGCTCATTTCATTGACTAAGCCTACAATGTGGTAATAACAAACAAATGTGTTCGTTTTTGTTACTTTAAGGTATGGCAGAAATATATGATGGCGCGTTAAACTTTCACTCCAGGTTCGAGCAAATGAGGGCTTTTCAAGTCGGTCTCTAATATTTCTGCATTATTTTTTGATAGTCCCAATTTTATCATCAAAGCATTTAAATGATCTTGTGGCGATAATATTGTTACGTTTTTACCTTTTAAAACGTTGGTTTATTTCCCTTAAATAAACCGGATTCTTTTCTATTGCAATCAAAATAACCAGTTCCAACGCTGACACCAATTGTTACGTTTTACCTTATAAAACGTTCGTTTATCTCCCTTAGATAAACCGTCCTGGTTTATAATAATAACAACCAATTAGCCAATAACCAAAACACGAATACACTTTAGTTTGAAATAGCTTAGACACTCGTATTTATTTACACACTATTACTTATTTACAAACTCTCTCTGTTATGACCATTACTAGAGCGCTACTAACTTTAGCACGATATTAACTCGCGGTCTTAATAGCACAACTGTTAATTATCAACTTCTTCAATAATGTTAACGCGCGCCTTATATGGTAAAAGCCATACTTCTACAACACACTGGATAATTCTAGCATGCTATACTTAACTCTACATACGCTTAAAGACTATACACACAACCATCTATACAATATTACTCTACATTATTCTTAACACTATACACACACACAAACTGTTATAATAAACCTACATTACGATTAAAGACTATACATACACACAAACACTTATCATTAACCAACTTTACAATTCTAATGCGTAATTAATCATAGCATATACTTAGGTGTATAATTAAATATAGAACTACGTTGCCAGATTGATGTATTTTGTCCATCCCGTCTCTTGGGCTATTTTCTTCTAGAAAAGTCCAGAGTTTTCTATACTAGGCCAAGCCATTTTCGTTACAATATTATGCTTTATGTTGCTTCAAATTGTACAAAATTAGAAATCAGTGTTTCGTTTTTGACTCTTATACCAGGTCCCCAACGTAGGCTTGGACTTTGAACAGTTAGTGCAAGTACCGGAAGCACATCCGAATGTGGCGCTGGAAGCAAAGCTAATTTCATTATGCCACTATTTTGCAAACAGTAAACTCTAACAATATATGTCACTCAGAGTCACTTTTTAACCTTTCCGTCATGGAATGGAAGAAGTATTGAAAAAAAATATTTTTTATTTTTTTTTTATGATGAAGAGCATATGTATTTATAGATCGCCAAAATTAAAAGGGAGACATTCAAATTTTAGTTTTGACACAAATTTTAATGTTGACCGCTTAAAACACCAATAACAGTCATGGGAGTGTTAAAAGTATAGGAAATGTTTACCTTTTCACTATGTTAACAACAACTATGTAACTTAATTACAGAAGCTTTTACTTTGAGTTATAGATGGATAATGCCATGAAGTTTTTAGGACAATTTCGAGGACATAAATCCAAATGGACTGGCTGGTTTACACCGCAGAAACCCACTTTTGTAACAGATCTTATTTTTTACCCTCAACCTTTCGGAGAGCTGGAAAAATAACAACTTTGCGCATATTGGTGATCTAATACTCATACTGCAATATATTCATAAAATATGTCGCTGTTTTTGTAGCATCTAGAAGATAGCTGCTTTTTACCAATAAAAAATCGTACACTCGAAGAAATAAATCTGTAAAAATAGCAGAGAAAGTTACTAAAAATTGGTTAAAAATGATGCTGCATAAAAAACACTGCTAAAATTAGCAGATTATTTTTGATATACATTAGTAATATAAGAACAGCAAAAATAAAACTGTTAAATATACAGAATATTAGTTATATTTGAGTTTAATTTTTGTTAATGGAAAATAGTAAATTAACCAGCTGAAATCAACAAAGAATTTTGATAAGTAATTAGTAAACTAAAAAATCACAAACAATTTAATTCAAAGTTTTTTTTTTGAAATATCTCTGCTGATTTTAGCAGAATAGACTGCTATTTACATTCAACTAAATTTAGCTTAAAAATAGAAAATATTTTGTAGATATAACATTTAATTTTTGCTATTTTTAGTCTACTAATATTTGGCAAAATTTTCTGCAGATTTTATAGTAAAATTTGTTATTTCCAATTAACTAAAAGTTAACTTAAATATTGTGAGAACCAAAGTTGATACGCTCGTTTTGGCATCAGTTATTATTTTAACTTTAATAAATGTTTCGCTTAGTTTAGTTAAATAACCTGCCTTGTTTAAAAAGTCGTTTGCCCGTTAATTGAAAATTTAAAATATTTTTGTTTACCAACCCTGTAGTTATATCAGCTGTTGATGTTGACTATAGTTTGGCAACATCGACATTTGTAAAGGTTCAATTAGACGTGCCATAACCATAACCATATAAAACAGCTGTTCAAACCAATCTAATGGGCTACAATGTATTCGGTTATTGGTGACATGCCATAACCGTAACCGAAGATACCAATTGAATTTTGGATTTCTGCTATGGCGTTATGGTTATGGCTATGGCGATATGGCACGTCTAATTGAACCTTAAACAATTGATTGTCAATATGTGTAAGTAGGAATGTGTATCTACTGCGAGTGGTAGGAAAAGTATAAAAGGAGAAGGAAAATGGAAGAAATGGGCAGTCTTAGAGTTTAATCACAACTGGGTCAATTGTCGACCGATGACAGCGAAAGTCGTCATGATTAATTTAAATTCAGCGACAATCGACCGTCGACATTTGTTGACGTTTAGAAAAAAGGAAAGCAAAACAAGAATATGGTTGTATTTGTTTCACCACAATTCTTCACCAATTCAATTGGTCTTTCACTAATTCTTGTTGTTTTGTTTTATTGTTTTTTACCGCTTTTTTTGCGGCAAATTATGTATTTTTATTTTCAATTATATTTCTTCTGTCAAAAAAATAAATTAAAAATAATTTAAATTCACAGGCTGACATTCCCGCTCACGCTGCAAAAATCGTTACTTTTTGGTTTTGTATGTGCAGATTACCAAGGTTCGGTATGGGAAATTTACTCAAGTTTCAAAGCAAATAGGGGAAATTTGCCGTGAGGTTAAGAGTCCCTCTATAGTATTCTTACTCTATGGTTTACTTTAGAAATATTGTTAGTCCATGCGGTGGCCTGTGACTAACAACAACATTTATTTAATTGATACCTGCGGTGGCAGGAGCAGATATCGGTGGGCATAGTTGACTAAATACTTGTCATCAGGCACGTATCTATGGGGGAGGCTAGGGGCCTCGAGCCCCCCCGAAATGATTTGAGAAATTTTGAAAAGTAACAAAATACGTCGAAAGCAACAAAGTTTATAAAAAATTTAATAAAAATATTTATTTTTTGTTTAAAACAAATAGCAAATGGCCAAGTTTCTTAAGTTGTCATAAATAAAATAGACCCGAAATCCAATTGCGAAAACTGTTTTCAAAAAAAATATTTAAGCTATTTGATGCCCATAGAAACTGTTTTTGTTTATGTTTTTTTTTTATCTTGAATAGTTATGTGTGCTAGCACACCATATCATTCCCGCTCACGCTGCAAAAACCTTTCTTTTGATTTTTATATGTGCAGATTACGAAAGTTTGGTATGGGAAATTTGCACAAATTTGCTTTTAAATAGGGGAAATTTGTTTTGAAATCAAAGCAATTTGCTTTGAAATCAAAGAAATCCTCTCACTTTGCAGACAAATTTGCTTCGAAATCAGGGAAATTTGCTCAAAAGAGAGGGAAATTCTCTCATTGGGGAGCACGTTACCAGTGGGTATCGATCCCCCCTTGTCTCGCTCAAGCGGCTCTCTTTTTATTTGTTCGCGAACTCGGGCACAAGCAAAATAACACATTTTGCCAGCGTTGCCATTTCAGTGCTTTTCGGGTATTTTTTGGTGCTTTTTTCCTTCCTGTACCCGGTGATTTTTTACAAATACCCGTTTAAAAAAAGCGGGTATTTACGGTGCTTTTTCAGATTTTTGGCAGTGCTTTTGGTGCTTTTTTACAGTTTATATTTTTGGTATTTGCTCTCGTTTTTTTTACATTTTTCTTGAATTTTCTGTCAAAATTTAAAAAATAATACGAACTATACAAGAACTACATTTTTTCACAATATTTGTAGTACAATTTTAAATAGCAACTTCGTTACATTTAAACTTCAAAATATTGAAATATTAGTTTGGTGCTTTTTTACCCCTTTTTAGGTAATTTTCTGAACCTTTTTTACACGATTTTTCAAAGTTAAAATGTGTTTTTGAATTCTTGATTTAAATTTTTCAAAAAATTAATATCGTGCTTTTTTACCCCCTTTTTGGTAAATTTTTACCCTTTTTACCCGTTTTCATAATGCTCACGGTGCTTTCCTGCCTTCAGGAGTTGGCAACACTGCATTTTGCTTGTGTAAAATCAAAGAGCGTAAAATAAGGAGAAATTTCAACTATAATACAGGGCATTTGCGGGGAATTAGATGCTTTTAAGGGTAACGAAATAATTTCCTAATGCGTAATAATTTAATTTACTGTGTTCAGGTTAGCATTTTTGGCCGAAAAACACAAAATTTAACATGAAAAGCGCTAGGAATCGAAAAAAACGTAATGTAGTATCTACAAATGAAATAAAATACGCAATAAAATTTTAAAATAATTTGGTGTCTCCACCACACACATTAGGTTTAATATTTTTTTTATCAATTAACTTCAAAATCATTTTACGTGGAGAGTATATAATTCATACACAAAAAATTCCTGTAGGGAAAATGATGAAAGCATACTTATTAAAAATTTGTTCATTAAAATTCGTGGATTTTATCAAGTTTTGTATAAATTGTGTATTTCATTGTGTTAGTGATGTAGTGTTAGAAGTTGACAACACTCATTTCAAAGAAGAATAATGAAAAAGGACATTTTACATCATCACATTTTTACCCTCACAGTACTCACAGCATCTTTTGTGTGCGCAAACTGTTTTCACCCGGTTTTTATTTGCTCGCCCGAGTTCGCTAAAAATATAAGAGAGTCATAGGAAGGATCGTCTCTCTCTATATGTAGACTCTTTGACGTTACCAAACCTTTGTAATCTGCACAAAATTGTGTTGGGGCCGTGAGCATAAGTGTAGCTCTATTGTTTATTCTTACTCTATTATGCTAGGCATAATCAAAGAGGTGAGAAAATAAATAGAATGCAATCCTTGCATTTACTGAGAAAAAATTTATAAAATGTGACTGCAAATAGAAAACTGAAATTTTTTTTCCCACCTTTTAATTAATAAGAGCCTATTTTTTTATTGTTACTACTAATATTTAGTTTTCATCATATTTATTATAATTTAGACGTAAAATTGATAAATTAACCTTTCGTTTTCCATAAAAATTAGCAGTTCCCTGCTTACAGGCACAAGCTATTACTATAGGTTGATAATTTGGCATAATTCGGCATTTTAAAATTGTTTTCCCACCAGAAATTTATTCCGGAAGTGACTGTAAATTAAATACATATATAAATTCGGATTTGTCCCAATAAGCTTCTAGCAGTATATTTAACAAAAATAGATTCGGAGGTTTTTGAAGATCTTGCAAAATGATCATCGCGGTCAGCATCAATGATCATCGCGATAAGGTCAAAACCCTCAAAGGATTTTGCAAATCTAGCTCTGATTTGAATTTGATGGCCCCCGACTAAAAAAGTTTTCATATAATCTTATATGATTTGATATAATTATAAATGTTTATATGTGTGGCTTTATATGACCATATACATTTATATTAACACTTTGGTTTTATAAATATGTTTGATATGACGTTATATATAATCATATGCGATTTGGTCTCCAGGCATATATTAGAGATCTGCAAATATAGTTTATACATAATTATATATAATGGCCTATAAGCTTCTCTAAACAATCTTGTATCAAAATATATAACAAAGTTAATATAAAATTGTATTAATTTTATGCATAAATTTATCTGACATGATATCTAATTACACAAAATTTTATAAAGTTTAATTGCACTATAAAAATTAAAAAAAAAAAACTCCGAAATTGTGGATCTGGTTTTGAATTTTGCACTTTGAAATATAAATAAATGTTTATAATTGAATTTAACATATATTTTCCAAATAGTTAGCGAAATACTCTTTATTAAACTCAAAATAATTTTAAAGAAATAAATAAAGGAAATTTTTTTTTTTTCATTGTGGAATTAAAGTTCGAAATAATTATTTTTACTTTTAAAATTAAAAATTAGACAAACATATGTTGAAATAAATATGGTTTAAGTTCATTTATTTTTCCGTAAAAAAAAATTAATTGTGAAAGTTAATTTTTTATCATGTTGGTTTTTAATTTTTATTTAAAAAAATAAAATTTGTTTTTTTCGACCTTTTTAATTCATTAATTAGAAATTTATTAATTCAGTTCCTTATTATGAATTAACATAATAAGTACTTTTTTCAAAAACTGTTTTTTTTTTTCTTCATCAGGATACTCTCCTGACAAATACTTCACAGAGTTTTTGCTTTCAAAAAACCTCTACACTTTCAGGAATGAAAAGAGGATCGTTTCGGGGATTTTCCAGGTCCCCTTCATCAGTTTTCTTTAGAAAGTGGTGGCGTAATCCCCGAAACGATCGTCTTTTCATTCCTAAAGGGTAGAGGTTTTTTGAAAGCAAAAACTCTATGAAGTATTTGTCAGGAGAGTATCCTGATAAAGAAAAATAGCAGTTTTTTAAAAAAAGTACTTATTATATTAATTCATAATAAGGAAATTGGCCTCGAACTGAATTAATAAATTTCTAATTAGTTAATTCAGTTATTTTATAAGAAAGATAAAAACTCTAACCTAGAAAAAGTTGTTCCGACAAATTTTTGTAATGTTTTATTGTGTCACCTATTTCCAAGTTTATTAGCAAAAATTGTTCTAAACATTAAGCATTAGATTTAATATGAATGAAATAAGTGATCTCAATAATATTTACTAAAATTTTCTTTGAAAATCTTCATCAAATTATATGTATTTATATATAATTTGATGCAGTTAGATAGACCCATTTTTCGGATCAAATTGTATCAGGTGAGATAACATGCTTATCTCGCTTGATATAATTATATATTCCAATATTCGGATCAAATTAGATATGGACGTATATATTGGTTTATATATGGTGATATATGATTATATAACATCTTTTTTAGTCGGGCCTCTATTTTAAGCACGTTCTCGTTACAGAGACGCACTTTTAGTTGCTTTTAATTCAAATTGTTTGTTATTAGCAGTTTGGTGTTAAAAATTGCCGAAATCTATTCTTTTTTCCTCATTCTAACACAATGCATTCGCATTAGTACCCAGTAAAATTGTTTTGAACTGGCTACCTCTGAATCTGTTCTAGAAAAGGTCTTTTTACCACCGGTTCTATGGAACAGGTTCTAGAACCAATTCCTGGGAGTCAAAATGTAAGGTTTCAACTTCAGAAAATTCAGAAAAAGGGACAGCTGGTGCGATGATAAACAAATAACACCATTGTGAAAAAAATTTTAAATTTTAATTATGCAAAAAATATGTGTATCTGTATGATTTTTCAGACTAAAACTATACGCATTTTAGTTAAGTGTTTTGTAACACAGCTGATTTATATGAAGAAGGAGAAAACATTTTTATTGAAAAAAAAAAAAATTAACAGACACAAGGGAATCACCAGACTGCCACAGTTTCGTCTCACCCAAAGACTCGTCAGTGGTTAGTTTATGTGTCAACTGATCAAAGTAATTTTTAATTGTTAATTTGTCTCTATATGAAAAACTTTTTGTGTATTGCCATGACCGCGGATTGAACCGGCAGCTCTCTGCACAGGCTATGACTCGTAACATCACCTCTTAACAAGAAACACCACGGTCGGCATAGCGCGGAGTGTGGCTAATTGAAGTTTTTTCAATCACAGCCCTACGGGAAATTTTAACAAACTGTCACCGAACTGTCCCCTTTATATGAAATAGAGTGGTCACTTTTACATGGTGTTGTCATAGGAGGGGGAAATTGACCCCTTGTGACATGTCACAAGACAAATCCCAGGACAGGTCCCTGAACTTTGTTTTTTTTATGAGAGTTCAGTAACCTGTCCTAGGATTTGTCTTGTGACATGTCACAAGGGGTTATTTCCCCTCCTATGACAACGCCATGTAAAAGTGACCACTCTATTTCATATAAAAGGGCAAAATTGTTTTAAACTGCAATTCAAAATCGATTTGATAAAATCATTTAAAATCTTACTAAATATCAATAATGTTAGTACTAGTAATTAGCAAAAAAGTGTACTAAAAAATAAACAAACTGTAAAATCTAAAAAAAGTTTTTTTTTCAGTGAGGGCAGATATTATTCAGCCTCTAGTTCGATGTTTATACCCTACACCACTATGTGGTCAGGGTATTATAAGTTTGTACTGATGTTTGTAACACCAAAAAATATTAGTCGTAGACCCACCTTATAGTATACCGATCGGCTCAGAATTTATTTTTATTTCGATTTAACGATGTCCGTCTGTCTGTCCATGCAATCTTGTGCGCACTCTACAGGTCGCAAATATTAAGATATTTTGATGAAATTTGGTACGCAGACCTGTGTTGGACGAACAAGTTTGATTTTGGTGAACATCGGTCCATGTTTAGACCTAGTGCCCATATAAGGGTCCTACCAAAATTATACTGTTTATACGCTGCAGGTCGTAAATATTAAGATATTTTGATGAAATTTAGTACACAGACCTATATTAGCCCAATAACGCAGCCTATTGATTTTGGTGAACATTGGTCCATGTTTAGACCTAGTGCCCATATAAGGGTCCTACCAAAATTATACTGTTTATACGCTGCAGGTCGTAAATATTAAGATATTTTGATGAAATTTGGTACACAGACCTATATTGGCCCAATAACGCAGCCTATTGATTTTGGTGAACATCGGTCCATGTTTAGACCTAGTGCCCATATAAGGGTCCCCGCAACATTATATTGTTTATACGCTGCAGGTCGCAAATATTAAGATATTTTGATCAAACTTGGTACACAGACCTATGTTGGCCCAATAACGCAGCCTATTGATTTTGGTGAACATCGGTCCATGTTTAGACCTAGTGCCCATATAAGGGTCCCACCAAAATTATATTGTTTATACGCTGCAGGTCGCAAATATTAAGATATTTTGATGAAACTTGGTACACAGACCTATATTGGCCCAATAACGCAGCCTATTGAGACTCAGGCAGAGTCTCTTAGTTCGACAGCCGGCAAGCAGCTAACACCTGGAGCGGTAAGATATTGCAAGTGTGAAAGTTTAGGGAGTTAGATTTACATCTAACTGGCTTAGTGGCAGATTACATCTGTCAATCGCCGGATTTATATCCAGCTAAGAGTTCAGGAGATTAAAGACTGGGCATAGTGAAGAGGCTCCCGGTTTTACAACCAGGACGAAGGGGTTGGATACTCATCCGACGCAGTTTTAGGGGCGGATTACCAACCACCACAGTTGGATTTCCATCCGACACTCGGATAACATCCGAATATATATCAGGATACCAACAAGGGAAAGGAATGTTAGGAGTTTCACACGTTGCAGTCTGGAGGAGCAGAAAAGAGACGGCCCAGTCGCACTATCACCGGTAGTAAAAAAAGAGATAACTAACAACCTGGAGGAGCAGCAAAGAGACGGCCCAGTCGCACTATCACCGGTAGTACTTTGAAGTCTAAATATATTGTACAAAAAAATATATAAAGTGCTAAATAATCAATAAAACCCAGCGTGAAATCCGAAAATAATAAATAAATTGTTTTAATAAATCCTAGGTGGGTAAATAAATTTAGTGTGAGGACTCTGGACTAGCTGAGCTATCCCAGCTTCAAACGAGAAGTAACCGGAGGTTTCTTACGTTTGGCGCCCGAGCAGGGACTATATTCCAAGGTTACAGCAAAAATATAAAAAAGAAATAATCAACCGAAAGGAGCACGAGAGAATCAACCTAAGAACAAAAAAATCATGGTGCGTTGTAACTGGAGCTGGGAGCAATTGGTTCACTGCATGACGGAATTTAGCTTATAGGTGAGTGGCACGGTAGAAGAACTGCGAAAGGGGTTTGCGGGATTTATCAGTCAAGGTGACCACAAAGAGGAAGTTCTCGCTAGATTAGAGCAGCTGGAGGTGCAACACAATAGAGTCCCATCCCCCATCCCACCAGCGAGAATTTATGTCGACATTCCGCCCGGCGGAAGCAATGATTTGGGTATGCCACCACCGCCGATAGTGACGCCATCCCATAGTGAGGCAACAGGTGCAACCCCAGTTAGCGAAATGCCGTACACCTCTGTGATCGACACGGTAAACATGATCGGCAATGCGCTCCTGGGTCTCGACTTTTTACGAGCCGTCAGAGCCGAAATACGTATTGGTAACTAGATTATAAAATTGAGTCCAATAGAGCAACCGATGCAGTGTGCGGTGGTGAGGACCGATGAGCTGGAGATCGAGAAGCGCCCAAGGGAGGTGCTGGCGAAGGTCGAAAATATAGAATACCCAACGCCGTTGGCAGAACATAAAATTGTGCCAAAAGATGATAGAGGTACACGCAACGAAATCCAGAAAAATGGTTCCTACCAACTCTGCATCGACGACAGTTTGCTGCAACCTCGAACCGTTACCGAGGCCTACCCGTTACCAATGAGCGGGGAAAAAATTACAAAAAGAAAAAAATTATACAAAGAGGAGAAAAATAAACGCAAAGAAAAGAGTATACAAAACCGAAAAGCAAAGAAAAAAAAAATTTACAAAAGAGAAAAAAAAATTCAAAAAAAAGCTAAAAAAAAATATTTGCATTATGCAGTTCAGAGGAAAAAAATAAATATTTTTATGAAAAAAAAAAGAAATTAGAAAAAAACCGAAAATACGGGACTAGCTGAGCTATCCCAGCTTCCAACCCTGAGTAACCGGAGGTTCCTTACAAAATGCGTAAAAGCGCATTAATCGAAATTAGTTTTCGTTTTAGTTTTTTACACGATCTACATACTTACAAAAAACTGATTTCTTTTCTTTAAAGGAATCTGTTCCTTAAAATTTTAAGTTTTATATATTTAGATAAAATATTTTTCTACCTTAAGTTTGTGTTTTTCAATCATCATTTTCTTATTGCAGACAACGGCAATCTTTTTGAAACAACAAATAAAATTTAACATGACAAAGTCATATTAAAATTTCCAACTAAATATATGAAAATATAGAAAGTCGGAAAAAATTTTTTTGTATTTTTTAAATGCAAAAATTCAAATAATTTAAAAAAAAAATAAAAAATAGTAAAATTAAAAAAACTATATATAAAAAAATATAGAAAGCCCAAAAAACAATTTTTGTAAAAATTAAAATATTTTTTTAAGTTTTAGTTAAAAATAATTTTAGTTTTTAGGATAATATTGTGTTTAACAAAAAAATTTTAGATATTTTTTTACCCTACACCACTTCGTGGAGAGGGTATAATAAGTTTGTGCTGACGTTTGTAACACCAAAAAATATGGGCTCAGAATCACTATTTACCGATGTCCGTCTGTCCATGCATACTTGTGCGCACTTTACATGTCGCAAATTTTAAGTTATTTTGATGAAATTTGGTACACCGACTTACGTCGGCCCAAGGATGATTTTGGTTAAAATCGGTCTATGTTGAGACCTAGTGCCCATATAAGGGTCCTCCAAAATTGGCTTATTTAAACGCTGCAGGTCGAAAATACGAAGATATTTCAATGAAATTTGGTACACATTTGTCCCAAGGACAAAGCCTATTGATTCTAGATAGCATCGGTCCATATTTGGACCTATCGCCCATATGGGTTATATTCCGATTTTCTCTTCTTTTATCATTTTATATAAAATTTTGACACAAGTCCATTTTAACATTAGTTGGCTTTTAACCAGACTGGTGTAGGGTATTATATAGTCGGCATCCCCGACTTTAACTTTTTTCTCCTTTTTTTATAACGATTTTTTTACTCAGTAGCAGTGCAACTTCACAATGCGTATGTATATTTTTATATCACATTCTTTGATAGTGTTCATTTGCGAGCTACTTTTAAAATTTTCTCACATTAAAGTTTAAAGCAAAATAAAATTTTTGAATAATATTCAAAAACAAAATGTATGTAGAGTTTAGATATGGAAATAATATAAAAATAAAATTTAAAAAAACCTTAACCCGCTCGGGTCCGGCAGCATGTTAACGTTCGAACTTTAATTCCCAATATCTCCGCTAGGGGCTGCTGCAAAGCTATAAAAATAATAAAAATATTTCTTTGGCATAGATCTATATTTCGGAAAATTCCCTGTCATTACAATTCAGGCATGCAAGGGTTAATCGATCAAAATAAAAATCCAAATAATTGAAAACTTTAATATTCGTACCACTGGTTCAGTCCCATTTTCACCTGTCTCGGTACAGGTACTTTCAGACCGGTACTCTTTTCACCAGGCACAGGACCGGTACTTTAAGACCAGTTGCGTTTTCACTTATTTTGTTGATATCGATTAGCAAAAAATTGTACTAAAAAATAAAAAAACTGTAAAATCTAAAAAAAAAAAAAATTTCTTTCGATTGTAACAAGCGTATAATTACTTCATCATACTTGAAATTTGGAGTCAAAATTGAAAACGGTTCTCCAGTTATTGCCGTTTTATGCATTGGAGATGCAACAAAATTTTCTGGGTGTTATTTCCAAACTAAGAATATATCATTAGTAACAAATATAAACTAAACAAGAATTGTAAAAAATCAAAAAAAAATATTTTTAAATTAGTATATTTTTCTGCTAAATTTAGCACTCGGTTTTCAAAAATTAGAAAAATGTTTTTCTGAAATCAGCAGCGAAAATTAGTAAAAAAAAATCCGTAACTTGTAATAAGAGAATAGCAAAAATGATTACTAAAAATAAAAAGTGTACTAATAATCAGTATAAAAATAGTATAGTGCGATTGGAAACTGTTTACAAATTTTTTTACAAACTTTTTTATTTGAGTGTATTCATGTAATTGTCGCGTTAATATGCCGGTGGGCCTGATTCTTATTATTTGTTCGTGTAACCGTCGGATTAATACTTAAGAGAAATTTTAAATAAAGCAATTAAAAAAATTATATTGAACTTGTGTTTTCTTTACCGCTGCGAAATATAAATTTTTGTGACGAACCCTTGACACGTCTGAGCTTACCCCAGTCTAGAGTGAAAATACGTCGTTACAATATATCTAAAATTCTGTAAATTTAACAATTTTAATTTTGATGTTCTTATTTTACTAGCATTTAGCAAAAAAATATCACCCATTTCAGCAGTTTTTTCTGCAGAATCATTTTTAACTAATTTTTTGTAACTTTTTCTGATATTTTTACAGATTTATTTTTATGAGTGTACGACAAATAGAAAATTTATGAATAAAAAATTCAATAGTTTAGGTTGGCAAATTTTTATTTTTAAAAACTAATTATAAATTTTTTATTAAAATTTTATACAATTAAAGAAAATTTTCAAATATTCTATAGAGGTTGATTTGTATTCTGAACATAACGTCCATCAATTCTTACTATTTTCCGGTATTGGGAATATGAAATTTTACATATGAAATTGATAAAATTGATGTATGAATATTTGTAAAATTGATAAAATTTTAAAATTTGATGTGGGTAACTAACGTTTGAACTGTCCTAAATAGTGTTAAATAGAGATAGTTCTAGAACATTTATTTGTATTAGTTAGAAAAACTTAGTTTTCCGATCGAGCATTTTCTATGCCATTTTGTTTATCTGTATGGTAAAGATAAACATAATGGAAGAAAATATTGTCAATTTAGGATTTTTTGTTTACTTTTTTTATAGAGAGAACATATTTTGTAATGTGTCCACCTTGTATGCTGGTATCAAGTGACAGACTATCGTAATTTTGGCTTATATGTCTCTAGAGCTGCTTGATAAAGAGCTGCGCTATTCCCTTCACCAGATTCGTTGACTAAACCATATAAAAATCCATTAGGTTTTTGCAGTAACTCATAAGGATGTCCAAATTCAACAGCTTCACCAGCATCCATAACTAAAATGCGATCACTATCCATAACGGTGTGTAAACGATGAGCTATTGTTAATACCGTACAGTCGGCAAATTTATCACGTATAGTATTTTGTATAAGTTTATCGGTACTAAACAAATAAAAGAAATTAAAAAATTAATTAAGATAGATATTTGATTAAAATTAAAAAGCCATGCAACTTACACAGGATCCACATTAGCTGTGGCCTCATCCAATATTAATAGTTTATTTTGTCTTAAAATAGCTCTAGCTAAAGACACCAACTGTCGCTGGCCCACACTAAAATTAGAACCACCATCAGACATGGTATAATCTAAATCACCCAATAATTGTGTGACATGCTCTTTTAGCTCAACATCTTTTAAAGCCTGCCATATTTGATGATCACTATTTTCTTTCAGAGGATCCAGATTATATCGTAAAGTACCGGAGAATAAAACCGGATCTTGTGGTATAATTGATATATTACTTCTTAAATTACAGAGAGCTATTGTTGCAATATCAACATTGTCGATGAGTATAACACCTTCATTGTAAGCCAAACGAAAGAGTGATTGTATAATAGACGATTTTCCCGCACCTGTACGACCAACTATGCCAATTTTCTCCTTAGGCTGTATGGTAAAATTTAGATTTTTTAAAACATATGAATCAGTAGGACTATATTTTAAATGGAAGTTAATAAATTCTATGAGTCCATTTTTGGGCCATTCTTTATCTATTTTAGAGTTTTTGGTTGTTTCTATGGTCGATTCTGCTGGTAGATTAACATATTCCATGACACGTTCAACACTAATCATATGATTTTCCAATTCGGCTGTTTGACGTATACCCAGTTGACAAATACTCACCAAGGCACAAGATTGCAGTATAGCCAAACCCGCATCACCACTATTGAATTGAGAACGCAATAATATAAGACTTAATGTCATAATTGATGTATAGCAAACACATAAGATATCTGCTGACATAGCAAATGCTCTATTGCACGAAATGAACAAAAACCAAGCTAAGGTATTTTCATTTTGATGATCATAGAATTCTTTTTGCAAAATAGCTTCAGCTTCTAATGCCCGAATGGTAGTGAGACCTTGAAAAGTTTGATTTGTTAAAGAATATACTGGACTGCGTGCTGAAAATAAATAAAAATTATCCGTTTGAATGTTTGAGATATATAAATTATGACTTACAAGCTGAGTCCAAACGTTTAAGACAGCGACTTGTGCTAATATATACCTGCCGTATGATCACAAGGCCAAAAACAATCACAATTGTTGGTATGAGTAACCAATAGTTGACCATGGCCACTATTATTAAAACACCACAAATATCAACTAAAAACTAGAAATAAAAAATAATCAAATTATATATTCAACTAAGGGCCAGTTTTATAGTCAGAGAAAATTAACCCTTTCACGCACGAATTTTAAAGGCTGGCAATTTTCCGACCAAATTTCGTGGAAATGTAGCTATATGCCAAAGAATTATTTTTTATTACTTTTATGGCTTTGCAGCATCCCCTAGCGGAGATATTGGGAATTAAAGTTCAAATACTAACGTGTTGCCGGCCCCGAGGGGGTAAGATTTTTTTTTTTAATTTAAATTTTATATTTTTTCTACTACAAACCTCTGCTTAAAATCTTTGAGTTTTTGAATTTTATTCATCAAACAATAATATAAAAACTTTGAAAAAAATTAGTTAAAACTACTAAAAATTAGTTATAAATTATGCCGCAAAAAACTGCTAAATTAGCAGATTATTTTTTAGTTTCTTTTACATTTTTTTTTTAATGCAAATAAAAATCGTATAAAATTTAATGCAAAACACCACTTTACAATTTTTGCATTCAACTAAATTTAGTTTAAAAATAACAAAAACTTTGTAGATATAACGGCTTATTTTTGCTATTTTTAGTCTACTAATATTTAGCAAAATTTTCTTCAGATTTACAGTACAATTAAGTAAAAGCTAACTTAAATATAACTTAAATTCTACAAACTTCACAGTTCTAATTTTGCTGTTCTCATTTTACTAGTATTTAGGAAAAAATTCTGCCAATTTTAGCAGTTTTTTCTGCAGGTTCATTTTTAACTAATTTTTAGTAACTTTTTCTGCTATTTTTACAGATTTATTTCTATGAGTGTAATACAAAAAAACGCTTGAAAGGGTTAAGATTTTTTCTCAACCATTACGTAAATACAAATTCATTGTGACAATCAAATTTCTTGCCAACTGAAAGATTTGATTGCAGCAAACGAATTAGTTGATTGTCATTATTGAATATTCCTAGCTTTCATTAATACAACAGAATTTCAACCAACACTATGTTGTATTAATCGAATTTTGGTCACCATAAACAAATATATTGGTTGCTCCAATGAAACCATTCGGTTTGTTTCAGAGAACTGCAAAATAAACTTTTTTCTTGATTTAATCATACACTAAAATTCTTATTCACATTTATTCACTCAACAATACTCAATGTTGAATAAAATCAATATCATGCTGCTGTACGTGTAGTTCGGAGCAGTTTGAGTCATCTGTCGAGCATGTTTTATTCACATTTAATTACTCAAAAAAACTCACTGTTGAATAAAATCAATATCATGCTGCTGAACGCGTAGTCGGCTGATCGAACGTTGGAACTCACATGAATAAATCAAAGTATTAGTTGTTTTATAAAATAAAAAAGAAATAAATTAAATCTTATTTTTTTATAATGGGAAAAACACACTGTACCATTTACTAAATGTGTTTCTACAAAATCCCCTCTTTATTGTTATGGAATTATTTTTCTTTTATTTGGTTGCAATCATGAATAAACTCATACGCGTTCATTTTTGTTTTTTCTGATTTATTCTACATCAAAATAATCGTCGTTGATCCGAACGAATATGAAAAACGGTATGAAAACGACCAATGATTAAATCAAAGATGCAACAAAAATCACCTGGTGTGATTGATTTAAAATCAGCAACGAATATGTGTATTTGAGTATATTCGGCGCTTGAATGCAAACGAATGTTTATATGGGTTACGTATGATGGTTTTGAAATCAGCAGTTGCAGTTCTCTGGTTGGTATGAAGTTCGGTTGTCACAATGAATCTGTTTTCTCTGTGTAGGACTATTTATGGCCAATGTTTCCGCAAAAGTAATTACAGTCCAATTTACACTACAACCAAAAACTAGTAGTTTTTAAAAACTTTTAGGTTTTGATTCAAAATTTGTATGAAATTAGGCAGATAAATACAAGTAGGTTTCAAAAACTATTAGCTTCTTATTAAGTGTAAATGTAGTATGTATAGAATAAATTTTGTAAATATAATTCCACAGAATTTGTTTGTTTCTTACCTCAAAACACACGATTAAAGAACGTGATATTTCCACATCTAATGTACGAATATCTTTTGAGAAACGATTTAAAATGCGCCCAGAAGAATTTGTATTAAAAAACAACATACTCGTGTTAATAATAGCACAAAATAGGCGATCGTGAAGTTTTAATGAAATCCGCAAACACATTCCGAAAAATCCAAAAGTACGTAATATATAAAAAAATACTGTAGCGATCAATATATGTGAATAAAATAGAATAAATACTTTTCTTTTCTGATCAATAAATTTTTGTCTTTCCTGATCATCACTTGGATCTTGGCTAGTACTATTTTTGAATGTAATTGTAATATTTTTTTCCAAAGAGCTGATGGCAATATCTTCTTCCCAAATAACCCTGTAAAAAAAATAATTTAGTTTAATCATAACTGATTACGAGATCATTTTTCAACGGAATTTTTATCAAGGCACCCAAAACTTTAACATCCCAGCAAAAAAAATTACAAGTAACGCTTTACAAACTACTTCTTTCAATGCTTCACAAATATCTGTTAGTGTATTTTTACTGCTTTTTTAGAAGTTATTCTGAACAGCTTCAAAAAATCACTTCTTTCATTGCTTCCAAAGTATCCGTTATTACATTTTTACAGCTTTTTTAGAATTACTTCTGAACCACATACAAAAAATCACTTAAGTATTGCCCCTAAAGAGTAATTGCTCCAAACGAGATTTATAATTAATTTGTTTAAATTCAATATTTTTTTAATTTTTAAAAATATGTATATATAAAAAAACGGTGATAAATTGCTTTTTATGCACCTGTAAAAATAGTACTGAAAACAATATTGAATTTAGAAGCACAAAAAAATTTTTAAATCGAAATTACGCTTTTAGTTTTTTGATTACCAAAAAGCCTTCAATTTGTTGATTATTGCTCAAAATGTTAAAAGTTTTTATAGTTGACCTGTTTTTTTCTTGTGTGATAGATTTGGTTCGGCTCAAGGTCATATAGTTAAAAATAAAAATCAGCTTTTGTATTTTATTTTTAAATGTTTATTTTTCTCAATATTTCGAACAAGCACCGTTGTTCATCCTCAGGAGAATCTAAACAGAAATACATTATAACATATTTAATTAGTACATATTAAACAAAAAACAATATAGTTTCTTTAAATTAATTAAAAACAATGAAAACATACATTTAATTAACTGATTATTAAACGCGGAGTTGAAAGCGTCCCTGCTTATTTACAATCTCTTTTCAACTAGTTTATTGTCTAAGCCGTCGGTATTTGTTTACTGTGTGTCGATATAATTGAGCACATTTATCAGTGTCCCTTTTATAGTTGAGTCTTTTGTTCGATGGTATATTAATTATATGTAGCATTTCAAAGGTATATCTCTTTGCGTAGTTACTCTCTTCTTGTAAAATGCTCACATCTTTAAAATTTGGTTTATGACCAGTAATCGCACTATGGGCCGCGAGTAAAGTTTTCTGTTCAAGTGCTTTATGTAGAGCTTTTTGGTCTGACTTATGGGATGAAAGTCGTGTTTTTAATTTTGTTTTTGTTGTGCCAATATATACTTGATCGCATATATTGGACCCGTCGCCTTCGCAATTGAGTTTATATATTAGATTAGATTTTTCTTCATTTTTCAGTTTTGTCTTGGTTTTGCTGAATAACTTGTCCAAAGTGTTGTACGTTTTCAGTGCAATTACGAATTTTTCTTTTTCATAAATGTTCGAGTGTTTAATTCTCTCTGAAAAACCTGGGATGTACGTTACCGATTTCTATAATTTATATGGGTTATCTTCTTTATTACAAATTTTCTTAGTTTTTATGTGTTTTATAAGATCTAGGATCGTTTTTTTAGGGAAATCGTTTTGTTTTAGGATGTGAATAATTTTGTTTTTATTGTCCTTGTGAAAAACTTCATCACTTATCTCTAGAACTCTTCGTATAAAATTGGTAGCCGTGTTCACAATTACCTTTCTAGGGTGTTTTGAATATAAATTTATTAATCTTCCCGACGCGGTGGGTTTTTGGTACCAATCTAACTTAAGTGTGTTATCTTTCTTAATAACAATAGAGTCTAAAAATGGCAGTTGATTATCAATTTCCTCCTCCTTAGTGAACTGGATTTGGCGGTGATATGAATTCAATATTTTCAAAGTCTCCTCTACTTCGTCTCTTTTTAAAATGCAGAACAAATCGTCTACGTATTTAGTAAAGACTTTCGGTTTAGTTTGCATCACTTCAATTGAATAATCTATTAACTCTTCCATTATTATATCAGCAATGACTGGGGTGGCTGGTGACCCCAATGGCATCCCTTTTCTTTGTTCATAAACATAATTATCATATTTAAAGTAACGTGTATATTTAATACAAAAGGAAAGAATGTCCATAAACAATGGTTTTGGAATTTTTGTGTGTTTCTCAATAATGTTCCATTTACTTTCGATAGTTTTGAGAGCTAAATTAATTGGAATGCTGGGGAATAAAGAAACTACATCGAAAGAGATGAGCATTTCATCATCATTTATCATCGTGTCATTAATTCTCGCCTTAAAGTCCATTGCGTCCTTCACATTATATTTAGATCCTTTTGTTAAATTTTTCAATATATAAACCACATATTTACATAGCCCATATGCTGGAGAATTTATGGAGGAGCATATAGGTCTAAGCGGAGTACCTTCTTTATGTACTTTCGGTAAACCGTATATCCTTGGTGCAGCAGATGTTTTTGAAATCAATGTGTTTTTTTCCCTCATAGTTATAAGGTTTAGATTGAATAATTTTTCAACTAATAAGTTATTTTTATTCCCTAGAATTGACGTTGGGTCTTTTTTCAAACGTTTGTAAGTACACATATCACTAAGATTATTTCTCATTTTCTGTATGTAGTCCTCTTTACCCATCGCAACGGTTTTGTTGCCTTTATCAGAATTTAAAATAAGTACATCATCATTTTCAGCTAAAAATTGTCTAACTTGTCCCACTGTGTCTAATGTTAGTTTGTCTTTTAAACTTAGCTTTGATTTGCTAAGGTGATTGTCTATAAGTGAAGTTAATTTTGCTCTCGCAATTTCTAGGTTTTCCTTGTTCTCTATTGTTTGTATAATGTTTTCCCCATCTGCAATGCATTTGAATAATGGGAAAGTTGCTGTTGTGTTCGGTAACGCGTGTTTAGGACCCAACGATAATAACCACCTAACATTTGTAGGTATAATCTTATTGGTTTTGTTAACAAACCAGTCGTTAGTATTTCTGGTTCTCTTGTTTATATTATTCCATTTGTTATTATCTAACTTTAACTTTTGCAACTTCTTTATATGTACGGTTTTGTTATTGTTATGGAGCTTTTCATGTAAAAACTTCTCACTCTCAAAAAATAATAATAGATCACAGGGATGGAAAACATGGTACAATTGTACTTTTTTTTGGTACATTTTGACCTTTGTTGGTACCGTGGTACTACCGCGATCCATTTGGTACAATTTCAAAATTTTGGAAACTTAAAATTTTTGTATTGAAAGAACTTGCAGGACTGTAAATATCTGAATAAGTATTCGAATAGTAGACCAAAATCATTCAAACAAAAATTTGTTAATATTATCTAATAATAAGCTTTAAATGTCAACTTTTGAGTCCAATGTTGCAAAAAAAAAAACACAAAACCTAACTTTTTTAAACTACAAAAATATATTATTATTTTTCCCGTAATCAGCAAGCATCGTTTGAGTGCTTTACTACATGAAATTCGAGAATTTACATGTATGTAGTCAGAGCTTTGAAGAATTAATTCCTTAATTCAATTTTTCAATTCTGAATTAAAAATTCGATGAATTAATTCACAAAGCACCATATATTGAATGGAATTAATTCATATTTGTTTTCGTTCGATTTATTTTGTTACGAATTAATTCAATTGCTATAGTTCTTTTTATTAAATCAAATGAATTAATTCACTGGTGAACGCGTTCAATATTATAAATTGAACGGCAAAAAAGTGAAATAATTCCTTACTGAATTAATTCACCACTGAATTCATTCAGTTTCATTTTCATTCAGTGAATTAAAAATAAATAAAATTAAATTCAGTGAATTAAAAATAAATAAAATTACGTTCAGTGAATTAAAAAAAAATAAAATTACGTTCAGTGAATTAAAAAAAATACGTGCATTGAACTCAAGCCTGTTCTCTGCTGTTCAGTAGAAGAAAACATTTATTTACAAATAAAATTACATATATATTAAGTGTTAGAGAAACCCGATGCACTTTATCAACCTACATGATTAAAAAATAAAGCCTTTTACTATGAAAAATAAAAACTTTACAGACCCAGGTGAAAATGTTCATATATGGTCATATATGGCAACATATATGGGTTCGGATCCGAAATTTGAGGGTATATGGCCATATATGGAGATATATGAATGTTCATATAATTTTTTTTTTTTTTTAATAAAAATATTGTTTTTTTTTATTTAAATTAAATGTAAATATTACAATTCTTACTGATGAATTTGTACATTTGAATGAAATTGAGAAATTATGAAATTTTTAATGGACATAAACATTTCACTTGAAGTTTAGAAATCATTTTATGACTGTTTTTTGATTATTTAATGATTGTTTATACACTAATAGAAAAAAGTGTGTAAAAATGTTAGTTAAAGCTACTAAAAATTAGTTCAAAATTAAAAACTGCTGAATTAGCAGAGTATTTTTGCTAAATATAAATAAGATAGGAACAGCAAAAATAAAAGTGTTTAATATATTTACAAAATTTGAGTTATAATTGAGCTAAATATCAGTGATTAAGAAATAAAATTAGACAAAAAACATCACATAAAATTTAAAATTTTCAAAGTTCCTTTTTCGTTTTTGGTTTTCAAAATTATGAATTGTATTTCAGAAACTGAAAATTGTATTTCAGAAATTTATTAATTGTATTTCAGAAATTCGCAATTGCATTTCAGAAATTATCAAATGTATTTTACAAATAATCAATTGTATTTCAAAAACTGGCAATTGTATTTTAGAAATTGCCAATTGTATTTAATAAATTATCAATGTATTGTATTTCAATATTTTTTGAATCCGCTCAAGTAATTACCCCCATGACAAAAAAGACTTAAAACATTACCCATATATGGAATAATATATGAGTTCATATATGAAGATATATGGAATTTATGAACCAATATATGGACCAATAAATGCAGTATATTATCATATATGGATGCATACATTTGAATGTATTTACCCATATATGCTTCCATACATAACATATATGTTCATATATGATCATACATTAAACCATATATGCTCATACATGAAACCATATATGACAATATATGAACATATATGAACATTTTCACCTGGGGATATAGATTAATTTGGAAAAAATATAACTATTAATTTTTCAAACTTATGCTTCCTAGTAAAATGTAGATGCTTCACTATGACGTATTTCATTTATAAGTTTATACAATATAATGTTTTCTTCTACTGAACGGCAGAAAACAGGCTTTTAATTCAGCATACGTAATTTTTGTTTTTCAATTAAGTGAACGTAATTTTTTTCTTTTTTAATTCACTAAACGTAATTTAATTTTTTTTAATTCACTGAATGTAATTTTATTTTTTTTTTAATTCACTGAATGTAATTTTATTTTTTTTAATTCACTGAATGAAATTGAATGTATTCAGTGGTGAATTAATTCAGTAAGGAATTAATTCACTTTTTTTCCGTTCGATTTATAAAATTGAACGCGTTCACCAGTGAATAAAGAGAACTATTGCAATGGAATTAATTCTTTGAATTTATTGTTTGATGAACGCGTTCAGTTGAACGAATTCAGTGAATTACTTAAGAAAAGGAATTTATTCAATTCTAAAGAAAATTGAATTCGATTGGTAGTGAGTTCATTCAAAAAAGAATTAATTCTTCAAAGCTCTGTATGTAGTGAGTATCATACACAAAAAGCCAAGCTTAAGCCCGCCTCTTTCGAATATTTTTTGAAAACTGAAAACATGTTTCATTGTTTTTTGAAGGCATTTATTTTCATATGAATTTGACATTTAAAATATGGAAAAGTACTAAACTAAGATTATTTTTGGCAAAGTTAGCAAGTCTTTGTGTCGTATAAAACAATAATCCCTGCAAGTTTGAAATTAATCGCACAAAAGCCGCTTTATATTAAAAACAAATTGAGAGTCGGGAAAGCAAAATTCTTTGTAGAGGAATATTTTCCATAAGTTTAACATTATTCGCTGAAATTATCTATATATAAAAAATTTTGGTACCGTGAGGGTCGAAAAAGTACATTTTATTGGGCTGGTTTGTACAAAATCTAAAAACTCATTTTCCATCCCTGATAGATCATGATCATCTAACAGTTTTACAATTGCAGTGTTGCCATTTCAGTGCTTTTCGGGTATTTTTTTGTGCTTTTTTCATTCTTGTACCCGGTGATTTTTTACAAATACCCGTTTTAAAAAAGCGGGTATTTACAGTGCTTTTTCAGATTTCCCATATGGGCGATAGGTCCAAATATGGACCGATTCTATCTAGAATCTATAGGCTTTTTCCTTGGGACCATGTAAGTCCCAAGGACCCTTATATGTGCACTAGGTCTAAACATGCACCGATGTTAACCAAAATCAATAGGCTTCATCCTTGGGTCTGTGTATCAAATTTCCTCAAAATATCTTAATATTTGCGACCTGCAGCGTATAAACAATATAATTTTGGGGGGACCCTAATATGGGCACTAGGTCTAAACATGGACCGATGTTCACCAAAATCAATAGGCTTCGTCATTGGGCCTACACAGGTCTGTGTATCAAATATCTTAATATTTGCGATCTGCAGCGTATAAACAATATAATTTGGGGGGGGGGGGGACCCTTATATGGGCACTAGGTCTAAACATGGACCGATGTTCACCAAAATCAATAGGCGTCGTCCTTGGGCCGACATAAGTCTATGTACCAAATTTGATGAAATTTGCGACCTAACTGTAGTGTGCGCACAAGAATGCATGGACAGACAGAGGTACGGACGGACGGACATCGTTAAATCGAAATAAAACGTAATTCACTTTTCGGATCAAATTGTAGTTTAGGCTATACCAAAAAAAAAGATACGTTTGTATTTTATAACATCTAACTTTTTTTAATCGGGTACGAATATGTAAGTGTGGGTACTCAAATTAAAGGAAATTTTCTCATGATTCCTATTATTTTTTTTCTTTTATCCATAAAACGTACGAGGGGTACTATTTAGGTTTCGGAAATAGCAAATAATAACAAATATTTACTGTTTTTCAAAATATTCCCCTTGATGATCAATACACTTTTGCAATCGTTTAAACCATTTGTAAAAGCAGTTTTTCCATTCCTTTTAAGACATTACCAAAATATGGTTCTTGAACGCTTCAACTGTTTCTTCGGCGCGAAGAAGCAGTTGAAGCGTTTCCCTTTTGATATTCGGAAACAAGAACAAGTCATTGGGTGCCAAATCAGGACTGTACGGCGGCTGAGTTATCAGTTCGATGTTTTGACTGCTCAAAAATTCACCTGTTTGACGAGATGTGTGAGAGCTCGCATTGTCATGATGGAGAATGATTCGTCTTTGGCGGTTAGTTTTACGAATTTCTCCGCAGACTTCCGGCAAACAAATGGTCGTACACCACTCAGAAGTGACCGTCATACGTTGCTCAAGCAGAACAGTGGCCACATGACCTATTCGGCCGAAGAAACAAGCGACCATTTGCTTCCACGAACAACTTTTGTTGGATTTCGCTCGTCTTGGAATACCCAGACGGTCGATTGCTGTTTTGTTTCCAGATCATACGCATATATTCATGATTCGTCACCTGTCATGATTTTATACACGTCTTTTCAAGCACCACGGTCGAACTTTTTAATAATTTCCTTACACCAATCGAAGCGAACCTTTTTTGAAAGGATGCCTCTATCTCACGATATGTCACATGATGATCTTGCATTATCAGTTCACGCACTACATCGATGTTTTGTGGCACAACAAACGATTTTGCACGACCTTCACGGAATTCGTCGGCGACCGAACTACGACCACGACTAAATACACTATTCCAGCTATATACTGTGGTTTTTGATGGTGATTTATCGCCATACAAAGAACTGAGTTCAGTGAACAATCTTGTTGAGATAATCCACGTCGAAAGTTGTGAGAAATAATCCAACGAAAACCTTCTCTTGAAATTTCCATTTTTTAGTTAAATTGATTTTCTTAACTCACTGTAAACAAAACATATACCACTTGTACATCAAAACCTTGTGAATACGTGTACGATAAAAAATGTCAAATTTTATTATGGTGTTGCCAGATTTTACCTAGAGCCATTTTTCAACGACTAGTGGGGGTCGAAAAAAGTGAAAAATTAATAGAAGCCGAATTGTACTCAAATGAACGGAAATTTTCTCAAGATGTCAAAAATGAGTTTTTTTTCTAATGCGTCGAACGTGAATCGAATTAGAGCCATTTTTTAAATTTTAGGTTTTTCAAAAATTAAAAAAAGTGAAAAATCACATTATTTTAGTTGCTATGTTTTGTTCGCTTGACAAATTATTCACAATTGAATTATTTCATTTTCATTTCATTTCTTTATTTTTTATAAAGTCTATGGATAACAATGATCCTTACAGACTACTCGCTAATGTTTATGTTTGGTTTTACCGGTTATATAGGAAAATAGCTTAAATATTCGACCTTTTTTTTAGGTGTACATAAATACGTAAACTTTCTGGTTAAATAAAAATTAAAATTTTTTAAAAATGTTAGTAAAATGGCACCGCAGGAAAATAATTTTTTTTTTTTCAATGGGCCCCTCTTCTTAAAAATTTGTTTTTTTTTTTTAATTTTGGAAGTAATTTTAGAAGTCCGATCATGTGAGTACCATTTTGACGTACAACAAAATCTCCTCATTTTGGGCAGCCCTCTTAATGGACTAAAATGGTTCTAGTTAGGGTTACGTTTCATAGATATTAAAAAAATAACATTTTTGGAATCGCGAGACAATTTCCTTTAATTTCCACACTTACATGTTACTATGTTCCCCCGTTTTTGGCCCCCACGGGACTCCCAGGGCCAAGCCGCTCCGAATATTAATTTCGGCTTTTTTCTTTTTTAATTCTAGAGGGGGTGATATTTTTTTTACGAAACCCCATAAACTGCACTTTAGCAATCATTACTAGGGATGATACAGAAAAAATTAATTTACAGTGGTGGAAAATTTAATAGGAACGATTCAAGTTTTTTCTAATTTTTTTTTCGTTGACTTATTTTTAAAAATCAAAATAGTGGCTAAATTCGCCCCGGGAAGCAAATATGTGGTTTAGAATATTATGCAGAATTTTAACATAATGTCTGTTTTTTTTATTTTGTCACTTGTTTTAAGTGGGCGTGGCTTTCAAAGAAAAATTAGCGATATTGACCTGTTATCAATTTACAGAGTAAAATTTAGCGAGTACTGATCGGATCTATACAAACTGTATATTTTTGGAAATTCTACAAAATTTCCTTAACTTCTGCATCTGGTCGCCAGATTTAAAATTACAGTGTCTTAAACATGAAAAAAAATTTCTTTGTTTTTAGCAATTTTAAAATAAAGTTAACAACGCTGAAATTTTAAAGCGAATAGTTTTATGCTATACTTGCTACGATATAACAAAAAAGTCAATTTTTTTCTATGTTAAGTATAAAGCATTTCCTATTAAAATTTCAGTGTGGTTAACTTTATTATAAAATCGCTAAAAACGAATAAAATTTTTTTTATGTTTAAGGCACTGTCATTTCAAGACAGGCGACTATGTCTAGATAAAAATAATGCAGAAGTTAAGGAAATTTTGTAGGATTCCCAAAAATATACAGTTTGTATAGATCCGATCAGTACTCGCTAAATTTTACTCTGTATTTTGATAACAGGTCGATATCGCTAATTTTTCACGCCAATTTTCAAAGCCACGCCCACTTAAAACAAGTGACAAGATAAAAAACCAGACATTATGCTAAAATTCTGCACAACCACATATTTGCCTCCCGGGCGAATTTCGCCACTATTTTGATTTTTAAAAATAAAGGCAACGAAAAAAAAATTAGAAAAATTTTGAATCGTTCCTATTAAATTTGCCACCACTGTATATCTGACCACCAGTTCTACATATCTCGGACATGCTGATAACCATACATGAGACTAATTATTTGGACAAAGTAACTGAATATTTCATTACCATTAAATGTAATTAAATGCTAATGAAATTTTAGGCATTTAGCATTATTTCGACTAACGCTAATGCTTTGAAATACATCGATTTCGTTACTAATGCCAATTGTATAATAAATTCATTACGATTACTAATGCCCCAATTATAAAAAAGAATTGGCATTAGTAGACCTCACTTTACAGATTTCGTATTCATTGCCGAGCTTTTGAATCGCCAATTTAAAAAATTGGCAACACAAAACGGACAAAAGTTTTGCTCCGGCGGAGTAATAATACACTCCTATAATACAAATAAACCAGGCTCAAGAGAGCTCTCGAGGGATCCATTTTTCTACAACAGAGACAGGGTGACATTTTTAAATTTTATTTTAGACAATTAATATAATAATACAAATTAACACATTGGTGCAATTCGGAACGATATGGAATGGAACGGGGAACAATGGAATTTGGAATACTTGCCGCAGGGAATGAAATGAAATGAGGCGTCGAACGAAATTATTATTATCTTATTTAGTGTTCCTCCCAAATCATATATAAAAACTTCATCGTAATATACCGAAATTCCCAAACCTCGTTAACAGTGAATCTCTAAAAATATAAAATATTAATCCTTAAGAATAACGGTCAGATTTAAATATATTCAACATAAAACCTCTCTTACAAAATTCTGAGAATATATTTATCACTCTTGCCGTTTTTTAAACTATATTTTTACTTTATTTCAATTTTTGGTGTTTTTTACTATTTTTTATTTTTGGTCGGTTAACCGAATACCGGGTTTTCAAAATAGTCCATTTTCGGTTAGCCGACAAACCGGATTTCAGAAAAGTCGGTTTTTTGGAAACACTGATCTTAGTGTATAAATTTCTGTTATCGTATAAGTGGAAAAAAATGGGTCACCCTCTGGCTGTTTCATAAAAATTGATTTCTGGTTATTGCTCCCAGACCTACCTCATATGAATAGGAGCGTGTACATTCATTGAAAATTGGCGATTTTTTAAAATGGTCCGGGAGAGATCCCGAGGGATCCATTTTTATAAAACAGCCAAACAAACAAATGCTTTTTGTGCTCAATTGTAATTACTTTTTAAAGTATTATTGCGATTTTATTAGCATTAGTAGCATTAAATGGTAATGAAATTCTATTGGCATTAGCATAAGTCAACTAATGGTAATGAAATTTCAATGCCAATGAAAAAATCCCGAGTATGCTTCAAATAAACATTAAATTTGGGTCCTTTTCAAGTACCCAATCCTTTTGCATGTAATACAGATAATTTTAAAGTAGGTAATACTTACCATCTTGAAAGTAAATAATCCAAATTATTCAAGAAAAACCGAGCAGCAATAAACAAAATAATAATGACAATTAAGAAGAACTTAATATCCAAGGCCTTGAAATATGACAAAAAGGAGTCCCATGTAATTGCGTTAACACCTTGAGATTCCTTATTTAAATTCTCGACTTCCTCATTTTGATTTACAGCCATATCATGATTGTCATCGTCCATAATATTTTCTGAAGCTAAACGTGATCTTCGTGACTTAATACTTCTTACATCATCCAAACTGCTGTCAATATATTCAAAATCATTATCTGCATAAAGGGAGGAAGTGTGCGTTTTTGTCAGAAATTTAAATTGTTTAGAATTTTCTAATTCTTGATATGATCCCTGTGCTACAATTGCACCAGATTCCATTAATATGAGATGCTTAACATCGGCGAGATATTGTGATTGATGTGTTACCAAAATACGAATTTTGTCTTTTAGAAAATCATTAATACAATTATCAACTATATCTTTACCCACATGGGTATCAACAGCCGATAAGGGATCATCGAGTAGATATATATCAGCTTTACGATAAATAGATCTGGCTAAATTTACACGAGCTTTTTGGCCACCACTTAAACTAACACCACGTTCTCCAACCAATGTTAGATCTTTTTTGGGCCAAAGCTCTATATCACGTTCTAGGGCGCAAACTTTCAACACTTTTCTATAAAGAAGTTCATCAAAATCTTCCACAAATATTATGTTATCTTTAATGGAACCTTCAAAGACCCAAGGTTCCTGAGCGCAATAGGAGATGTTACCATTTACCAAAATTTCACCAGAGTCAATCAATATTTCACCCAATATAGAGTTTAACAATGTAGACTTTCCTGATCCCACAGAACCCACAATGGCCGCTAAAGTTTTATCTTGAAATTTTGTTGTACAATTTTTTAAAGCTAAAGTCTTCTTAATACTCTCATTTTCTTTGGTTTTCCATGTGGCCACCACATTACGTAACTCAACACTTTTAAGTTTCGAATCTTTGATAACTATCGGTTTGCATACATTTAATAATTTTGTCATTAATAATAAACCATCCGTTTCTTCTTGATTTTCAGCATTATCCCCAGTAGTTTCTTCACAGTGCAGTAGAAATTCATTGCATCGTTTAACTGATATCCAAGTTTCAGCCAAATTGATTAATGCTGTTGGCCAATATTTAACCATTGTTTCATTAAGCATTGTAAAGAATAATGAAATGGTAAATATTTTTTCAGCATTCAATGTATTGTCAAAATAAACATATGAGACCAAGGACAAAAATATGGATATCGGGGTTATCATATAGAGACAACTAAGGCTGGCATATATATAGGCAGATCCCTTGACAGCCTTAACTTCTTTTTGCCTCACTAAATCTATAAGTTTGATAAAGGATTTTTCCCAAGCATACATCTTAATAACCTGCATGCCTTGTATAATTTCGTTCATCCAATTTACGCGGATATCTGTACGTTTTGCAGTCTTTTGTTTATAACTAGCGGCCTTTTTTGCACCCCATGCCTGTAAAGGTATTAAGCATAGCAAAAATGATATACCTATAAAAGCCGATACACCAATTTCGCTATACATTAGATAACCGATAATAATTGTCTCTACCGGTCCTTTCCACCAGTATTGTATGTTAATTAGGCCATGGGGAAATAGTGTTAGATCATTTGCTAAAATATTTATAGCTCGACTGCGTAAACCATCATCACAAGAATTTTTCGATATCTGCAGACATTTGCGATATATTAAGCCTGAAATGGCTATACGCATCTTTGTACTTGTATTAGTTGCATAGAATAAGAATTGTTGAGTAGTTAAGGATATTACAAGTGAACACAATATAAATCCTATGGAATAAAGAAATGCTTCATTTTCACTTGTCGTTGTTTGTCCGGCAGCAAAATATGATACCAGCCCGCCAAACAATAATGGTTTTACTGACCTGAAATGACAAATATTAAAAAAATGTCAATGGTTTATTTCAAAATCACTGCATAATTATTACTTAGTTATTATATCAATTGCTGAACATATAATACTAATCGGTAAAAACTTGGCTCCATAGGCTTTACGAAATACATACAATATATTAGGAGTTTTTCTACGCCGCTTTTCCTCTTCCCATAATTTACCAACTAATTGTGTTTCGTGTTCACAATTAAATTCCTGAGGATTTTCATATAAATCTTCATCTTCGAGTGGTTTTTTTAAACCTTGACGAAATAAATCAAATGTCCACCTGAAATAGAAAATATTTTTTAAGTTAAATTTGTAATTTAATGATGATTTTCGAAATGGACTTAGTTCCTAAACTTCCAAATGTGCAGAAGACAGAAAAAATTTAATATCTCTACATTTGACTCTTAATCGGAGTTCCCAAAAACTTAACTCAATTGCCCGATTTTGGCAAAACTGCAGTTTATGGTGTTTCGTCAAAAAAAAAAATACCCTTTCTGGAATTAAAAAAGAAAAAACCGAAATTAATTTTGGAAGGGGCTAGATACAGAAGGCCCGCGGGGGCAAAAAAAAGGGGGAACTTAATAACATGTAAGTGTAGGTACGATTTCAAAAATTATGTTTTTTTTATTCATAACAAGTATTCCAAATTAGAGCCATTTCTCAATCAATAGGGGGGTCGAAAAAAGTCAAAAATTATTATGAATAAAAATGGTACTCAAATGATAAGAAATTTTCTCACGACTTCAAAAATAAGATTTTTTTCTAATCCGTTGAAAGTGAATCGAATTAGAGCGATTTTGTTAAATTTTAGACCTTCGAAAAATTAAAAAGGTCTAAAATCACGGTATTTATACCCTAAACCACTACGTAGAGAGGGTATAATAAGTTTGTGCTGATGTTTGTAGCACCAAAAAATATTGGACCTAGACCCGCCTTATAGTATACCGATCGACGCAGAATCACTTTTTATTTCGATTTAACGATGTCGGTCCGTCCGTCTATCTGTCCATGCATTCTTCTGCCCACTCTACAGGTCGCAAATCTTAAGATAGCGAAAAACACCCTAATTAGCTTAAATCATTCACAATAGAGCTAATTAGAGGTGTATTTTGCTCTATCTCTACCAGTTTTCTCTCGCGTGTAAATGTGCCTTAAGAACTACGCATCTCTACAAAATAATACAATGTTTATAATTCACAAAACTTGCAGTGGATTTAGGATAATTAGGGGATGCTAATTTCGAATTTGTAACCAGTATATTCAAACTGTCTCTAGATTTGCACAATTCGCGATATTATTTTTTTCCCCCATTCTTCAACCGATTATTTCAATTAAAAATTTATAATTTTGTAACTATATCTCCAAACAAAAACCACTTTACACAGTTTAAGCGTAATTCCATGCCCTATTTTTCAAACTTAAAATGTGTATCAATATGTCAATAACTTTTGTAAATATAGTCGCTCAAAATAAAAGTTAAAAAATTTTTAAGGTTTTTAACAACAAAAAATTAAATATGAATCGAAGTCCGATTTTAAATATCAAAGCCAATTTGGGAAGAAAATTGTCAAAAATTTGTACATATATCATATTACAGAAACAAATTAAAAACTTTTGTTTTTAAATTTAGTTTAAGAAAATATATTTTACTGTACTAAAATTCTACTGTATTATTACGGAATTCTTTTTTTCTAAAAACACTAGATTTCATTTGCTATTGATATTATTGCGAAATTATTGTGATTTTCAAAATTTTTAATTAAATCGTGCAATCAGACTTCTTCGGATTGTTTCTACAATTATTTCTCAACGAACTCATTTTGATTGTTTACGAAAATATTGTGATTTGAATATAAACTGTGAAAATCACAATAATTTCGCAAAAAAGTCAATATTGAATGAAATCTGATTCTCTTAGAAAAAAAGATTTCAGTAACACTATGCGACAGTCAAAATCGGGATGGGATGAAACCAACGGGAAATGTTATATCGGTCAAAAACAAGTTATACGTGTCCCGGCGTTTCGCTGGGTCACCTCTAGGAATCGAGATATATCTTTTTTTTGACATAACTCGAGAACCACTAGTCCGATTTTGCTCAAACAATTTTAAAAAAATTAAAAATTACAATTCCTTTAATCTGTTCATATAACGTTTTTCTATATACTCAATAGTTTTGCCGGTAAAAATAAATGTTTGTTACCGCTACCATAAAAATCAATAACCTTTTGTTTATTACCTTTTTTTTTAATATTTTAGGCAAAAAATATTTTTTTCTTCATACATTTATTTTTACCGGCAAAACTGTTGAGTATATAGAAAAACGTTTTATGAACAGATTAAAGGAATTGTAATTTTTAATTTTTTTAAAATTGTTTGAGCAAAATCGGACTAGTGGTTCTCGATTTATGTCAAAAAAAAAGACCACCAAAGGTCAAATCGATATATCTCGATTCCTAGGGTTGACCCAGCGAAACGCCGGGACACGTATAACTTCTTTTTTACCGATATAACTTTCCCCGGTAGTTTGAACCCTTCCCGATTACTGACCCCTACCATTTGTCTCACAGTGTTTCCATTTCGGCTAATCGATTCCTCGATTAATCGACTCTATTTCGGTTAATGTCGAAACAAATAATTTAAAATTCAAATAATTATTCGACCCGAATAATCGGCTAAAATAGGTCGATTAACCGGTTAAGTTTTTAATATGTAATTTTTTGTTATATTTCTTCACAAAACTTCATAATTTTTTTAACTTGCAAGAAACGTTTATAAAAAAACAGATACTAACTAAAATACCACCAAATTGTTTTAAAATCGATTGATGCGATTTTTTGAGCAACTCCAAGCAAGTCGACATTGAACCAGCGAGACACGTCATGGGTTTGAAGCAGCGTTGACAAATTAGCCATTTTATAGCTAGATTTAGCCATTTTTGAACACGTTTAGCCAGAAAAAATAGGATTTAGCCATTAGCCAAAATGAAAAATGTTTAGCTATTTTTTAGCCATTTTTGGTTTTTTTTTAAATATAATTTTTTCGGGTGAATTTATAGCTAAATTAAGGAATTTTGCTCAATCTGGCAAATTAATTGTATTAAATATGCTAAAATTCAAAATCTTATTTAACAAATTGTGAAAAATAATCTGTTGAAGGCCTCTCCATATCCAGATTTAATTCATTCAAATAAAATTGAAAACATAATAAGTATTGATACAAATTTCAAACACCTACTTTGTTTTAAAAAATTACGGAACAAAAATAAATTTCTACACTTTGTGAAAGTTCGTTTGAAGAAAAACTGTTTTTTTTTTTTTTAATTCAAAAAAATCCAAAATTTGTGTTTAATTGCGTTAAAAATATCAGGATTTAATTATAAAACATACCTAAAGTCAACTGATTACACTTAAAATAATACGTCAGTAAAAAATCTGCAAGCGGGTTTCAAATTGATTTGACTAATTTTTAACAAATTTTTAGTTGAAGCACTGATTTAAACAAAGATTTTAGTTATCCTCATCTAACACAATATCTTATCTTGAGTGTTAATTTACAAAATTTGTTATAACTTATTTTTAAGAACCCATTCATTAAATTTTACACAATTGTTAAAATAATTTTTATGCTTCTGTTATTACCCTGTTATTACCCGGTAGATGGCCCCACCAATGTATCCGAAGTTTTAAAGATGACGACTTTTCTCTCCCGATTTTTAAAATAGCCCATATCTCGAAAACTAACAGAGATAGAGAAAAATTGACGAATTTCGACTACTCCTACCATAAAAACGTTATCTCTACCCAAAAATGGTCCTTGGTGGGGCCTTGGACCCTCGGAAATTTTTAATAAAAATTTTCCATTTAATAAAATGTCCCATATCTCGAAAACTAAACGGTGAAAATGAAAATATTATATTCGGTGGAAAAAATCATAAAAACTCTTCGCTATTGAGAGGTCTAAAAAAAATCTACAAAAAGTCCGTTTTTAAGTGTCCGCATTTGACTAAGAGATGATTCCCTACTTTAAGGTAATTTTTAACTCCATAATTTTCATATAAAGAACCGATGCTCAAAAATTGTCTGTTAAATGACTGTTGGAATGAATGTTGTTGGTAGGTTTCACTGCGTTTAATAAATTTTTAAAGAAAATCGGGAGATTCATCTTAAAAATTGTTCTGCCATTTTTAAGCTTTATTTTAGCCATTCCCAGTGTAGAAAATCATTACCAGATATGTGGTTATGTAACTACATACTTGGTAATGGTAACTAGTTATTTTTTATTGTATTTTTTTTTTTTTAATAAAATTTGCTGGTGCTGGAATCGAACCTGGGTCTACAGATTGCCAGTCAATAGGTCTACCATCTGAGCTATATCGACATGTAATATTTAATAGATAAAAACATAATTGACCTGCTGCACACAAGTAAGCTTACTCGCCAAGATACAAAAAACCAAAAAATATGTGGTTACCAGTGTTTAAAAATTATTGAGTCTAAAAATAGATTGCAAAAAATTTTCAAAAAATCTATAAAATTATTTTCTATTTGAAATAATGATAAAAATAAGTCATTATCAGTAACTCATTATTATATGTTTTAAAATAATGCAGAAGGTAAGTGGGTGTTATTACTGGTAGTCCACAAAATAATGATATGTTATTTCCGTTTCTACACAGGGTAATTAATACAATTTATTAGAAAATCACTGACGACGTCTGTCTATACAAAAACGGCAGAAACTAGATCTAGTCTGATTTAAAAATTATATTTTATAATTTTTAGAGAAAAAGTTTTATTCTTCTTCATAACCTCAAACCTACTAAATTAAAATTGATAAAATTGCATGTTAATTACAATATCAATTGCAGCTGTCTTTAGGACGTTATAACAACACTCTACTAAAGTTTTCAGTTTTATGAAAATGTTCGTATTATTTACTGAAAATTACATACACCCAATGAAAAAGGTTTTCCGTAAAATTGGTTTTGCATTAATTTTGTGAAGAAAACTTCATTAGTTTAGTGAAAACTTTCATTAAAACACGTCCAATTATATTGTCTCTGCGTAAATTAGCTCTAACTTTGTTTTTGTTAATGGCCCTTGAAAAACCGAAAAGGCCGAGAATTTAACAATTATTTATTATTTTTGCAAAGTAAATTGGTAATTTCAAATAGAACTTAACATTTTTTATATTAATGGCTCAATGTAAAAGGCTTTTCTAGTTTTTAATATTAAAAAAGTCAGCTCTTTGTGCCCTACGGGGAAAGGGACCGGTCCGAAGTGAGACGCAGGATAGGTCCCAAGGGGGCAGGGCTCGATAACAGAACACACCCTTCTGCTTGGAAGGCAAACGCTCTACCGTCTGAGCAAATAAAAAAACTGGAAAAGAAAAAATAAGAAAAGAAAATAACATAAACACACACAAAAATATAGTGGTAGTGCCTTGAATATGCCCCCGACTGACCGGTCATGGGATAGGTCCTTTAATGGCATTTGACTCGTTTTTTGCTTTGATCATAATAAAATTAAATAATTAATTAAAATGGAGTAAAAAGCTTAAAATCGGGCATGCCGACTATATAATACCCTACACCAGTCTGACTTAAAGCCAACTAATGTTTGGATCCGAAATTTGAATGGGTTAAAACGAACTTGTGTCAAAATTTTCTATAAATTCATAAAAGAAGAGAAAATCGAAAATATAGGCCATATGGGCGATAGGTCTAAATATGGACCGATTCTATCTAGAATCTATAGGCTTTTTCCTTGGGACCATGTGGGTCAGCGAACCAAATTTCATTAAAATATCTTAATATTTGCGACCTGCAGTGTGTAACCAAGCCAATTTTTGGGGATCCTTATATGGGTGCTAGGTCTAAACATGCACCGATGTTAACCCAAATCAACAGGCTTTGTCCTTGGGCCAACATAGGTCTGTGTACCAAATATAATCAAAATATCTTAATGTTTGCGACCTGCAGCGTATAAAAAATATAATTTTGAGGGGACCTTTATATGGGCACTAGGTCTAAACATGGACCGGTGTTAACCAAAATCAATAAGATTCGTCCTTGGGCTGACATAGGTAGGTGTACCAAATTTCATCAAAATATCTTAATATTTGCGACCTGCAGCGTATAAACAATATAATTTGGGAGGACCCTTATATGGGCACTAGGTCTAAACACGGACCGATTTTAACCAAAATCAATAAGATTCGTCCTTTGGCTGACGTAAGTCGGTGTACCAAATTTCATCAAAATATCTTAATATTTGCTACCTGTAAAGTGCGCAGATGAATGCATGGACAGACAGACGGACGGAGAGACGGACATCGTTAAATCGAAACAAAACGTGATTCTGAATCGATCGGTATATTATAAGGTGGGTCTAGGTCCAATATTTTTTTGTGTTACAAACATCAGCACAAACTTATTATAATTTTTTGGGTTTAAAAAAATAATTTGTTTTGCAACTTTCAAATACAGACACTTACATATTTCCCTAACCTGAAAGGAAAAAATTGGCAGTAAGGCTATCTAAGCTCCAAACGAGTGGATCAGAATCATAGCGCACTTACAGAGAATATTAAAAAAATTACTTTATATATTGCGAAATATTTCGGAAATTTCATTTAGATTTGTTGTAAGTTTGTTTTTTAAAAAGTTTGCCACCTTTCACAAAAAATTTCACAAATTTGTGTTTAAATTTTGAGAAAATACCAATCTGTTATTAATTTCGAACTGGAAAAATTAGCTTTTTTGCAAAATTAAATATTTTAAAAAATTTCGTATACTGATTTTTATTAATTTGATATCAGATCATCTTCACTGTTCGTATACTAGATTTATTTTTAAACTTCAGATAAAAAATCGTGATGTATCGTGGCGTATAATATGGGAATTAATAGTCAAGAAATTATGGCTTTGGAATACTATCGTCATATGTTATTCAAAATTTTTAGCTAAAATAGTACAAAAATATTGAGAATAGGGTATAAATTAATTATTTTTCTGTAAAACCTTTACTTTAAGGGTTAGCGCAAAGAAGCTTTGAAATAATTTTAGTCCATTTTTAAAGCAAAAAGCCGTGAATGACTGGCCTGTTTTAATCCGAGAGGACCAATTTTTGCGGGGATATTATATAAATTAATTCAAAATAGTGGCACTAATTACCAAGCACATTGGAAATATATGTAATATTTTTCCTTAAATACCAGTATTCTCTTTTTTATAGTAATCAGTACACATATACTGAATAATTCCCGTTATTTACTTAAATCTATATTTCTTTTATACTTACCAAAAAGTTGCGCGTGAAAATATATTCGCCGTTATATATGGGTTTTGCCGCCGTTTAATTTTTTTATTAGATCGATTCATTGCAGGCTTTTTTGGATAGTTTTAGTTAAATAAAGAGTATTTTTTTTATAAAATTTGTACTGCTTGATAATTATATTATTTCTTTGCACACATTGGAGTTAACTTATACTTAACATACACACAATTTCCAAGAACTTCGTCTATAAAACACTTTCATATTCTATAGTTTTTGTTCATATATTTTTTTCAAACACCATTAAATATAATATGTATCACACTTAAAAAACCAATTTTGTTCAATTTTACTAATAAACTGATAAAAAAAAATTAACAGTTAACTTAAAAAAGCAAGTGAATCAACAAGACTTGTAAACTTGAAGGCTTTTCTGAGCTTACCGATTTTTAAATAAACATTATTTAATATTCAACAATAACATTTTTTGTTGTTATAATTTATTTTATTGCCTCAAAATGTATTTAATATATTTTTAATTAACTGAATTGAAATGAATTAAAATTAAATTAATTGTCACTATGTTTTTATTAAATCTAACATTGATAAAAATATGATAAAATTAGATGGTTTTTTTATGGAATTTATCAGGGATGATAACTACGGTTACCAAAACTGTACCAGTCAGCTTCAAAACTTGTACTTTTAAGATTCATTGTAATAAAAATAAAATAAAACGAGTAAAAAGGTTAAAGTCGGGCATGCCGACTATACAATACCCTACACCAGTCTGGTTAAGAGCCAACTAATGTTTGGATCCGAACTTCGAATGGGTTAAAATGGGACTTGTGTCAAAATTTTCTATAAAATTATAAAAGAAGAGAAAATCGTAAATATAGCCCATATGGGCGATAGGTCCAAATATGGACTGATTCTATCTAAAATCTATCGGCTTTGTTCTCGGGACCACATGAGTCAGCAAACCAAATTTTATTAAAATATCTTAATATTTGCGACCTGTAGCGTGTAACCAAGCCAATTTTGGGGGGACCCTTATATGGGCACTAGGTCTAAATATGGACCGGTGTTAACCAAAATCAATAGGCTTCGTCCTTGGGCCGACATAGGTCGGTGTACCAAAATATCTTAATATTTGCGACCTGCAGCGTATACACAATATACTTTTGATGGGACCCTTATATGGGCACTAGGTCTAAACATAGACCAATTTCAACCAAAATCAATAGGCGTCGTCCTTGGGCCGACATAAGTCGGTGTACCAAATTTCAATCAAAAATTTGCGACCTGTACAGTGCGCACAAGAATGCATGGACAAACAGACGGAGGGACGGACATCGTTAAATCGAAATAAAAGAAACTTTCAAATTTTAACCCTTAAATGCATGGTGTAGCCATAGAGCAACATACCACAAAACTGCATTTTTGGGTATTTGGGCCTATTCTGTACACAGTGTTCTTAAGCTGCCCACACACATGTGTTTCTACTTTTTTTCATTTTTTATACAGACGATGCACACACGACAACAAAACGTCAAACGAAACATCATTTTTGTTTGTTTGTAGAACTGATCGCATGAAATATGGGCGGAAGAAAATCAAATTAATTAATTTCTTAATTGTTAGTTTACATATGCTGCTATTTTTTTAGTTATCACATTTTATGTCCCATAATTCTCGCAAATATATTCATTTATAAAATTAATGCAGTTTTCGTTCTTTATAATTGTCGTCATTTTCTTTTTCTCAAATGCGTAATTACAAAAGCTCCTGATAGCGTGACTGCTATCAATGAACTAAATACAGCAAAAACAGTTACATCGACACACGATGAAAAATTGAGTTTGGAAACAAAAAATATCAAAAAATTTTGTAAACACGAAGGTCAACATGACACAATGCTATACACATTTCAACATTCGTAAAAAAAAATGGCCATGTGGAATGGAATGTTCCCTAGTGTGTAGGCAGCATTATAGTTTGGCGCAGATTTTTTAGACAGTTATAGAAAAAATCTAACGGACGCGTTTTTTTACAAAAAGTGTAATATTCAGAAATGTTTGTTTAAATATTTAAAGTGGTATTCTCGCAATAAAATTCATTTTGGCGACAATAAATGTATAGTTCATAGCATATATTTTTTATTGTACTATTTAGCTATTTGGCAAAAAACCATATTTTTCAATAAAAATCGCCTTTTTTAAATAATTTTTTTTTTAAATAAAACTGAAAGGATTATACATTTAAGGGTTAAGTTAAAAATTGTACCATAATAAGGTCAACTGTAACAATTTTATTTTCACTGATGTTAACAATTTTTTTTTTTCGATTTTGTTTGTTATAATAAAACAGTATTTTTATGTAATGTTATATATACACTCCATTTCATAACTATAGCCGCACTATAAAACAGCTGATATGTGAGGATCTAAATAATTTAGACATATAAAAAATCTTATAACTAAAACTTACATCTAAAAGATATATGTGACGCGCAAAATAGAAAGGGACCTAAGGATAGAAAGGGACCTAAGGTCAGGAGAGCATGGGATCGGTCTCATTCGATGCTCAGATGTTGTCCACAAAAAAAAAAAAAAAAAAAATTGATTTTTTTACCCTTAGGTCCCTTTCTCTATGCGCTGTCACATATGTATATTTCCACAAAAAAAAATTTTAACGTACCCAGTCAGAAAAATACAAACGGGAAAGCGGTGGCAAAGCACTTTAGCAGGTGGTACAAGTACTAGCAAAAAGTGCTTTCCCATTCCCAAAATGATAACATCATTAGACAAAAGGACCGGCTGTTCAAAAAGCGCCGAAAAAGCACTGAAGGAACAAAATTTTTAAACGTTGGTAAAACGCTGGCAAACCAATAAATATGTGGTCTGGAAATATATTTTCCAAAATAAAATTTAAAAAAAGTTCATATGTATTTTTTTTTGGTCCTGCCGTATTTGAACCCAGGCCATCAGATGGGCAGATGATTGCTCTACCCACTGAGCTAACGAGACATTTAATATTTGATGGCTAAACACATAAATGAGTGATAATAGCTGGAAAAGTACTGGCTTTGACAAAATGCTAGTACTGGCAAAGAATTTTTTGTAACTAGTATGCCAGTGTTGGGAGGGCAAAAAAAAAGTTGGTCTTGAAGGAGCTTTCCCCCAAACAAAAAAATTGATTTTATAAAACAAAAAAAAATTTATATTAAAAAAAATTCAAAAAAAATTTTTGCTTGCAACCGGATTTGAACTCGGAACCTTTGACTACAAACATTTTTTAACGAAACGTCAGCATTTTTATAAAATCATTGGTCTACCAGTGAATTGATTTTTGTACGCCTGGTAGCATTGGCTAGGTAGCACTGGATAACCACTGGTTGCAAACCTTGGCATATCACTCTAAGCCAATTCTTTGGCAGTGGTTTTTTTTTATAAACCACCGAAATTTTTGTAAAACAAATACTGGTAAAACGCTTCCTGGAAACGCTGGCAAAGCGTCCCAAATGAGTGTTCTGCCAGTCATTTATTTTTAACACCGTGGTTACCCAGTGGTATGCCATTGCTTGATTTTTTGTACCACTGGCGATTTCTGATTGGGTAGATTAATTTAAATCCCCATTTTTATTTACTAGTGTTTCATAACTATAGCCGCACTTTAAGAAAAATGAATTTGGAAGTTAAAAGCGTTTGAGTAAAAAATTAAATAAAATAATTTAATACAACAATTATTTTAATTTTTGCATTAAAAAATACAAAATTTGTTTTTTCGGACTTTCTATATTTTCATATATTTAGTTAGAATATTCTTCCACCTCAAGTCCAAATTCTAATATGATATTGTCATATTAGATTTTTATTTGTTGTTTCAAAAAGGGGTTGATCATTTTCATGATAGACAATACAATTGTTTCGTAGACATCACTCTACTCTTCAGTTGTCCGCAATAAGAAAATGATAACTTTCTTACTCAAACCGAGACATTACATAAGGTACAAAAAATCAACCGGACGAGAATTTTTTACTATCGTATATGAACTGTCTGATTTGGTAAAACCAGCTATAAATCAATTCCTTTTTGAAACAACAAATAAAAATCTAATATGACAATATCATATCAGAATTTGGACTTGAGGTGGAAGAATATTCTAACTAAATATATATAAAATAATTAATGTTAGGTAAAGTCGACCTGATTTTATTTAATACCAAAAATCCCATTTGGCATCCACCATTGTCCACTGTCCACCAATTTTGTTCATTCATTGGTCTTCAAACACTCTTTTAAGATCAAAAACTGTTTAATACTGTGATTTTCTGGAAAACAATTACATAACACAATTCCGTAGGTATTCTAAATTCGGCCCTTATCTCGGAATAATATGGGTCATTCCATAGCTTTAGTATTTTCAGTTTGAAAGCATCCCTAAGTTGTTTTTTTTAAGGCCTGATGCGTTGCCAGGTTAAAAATTCAGTTTTTACTCATTCAAAGTGATATTTTTCCGAAAATTATGAAAGGTGTTATTCTGTAAATTTCCTAGTGGGGCGATTTTGGCCAAAAGTATTAAAATTAACCCCATATGGATCACGTTACATAAAATAATTATTTTTATCCAGTTGAGGTTTTTTTTTTATCAATTTAATGGCTTTACAATCTCGTAGTCATAATTAATATTAAGTTTCATGGCTCTTTTCTGTCCACATGCCACTAAGGGTTAAAGATTTTTTAAACAAATGTAAAGATAATTATAGTCTAACCAAATTTAAGTGATGTTTTTCCGAAAACTGTGTAAATTTGATGAAAACATTCAAATTTTGTTAAATTTTTGACAAAATAAGAAATTTTTGTAAAATGTCCTGGAAAGCAGTCGCTCCAAACATAAACTCGAATTATCATTTTTCCAATTTATTTTTTTTTTTTTTTTTAATATCAACTATTATGTGAAACAAATAGTAATCGACATCTCCAACTTAGGCATTTAAAAAAATCTTTAAAATTAAGTTACAAAAAAACACGTTTTTGCATTTTTATCAAATTCGCGGGTCATTTTGGATTCCAGGCTAAAGTGGGTTAATGATATCCGATGAAGTCAAAATTCGACGTCTGAATTATTTTGACTATATTAAATGAATAAATGGAATAAAAAATAATTTTTTCGAATTTTGGGAATTTTTAATGCTAATACACTTTTTTCCAAAATGGGCCATTTTCGTCCTAATTTCGGCACGGGTTAACGTTTTCCAAAAAAAAAAAAAAAAAACAAAAATCGATTTCTTCCTTTTGGGAGGAAAAAACTAAAAACTTAAAAAACATTTCCAATAAAACTGGGGGGTGTAATGAACGAAAATCGACAAATCGCTATTTTAAGGGACAGTCTAATATATATATATGAAGGTTTGTTTACATTATAAGATTTTTGAAAAGATTTTATATACTACTTTCATATGTTTTGCATGTGAACGAAAGTAAAATTATACTATAAATCTTATAAAAAAGACACCCCTCAAGAAACACGCGAAGACACATAATCAAGGAAATATGCACTAAAAACCAAAAAGTATGCACTAAAGATCCAAAAATAAATGCTTAACCCTCTAGTGCTCTTTCTTCTGATTACAATAATATTTAAATCATATATTTGGCGTTGAAAATCTACTATGGAGCAAATATTAAAATTTTAATTTATCGCTTTTTTTAGGCGATATAGCACAACAAAGGTTGAAGACGTATCTTGAAACCCAGTACTCAAATAGTTTCGGGTTTTGCTATAAACAAAACTATCAATAAAATAAAATTACGTACCAAAATTAGTTGATCCATTGCTGTTATTTCAAAAGTTATGGCGACTTTCGCTTTCTGAAAATTACGAAATTTGGCGAATTTGGCACTAAACATCAATAAATTTTGGCGAAATTAGTTCTGCTTACTGCTAGTTTTTGAGTTAGAGGGATATTTGTAAAACATATCCTGGCGTTATACTGTGAGTCCTGGAGAAAAATTTTTAACTGATTTTACAATTAGAGACTCTAAACTAGCTTTGTTATTATCGGTAATGTACGCCAGATCGCAAATGTATTTTTGACAATTTTTCAAATAATGTTTCTGTTTTAAAAAGTTATTTTTTTAAAATTTTCTAAATTTTCAATTTACATGATTCTCGCTTGAAAACCGTTCCTTAAAAAAAGTTTGAAGGCAAAAAAAGTAGTTAGTTAAGTATTTTATGGATATAATACAACTTGTTTAATATAATTTTAAAATCCTAAGACCGGCTTTAGGCGACCTTGTGCATTAGAGGGTTAAAATCAAAAAATGCATTTTAAATTTATCGATTTTTAAAAATCATATTTATTACTCGAGAGTATTTGGTTAAAAATTAAATCCAATTAAATGTCTAAGTAGATGACAACTTGATGTATTCCTTCCAGTTAAGCACTGCATTAAGGTTTGCAAATTCTGCCTTTTGTTTATTTTTCATTAAATCCTATTTTTAATTTTTTAAAAAAAATATGTAAATTAATGCAAAATATGCAATAAAAATCATAAAATATGCAAAAAAAAATATGAACTTAAAAGAAAAATATGCATTTTTAACAAAATATGAAACAACGAATAGATGCCATTTTGTTGCAAATTCTTTGATTCGGAAATGTATTTGGTAAAAATCATTGTTGGATTAATGACTACAAACATGCATTTGCATGAAAGTCGCTGCCCTGCACATAATTGTTGTTGAAAATAATAATTGATAACACCATCATGCAAAACGAACCATAATAAAAACGAAACAGTTAGTGATTTCAATTATTATGAAAAATCACTCAAAACAAAAAGCAACACTATATTTACTCAATTAAAAAATAAAAAAAATTCTCGCCTAAAAAGTTTTACATATAGTAATAAGAGTGGTCCAAAAAAACGTGAAAGTTCGAATTCGCGATCTCAACAATTTCGCTCCTATTCCTTAATATCAAACAACTCTCTGTGCCAAGTTTCAGCTAAATCTGTTTTATTTAGAGTATTGTTTCCAATTCGGTTAATCGATTAACCGATTCCTCGATTAATCGCCTCTATTTCGGTTAATGTCTAAACAAATAATTCAAAACTCAAATAATTATTCGATCCGAATAATCGGTTAAAACAATTCGATTGACCGGTTGCAGTTTTAATATGGAATTTATCCCTTATTTTTTTCCCAAAACTTCATAATTTTCTTAACTTTGGCTAAAACATTACAAGAAACATAAACACAAATACATGGTTTTTGTATTTAAAAAAATTCTATTTGTATTTTGAATTTGTCTAAATAAATTTCAAATTTATTCACTTGTATTTAAAAATTTTAAATCTGTGTTCTGTAACTATGTGAGAAGTTTCTCACATAAAAATTGCAACTCTACTATATTTAAAAGAGGGTGAGTAGCATGCTGTCAAATTTATCTAGGGGTATGTAAAAAAATTTACTTATGTTCAATTTGGAATTATGTGACTCTCCCTGTTTTAAATAGAGTAGAGTTGCAATTTTCATGTGAGAAACTTTTCACATAGTTACAGAACACCGGTACTGTATTTCAAAATTGTAAAATTGCATTTAAAATAATTTCATTTGTATTTCAAAATTCTCCAAATGTATTTCAGACATTTCCAAATGTATTTAAAAAGACGATTGTATTTGTATTCCAAAATTTTCCAAATATATTTAATAAAATTCTAATTGCATTTCAAATTTTTCCAAATGTATTTCAGAAATTTCTATTCTTATTTTAAAAGCATTTTTACAAACATACAAGTTTTCTCTTTCGTAATGAAAATACGTTAGTAATATGCTTTTAAAATAAAAATAGAAACTTCTGAATTCCATTTCGAAAAATTTGAAATGCAATTAGAATTTGATTAAATACATTTGGAAAATTTTGGAATACAAATAGAGTCGTCTTGTTAAATACATTTGTAAATTTCTGAAATACATTTAGAGAATTTTGAAATACAAATGGAATTATTTGCAATGCATTTGGACAATTTTGAAATACAGATTTAAAATTTTTAAATACAAATGAATAATTTTGAAATGTATTTGGACAATTTTCAAATACAAATAGAATTTTCTTAAATACAAATAAAATATTTTAAAATATATTTGTAATACATATTTTAAAATACCCAGTGTAGAAATGGTAATGACATATCATTATTTTTTGGACTACCAGTAATGACACCCACATAATTTCTGCATTATATTAAAACATATAATAATGAGGTACTGATAATGATTTATTTTTATCATTTTTTTAAATAGAAAGTAATTTTCTAGATTTTTTTGCACATTTTTTTAAATCTATTTTTAGAATCAATATTTTTTCAACACTGGTAAGGATATATGTAACCACATATTTTTTGATTTTTTGTACGTTGGTGAGTAAGGTGACTTGTGTGCAGCAGGTCGATTAAGTTTTTATCTAACAAACATTACATGTCGAGATAGCTCAGATGGTAGAGCTATTGACTGGTAACCTGGAGTCCCAGGTTCGATTCCCGCACTAGAAAATTTTATTTAAAAAAAATTTTACAATAAAAAAATATTTTTTTTATAAAATTTATTTTTTTTAAATCTATTTTTAGATTCATTCTTTTTGTCCGTACTGGTAAGCATATAGGTAATGACATATTTTTACATTTTTCGTATGCTGGTTTGTAAGCATAACTCATTATTTTTCGCAACATCGCCATATAAAATATGTAATAACAAAAGTAACTAGTTACCATTACCAAGTATGTAGTTACATAACCACATATCTGGTAATGATTTTCTACACTGGGTATATTTGTATAATTTTGAAATACATTTCCAAAATTTTAAAATTCATTTTGGACAATTTTGAAATGCACCCAGGTAGAAATTGCTGACGTTACAACAAAAATTATACTGGGAGAGCACTGTTTTTTACGAAATGCCTGTACTACTTAAAACGTGCTTTGCCAGTACTGTTTTCTGAAAATTAACGAGCTTTTTTTAATTTATTAAAATTAACAATTTTGTGAAATATTTTGAAATTTTTTTTTTATGCCGAACGTAGGGGTCGCCATTTTACAGTTTTCGTTATATCTTTGGTATTTACAGTCGGATCTTAAAGTATGATACATCGATGCTTTTCTCTCGAGGAGACCAGTGTTTTGCTCTAAAGACATTTTGACCTCAAGTATCCCGTTCTAGTAGTTAAACACCAGATCTCAGTTGCTACCACCCAAATGTAGCACCCTAATGTCAGAAAATTTAAGCTCGCAAAAAACCATTAAACTTTAGCTAAGGAAGTTTTTCGCTAAACCCAGTAGAAATTTTTTTATATATTGGTTGCCGAACGTAGGGGTCGCCTTTTTAAATTTTTTTTAATTGGATTTTAACTAAAACACTGGTCTCCTCGAGGCAAAAAAATCGATATATCACACTTTAAAATCCGATTTTAAATGCCAAAGCTATAACAAAAAATTAAAAAAGGCGACCCCTACGGACGGCAAAAAAAAAAAATTTTTTTTGAAATCGCCTTCCAAAAATACATCATATTGGAGGGTGTACGGCGAACTTTTTTTTTGAGGTACGGTCTACAGTACAGTGAAAAGTGAAAATCCGAAACAGTATACGTACTGCCGCCCCCAACATTGTGCCGTTTATATTTTTCTACTTGAGCAGTTGGACAAATATGAACGTTTTTAGACAATTTTAAAGTGTTTGGACAATTTTTAAAAATTTTTGAACAATTTTTGTATAATTTTGAATGATTTTTGGACAAATTTAAAACATTTTTAATAATTTAAAACATTTTGGATAGTTTTGAAACAAATTAGACAATTTTGAAACCTTTTTAGACAATTTTAAAATATATTTGGACAATTTTAAAACATTTTTGGACAATTTAAAAACACTTTTGGAGAATTTTAAAACATTTTTAGACAATTATGAAATATATTTAGAATTTTATGAAATAAAACTGAAAAAGGTGTAGAATACAAGGGATCCCGTAACTGTTAAACTGAAATTAAATTTTTATTCGCATTTGTGACATTAACAATAACGAAATAACCTAAAGTTAACACAAAATTGAAGCTAAAAAATTCAAATTTAAATGGAATTTGACATTTGTAACTGAACACTGAGAGAAATGTCTTCATTCTATTTATGAATTTTTCATTGATTCAATGAAGTTTCGCTGAAGTTCGTTCATTGAAAATTTTTATGAAAAAGGTTCATAATTTTTATGAAGCTTTCCATTCATTAAGACTGGAATAATAAAGATCCCTGTGCGTATGTTAGCGTAATTTTGTTTATTGTCAATGGCCCTTAACCCTTTCACTACCGACTTTTTGTTTGCGGATGTATCTTTATATTGACTTCAGGTTCTTGTTAAGAGTCCTCAAATTAGAAAAAAATATGTTACATATTTTGCCCCCTCCCCCTCCTCCCCACCAAAAATGATGTTCGAAAATAGATTTTTTTCGAATTTCTGAGCCCCGTTTTACGCCTTAAGCATTCGAGTAACCAAAAATCCTTTGGTTGGTTTTCTTCTCGTCATAAAACGAAGCTACCAAATTTCAATTATCTATCTTCATTAGTTTACGGAAAACACCAAAACCCCCTTTTCACGGAGATTATGATATATTGAAAAATTTAAACTTCATTAACGAATATCGCAATCATATTGCCATGTTGAACTGCTTATACATATAATGATTTTTATTTGAAGTCCAAGATCATAATAAACTTATTTGCAAGAAGTATAAAGTTTTTTTTGCACTTTCAATTTTATATATTCTTTTAAAGATATGTACATTAGACCGTACCTCAAAAAAAAAAAGTTCGCCATACACCCTCCAATATGAAGTATATTTGCAAGGCAATTCCAAAAAAACTGTTTTTTTGCCGAACGTAGGGGTCGCCTTTTTCAATTTTTCGTTATAGCTTCGGCATTTAAAGTCGGATTTTAAAGTGTGATATATCGATTTTTTTGCCTCGAGGAGACCAGTGTTTTGCTATAAAGGAAAAATCCAATAAAAAAAAATTTAAAAAGGCGACCCCTACGTTCGGCAACCAATATATAAAAAAAAATGTCTGCTGGGTTTATCGAAAAACTTCCTTAGCAAAAGTTTAGTGATTTTTTGCGAGCTTTAATTGAGATCTGGTGTGTAACTACTAGAACGGGATACTTGAGGTCAATGGTTCCTTAGAGCAAAACACTGGGCTCCTCGAGAGAAAAACATCGATGTATCATACTTTAAGATCCGACGGTAAATGCCAAAGGTATAACGAAAAATGTAAAATGGCGACCCCTACGTTCGGCAAAAAAACCTGTTTGCAAAAATACTTCATATTGGAGGGTGTACGGCGCACTATTTTTTTTGCCTGTGAAGTGGTACGCTCTAGTGTATACTGTAGTTTACAAGGGTAGTGAAGGAGTTAAAAACGGAAAAGGCTGAGAAATTGAACAATTGTTTATGATGTTATTTAGTCTACTTACTCTACTATTGATAAAATTTTTTTGCAAATTTTTGTAGAGTAAATTGATATTTTCAATTAACTAATATTTAATTCAAATGGAACTAAATTTTTTTTTTATTTCTTCAGAGGAGGAGGAAGAACTTTGGATAATAATTTTTTTAAATGCAATAATATATTTATTATAGTATTGATTAAATTTGCATTCAAAGAAATTTTGTATCGAAAGTTTTACAGATTAAAAAAAAAAATTCGTAAAGAAATAGAAAATCTACCTTGAGTTATGCTGTTTTTAAATTACTAATTTTTAGAAAAAAATCTCCTTGTTTCAGCAGTTTTTTTTTGCCATTTTTAACTAATTTTAAATAGCTTGAGCTATATTTTTAAATAAACTTTTCTATTACTATAGGAAATGTTTCAATTTAGATAATCTCAGATTCCGAAACTTTCATTTACACGCGAGAGAAAACTGCTAGAGATGGAGCAAAAAACACCACAAAATAAATAGCTAAACTCATTCAAAATAGAGCTAATAAGATGTGATTTTTGTTTTATCTCTAGCATTTCTCTCTCGTGTAGATGTGCTTTTTTAATTTGATTTTTTTTTTCTTTAAGTACATCGTGTTCATATCGACGCCTCCAAGCCAAACTATGCTAAGTCTGAAATGTGAGTTTTTAGGAGAAGCTCTCAAAGTTTACATGCGAGATCTCGAAAACTGTACACCCTGAAAACAGATTCGGTTCTGACAACCCCATTTATTGCCAATCGAATGGTACAGTTGCATCAAATGAATTTTTCGGTTGCGGCTACCGAATTATTCTTGATGCAACTGAGATTCCGTTGCCACAGCAAAATTAGTACTGTCTCAATTGGTTTTCTGTTGCCACAACTGAAAAATTCTGCTACCACAACTGAACCATGCGATTGGCTACAAATGCGGTTATCAGAACTGAATTTGTTTTCTGGGTGTATTAGATAGAACTTTGAGTCTTTCAATGTTTTTATCACGATTTAAACGAAATTTTATTAGAATTTTAGAATTTTAAAAAAATAAAGTAGGTCATAGGTAAAAATAACTTAGACTACTTTTGCATGGTCAAAAATTTATCATATAGTCGTCCAAGTACACTTAACATGTTTTTAATGGATCTGTTATGCCCCAATTGCGCCTCCAAGTATACATAGCATTTTCTGGTTTGGAAAACAAGCGAAGATTAGGGTAATTTTGGCTACATAGACGAATTTAGATATAAAGACTATATTAAAAAACAAAAACTTTATCATAAAAATTTAAAATTTTATTTAAGAAGCAAAAGATAAAATAACATATAAATTCAGTTCAAATAAAAATTGTTTAAATGATATCTACCGACAAATAATAAAAAAAACCTACTCTAAATCTTAAAAAAGGAATAATTACGAAAAATAGTTAGCGCTTTGGACTGTTACACACAAGATTGTGGGTTGGATTCCCAGCGACCGCAACATCGATTTGGAAAAATAATATAAATGAGTTTTCCATCCACACACTATCAGATGGTGCGCAACAACTTTTTAAAATGCAACATATCTCGCATCTTTCACCACATTTCTTCTCTTCTCTATCCCATTTCTAAAGGAAGCAATTTCCGTATATCATCATTATGTCTTATATTTAGGGAATGCAAAATCCCGCTCTTTTTGATTTCCCGGGAAAGTGGGACATTTATCTTGAATTCCCGGGATCCCACAAGGGAAATAAATTAAAAAATATTTTATAATTTAAAAATTTTTATAAATAAAATATCTTAAAGATCTCAAATTTTCGTGATTTTGAAAATGCCCAGGTGGTTTCTTGGAATTTTCGTAGTGACAAAGAATTAATTTTTTATTCGAAATTATCAGTGTGTTCGTTTACTCGAAATTCTTACTACTTTTACTACAATTGGAAAGTTTTGTTTACTTTTTGTATTGATTATTTCCAGCTGTAGTAAAAGTAGTAACTTGTAGTAGGTAAATGCACAAGCTTTATATGTCTAATTATATATTTTTAAAAATTTAATAAACTAAAACTAATTTTTAGACTAAAACGGTTGCCCTCAAAAAAAAAAATAAATAATTAATATAGAAAATAATTTTAGAAAAGTGGAAAATTTTTTTAAAATTATGGGAACAAATTTTAACTTACTTGAAAATTTTTCAAAATCAATGGACAAATTTGTCTTTAATTCTGTACAGAATAAGTGCGATTCAAAAATTTTTGTACAAACACTATTTGAGTGGTTTTAAGAGGCACTGAAAGGAACTTAAAAAGTTCGATCAAGTACACAAATTAATCAGTGTGTTCGTTAACGCAAAACTCTTACCACTTTTACTCAATCGTTGTTTTGGTTAGGTAGGGCAGAGGGGGGATCCTTCGCCACTTTTTTTCAAAGCACTGTCATTTCTTAACCCCTAATTATTTTTCAAAAATTACTTTCAAATTGAAGATCTACATATCTTGGCTTTAATTTCTATGATTTTTATTCTAATTATTTGCATATTTTCTATTACTTTTTCCATGATTTTCAAAGTAACCCAAATCGGCGTAACTGTCCCAAACTTGGGGGTAATTCGCCAAAAGAATGAATTGCTTTTTTTCTTTGATTTTACCCCTCAAAATAATATTTAATAAATCTTTGAGGGCTGGTTATTTTATTCAAAAATGGAAATATACTACTATTTTTCCAATTCTTAAAGGTGGCAGTAGAAATAATATTACCAATTATCG